>CM057140.1:8495600-9706625 GCA_029964075.1 Patiria pectinifera | reverse complement strand
TGGTGCAATTTCTTTTTTTGGAATTTTTTTTTTGGGGGGGGGGCTAGACAAAAATTGGAGGTGGGCTACTGCCCTAGCCCCCCACCCCCCACCCCCATAACCGCGCCTGCCTGACTGGGAAACCCCAAGATCTCCACACAAATTATGCTGCACATTATATGCCACACCTCAGCTAATACATTGCACTCATAAATACACTTACATTCCTGGTATTAGACATACAAAAACTTAAAAACACGGAAGATATTTTTATTTTCATGCCGCAGATTTCAGTTATGTTTACCTTCGGTTTCAATTTTTATAATGCTGGTGAATACGTGACATTGTGTCACCAGTCTTTTATGTTTTGGGGCTATGAGTCGTAAACAATCAGTAGGACAATCGCATTGTTAAAATTTAAGCTTTCTTAAGTTCATTCCTTATCTTGGAGTGAAAAAACTCAAAATATTTTGAATCAAAATTGGACATTCTTGGAAAATATTTTCTTTAAGATCTTTATCTCCGCTTGACTATCAACTTCAATTCCTGTCTATATATTTTCCACTCAGGCTTTCCGTGTGTAAAACGCTTAAAAATCGAGACACATAAGGGGCCATTCAGAATTTTCAATGTTTTAAAATTTCGATCTTTTTTCCAAATTGTGGGTGGGTGGGTCAAGCTAAATAATTGAAAATCGAAATTCACTTTCCACGGAAAAAGAAAACAAAAGAAAAGAAAGATAGATCTTTTGACTTGCCTGAACTACGCGCAAGCGTTCCGATATCGCGATGCGTGTTTCTTTTCCAACTTCGTCCCCTGTATGTACTGTACCCCATGTACGTGTATATAGACCCACTGTGGCATGAGAGGGAGTTGGTTTTTCAGTAGACTTGGACGCCGGGCGTTTGTAGCGGTTAGGCCGTGCAGAGGCAGCAGGGTACCAGGTGTGCTAGATCGGCTCTAATACACGCCGCGGGCGTCGATTACCAATCGCTATAAAAACTGGACTATTCAACCACTGGACTCCAAGACTACGAGGACCGCAGCCTGTGATGTGATGTCTGCCCAAACCTGATGTTTTTCTTTCGCTCGTACCCCCCCCCCCCCCCCCCGCAAACAGGGCGGGGGGTACGAGCGAATGTTTTTCTCAGCTACCTCACGTGACAGGCACAACCTCGTATGTCACATGTCATCCACCTCATCCAGAAAACGACAAAACCACGGTCATCTTTGTGGCTTCCAAAACTGCAACCTGTCATTCCCAACAGCATATCAGCTGGCAAGACACAAGAAAACTGAAGGTCAACAGTGCAAAAGAGGAAGACCGACAACTTCACGCCGTCACTGAACTAGACACACATGTACATGGTGTTCAAGTACATGTACATGCAAGTGCATGTACATGTACATGTTCAGTTTTACATTAATCGAAATAAGGGGTGGGTGGGTGGGTCAAAATAATTTGGAAAAAAAGTCGAAATTTTAAAACACTGAAAATTCTGAATGGCCCCTAACATCGGAAGTAAGTGTATCCAAAGACTATATAAGCTTCATAGCAATTAAAGATATAAGTTCACCGTAGAACAATGGAACTAGGTAATTGTTTCATCAGTCACTGATGTTAAGGGGTCGTCCATCCGGGATGCAAGTTCATTATTCAGTATGGGGGACGGGGGCTGAAAAATGCAATTTTTAACTTGCACTGTTAAGTTCATAACTTTTGTTTCCGACCCCCCCCCCCCCCCCAGATACGTGTAGTGGTGCAAGCTTTTCATTTCTTGTTTTGCATATTTAGGTTACACTGAATGAGAGCATTTCATGCATGAGAAATTTCCTGGTGAACCTACAAAGCCTGCATGGACAATGCTTGTAATATTTTTGTGGGCGCTATGCACAAATATCGTAGCATTCAACAAAATCGTAGGCGTGCTGAGCCCTCATATACTTATAACTATCATAAAACCTATAACCCCTTCCTCTCTCTGAAGCTTTGGTACAGGCTGGTCACCGACTTCCAGAAATCCGTACGGATTACACCGTATATTGCCTAATTAAGCCCGTTTAAATAGTTTGATAAATTGGCTGACCATTAATACTGGTACAGCTTGAGTATGAGCCGTTTCAACCTGTCAAATGTACCAACATGAGGCAAGTTTACAGGCCTGTTACAAATTGTAGCCTAATAGATTTTGACATATAGGCCACAAATTATAGAGACTACAAATTGTGAGAGAGTGATCGAGTGTCGTTCATATTCTACATGACTATGTGCACAGTGTGCGGCATGTACACCTTGAGTCTGGACATTGCTGGTTTTACGAGAAACTTCTTCCCCAATGGACTGTGCCTTGTGACGGATGCCCTGTTGCTGTCTACTGTACCACATCATGCCGGTACGGGAAGTGCCATACCATACCACACGCTACACGCGTATACACTATACCACGGCATCGTGCATTACCGACTTGATTTCACGTCTAGTTTGTCTGTTACTCAGTGGGTGAATTCCCTTAGCTAGATGTGCAATATGATGACGTCGTCATGATCGATTCCGCATTGACATCGCCCACCAATTAGAGCCTGCCACCATGCCAGCGCACATATTTTGCGTTATCATCAAAACATATGAAACAACACCGTAGGAAAAAAACACGTACTACTTTTAAGGTAAGTAATCACCATGATCACCATGGTAGACCACCAAAATAATATTACTATGCGCCATTTAAAAATAACACCTGACAGCGAGTCAAGACACATAACCATGGCGGGTAGACAAACACTGTCCGCAATTTCGAATGCATGTCTCATATTACCTGCACCTTGTTGCACTATCGGAGCTCCTATTCAATGCAAAATAACCACCTGAAACAATTATACACAGGACCATACACGCTCAATACGCTCAACACACTTCATGAGCATCCTAAAATCCCTCTATTTGTCAAGAATTGAGCTCATCCCCTGAACACTTTTTTTTTTTATAACAGTAGGCCTATATTCTATGAAATATTTAATTTTATATCAGCAAAAATTACTGTTAACTTCATGTATCTTGTCAGCTGAGTTGTTAATGATTTTCCCACTGAATTTTCTTTCGTGAATTAGTCAGCCATATTGGCAGTGATGACAACGATTTATCAAACCTATGAAGCCCGCTATTTTTTTTTTTTTACTGTACCTCTGACGGGTTATATCCAATCAATCACCGATTTTAATTCATGCTTTCCATGTTGCATGCAGTCCCATATTACCAGCCATACCCATTGTTTTCATTTCCCTCATACGTATCGTCGAAAGTTTTTCACTGCGATTTGGTAGACATTTCAGCATATAAGTGCCGGCTTCTTTAAAATGTCTCCATACCTTCTAATTCGGTGTAATTTTGTACCCTAACAATATTTATCTTATTATTATTGCTATACGTTTGTTATTATCACGATTTGAAAGTATGGAAACAAAATGTCCGCTTAAATAAATTTTCAGCGTTTTCACGAAGGTACGAATTCGGCCAAAAATCCTATTTTTTTGATTTTTTTTTCCGGCCGAAATCGGTTAGGCTTTAGTAAACAGCAACGAACGTTATTGGCGAAGTTTTGTGCTCAAAATCAGTTTAAATCAATCAAATCATGACAATCAATGTTGGGAAAATTTCACCTGTATTGCATTTTCAGTTTTGACAAAGACACAAACTAGTTTAAACTTTATCACGTTGTTCTAAGGGGGAAAAACAAAGCGCGTGAAGGACTTTGAGTTGGCACGAACAGACAAATCTTTTTGGAAATTTAATTGGTACATCTTTGACGCTCGAGATCTCTTCTTATTATCTGTATCAGAAATTAGCCAAAGTGTGCTCCACATAGGCAAAGTCTAATTAATCCAAAAAGTGACCAACATAAGACCCTGTGGCCAAATTCGTCCCTTCGTGAAAAGGCTGGCGAAAGCGAAGTGAATTGAGCTTCCATAGAAGTGATTTTAAATGCATAATTTATCACTGAGTGAAACTACATTATTAGCAAACATGTATGTGGTAAAGTTTGCAAAAGCTATGTAGTACTGTGTCAATAGCTAAGTAGTTCAACCACAATCTCGAGCAGATCGTATCACACTTAAAATATTGTCCATCGAGTTAATGGTGTGTCGTTCATATTCTACGTGTATGTGCAGTGACCAGTGTGCGGCCACCATGGATGTGCAGCCTGGACATTGCTGGTTTTTTGAGAAACCTCTCCCCCAGAGGATTTTGCCTTGCGACGTATGCCCTGTTGCTGTCTACTGTACCTCATCGTGCCGGGACAGAGACAAAGTCAGACACGGTGCTGTCGAGTGTGAGATTTTTCAGGCAAAAACGTGCAGCGCTTGCGGAAACTTGGCAAAACACTTGAGGTAACTGCTTGTGGAACTGTAATGCAGTGATCAGTGCAATAATTGATTTGAAAAAAAAATTCATGACATGACAAAGGTTATGAAAAAGTTTTAAATTATTTCAAAACAAAATACAAGGCCGAATCAAAACTTAAAAATATTCTTTTGTTATTATTTATATCTAGTAAATGAAACCAAGGATTCCTCAAATGCGCCCTAGGCACTGAATCCTGAAGAAACCCGTAGGGAGAAGACAACGAGAAGAGTTTTAGAGGTGGGATGAAAACTCCACAAGAATATTCTTGGGGAAACCCGGCCCAGGTGGGATTCGAACCTGGGCCATAGCGGTGGAGCTCGGCGAGGAAAGAACCGTTACGCCAAACTGACTCTCATGCAAAGCTATTAACGTATTGTAGTTGTACGATAATATAATAATAATAATAATGTATACAGATTTCCTTTTCAGGCGTGTAATATTTTCAGCACCATATTCAGAAAACCAAAGCATACAAAAAGACAACCATAACATACAAAAAGACAACAGGAAAATATGCGACTGTTTCACTCATACACTTCTTTTATTCTCTTATTTCAGTGTTCAGGATGCAATGACGCATGGTATTGTGATACAGGCTGTCAACGGCGTGGCTGGCCATTCCACAAAGCGAAGTGTAAGAATATTATGGCTGTTGTCAAACAAGTGTCACTGAAACTGCAAAGACAGACACATGCTGATTTCCCCTACTATATTGGCAATACCATGGCTAAAGACTTCCTTCAACTTGAAAACAACGAATTGTCCACAGATAGAGTGGACAAGGAACATCTGACTAGGGACTATCATGTCCTCTCTGCTGGTTGTGGAAATCTGCGTAACACAGCTTTGACAGCTGGTTCCTTGCCTGACAGGTACCTGGGAAAACTTCACATTACCCTCAATGACTACGACCCTTTTTTCATGGCAAGGAATGTGCTGTTTCTCTTCATGTTGGTCCGCTTTGCAGACACAGACTACATTACTTCCAGTTTAACAACCATCTGGTACTCACTCCATATTTCCAAGCGAGAGTACGACTTGATCCAGACAAGCTTGGATGAACTCATTCAGATGAGTGCTCAACAACTCCACGATACCACCAAAGGACTGGTAACTGTCGTGGATAAACACCTCAACTATCTGAAATTTGTTTGGGAGAAGTGGAGAGCGTTGGAATGCCAACGAGATAAAAGAACGTCAATCAATCTCAGACAACAAAGAAAGGTAATGTTTGATAAATGCCCCCTTGCTAAGGTGAACCACCCTCACTATCTAAATCGTATCAACGAGAAAGATAGAGAAGTGATGGAAGAGTGGTTCGATCACGGGCTATTTTTCCCCTATGAGGCGAAGGAAAAGGAAATGGCACTTGACAACCCTACACTAACTGCCCCAAAGGCAAGTAAAATCATTGCAAGTGAAGATGCATGCTTATTTCTTCAGCTAATTGATACAAAAGAAATATCACAAGAAGATGCTACATTTGTGTATTGCATTCAGCCACTTCGTATTCCCTTTGAAGTATGGGACTGTTTGAGAGTAAGAGAGAAAACTCCTGGACCCCACGCCTCTCCGATGGTGATGTACCACAAGTACGTGACAAACCTCCTCCAGAAAGTCAAGTCTCATCCTTCAAGGAAGGCTCCTTATCCATGTCTCCGTGACTGACTGTCTGGACTTTCCTAATCATCACCAAACCTTGAACATGCCCAACTATGACCGAATCTTCACCTTCAACCTTACTGACTATGTTGAGTTTCCTAGGCTTCTCCGCACATTTAAGCCACTGCTTAATGCCAACAACAGCTTCTCAGTTATTGTCACTGAGACTATGAACTGGTTCCAAAAAGTTCCTGGGTCTAAACCTGACTTTGATGATCTTTCAGACAACCAGCGTGGACAAATACTTCTTCACGGCCTTAATGGTATATGGACAGGAATACCACGAATACAACAAACATGGATCTTAGATTACTTCAACAATACCTCTCACTTTCTCCAATACCTTCGAGCAGAGATCATGGCAGGAGGACTTGGCATTCCAGCACTCAAGAATATTCCATCATTAGACCATGTCAAGAAATATCACGGCATGGAAATGCGTGACTTCAGAAATGGAGTGAACAAGATTGTACCGTTCCTGTACATAGTTAATAAACGAGACCTTAATGTGGATGTAATCGGATGTGACAGAGCTGTAGAGTGGTGTCTGCCAAAAACTTAGACAAAATATAAACAAGATGTGGTACCTTTCAGTTTTCCGGGAAATTGAGCCGTGCTAAGTTTAGTTATGTGTGGCCCCTGGCTGTTTGTTCATTTAAAGTGTGACTTGTCCTTCAGTTTGGCCCCAAAGTAACATACAAAGTCATGTTTTAATTAGCAGTTGAGCAGAGAAAATGTACGCGTGCCTTAACTTGTACCCTCATAAATTGAGTGGTATGTCCGGCCTGGAGTCCTGACTGCTGGCGTTATTTGGTGTTTCATAATAGATCAATCTTGTTTACCATATATTATTATTTTCAAGGGTTTAATTTTATATTTTTTGGAAAGTTTGTTTATGTAGTTTGATAATAGGTTGGCAGTAGCGCACCCAGGATTTGGCTTGGCGGTTGGAGGTTTCACAAATTTTGTAGAAGTTTTTTTTTTTTTTTCCAAAAATGTTGCCCCAAAATTTTGGCCGCAGAAGAATTTTTTTCGGGGGCGCACTATTTTGACGTTGGTGACACCACTTCCACCCCTATTATGCTACTCGAAACTATGCCACATAGGCCTACGTAATCACCAAGGACAAATCGTGGGACTAAAAAAAATTTTAAAAAAAGAAAAGAAAATTGACAACCTCTTGGGGGCTGAATCCCCCCTTGCCCCCCCCCCCCGGGTGCGCCAATGTAGGTTGGTAGCTGTATCATTGAAATTGCATGCTTTGAAGTTTTAGATTTTACTTGTTTTACAATATGTTGTTTTTATCATTATCATTTACATACGTTACAATTTTCAATGAAAGTAAGTCTCTGAGTAAGTAGGAGATTATAGTTTTTGTAAGCTACTGTTCATGGCAAATGGCTCTCAGCACAATGATCAAGAGGGCGTGTTCTGTTTTGCAGCAACAAAGTTCATCTGTTCGACTACAACTAAGATTATTGCCATATTCGATGCATAACATGGTTTAACGGCCATTTAAAAACAAAATGCACACATTGAAAGGATATACACATACATGTTTACATTAAATAGCTAGTGTGGAAATGCCTTTGTTTTCGTTAAGAAAAACCTCTGATGAAAAAAACCTCCTTTCACTCACACTGTAAAAACACTTTCAATCCAATATTTTTATGATTCCCTTGAGTGTTTCTCTTCATTTTACAACGGACAAACCTAACCCAAAAATGCCTCTAAACCTGTTTTCCAGAGAGGGGGAAACCTTGTGTGGACGTGGGCACAGTCCGCACAATTTCACTGCTACCTGGTTAATTATTTGAAAATATTTTGTTTGGAAGTCCCCACAGTGAATGTAATGCTTGTACACAGTCATTTCACGGAGAGCTGTGGAGTGACAACTGCTTATGATAAGTAGAGGAGATATAATGCTAAGCGTAGCTCCAGATTTTAGCTAATAACAACCAACAGTAGCTTTGAGAAATGATATTTCTAGCATAAGTATAATAAAAAAGGAAACCCAAAAAGCCGGACCATTGTGTGTTCTTTCAGCAAAACGCGCACAATTCAGACACATCCCTGTGTGATTTATTTTTGGGTGCGCACAGTCGAAGGACGTCTTCTAAAAAGACCGAAAAATCTACACAATTTCCAGGTGATGCCGAGTCACTCGTCTGAATGTTTATACGCTAGGGCAAACACCTCTATAAATGTTCATCAAGATAATAAACCTTCAAGTAATAAGCTTGCAATTATTTGCATACAATGTTAACATGGACAAGTATATTACCCCGAATTAACTGCAATGAATATACCTAAGAACTAAATTATCATGTTGACGAAGACAACTGTTAACCGTCCTCGCGTGGGAAGCACAAAGGTCATCAAAGTAATGTGTTTTACAAAGGAATATGTTAATCACCCGGATACGATAGGGATACGTCACTTCTACATAATTATGCATATACGTGAATAAAAAAAAAATGGAAACGAACGGGAAAGAACGAATGAGCATGAGGTCGCCCTTGCTCATGCACGGTTCCCTACATCATCGAGACGGGTTCATCACAGATTCATTTCAGCAGTCAGTCACACCACCTCTAAAACTCGATAAAAGTACATGTACGTACAGAAAGTAAAACGATATTGGACAGATACAGACTTCCATCGTACAGGAAACCCACACAGTTGATTGAAAAAAAAAGATAACCAAGACAAGAAACTGAAAATACAAATTTGCAAAAGCATAAGATTACAAGATGGATACATAGGAATGTACATGTCCTCATAAAGATAGTTTCTTTTGCAAAAGCAAGATAAGATTGACATTTTGTAAACCGAATCCAAATTTCACTTTCGCTGCCGGAGTGTAGTTTTCAAGTGCCTGTGCCTACACTTCGACATCCAAAAGGAATTAACACCATTTTCTTTTTGACAGAAGGTTTCAAGATTTAGTCAGACGTATAAATTATTTAACATCTCTTACAGCTTTATCGTGATTCGTCAACTCACCTACAATGGAAAATTCGACATTTGGTATCGCTAATAACATTTGCATTACAAATGTACAGTATAACGAAGGTTCAGAGGAAGAGGGAATAAGAATGCACGAGGACACCAACATCGCAATTCAACGTGAAGTCGTGAAGAACATGACACCCATCGGCCTATTGATGAATGCAATCTTCCTGTACGTTGTGGCACGTATCAAGTCCATGCACTCCATTGTCAACATCTACCTTGGCAATTTAGCTGCGGCAGATACAGTAATTCTTGCAAATTCTCTCGTTTCACTATTATGGCAGACGAGTAGCATTTGGCGTGATTTGATTCTGGGGTCTCTTGGCAATGTCAGCACCTTCGCGTCTTACTTCTTCGTGACTGCTTTGGCTTTCGAGCGGTACTTTGCCATCTGCCGCCCGCTGACATTTCGCGCCGAGGCCGGCAAAGGTAGAGCCTTCAAGATAACGGCAGGACTGTGGGCAACAGCCATCGTGGTAGGATTCGCGGTGACTGCAGCTTTCGTGTGGGGAGGGGATGCTGGATCCAACGCCACAAATGTTGTAACCATGGTCCACTACACAGTAGGCCTGGTCATCAATGTCTACCTGTATGCATGTATTGTCAAGAAACTAAGACAGCAACCCAAGATTACGTCTTCGGATGATCATCAAAATCGACTACGCCGAGTGATCCTCATGCTCATCGTAAACACCGCCGTGTTTTTCGCCTTCAATATCACATCCATCATTGAAGCAATAATGGTGGCAATCATTGCATGGTCCAATTTCTCTGATTCGAGTCTGGTCGAACTAAATCATTCCTGGATCGATTTAGTCATTGTCGTGTTCATCCTGAGTTTGCTCAATAGTTCCGTAAATCCTCTGGTTTACAGTGGAGTAAACTCGGACTACAGAGAAGCCTTCGTGGAGGCCTTCTCGTTCTTAAATCCCAAACGCTATTGCTGTCGAAACCGAGATACCACACAGCGGCCAGCTCAGCAGATCGAGATGCAAGAAATAAAGCCAAGACACGGCCGGGCAGCAGCCTGCAATGAGGTTTGAGTTGCAAGCAATCGGTTATAACCAAAATACCCTCCAACATACAAGCACAGACCTAGTATAGCAAAGTTGCTAGATACCCCACTACAAAGAAACTGAACTTACCATCAATTAAAAAAGTATACACAGCTAACAAACCCCAATGCAGCTGGCGTAGCAGCAGAGCAGCTGGTCTTGAGCCGCAAGAAATCAAACACTTTCAAGATACAGCAGCCAACCAAGCATCTAGCCTACTTCTTCAAGCATCCAACATCTTGTCAAGATAGTACCCCACAGCAACCAGCATATGGCGTAACGATACCCCATTTTCGGGGTTGCAGAATGGAGCTCCGGTTACTTTACCCTAGCTAGCTAGCAGTCGGAAAGTTTAACGAACCCCATCAGATTTCAATCCGACCGTCTTCAAGTAAAAATTCTGGATCAGCATGAAGAGATGTCATGTTTATTTTATTTGTGCAGACAAATGTAATTTTAGTGAATTTGTGTCCTAGATTTTCCATTGGATTGCCATATTGGAACGAGACTCTCGTGGTCTTTTATTGTGTTTTATTAAAAAAGAAGAAGTGAATTTCAATGTTTGCTCAGATTCAAATCTCTTCATTCCCAACTTAATGAAGAGAGGAAAACATCATTTGAACTGAGATAATGCATGGTTTTAAGAATGCTTATAGTCTTTGTAGTAACTACAGAATTAGTCACGATCAAAATAAGTATGAAGTCACAGTGTTTTAACTTTAAAGAAACATAATGTACATGTATTTTATTTTAACTGTTTTAATACAACAAAATGTGGAAACAAAACAAATATTAATCTTTTATACTCACAAAGTATATATGCTTAATGGGCAACAAGAAATTATGTCTCTTAATGGCCCCCAGAAAAATCCCCGGAAATTTAAGGTTCAATTGGGCCATTCAACTTTTGATAAAAGCAATGCATAGTCGCATTGATGTATACAAAAATCCATTCTCACTCGTAAACTTTGGACATTTTTAACTGAAAGCGAATGTAGACATGTGACAGGAAAACCAAACCTAGCGGCCTTCCTTGTTAGAAAGTTAGTACAGATTTCTTCAGAAGGAAATTAGCTCAGACGGATAGGCATGCAGTAAAATGCTTAGAGAATAATGTACATAACTGAAGGTAAATACATATTGTTTGTAGAGCTTGAGAATACGTCTAAAGTCGTTTGTCCGAGCAGAAAAAAAATGAGTACATTTTGTATCCCTGACTCTCCCTTGACACTGTAAAATCCATATACATGTAAAACACTTGCGAACACTCAAGACTGACAAAAGAAATTTAAATAACGAATAGGAAAAAAAGAGTTCGCAAAGAACATAATTACAAATGCTTAAATATAATTTTCAAGCGATTAGTATCATCAAGGAATTGTCGGCGTGACACATAACATAATTACAGTCAATAGTGTTTTCTTTTTCCAGAGCCCCGTGAAAATGACAGAAATGTTTATTTCTCTTATTTAATTTTCACAAAAACGTGTTATACACACGTAAGGCCAAAAAAAAAATACTCGGTCTCTGGTCAGACCAAAGTTCCGGAATTGATGCAGCAACGCAGTTTTTTTTCTCTTTTTTTTTGGCCTTTTTTTCACAAGCTTGGATTGTACAGACAAGGTGGGGTACTATTTTGCTTTTTTTGGTGTCCTCATGTACATTGGTGTCCTCCATAATTTGCCTTGGTGCCCTCGATCATTTGCCTTAGTGTAATTTCCCATTCCTTGGTTATAATTTACAATGGCATAATACCTTTGTAAATAAGAAATGTCAGGGTAGTTTTCCATGTCGTGTAAGATTGTAAGGTTCTCGACATTAGTATGAATTTTTCGTCGTGAGATCATTCGCTTCTGTCTTCATCACTATACAGGGGCGAGAGTGACCACTTAAAAAATACATGTAGCTGAAAATAGCTGGAAAAACAAGGTGTAAAGAAGCTGAACTTTGGAAATCTATACTTTTGTACACAGCAAGTGGGGGAAAAAGCTAGAAAAAAAGCTGTAATCCAAAACAAAAAAAAGCTGAAATCAGCTTCAAAGCTGAGATTTCACACCCCTGACTATACTTGAATAGTACACATTTATGTTTTGTTCCGCCCAGGTTATTCAAAATCGGTGGTGTGATAATGTTCATACACCTCCTTGGCAAGTTCATACTCGATGAAAAATCTTGACAGAGTTCTGATCAGCCACTACTAGTTCACCGCTTGGAGAAAAGGTAATGCCAAATGGCCGCCTCAATTTTTTCGCTACACAATCAACATAGACCCCCTGGGAATCATAGTGGTGTACTTCATTGCTTCCGTCTTCACCACAATGAAAGGTAACGTAGATCTCGCCTTCATCATCGCAGCATACACCGGCTGGTTTCGCATCCTTTCCATCCACAGAAGTGCTGACATTGAACTCTTTTCCGTTCAGATCTACGCATCGTAATTCACGTCTGCGATACATTGCAAAAATGAGACGTTCCTTGTTTGCAACCACGTCAATGGGAACCATTTCAGTATTTGGAATGACCTTGATCAAAGATCCGTCCAGAGTGTGGAGAGATGTGTCTCCTGTCTTCTTGTCCACCACTGATACCTGATTGTTATTGTCAACAGTGACACCACCGGTATAAATCAAACTGCTTGACTGATCCTTGCTATCGGCCTGCAGTAGGTTGAACTTTGAAATCAATTGATGGCTCATATCAAAGACTTTTACATGATCTTCACAGTGTGCCAGAAGTAGATCGTCGGGTGTTACAGCAATACCGTATGTTGCATTCAGATCAAACTTTGCTTTGAAGTGTCCAGTAGAAGTGAATACAGACAATCGTTTATTGTTCATATCATTGAGAGCAATGTTACCATTGCTAAAGCATGCAATGCCTGTTGCACGGTTGAATTCACCGTCACCATCTCCTTGCTTACCGAATTCAATCTTTAACTGCCATTTCTCTTCGTGAAGTATTTCACCAAGGTCTTTGTCCAGCACAACGTCTTGGCACTTGACCCCGATGAAAGAGTCACCGTGTTTCACTCGCTCAAACTGGAGATCCTTCTGGAATTCCAGGTTGTGCATCACCTTAGGCTTCAAATTCAAGAGTTCGAAGTTGTCAGCTTGTTTCATCAAGTCGCTCACTGCTGCCTCGATCTTCTCTGCTTGTTCCATCTTCTTCTCATTGTTGGTGTGTGCCTTTACAAAGTCATCATCTCTTTTCTTGCCAATTTCAGTGACCTTGTCCATGAGAAGTTGAGACTTCGTCTCGATTTTGGCAATCTCTTCTTCCTTCTTAGCTTGAATGTCACTGCAGGCCCGGGTCACCATTATTTTCAGTCTGTTTCTTGCGCGGTCGGCCGATTCCTCACTTGCTTTGAATTCTTCTTTACTCTTCTGTAATTTCTGCAAGACATCATTCACTTCTTCACGGTAGGATCTTACAGCGTCAGCGATTTCACTCAACTGGTGGTCAGCCGAGCGGTGATCGATTGTCGCACATATGCCACACATCATCATTTTGCACGTCTCGCAGTAAAAATGCATGTTCTGGTCAGCATGCTTCTGACATTTCGGAGAATACGTCTTGCTGAGATCTGCCGAGGAACCCTCCTTCTGCTCCAGGTGTTCAACCGGTGTAACCCGATGTGTCTTGGTGCGTTTGAATCGTGCATGAGCCGCCTTGCATAGCTGGCACAGATTTTCCTCGCAGTCCAGGCATCGCAAAACAGCCTCTAACCCCTCATCGCATTGGTCACACATCGGTGAAGTCGTTGCTTGCTGCTGGGTCTCTAGCGATCGTTCCTGTTGGTTGATCTCATCCACCAGGGACTTCAAGAAGAAGCAGTCAAGTAGACTGGGCAAGCCAGCATCCGGCACCGGGCTTTCCCTCCTACAGACCGGGCATGTGATCTTGCCTGTACTCGGCTGCTGTTTGCTCAACATCCCATCCAGACAGTTGAGGCAGAAGGTGTGAAGACAGTCCAGTATCTTGGGATCTTTGTACCGACAGAAGCAGATGGGGCATTCCAGGTGACCCTGGCTGATCTCACCTAACATGGTTTTGGCTGTGGCCTCAGCCATCTTCAGGTAGCTTACTTACAACCTGAAAAAATGAATATGTCCACAATATAATTTGCCTTGTACTTAAATGGCAATGGACACCATTTGCATGCATTCAATAGTTAACGAAATTGCCAGAATATGAAATATTCTTCGCTATTGTAAGTAAACAATAGGACCAAGCATATGCTATGGTTGTAAGTCAAAATATATTAATAGGGAGGTATCGCAAGCGAACGGCTACGCTTACACTTACGTTTAGCTATCCGTATCCGTTTTTTACTTACGTGTAGCGAGCGAGATATGCGTGTTGTCTGCACGTTTAGCGGATAGTGAGTGGCATGACGTCATAACTGATGACGTATCCGTCGCACTAAATGTATCCGTTTGCATGCGAAACCTATCTAATGACCAGGGACGAATTTCAATGAAAACCTTGAAGATGCATTTCCTTTGAATATTTTTCTTAATTCTTTTGAATTTTCTTTTTCTTTTTGAATACTGTTTACAACTTATCAATCTACAATGGGCTTTAAATGATTCTAATCAAATTCTTAATTTAACATTCATGCTCAACACTCGAGGCATTATACCAGTGGTGAAATTTTTTGTGATGTCAAAATAGCAGATTTTGTTTGGTCAGTCGAATTAATTTCGACTGTTTCTGCACATTAGTCTACTCGATACCGGTGTAGCATGAATTTAGGTTTTATGGAATACGGACTCATTGATGGTATTGCACATGCTCATGCATAGATAATTAGGAGAGGGACCGATCAAGTGAGAGGGTTTAACCAATAAAAGGGGAAAAGAGTCAGATTTTCATACGAGTCCGATTTTCATATGACACTGGAATGTAAATTTTTAGTCAAGATTTTCAAACTTATAACCACCTACCTTTTGAGAAAATACCACATGAATTCAGCCTGGACGCAGGTTCAAGGGGCTCCTTACTCTTTCAATCTGAATGGAGACAAATGGAATTAATCGAGGTAAACCTAACAGGGCTAGCTAAGTGTCTTCAAAATAGAAAGCTTGGAAATTCAAGGTACTGAATGAGCACTCTTGAGATAGTGTTTGCTTCTGTTTAATTCATCACTTTACATGCAGGACCAGTTTATATTTGTGTCAATGCTGAAGCATTTCAGCGTTGTGTAATGTCCGTAACAGGTCTTTTAAGTCAAGAGCTCATAAACCTGTGATTTTTTTTTATGTACAGTACATATCATCTAGTAATGGTCAAGGAGTTGGGAGTTTTGGACCACTAATCTGAATCGTTAATTAGACTATGACTATGGTTAATCGGTTCTGTCAAATTACCTCTGAACATCATAACGCTGGAAATGCCCAGTGTACGATATGATACTGGACAAAGTTGATTCACATTACTAATAACTTACTAGTTGTATTACATTACTAGCAGTACGTTGCCGTAAAACTAAAGTTGGTACCTTGATCACCTTGTCTTACATGTACATCATCATGATCATGTCTTAATATTACTTTAATCTTCAAAATGGGGCTTGCGGTCACTGCCGAAGTAATTTGAGCATGATTCCTTGAAGTTGATGGGGAGTAATAAATAACTGTCTGATATTTTCTACACAAACCCCAGTGTAGGGCCTAGGGGGTTCTGCATAGAAATTTTAAGATACTAACTTTTAAGTTTTACTTTTAGTTACCTGGTTACGACGACATGTAGGCTACGACTAGAAGTAGTAGTAATGACATGAATGAAGGCGCATAAGCGTAAGCATCGGCATGATCGGCCATTGTAAGCAAAATCCCAACAGTCATAGGTCGGCACTCCCATAGGTCATAGGCCTACAGTAAGGAACAGAATGATAGATAGGGCCTAACCTAATCCTCCATTCTCCAAAAATTCAGCACGTGTCTTCTCTGTATCTCGAAGAAATAGTCCTTGCGAAAAGTTTCAGGCCCCCGTCGATATTTATTCGGTCGCAGATAAATTCGCGGGTCCGGGTACGGGTAACTTTCGATAGCGCCCTCTAGCGCTAGCTTTGCTGTAGCAAATCTAAATTTACCCATTTTTTAATGATTGAAGCATAGGCCTATAGGCTATAGGTAGGACCTAAATTTGTATCCAGTGAGAAAAAAAAACACTTCTGTTTCAAGGGAAACACCATGCCAACCTAAACATGATAGACGCTTATAATTTCAAAAATGTCTTTCTCTCCGCCCCCTTCTTTCTGTTCCAATAAGCCCCACCCACCCACGAGCGAACGTCGGTACGAAATGGTACAGTATGGTACCTAAAATACATACGTACAAAACCAACCTAATCGCATGGGTACCAGATGCGAATAGGTTACAACCTCGGTTTCATGAAAAAATTGCGCATGATCCCACATGTAAAGGATATGGATTGACGATGACTCATCCCTGTCCTCGCGAGAACGAGGTTGTCGTCTTGTCGAGTACGCGTATGTACGACTAGACTCGGCGATCGATCAGAAACTGTCACTCAGTGTGAAACCGCTAATTTTGCTTGTTTAGTTCTCAGATTTTTTAGTTTGAAGAAAACTAGTCGTTGACGTGTGTTTGCTTTGTGTGAACGAACCACACTCAGAGATATGAATTCTCCGTGGTGGTTGCACTTCTTCATCTTGGCTGCTTTGACAGGTTAGTACACAGGGGCGGATCCAGGAAGCTTTGGGGGGGGGGGGGTTCATCAGCAAATCATTTTTGAAATGTAGACAGGTTTGTTTTTGGGAAAGATTTCCATATACGAAGTTCACTCAACACCCTGTGTACAAACCCTATGAGATTGGACTGAAAAATTCTAAGTGTTTTCTGAGAAAATGCTTGTATTTTCTCACTGCTCAAATTGACTTTGATGACATGAAATTGCTATCTGGGGGCTTGATAGTCAATACAGAGGAAAATTAGTGAACTTCGCATATGGTAATCTTGCCTTGTTTTTGTTCGGACACTTGACGGAGTGGTTAATTGGCCTCTATAAAATCAATAGGGGGGGGGCGATCGATCGTGTAGTCATGGTAGTGTAGTTATTTTCGTGTTGTGTTTTGTCGCTGTCATACGACTCATAGTTATAGTCATTTTACCCCTCAAATTTCCCTCGAAAATTCAAAACCGAGGCCTGTATCTTTGACATACCTGCATGTTCTTAATGTCGCCAACTAGTTTGGTAGGTCAAATTATTTTTTTTAAGTGGATGTTGTTTCCTACGGGGCCCGTAGATACACAATCACCAAAAAAATTAGGAAAGATTCCCATATCTGGACGACTCCTAGAACTATGAGGCTCCACGTAGTAGAGCCTCATAGATGAAGAACCCCGCAAAATTGTTTTTAGCACAAAACACTAATTAAGTACAAAAACGTCCATCAAAATGCAGACATTTCCCACAGAACCGCTGCACAGTTTGCCCCCAAACTCCGTACTACACCTCATTACATACTCACGTAATATGCGCAGAACAAGCACCGCTGGATTTTGTCGGTTTTTTGGGCCAAAATGATGAAAAATATGCCCTTTCCACACTGAGCCAACCTGACACTTGAAACGTGCACGCATATGATCCAGCAATGATTTTTGGTTCGCTCGGAGCGCGCCGCGGGGGGTACAGTACGAGCGAAATGAAAGTATGCGCATGCGTACAAGTGCAAGGACTGTACCCCCCGCGGCGCGCTCCGAGCAATCTAGGAGTATATCTGGCCATCATTAATCACCCTGTGCACAAACTGTATGAGACTGGTCAGAAAATTTCAAAGTGTTTTGAGGTAACATATTCATAACATTTGAATAATGAAGATGAAACTAAACTTCTAAATTCACTTGATTTCCACAGTTGCTGTCAGAGGCACCGCAGGCCCCTCTGCACCGGATCAAGTGGTTCGCAGGCACCGACGAGCAACAGAAGATGTCAGGGACTGTAGGGATCAGACTGAGGTAAGAATGATTACTACCACTCATAAATATTCATGATCAAATTGGGGCACGTCATTGGCCGATTCCGCAACAGAAGATGTCGGGGACTGCAGGGATCAGACTGAGGTAAGAATGATTACTACATCTCATAAATATTCATGATCAAATTGGGGCACGTCATTGGCCGATTCCGCAACAGAAGATGTCGGGGACTGCAGGGATCAGACTGAGGTAAGAATGATTACTACACCTCATAAATATTCATGATCAAATTGGGGCACGTCATTGGCCGATTCCGCAACAGAAGATGTCAGGGACTGCAGGGATCAGACTGAGGCAAGAATGATTACTGCATCTCATAAATATTCATGAACAAATTGGGGCACGTCATTGGCCGATTCCGCAACAGAAGATGTCAGGGACTGCAGGGATCAGACTGAGGTAAGAATGATTACTACACCTCATAAATATTCATGATCAAATTGGAGCACGTCATTGGTTGATTCCGCCGCGCGTCCGGGAAGTAAAAATGATACGCGCCCAGGTGATGTCATCCCGGTGAGTATTCAGCTCGCTGCCGTGCGGTTGCAGTAAGCACCAAAAATTCCCTCTGGAACCCACCTCGTAACAAAAGCAGAGCTGAAATTACTGTTGAATTGACCATTTAACCCTCTGAAGCAGAAACTAGCCCTTTTGGGGACCCAATTTGGTTAATTACCTTAATTAAAAAAAGAATTTCTAATCGATTCTGGTGATCTTCTATCTAATCCTAGCCAGAGACACCCACTACGGATATATATGCAGTCACCTTTAGTGTGTGACCCCGGGTCAGGCATATCTGAGCCTGACAACCTGGGCTAAGGACCGATGCAATTTCTGCCGGGGACCCACCATATACACATGCACAAAACAACTCCGACGCAATTTCTGCCCACCCGGGGATCCACCATATACAAGTGCACAAACAAGGTCACTTGCGGGTAGACAGTGCACGGCTTGACCACAGACTATGCATACAATACACCTCCTTAGTCCACAGACATGGCAAGATTGTGTTCATGTGGATACAGTGTTGTGTAGCCTCAAACCGTGGCGCTAAATATTTGGGTCCCCGGGGGACCCCTTACTGTAAGTGTGTTACTAAATGGGCTTTCTGCGTCTGAGGGTTAAATGTATTGGCCCAAAAAGGAACGTGCTTAAGTTAATGCCAAATTTTGTACAGTAATAGCTTGTTTCAAATAGTGTTTGTGTTCAATTTCAGCTTCTTCATAAGGCCAAAAATAATATACCGGTAGTTGTCCATCCGATTTCCCTACCTACCCTATTCTGACAGCCCCCACCCTAATTGTTTTATGAGGGAAAAAACACCCAAAACGATAAATGTCTACCTTTTACCCTCGACTGCACACAGACGCCTCCATATGATTGTACACAATAAAAATTAGAGAAAAAAAATTCCCTACCTACCTACCCTGTTTTCAAATGCCATGTAATCGGAAACAGAACTATTTTTTTTGTGGCCTAAGCTACTAGGAAGTTTAATAAGGCCGTGTCTGAATTAACTGGCTGTGGCTGGGAGTAACACACACGTCTATGAGAAGTGGCTGTAGCCACAAGCCAGTGGCTTCCATAGGCGCACATGTTATTTCCGGCCACAGCCACAACTTTCAGACACGACCTAATATAACACAGTAAGCTTTACATACATGTACAAAATTGTGCATATATCTGATCAGTGCATGACTGACCTTTGACCTTTTGATCCTCATGCAGACACTTCCCCCGACTACGATCGACACCACAGAGCGTCTGAGAGATTTGAGGAAACGAATGAGACACGTCAGATATGATCTGGATGGATACATTATTACGTACTCCGATCGACACCAGGTATGATGGGATAGATGGATGGATGGATGTGAACCAAAACTCAGGCCAACTTCACTCACTCTTTTTTTTTTAAATCTAAAAATTAATGTGGCCTGACGTTGCGAACTTAGCAAGTTCTTCTTCAGAGGCTAAAACAGAAATGACAGAGGTACATACATTAACATGGGGGTGCACACAAACATGCAGGGCTGAAAGAAGAAACACAAAAGGAGGAATAGGTGGGAAAGGTGTGGAAAGATGCAGGGGAGGGTGGATGAGAGAACAAAGAAACAAAGGGAGATGGCAAACCACAAGGGGTCTGGTATAAACAGGGGAGGGACCAGAAAGGGGAAGGATCAAAGGTCACAGGGAGTGGGAACGGACAAAAGAGTGTGAGAGTGAAGGGGGATGATGCCGGGGGAATTGTCCAACATTTTCATGAGGCAAACCCAAGGTCCTCAGTATTTCACTAGCCAAGTTTGAGATCTCAAGTCAGTTTTTAAAGGCGTCTTTGCTTGAACATTTTGCAACTGAGGTTGAAGCCAAGTGATTTCAATTTGTTAGCTAGGACCAGACTGGTACATGTCGGACATTTTGAGAAGATAGCCCATAAGCTTTTCAACATCGAAAAAACCTTTCCAACAGGGTAACTATTTATTGAGTTATGGCCAATTCAAAACAAGTACCGCTTTTTTGTTCTGTCCACGGCGACTGATATTTTGACTGTCGCATTAAAAACACAGACTGAAACTTACATTTTGAAAAAACAGGCTACCAAGTAAAGGGCAGAGACGGAGCAGCAAAGTAAACATCTAAGAAGTTAACCAAACAGTCCTTTTCAGACTACCTAAAGTAGTGGTTGCAAAAATTAATAACAAAAATAACAAAATATACAAATAAGATTGAAACATTAATTTAGAAAAAGCAAAACTACCCTCAAATCTAGTACATTCCTACAAGTGAAAGTATTGTTTTAAAAGCTGAGAAAAAGAGGACGTTTTTGAGGGTTCATTCTTTGTAAAAGACACCCTTTATCTCCTCTTTGCAGAGCGATTTTGTCGCTGACCACGACAAACGGCTGGAGTTCATTACTGGATTCCAAGGCTCAGGTAAGGGCATGCATGCTTGAACTTTGTCACTTTCTAAGCTCAGCAGTCTATCTTTTGGGATGTGTGTGAGTATTTGTGGCTGGACAAATCTAAATACCGGTATGTGCTGATCTATGGAGTTAACAAAGTTGGTTGAATTTCCCCGTGTTTTTTCCCTAAAAGGTTTTTCGCGGGTTTTTGGCCCTCCCATAATCAGCGAATATGATTATAGCAATATTTTTTCTTGATGTTACAAGATAGATCCCATTGTATTGAATTGTATTTGTAATGTAGTGTATTTGTATACATGTTTGTAGTCATTTTAATTGTATGCAGGGCCCCACTGTAAGCCAGTTTTAAACTGTTTGGGCATACCATGGGTACAGAAATGTAATAAATAAATAAATGAATAAATGTGTACAGAGTGAGTAAAAAAAAAACCTGGATTTTGAAAGTGCTACAGGCAAAACTTCATTCAGAATTTCGGCAGATTCAGGATACCTCTGTGTTGAAAAAGTTGGGGGATTTTGATGGATTCAGGACAGTAAGCCTAGGGGTACTGCAGGATTTTGATGGATACAGGATACCTCCATACTGAGTAGTCGGGGGACTTTGATGGATTCAGGATCTCAACAGTTTAACTCCTTGGCTATATGTTTGGTGTGTACGAGGTATATGTACTTAACTGGTGGATTCTGATGGACTCACTGGTGGATTCTGATGGACTTAAGACACAAAAGAAAAATTTGCTTGACAAAATTAATGGATTTTGGCAGATTCAGGATACTTTCTACTAAACGTGCTCAAGGGAGAAAACAAAACCTTCAGCCCCGATTGAAGCATGAGGATCGCTGTGTATGAGTTGACTTTACGAAAACATAGAAAACAGCGCTGGAGACCACTTAAGCCCGGTTCATACTTCATGCGAAAGCAAGTGCGAAGCGAAATTCACGTCGTCAACAATGGTGGACGCGCTTTGAACGTATTGTTGACGTCAGGAATTTTGCTTCGCTTTCGTGAAATATGAACCGGGCTTTACTCCAATTAACGTTATCCAAACAGTCGGTCCAACTTATGCGACCGTTGCCACTGAGGAAAAGTTAGCCGTGTCCACGCTGGCTGGACACACTCCCGGTCCGTACTTATTCACAGTAAATGTAATTCGCAAATCACCCTTTTCTTTTCTTGCACCAGGCGGCCTAGCCGTCGTCACAACAGACAGAGAGGGAGATGACGGCAAAGCGGTACTCTGGACCGACGGTCTCTACTGGATCCAGGCAGAGAGAGAGGTGGACTGCAACTGGGAATTGATGCGGCTTGGTGAGTTTAGAATCCAGGAAGAAAATTGGGAGGTATCATTAGTAAACCCCTAACCCCCTAGTACTTCCTCAGGACTACCCTGCTTAATCCAACAGAGTCCAATCGGACTTTCCTGCTCAATCCACTGTGCCTCATTTTCAGTTGTCTGCTGAATCCAACGGAGTCCAACTTGGCGTTATAATGCGGTTCAGTTGCCTGCTGAATCCAACATTTTGCATGAGGAATGTACACAAGGGGTTAACTGCTCAATCTAACAGGCTCCATCGGGTATGTGACATAGTTGGATCCTGTTGGATTCAGCAGGGTTAGTAGGTCACTGTCCATCCAAATAGAGTGTCGTGGCCGAGCGGTCAAGAGCACTGGGGTCAAGCTCTGGTGTTTCTGATCAGCAGAGTGTGGTTCTAGTCCCGGTCTCGACACTTGTGTCCTTAAGCAAGACACTTAACCATTATTGCTTCGTCCTTCGGATGGGATGTAAAGCTGTAGGTCCGGTGCATTGCATAATGCATGTAAAAAAAACCAGTAACATTTAACGCTAAGAGAAGGGTTCGCCCTGGTGTTTCTGGCAATGTGTTTATCCTCATACATATGAGGCTGCACTTTCAAGGAAGGAAGGAATGAATATTCTATGCACGTCAACTGCCATGGTATTCTATGGCGTAGACGCCAGCTGTTGATATGCGTGTGGATTATGCAAAAAAACACTGCGTTGTGACGTCCAGATTCTGGCCATTGAGCGGGCGTCTTCTATCGTGTCTTCGGTAAGCCATGTTGTGTGACAAAAACATGGTAGCTAGAGACCAATCAACAGGTTTGGTTGCATTTCTACTCTAAATGACATCACCACTTCTAAAGGTGGCGCCGCTTGGCTGGGGCAGGGTCACATAAGGTTCACATGCTCGGATATTTCAGATGTTTAAAGCGTGGATCTGCAAACGTGAAGGGATCCTCAAGACTAATGTTCAGGTTGAGTCTAAAGTTTAATTTAATGATACAATCTCATTTATTTCTTGGCAATGAAACCAAGGATTTGTCAGAAGTGCCTTTTTGAGCTCAGAATTTGAAGAAACCTGTGGAGGGAAGACGGTGTTGAAAAGTGCCCAGTTTTAAGGCTGGGAGAAAACCCCAGATAAACGTTCTCGGGAGTCCCATGGAATCGGGTAGGGACTGAATATCCAATTCAGGCAATTCACAATGCAGTGCGCCACCAAGAGTTTGCCACGGCGAGTTCATTTCCCCCCCCCCCCCTGCATTGTGGGAGATGGTCAACAAATTCGCAGCGCGTGACATTCGAAATTGTTAGATTTTCCGGTCAGTAGTTTCGCAAGCGTATATGATTTGAGTGTAATGTTTGCCCTTTTCTTTTCTTTTTATCAATGTGGTGTTTTTCGTAAAGGTGGCAGAACACTATTCCCAGGAAGTTAGCTCAAGTTGGTTACTGACGCTCATTCAAATGGGCCATGTTTTGTCGACCCTAAACTTGAAAAATGGACTCTCCATGCAAATTCTTGGTGGCGCGCTGCAATGTGAATCGCCCGAATTCTTATGTGGGCTGGGTTTCGAACCTGGGTCACAGATTTATTGAGCCACTTAGCTGAGATGACCCCAGGCATTGAATACCAGTATTACTTCCCCGACAAACTGAAATTAAAGTGCTTCTAAAAAAAAATATCATTTCTTGTTCTGGAACAGGGGATCCCCGCGACGAAACGCCAGCGCAGTGGGTGATTGATAACATCAATCCCATCGACCAACAGAGCCAGATAGCGCGGATTGGATATGACCCTCAGCTGATGTCTATACGTGAGTATTGCGCAGAACGAGATGCAGAAACTCTGACAACTTTTGAAGAAAAAAAAACAAGTTCAAGTTGGAGAAGGGTTTCTATAAATTTCAGGGTCCCAGTGTGAAAATGTTTCTGTTCCTGTTTTAACTTGGTACTTTGTAATTTGCCATTCAAGTATCATGAAGAATCACCTTGTATCTTAATCAGTCTTGGAGGACAAAGTTCTGCACTATCCACTATGCGCCGGGATTATTTTTGCCAAAAATTTAGATTTTTGCAAAAGGCAAAATTTTCCAACCAACATCTGATATACAGCCAAACGCCACAAATACTGATTTGCGAGAGTCAGTTCAACAGTATTTGTACGATATTTCCTGCCAAAACCTCACATTTTTCAAAACTCAGAGGTGTGCACTGGAGCGTAAATTGTACAACAATAGGCTGTGGATAACGGCCAATTCAAGATCAACACATTGTCCGCCTCCACAGATTCACAGACTTTGTGTGTGTGTGTGTACAAAAGACACGAGGGATTAGCGAGTTTAGATGTCACCCAGAGGCTAAATGGAACATTTCATTCTGTCACCGAATGAAATTATTCTTTCCATTGCACGAACATGAAACATTCATTATTTGTTTTATATATTCAATAACATGTGATCAGTGATCCACCAATCAGATGACGGGGATTAATTCAGGTGTTGTACAACAAAAAATAATCACAAAAGTCAAAGAAAGAATTGGAAATAAAAGTGGATGTTCAGGTTTGTTGAGTGCATATTTTTATCAAGCATATTTTGGTACTATTTTCAATTCAGACTGATCACAAACAAACTTTTGCCAAAATCAGACTGTTTTTGATTTTCTGAAATTTTGAGACCTAGACTCTTCTTGACGTTTGCATTTGACTTTGATCCATGTGACATTGCTCTCATCTTTTGACTTGTGCTCTTTTTTTACCGCAGGGGATTTTTACACCTTCAACTACACCTTCCGGGATTACGACCTGAAGAGAATCAAGATGATCCCGCTGGACGACATCCGCATCGTCAACAACAACCCGCAGATCCCCGACCCCGACCTCATCAACGACGACAACGAAGACGACGAGAAGAACGACTTCATGATTGACTACATCTGGGCCGACAGCCAACAGGTGGATTACGGGTTACGCCCTCTAGAGCCGTACGATACGCAACTTTACGCAGGTAAGGGTTCAAGTTAAAGATATAGTCCATCATTTGTAATTTGTGCATTTTGTTCGTTTGAAGCAACAAAAGTGTTCAAAATCTAATGAAGGATACTGAACAACTAACCTGATGAAGTTTCAGCTCGGCTCCAGCTGTATATTCCGAGAAATACAGCATTGTAGGATCTCAATTTCAAATCAAAAGTTGCTGAATCATGTTTTTAATTGGGCCTGAATTCAGCGTCCGAGACACATTCTCACTGAGCCGGTTGCAGTTACACGCGATGTTGCGCACTGATCCGACGAATTATAGCAAACTGCATGCGCGTGTGCCTCATGCCAATGCTTGCGCGCGCTTCGCCAAAAATACAAAACGAACTACTAATTAAGACGCACCGTTGGAAAGGCCTTCTTTCGTTGATTACTTCGAAATGACAGCTTGCCAGAAAGAATAATTTCACAGGGAGTTTAGTCCCCTTACTATCTTTCAACCAAGTATGATTTTCAACAATGATTACGCCAGTTTCTTTTCGGATGGCTGCAATGATGGATTCTGGCTTTAAACAATAAAAATCTTGTGTGTCCGTTAATTGCGAGTGACGTCCAGTGGGTGGCATCGGTGGCTAGTGCGTCAAGCGCTTGCCTCTCACCATTATGGCCCGGGTTCCAATCCCGGCTCAGACCATATGTGAGTATGGTCAAGCTGTACCCTTGTGAGCATACGCCCTTTCGTTTGGGTACACTAACTCAATTATAAGTCAATTTCCTGTTACATCAGATGAATCCCATGGTCCCCTCGATGACATTTGAATGCACATTGTCGACGACACTGAACGCTCATGCGAAGGAAGACGCTTTGGCTTTGCGCAGGTTAAAAAAAAAAACGTACTTGTGCATATGTCAGGCTATATGCGCGCGAACCAGTACAGGTACGACCTAGGCTTCGAAAGTTGTCAAAAAGCATCAGGTCCTGTTTGCACATGGAGCAGATAATATCCAAAGCTTGGATTTATGTTTTCTTTGTAATAAACATTAACCCTAACTGAACTCAACCCATCAAACCCCAACAGCATGTTTTGTTGGAATTTGTTAGGATGGGTACAGTACCCCTGAATTGACAGTCTTTTACATTGGGTTGGCACTCCTCCAGAATCAAAGTCAGAAATATGTGTGTGCAGTTTCCCATATGGTGTTCCCATAATTTGCCAGGATGGGTATGGTTCCTAGTAAATCATGCTGGGAGTTAGGGTCAATAAGCTTGAAAATGCTGCTAAAGCCATTGGTCCAGCCGCACTCTGAGATGGAGCCAGGGTTTGGAAAATGACGACTTTATGAATTCAGTCTGGTTATCTGATTCTGAATATAGGTATTAGTAGAATCAAACGGACCTTTTCTGATTTTTAATTTTTTGGGTTGCTTTATAACTTTTAGGTGAGGCTTGGGAGGACAAGATTTACCGTAAAGACGGCAAGAAGAATCTACGGGACATGATGAAAGATCAGAAAATTGATGCCGTTGTCATCACTAAACTGGACGAAATTGCATGTAAGAAATATAATACGCAGTTGTGTTTGTTTTGGCTATTTCCAAAAATCCCTTGACACCTGCTCTTGTTGTGGTGAGGTAGCTTGCTGATGGACACGCAGTGGCATTGATCCAAAGCTTGATTCAACACACACCATCGAAGTTGCATGCAAGAAAATAATCACTGGCTGTGCTTGTTCTGAGTGAATAATCCTTGACACCCGCTCTTGTTGTAGTAAAGATGCCTGCTTAAGGACACAAGGTGACATTGATCCTGTACTTGATTCAACACACACCTTCCAAGTTGCATGCAAGAAAATAATCATCAGCTGTGCTTGTTATCGTTATTTCAAATAATCATTAAACGGAATGTACAACATTTGCTTTTGCTTTAATTTCCAGAAATGGATGGATTTGGGGTTTAGAATTTTATAGCAAATGTTGCTACACTGACCTGTTTACATGAATGCTGGGAAAACCAAGACAAAAAATGCTGTTCTTATAGTCTGGTTCCCTTTACCGTGCTTTAGACGAAACGGAGCGGTTATAGATTGTCAAGTCAGGGAACCAGACTAAAAAGCATGTCCCTGTTCACGCAATATTGAAAAAAACTCAGTTTTTTTCCAACGATTGTCAGCCGACCATCGTTGGAAATTGATATAAAATTTCCAATTTTCTTGAAAATGACAGCACATCAGATGCCATGATTTCACAGGATGCTTGAGACTTTTATTCCCTTACAGTCCAGTAAGGTATTTCTTCATAATTTGGTAGTTTTGTTTTTGATGTTTGCAAATGTTGTTTATTGCCTTTCACTCTTGCACTTATGGTGGTAAATTATCTCTCTTAAAGGAAACATGTAATAGGATTTTTATGACTTCAATGCATGTAAAACAGCTTTCTTGCCATGCTTCTATGACTTTCCACCTCCTTTGTAGCAGTAAAAGGGAGAAATTTCAAAATTTAGTTTTTATGCTAATGAAAATTACCATATTCATGAGCCAAAACGTGATGTCATTCAAGGCAGAACAGTAGTGTCTCTATAGCTGTGGGTACAAATATGTATCAAGCTTTTCTTCATTTTCTTGGCGTAAGTTCCACTTTTTACTTGTTTATCATGTTAAACAGCTTGTTTGGACAATAGTAACTGGCCAATATTTCTTCAAAAGTTTTTGGTGGCAATTTTGAAGGACTAATTTTTGTACTGTTCATATGCATTTTTGACAAGGAGTACCTTGTGTGACAAAAGCAAAATAGCGCCCTCTAAAGGATTTGCTAATAATTGAAAATTGACCACTTTCTTGTCATTTCCAATGAAAACAAGTATAAAGATCCTGTATGTACTGTTGCAACACATAGTAATGTGCATGAAAACAAGATGAGCTGAATTTCCACTGCATGTTTCCTTTAAGAACACACAGTGACATTGATCCCATCCATGATTTCAAGGCACATCAACCCCGTGTAATCTTTAATCTTAACCCTCCTAGAAGGTGCCCCTAAATTCCTTAATAATTGTAGATTTTGGAGGAATTACCAATGTTCCTTGTTAATCAGTTTTGTTTTTGGTATTTTGATCTCAGGGTTGTTCAACTTGAGAGGGAACGACATCCAGTTTAATCCACTGTTTATGTCGTATGCCATTGTCACCGAGGAACAAATCAAGTAAGTTCGTTCTGGCCATTTTCTTTCTTCGTCTGAATTGTCATTTCTTAACCCTGCTTAACAAACAGGTGGATAGCTCATTCGTTGTTACAGGTTCATATCCCAATTGAGTCAATTTCTTTAACCCTATTACAATTTAAACAGTCACAGACAGTCAGAATGTCCATCCAGCACCCCTAACACAGGCTAGTCACCAAAGGTTAAATCATATGTTAAAGAGGTTGTGGAATGCTCGAAGACATTTCCGTCATTTTTTGGGTATATGTAGCCTAAGGTGTGATGAAATAAAAACGACTATTGTTTCTGTCATGAAATGAGTACAAAGGGTACTTTTGAGAGCTGTTTTTCAGGTCAGTTACGCCCTGTAGCTGACTGTGTAAAGTAGTGCATAAGAACAAAACACAGTAAATGGACGTAATAAACAGGACTCCCGATGCACAGTAGCATACACAAGTCCTGTTTATTACGTCACGATTTACTGTGTTTTGTTTGCTGCCCGCAACGACGACTTTTACACAGTTGCACGAAACTGACCTGAAAACAGCTCTCAAAAGTACCCTTTGTACTCATTTCATGACAGAAACAATAGTCGTTTTTATTTCATCACACCTTAGGCTACATATACCCAAAAAATGACGGAAATGTCTTCGAGCATTCCACAACCTCTTTAAGCAAGCACTATGACTAGTTGAATTCAGTCAACAGACCATGAACAGACAAAGCAGGCAAGTTGTTGGCACAGCAGGCTTATCAATCACCCACGGTCAAAGCAAAGCCGTATCAAGTTACATAAACAGTCACGGCCAGTCAATCCTGCTTTATATAGGCTGGGAATTCTTAACTGTTGAAAACAGTCACTTGATTGATTTTGACTGAAAGGACAACTTGGCACAGAATGTATGTTTGCATAGGAGGGTTAATCAACCTAATAGTTATTAAACGCGAACCTAGTCTGTTTTGCATTTTGGTTTATTGGTCGTTGGAGTGCCGTGGAATACCGTGTCCTCGTGGTCTGGAGTATTTAAATTTGTGGGTAATTCTGCAGGTTGTGGGTTCGATTCCAGCCTGGGTTATGGTGCGTGTGTCCTTCGGCAAGGCACTTTGTCACTCATCGCTTGTCTCCACCCAGGTAAATGGGTACCTGTGAGGGGAGAGATGGTTATTGTGGTTGATTTAGCTTCTTTGCGCCGAAATGGCAGCAACGAGCTGTATACTCCCCAGGGAGCTGAGATTGTCTTTGGAATGTTCCATTTGCCCAAATGAACAGGGTACTAATGATGTAGTGCCTTGAGCACCAATACTAGTGGATACGTGCGCTTTACAAATTATACACATTATAATTATTATTATGCTCAAAGATGGGAAATGAAGGTTCATTGATGTGTCTGTCGTTCATACCTTGCAGCCTGTATTTGTATGAAGCCACACGTCGTCTCACCAGCCTCATCAGGGAACATCTCAAGATTGGACCAGACTATGGATGTCCTGAGACAGGTATAAAGTGGGCTCTTCTAACATGGGACACTTTTACTTTTTCTCCAAATTTCCTCATACAGTGCTGCCAAGCCTCTTCGTTGAGGAGCTTCAAATTCAATCAGTATTTATTAAACTTGTAGCAAAAACCTTTCGGAAACCTGTTGCAGATACCTTAGTCCAACATTAAAAAAAAACAAAAAAAGTCTGGGAAAATGGGCACAAAAATTGTCAGAGTTTTTCCTCACATAGCGCACTTGAAATATCTCAATCAAATCATCATATAAGAATTTATGTAGCAACTTCCCGTGTTTTTGTACAGGTACGCAGCTGCCCCTGTGCGTCAGGGTGCACGACTACAGGAATTTCAAGACGGGACTGCAGAACACCAACAGCAGGGGCTCCATCAAGAAAATCTGGATGGGGAACGACACGAGCATCGGCTGGCTGGACGAAATTGACGAGGTGGGTGCTCAGAGATGAAGATCTTTGATTAAAATTGAGCAAAAGAAGGAAAAAGAACAAATGGCTCTTTCTTCAATTTCACTTATGGATCCTATTTCATTATTTTTATCCCCCTGGCTGTAAGCCGGAGGGGGATATTGCGATAGCATGTTCCTTCTGTGTGTCTGTGAGTTTGTTTCTTCATTCAAATGGGGACGTTGAACAATAGAGGACAATTTGGTCCCCAATTCCCGAAGGTCCCCAATTTACGATCATGTACAAAACACATGGGAGGTCTTCCTGAAAATTGAAAATACAAACAAAAGATGGACAATAGGGGGTCCCCGATTGCAGGCAAATACACACTTTGGTGCATATGTTTATGGTGTAAATCGAGGACACACATGCAACATCATCAATGAATTGAGGACAGGAACCAAATTGAGGAACGACCTCGATTAGAAAACGTGTACAAAACCAATGAGAGCTGTTGCAGAGTATAAACAAAGGAAAAGGGAAGAGGAACAATAGAAAATCCTTGATTTACACCATAAACAAACCTGCTGGTATGCGTGTGTGTGTGTTCCATTTTGGTTAGGTTCAATGTAAGTTCAGTCATCAATCTCAACCAAACTTGATCTGTGGTTATTGTTCATGATATCCGGTAAAGTGATAAGACGCAGGCAACAGGTCATGACCTCCAGGGTTACTCTACAGTCCTTGGTCCTAGGTAGCCCATGATTTATGTCACTAAGTTTCTCTAGTGTCATGAAAGTCATTGGTTTGTAAGTATTAAAAAGGCCCCTTTGTAGCTTCACAGTTTTGGACTTTATAGGTACAGTGGAATTTGTTCTTACTAACTGCCTGTATACAAACTGCCATTGTGCCGGGGAGATTGCGGAAGTTTTACTTGCAGTATTTTTCTGATTCTTACAGGAAAAGCGTGTGGTGTCGCCGTCCATCATCCAATACCTGAAAGCAATCAAGAATGACAAGGAGATTGAGGGAATGCTCAGTGCAAACGTAAGTCTGAGTTTGAACGTCACACCATTGTAACCTTAAAGGTATGGTCCCTCATTTTTGCATTTTGTTCGTTCGATGCAACAAAAGTGCTCAAAATCTAAAGAAGGGAGCTGAACAACTAACCTGATGAACTTTCAGCTCAGCTTCAGCTGTATATTCCAAGAAAAAAACAGCATACTAGGATCTCGATTTCAAATCAAATGTTGCTGAATCATGTTTTGAATTGGGCCTGAATTCAGCGTCTGAGACACGTTCTCACTGAGCCGGTTGCCGCTATACGTGATGTCGCGCACTGATCTGACGAAATATAGCAAACCGCACGCGCGTGTGTGTCGTGTTAATGCTTGCGCGCGCTTCGCCGAATAACAACACGAACTACTAATTTCAATTTTCCTACGGTGCGTCTTAAGACACACCGTTGGAAAGGCCTTCTTTCGTTGGTTGCTTGAAAATGACAGCTTTCCAGAAAGAATAATTTCACAGGGAGTTTAGTCCCCCCCTTATAATCTTTCAACCAAGTGTGTTTTTCAACAATAGTTACGTTTCTTGGACCTGTTTCGCTTGTTCCTGTCATGTCATGTGGAGATTGCAATCAGTTCCCGCAGGCTGGGAAGGTTCGAGTTTAAAACGTGTCAAGATTTGTGTAAAGCCCGGTTCATACTCTGCGTGAAAGCGAAAGCGAACGCGAACTTGTGATGTCGTGGCAAGTATTCGCGCTTCGAATTCGTAAAAGTTGAACATATTTCAACCCGGGCAAATTTCTCAGCGAATGTTTTATGACATCAAATTCGCTTCGCATTCCCTTTTGCATGAAGTGTGAACCGGGCTTAATGAGGTGTGATGTGTAAATCATTCTTTCTTTTCGTCACAGCTTCGTGACTCTGCAGCCGTGTGTGAGCTGGCCGCATGGATTGAGGAGAGGCTCCGATCCGAGACGGTAAGTTTAGATATCCCTGACAACTATCTAACCATGTCAGTAGGCAACTCCTGCAATTTGTCAATAGGCAACTCCTTTTTGCCTCGCCTGAGGAAAAGAGGACCAGGTAATCACTGTCTGTCCGTTCTGACCATAACTCACATGTGGGGTTTTGGTCCTTTCAGGACATCACCCCACTTTTGAAATCCATAGAAAAACATCGCCCCGGATGTGAAATCTTAAGGAAAAGGGACAAAAGGAACACAATGCCATCACCCCGCACATGTGTCATCCGTCTGGCCGTCCATATGTCTGTCTGAGTGTCGTAACGTTTGTATGTGGTATTTTGGTTAAAGTTTCGAGAAATTGGTCTCATTTGAAAAGTTGTTTCGAATTTCGGTGTTTCAGATTGCGTCTGGGACACGTCATTCAGCCGATTGCAGCTACGCGATGTCACATACTGAAGGGATAAATAATATCAACTGCACGCGTGTGTGCATCGTGTCAACGCTTGCACGTACTTATTCACGGCTTCGCAAATACAATTGCTGTGTCTTGTAACTGATTGGCGATTAGCCATCTTATCTTGAACTTGTGCTGTGGTGAAGATACAACATTTTTGTATATTCTACTTGCATGAGTTCAATGGGTATGGCACATTTATTTCAAAACTTTGTTAAAAAGTGGTCGTTTACATGCAAGGTTAAGCCGTGGCTGAATTGGTGGCTGTGGCTTGGGATTTTGCCATGGGTGCACTGCTGTGAATAGCCTTAGCTGTTGACGTTGTCCATGTCTGACAGCCTTACTATAATAAGTGTATAGGCATCTGTGCTACCACTCACGCAAGTGTGTATTTGCCTGCAATCGGGGACCCCTTATTGTCCCTCTTTTGTTTACCTTTAACTTTATACGAAGACCTCCCATATGTTTTGCACACGATCGGAGATTGGGGACCTATGGGAATTGGGGACCCTATTGTCCTCTTTTGTTCAACGTCCCCTATTGTGAACACCACCATGAACAGTTCCTGCACAAAGGTAATAAAACTTTTTGTGTTTCTTTTTCACCAAAAACAGAATCCAGGAACAGGGCAGATTGACAAACTAAGCGAGAAATTGGTGGCGGAGCGATCCATTGAGCTCCGGAAGTAAGTTTCCTCAATTCCCTGTTGATGTCTCTGTAATGCTGGGCCCGTTTTTAACCAATGAACACTTGCACTTTTGCTTTTTTACATTGTATTAATATCCTGATACATCTATGAAACCAGACACAGTAGGGGTGGTTTGGGGCAACGTAGGGGGTAAGATATGTTCAATTATGCAGGCAGATTTTTGGATGGTACAAGAAAAAAATAGATATTAATCAAACTGTAGAAATACCACAATGCCAACTAATAGTAACTACAGTTTTAAAGGGAATGTTCAACATTTGCTTTTGCTGCAATTTTCAGAAATAAATGGATTTGGAGGATTAGTATGTTATAGCGAATATTGTTACACTGACTTGTGTGAAGTTTTGTGTTCGTCTTTGCTGGAAAAACCAAGAAAAACAATCATGTTCTTGTAGTCTGGTTCCCTGACCCCACTTAAGATGAATTGAGCAATTTATAGACTTTGGGGAATTGTAAGGTCAGAGAATCAGTCTAGCAGGGTTGTAGGCTTCACAGTTGTGTAATCAATTGCAAAGAAAACGCGGAAGAACTAAATATGAACAATCAGGAGCAGATTTTGAAAAAGCCAGTTTTCTCCAATGCTGGTCGGCAGACCAGCGTTTTTTCTTGAAATGTCAGCACACCAGGATACCACAATTTTACAGGATGCTTTAGACTGCCATTCCCTAACAGTCCAGCAAGATATTTCTTGATAAATTGAACGTTTCGTTTTTTGATGTTTGCAAATGTTGTATCTTCCCTTTAATAAGGTATATGTGTCCATTAAAATTCAACCGTTACTGTAGACTTGACATCGAGTCGTGAAACACTGTCGTGGTTTGTCGTGGTTTGACCATTTCGGACACGTGTCCTGTGCTGGTTTCGCACCCACAAGCGAGGGAGGCATTCCACTCAAGCAAACGTTGCAAGGGTTCGCGATCTTGCTATGCAAAGCCAATGGGAAACTGTCGGCAACTTTTTGCATTACTTGCATGAGTGGAATACACCCAAGAGCCCATCAACAGTGCTATAATAAAAAGTTTCTGCATGACGTCTGTTAATTGTAATTCATATATACCTAAAACAGTTTACCCTTTCCTATTGGTCGAGAGCCCATCACGTGGCCGGACTTACACGGATGATAAAGACATGGCTGGCTGGTCTTAAACACTTTTCCAGTGCCACATGAAATTCTGCCTCCGAGGAAATCCAGTGCCTTTTACCGTTTTATTGGTTGAACGTTCACAATCCTCACGTAGGCATGTGCAATACTACTAGTGAGTCAGTATTTCATAGTCCTAACTTCACAACGCACTCATCACAGCTGCATCTGCGCATCATCGCACAGTAATCTCCACAAAAGGAGTTGTTTACATTTTACTCGTGAGCTGGACACTCCATTATGTAGCTAGAGGATTGTTTCAACAGCAACAAAAGTAAAAATTGTTGAACAAAATCGTTAGAACTTTTAAATTTTTGAATTGTTTTGACATTTGGACCGAAAAGTTTTGATTTTTTTTAGCAAAAAAAGTATGGGAATTCTCTCGGGTAATTATCAGCATTCCAGACTCCAACCAGTCTTAAACATAGTGTTTAACAACTCCGAAGCACACATTTATTCCCTTATTGTTTATTTCTGTTGTGTTTGCAGGCAGAAGGTCGGCTTTGAAATGCCCAGCTTCTATCCCATTGTGGGCTTTGGGTACAACGGAGCTGTACCCAGATACAAGTGAGTTTGCCTCCAACTTTTCCCCTGCAAACATTTTCACCTACCGTTGTTATTAACCAGTTCGCGCCAGGACTATTTTGACAAGAACAGAACGAGGTGCGGGATTACTTTATACTCGACCTCAAGCCAGGCGTGTTGAAGCCATCACCCTCGGGCAGCACACTCATATTTCTGGCCTCGCTCGCTGCGAGCGGGTTGCTGACAGATATTTCCAGCCTCGCTCCCTGCATGTTTATCGGTCATCTGTTCCGAATACCGCAAAACCTTTGCGGGGATACGCGTTATCCGGCACGAACTGGTTAAAATGCTTTATTCTGATAGCTCTATGGATTTCAACAGGCGATATCATTTCTTCAGATAGATTGACAGTTATCAACTTATAATTACCGTTAAAATGAAATGAATTGTGCCGGCATTATTACTTTCTTCAAATTGGTGACATTCAGATAAGTTCAGCAAATTGCCTGTTATGTGTAGTTAGCCCTGTGGTCATTTGGACTAGTACCCAACCCCTGCACAAATTGTCTACAAGCTTAATAATTGCTAAAATATGTAAAAATTAATTTTGTCGTCATTGACATAATTGTTTCTTCCAAGCTCGGTGGTCTAGTGGTAAGACGTCTGCACTAGTAAGCAGGAGGTCGTGGGTTCGAGTCCCACCCGAGTAGTTTGTGAATTGTTTTTTCTCACATTATTGCTCGGGACAACACTCAGTATATAGTGTTTATAAAATACTTCAGGGAAGGCCAAAACCCAACATTGTATTTACATCACTTCGACGCAGATTCCATCTAATGAGTTGTTTCTTTTGATTTCTTCACAGTGTGTCTGATAAATCTAACCAGGCCATCACCAACCAGTATCCGTTGGTCGTTGACTCTGGAGGTCAATACTTGTAAGTTGCCTTGTTTGTCTCATACGGATATCACAATACACACTATGTATACATCGATGTATGTGCAATGCTGATTTTTACGCGTCGCGTGCCACATACTGTGCTTAACGCATGACATTAAGCTTTGATTTTCAACTGATGAGATTTTGGAGTCGTTTCGAAAGACTGCAACATTTTATCTCAGACATAGTCAACTCAACGTTTTCACGTACTGAAATCCTGTGATTTAAATGTTAACTGTTGTTTTGTTTTGGTTTGGATACAGAGATGGAACGACGCAAATTGCCAGAACATTCCATTTTGGAACCCCAACCCAGTTCCAGAAGGTCAGTTTTAGTAAGATTCACCCAAAAAACCCCCAAAAAACCTCAAAGCTTGTTTTCCGTTTTAACCAGTTTGCGCAGGGATTATTTTGACTTAACCGGACCCAGGTGCGGGATTGTTTTCACGAACGTCAATGCCAGACGGGTTCAGGCTGTCATCTGCGGGTAGCACACCCTGATATTTCTGGCCTGGCTCACTGCGAGCGGGTTGCAGACAGATATTTCTGGCCTCACTCGTTCATTGTTTATCCATCATCCGTTCCGATTACTGCAAAAACCTTTGCATGTATACACGTCATCCGATGTGAACTGGCCAAGTTTTAAAAAAAATTATTTTGATGGAAAACTATCTCAGTTAACTTGCTTTGAGTCCGAGATTGGAAATATTCACAATGTTTTGTCCGTTTATTTATTTTCCTTTGTTTAGCAACTTTTAATGGGGTGAATTTTGTTTTTCATTTTGGTTTTAGGACGCATATACAAGAATCCTCATGGGCCATATGAACCTGGCCATGACGATCATCCGCTCTGATGTATTTGGTAAGTTTCATCTGAAATTTTGTCTTTAACTCAGACTAGGTTGTCACTGTGCGACTTAATCGCAAAAGGTTTCTTACAATCATTCATTGAAAGGAAAGAATTCAAAAAAGCTGTTGCAACCCACAGCGCGTCCCAAAATACCCTCAACTTTTTTTGCAATGCTCTAGAGTCGGTGTTGAAACACGTACCGCCATTATTTTTATTCCATTTAAAAGCTTGGTATCTTAGCTTTATCCCTGGTGAGCATTGATTTGATATTTACAAGAATAAAATTATTAAAAGGTGAAAAGAAAATTGGTATCCCGCAAATCAAATGAAAATGTAATTTTGTACAGGAAGAGACCCCGATGATGAAATTGGTTTCACACCTTTGATTTGTTGTCCTTGTACAAGAAAGTTAACGTTAATTAACCAGTTGGCGCCAGAGGACATGATAACACACATTGACTGTAATACCCAGGCACGGCTGATGTGATAAGGCCTCAAGATTGCCTTGACTCGCCCTTAGGTGACGTCTAAACACGCTAATCCCTCATACCTTTTGTACACACAAACTCTGTGACTGCGTGTTGATCTTGAATTGGCCGTTGCGCACAGAACATTGTTGTACAATTTACACTCTAGTGCGCACTCCAGAGTATTGAAACATATGAGGTTTCGGCAACAAATATCGTACAAAAACTGTCGAAATGACTCTTGCGAATCAGTATTTGTGGCATTTGGCTGTATACCAGAAGTTGGCTGGGAAATTTTGCCTTTTGCGAAAAGCAACATTTTCGGCAAAAATAATGCCAGTATAGCGTGAATCTCCGACTCCATGAAATGTGGACTCATTGGTAGTTTTACGCATGCGTAAGTACGATGGTATGCTATTTTTTAGGATCTTTATGGAAGAGTGACCTGAGTGACCTGGATTAACCAATAATAGGGGAAAAAGGGTCAGATTTTCATAGGAGTCGGATTTTCTTATGACGCCGGCGGGAAGTGGTTAAGTAACATCACACAGATCAAAATAGCCCTAACAGTCCTGAATCCTCCAATTTCAATATAATTTTGTACACCCCCTATGGAGTTAGGTTTAACCCTAACCGCCCTGAATCCTTCAAAATCCTCTTTGCCAAATTGGAGGAATTTGGAGGATTTTGGTTACATGGCATAAGTGCGTTACTGATTTCGTAAGATGCACTTTGTCAAGGTCTTGGGCCAGACCTTGTGTTGGTTTTGCTCATCCATGCATACATATAGGCCTGGATTATGCTTGAAATCCTCCGTACTGCTCCAGGATGTCACTGGCCAAGCCTCAACATATCGACAGTCACTGCCGCAGGATTTTGCAGGATTCAGGCATTGGTCAACCCTCCACGGACCATATTCAATAAGTAATGGAGGAATTTGCAGGATTGAGGCTAGATGCTATTTTTCCATGAGGCCAATTGGAGGATTTTGCAGGATTGAGGCTACATCCTAGCAAAAAAGACCTAGGGAGTTAGGGTTAATCCAAAAAATATTTAATTACAGGAAGGGACCTGGATGCTATCGCCCGTACCCGTCTGTGGGAGATCGGTCTAGACTATGAGCACGAGACAGGCAGCGGTGTTGGCCATTACCTCAGCATCCACGAGGGACCCACCAGATTCAGGCACGGCTACGTCGCCGAGGATCAAGAATTCTTCCCTGGAATGTTCATCGCTAACGGTGAGTGTTGAATGGCAACAGAATAAAAAGGGTTTGGACGAAAATGCACAGTGATTGGAACCAAAAATGCACTGTTATGACGTAGGCTGTGCAATGGTTCGATTAATGAATGTCGCGTGACCTACAATCCTCCAATCAAATGACAAGGATTTACTTCTTTTAAAAGTACAGTCCATCATTTGTAATTTTTGTATTTTGTTCATTTGAAGCAACAAACGTGCTCAAAATCTAAAGAAGGGTGCTGACTGCTGAACAACTAACTGATGAAGTTTCAGCTCAGCTTCAGCTGTATATTCCGAGAAAAACAGCATTCTCGGATCTCGATTTCAAATCAAAAGTTGCTGAATCATGTTTTGAATTGGGCCTGAATTCAGCGTCCGAGACACGTTCTCACTGAGCCGATTGCAGCTACGCGATGTCGTGCACTGATCCGACGAATTATAGCAACCACGTGCCAACGCTTGCGTGCACTTCGCCAAATAAAAAATGAACTACTAACGAAAAAGCCTTCTTTCGTTGATTTCTTGAAAATGACAGCTTGCCAGAAAGAATAATTTCACAGGGAGTTTAGTCCCATCTTTCAACCACGTATGTTTTTCAACATTAATTACGTCAGTTACATTTTGGATAGCTGCAAATGATGGACTGTAGCTTTAATTAACAGTTCAATTTCTCTGCATTTGGACAGGTCCTGGTTACTATCATGTTGATGACGATGATCTGAGAGATCAGTTTGGTCTGCGGATACAGAACGTCATGCAGGTCAAGGAGATTAGACTAGAGGTCAGTAAACGGGAAAAGTTGAGAAAAAAAAGCTAAAGGGGTGAACATGTGTTCACAGGAACGGAGTGCCCATCTCTCTTTCAAAGCCATGAAATGCTGCTGTGGGGGATCGCTAAACCTCCTCCACAGCGAGTCTGTTACCTTCCCAGCTTTGAATAATGTCAATGTAGCCTGGATATCCGACTCCATGAAATATGGACTTGTTGGTAGTATTGCACATGCGTAAGCATGATAATAGCCTATTAACAGGCCTATTTATAGGAAAGTGATCTGTCACGTGCGAGGGATTAACCAATTATAGGGAAAAGGGGTCCAATTTTCAAAGGAGTCGGATTTTCAAATGACCCATTTAACACCTGGGTTGAAAGAGTAATTGAGGTAAAGTGCCTTGCTCAAGGGCACAACATGCATGGCCATGGCAGGGCTCGAACCCACAATCTCACGATCATGAATCCTATGCTGTAACGCTAGACCACACGTGCCCCTAACGGGAAGCCAATGCAAAAAGGCCAGTTCATGGTTGGCTGAAATTTGCAAATACAGTTCAAGAATATTTGATGTCACATCAGCTTTCTGCGCTGCAAGTTCGCAGAACTTCGCAGAAGGGAAACTTTGCCGCGAGTATTTTGCTTGGAGGGGTGGAAAATTGATCGGAGAAAAGTTACTGCATGGGGGCAATGCCACTGTTACGACTGTTCAGAGCCCAAAACCAATTTGAAACAAAGTAAAGTACTTGCTGTAAAAGAAAACTATATATGTGCTACAACTCTAGCTTAGGCCTTCATGTACAACATGACATGGATAATGTAATGTTAGCTGAATTAATAAAAAAGATATAAGCTTTGTAAACAACTGTTAGGGATATTACGTTTTTAGATGCAGATTTTTGTTCTTCAGTGTGCATTGATAAAAGTCGCTGAAGTTTCTTGCTAGATTTCAATGAAACAACCAGATTACTCATGTGCAGTGGTACATGGGTTCACATCCTTTACCATGGCAACATGGTGCTTGTGCTCTTGAGCAAGACACTTTACCATTATTGCTTCGTCCTTCGGATGGGACGTTACAGAACCCAGTAACACTTAACGCTATAAAGAAGGGGTTTGCCCCGGTGTTTCTGACAGTGGCTGCAATATGCGCTGCAGCACCTTGTAAACCCTTATAAAGTGCTACATAATGGGTCTCATATTTCTCATAGACTTAATTTACCTGTCTGTAACAATAAATATAATTTCCAGCGCCTTGAGTACCTAATTGTTGATACATGTAGATATGTGCGCTATATAAGACTCCAGTGTTATTATATTATTGTATTAAGATTTCATTCAGTTTACACTTTTCAGCCATGCCCACTTTGCGTGGAATTGAAGCTGTGTCTCTCCCTTCAAAAAGAATAACACTATTCTCCCTTTTCTTTTTCTTTTTAACTGTGAAATCCCTTAAATCACCAAAAATGTACCGTTTTGCGGGTCGTCAAAGACACATTTTTGCAAATTTGGGACATATATGTTAATATGCGCTTGACTGTACAATCCTGACTCCATCAAAATCCATCAAAATATTATAAACTGGATTGGGTTTTCGAAGATTTGGGAAGGTGAAAGTTGAGCAGTAAATGGACCAGTCAACAACTGACTGACTGTCTAACTAGCCCATTGCCCAACCACTTGCAAGATCATGTCATTTTTTTACATTTAATTGTGGGTTTTTTTTTAACAGAATCGTTTTGAAGACTACACCTTCATGAACTTTGAGATGGTGACCCTGGTGCCCTTTGAACCCCGCATGATCTACTACAGCAAACTCAACCCACGCCAGGTAAGTTCAGAACACCAATTTGACAGTCATCAGTGGAGTTATTAATGAATGAAAGGTTTGCGGAAACACCATTTGCGAATAATTTCTCAAATCAGAGAATGGTTAGGAAAAGATCAGAGGTATAAACTCGATGTTTCGGTCGGTCTGCTCTGACCGTCTTCACAGTGGCGCACCTAGAGGGGGTGGGGGTGGGGGGGGGGCTTGAGCTCCAAAACCGCCTGGAGAATTTTGGAGGATCGAGGACGGTGGGGTGGGAGTGTTAATCCTAACACTCCCAAATCTCTCAAAGTCCATCTCTCGGCATTTAAGAATGCTCTTATCAGTAAACTAAATCACAGCGCTTACAGTATTATTATTACCTCTGATCATTGGGCCAATTAAACATTTCAAATACCATCTCAGCTCCCTGGGAAGTATACAGCTTTATGCTGCCTGTTAGGCGCAAGCAAGCTCATTCAATCACAATAACCATCTGCCCTCACAGGTACCATTTACTCCTGGGTGGAGAGAAGCAATGAGTGACAAAGTGCCTTGCTCAAGGGCACACATACCATGACCCCGGGCTGGACTCGAACCCACAACCCACAGCTTTACCCACAGGCCACAAATTCAGTGCCCTGAACCACGAGGCCACAGCACTTGAATAAAAGTTGCGTTCCTACATAGTGGAGAGCTTTTGAACAGTCAGCCCGGCTTTTTGCCCAAAATTCCTTTGATGTTAGGGTCAAGACTCGTTTTGCAGGATTCGATTGCATTTGATGGTTCCATCAACTCCTTTCAACAGATTGACTGGCTGAACAGCTACAACCTTCGCGTCCGCACGCTGGTGGAGCCCCTCCTGACCACCCAGGCAGCCAAGAAGTGGCTGGAGACCAAGACTAGGAAAATCACGTACGATTACACTGTAACGGGAGGTGCCACCAGCATCACCACGGTGACGAGCGCCATCTTGATTGCGTCATCGGTCATTGTGAGTCACCTGTTACGGCAGTGAATTGTTTGTGATTTGTTTTGTGTTGACTGTTACCATGGCAATATAATGCCAGTGTTCACCTAGTTACGCTTAGCTTGAAATGTTTGCTTTAGTTTTGTTTTGTTTTTGCAGTTTATTAAGCTTTTGGAGCAGTTCTATTCCTTTGGTAAATTATTTAATCGGATAAACACAGAAAAAACTATCAGTAGTTGTAGCTATTTGCTTTAAAGAATTCCCTCGACAAATATTTGAGGTCAGTAAAAAAATCACTAATATTCCAATATAATAGCGATGCTTTTTGCCGTGATTTTATGTTTATTGTTCTCCGTTTAAATGCCTGAAGTTTCAAGACATTCTGTTAATAGATTCATTAATTTCATACATCAGAATTTGAGGTTGCAACCTCGTTTGTTTTTTAATGTCACTTCGGTTTATCGTACCTGACTTTCAATACAACCGGGTTTAATTGTGAGAGGAAAGGTAATATATATGGGTTTTAAATCTTGACATTTTGAAAGTGATAATTCATCTGTATATATCAGTACAAAATTTTGATTGGAAATGTTTGTATAATTCAGTGTACATTCCATTTCTAAATAAGTATTCCAGCAAAAATATTTTTGTAGATATTAACAGCCTTTTGTAAATGAGAGCAAATTGATTTTTTTTTCCGTCAATTTTTCAAATATTTTTTATGGGTATGGTAATTGTGTGAGTAACAATAAAATAAAATTATGACTTTTTATATTCTGCAAGCGAAAATGAAATATCATGCCTGCCTGAAAATTGTAAATTGATTTGTTTTTTAGTTTTTTGACCTTTAAAATTTTTTTTATGGGTATGTCAATGGTGTTAGTAAAAAGAAATCAAATTCATGACTTTGTATTCTGCCAGGAAAAAGTCATAATCATGCTTGCCTGAAATTGCTCGAGTTTTCTCAAAATAATTTTCATTTAATAATAATATGATACCAAAGACGGATCATGAAGTTCAAGCTTTCTATCATGTCATTGTCTACTAGTTTAACCAAAATATTTCATTTGATAATTTTTTTCTGTTTCCCCCAAATTCCACTGTTATAATTTTATAATGAATTCCACTGTTATAATTCAATATATAGTTGGAAAATGTCAGTACATGTAATTGGTCTATATCAGCACAAATTGAAGCAAAGTTATTGAAAATTATGTGTATAAATCGAGAACATTACATTTGAACAAAACATTCAATGTGTACTTTCCAGAAGATTTTTTAATTGCATTTCGAAGGCTGTAATAAGATTATGTATTCATTGTTGCAAGGTACTCAGCAAGACGGTCTGAAATTGTTAAATATGATAAAAATGACCGCAATTATGTTACTGATATGTTTTAATGGCATAATGATCACGAATTGTTTTTGTACCAAAGATGAATTAAGATGTAGGTGTATAGCTAGCTGAGAACAAAGTGTGATTTTTTTCTACCTTTATTCGCAAATTTTGCTGTACATGTTTGCTATGTGACCAAAATACATGGTGTAGGGTTTTCTTTATTGTGTCTTATTCCATAAGTAGGCATTAAGTGAGTGCCAGTGGTGCTAATATGACATATCTGTACCGTAGACTGAAAAACAGTCCTTTGATTTTCCAAAATCTCTGTAGCGCAGTTATTCAATGGTGTGTGGTTTTAAACAGTGCAGTCATTAGCTAGATTCTACATGAAGTACTTTTTAAAAATATTTCAGGAAATAATCGTGATCTCTTTGTATATATTGAAATGTCAATTTTGTACTGATTTTAAATTCTGCATACGTATTCCAGTTTTAGTACTGCTTAGAATTTCTACTTATATTTTTAATTGCTGCAGTTAATATTGTAAAAATAAACAGTAACAGTAGATGTACTGTATTCAAAATAGTTTTGTGGTCCTAAAACAGCAGCTTCTACTGTTAAACTACGAATGTTTCAATATTAAAGTAGAATTTCGGAAAACATTCTTATCCAAATTTTCCATTTTCTTCCTTGTTGTTTTTTTTGTGTGTAGAAAGTTGCACATTTTTGGGTTGAGAAGAAATCTTTCTTAAGGTTTCTAAATTGCCTTTTTGGCCGAGTAATTCAATTTTTTTTAACCTTTTCAACACCAAAAGGCTTATCATGACGACTTCTTTTTTTTTTTTTTTTTTAGAAATCTTGGAACCCTGCCAAAATATTTATGACCGATTTGGATACAATAAAGTATGAGTCAGCTACCGACAAATTTTGGATTGTCCCTGTGAGATTTTTAAAGAAAAAAATGTCTCCTTTCCATGATTGCAAAGATTTTCTCTGAATAGTTAAATTGTAGACTTTTCTCCGGGGATAACTGGCGCAAACTCAAAAAGTTGCAATTAATACATTTGAAACGATTCCAAAATATGTTCTCTCACCTTTTGGTTCAGTCGAGTGGTTCAAAGGATCACCCCCCTCTTTCACAATAACGGCTGCCAGAAAATGTATGTAAACCAAAATTGTAACAAACCCTGTGTATGCTGGCATTGTTCCATTACTTAGCATTCGGATCTCCCCAACAAAAAGCCATCAAAAAAGTGCAGCTGTCAAGAATGCACCATCAGCCAATCAGCGTTGTGAGCGTTTCACTTTTAACCAATAGCAGCACCGCTCGGCGTGGTGACCATCTCAGCAAGACGCATCTCAATATCACTCCCCGTCAAAGAAAATAGTGCGTGCCGAAATATTTGAAAAATAGAGGAGTATTTTGTAAACTGTAATACAATTCATGAAATTTGAAAGCATTATGAAAGATAAGATATCGGATTAACTGTGGTCTCATAAGCATTGCCCTTTCATGAATTTTGGGTGCGAAACTTGGCCGCAGATGGACACAATGACAAGCTGAACACTGTCAGGCAAAAATGCATAGGTATACGTTGCCTTATCACTCTGCCACTCACGTATGTCGGCTGCTTTCTTGCGATCATTCCATTTACGCACAAGCCTTTGAAGTCATTGTTGTGGAAATATATTCGGAAGTTGTTGCCGACATTTATCTCACAATAAACATCCCCAAATTAGTTGACTTTTTTTCGAGCGGTTTATTTGACCTTCAAGACGTAATAATACCTCAAGGTATTGAAGGCAACAGTGTGAGGTTCATGTTATACTTGCGAATAGATTTCCAGGACTTTTCAGCACAGCTTAAGTTCGAGAAATACTACCATGATGTGTGCACGGGAGAGACAATACATCGTCAAAGCGGGAATTCAACGTGAACTCCCCACACTTGCTTTCGGTCTTCTGTCTGTGGAAAAGTTGTAAGTAAACGCATTATGAAACAGAATTCAACATGTGGCACAGATAGTTAATTTTGTTGATATAATTCCCAACAACTCAAACTCTCAACCAGTAAACAATGCCAACACTAGGTGCTGTCACAAAATTAGTTTAATTCATGGTCTTCTACCAAACATTAGGCCTACTTGAACCTTTTAAATAACAGCACTGAAACGTTCTTGAATAGACGTTTTTGTTCGCTTTCAGGGAATAATTAGGGCGGCAAGGTTAGTGTGCAAGAAGTTGTTGCAGCCTGTCTGAATGAGGACTTCAAAGGTTTGTGCTTCAAGATCGGTAAGTCATTAAAAAAAGATCTGAGATAAGTGAAAAACCATCTGCTTTGAGAATCTGATACTATAGTTAAGTTGGAAATATCCCCTGGAAATTGGGGGAAAATAGGAAATCTATTTAATATAAAACGACTCCCCCCCCCAAAAAATTGTTTTTTAATTAATTAATTAATTAAATACCTTTGAGTTCTCCTGACTTCTTGTCGACTTTGGTATTGATTTTTCCCTGTGCTTTTGTCTGTCAGTCAATTGCGGGGCAATTTTGAATATGAAACGAAGCACCTGTGAATTCCTTAACATGAATGCTTTTGTGTCTATACAATGAAGACTTCGGCGTGGGCCGATCGATATCGAATTCGTGAACTTTAACCTCAACTGGAATATGAAGGCACACGACCTGTGCACAAAAAAAAACAGTTTAAATAAGTCCAGCAAGTCTGACGTTCAGCCACATAAGGACCTTAATATTACGGCAGGTTGCTGCCGACAGTTTGGAATTTCAATTTTCTCCAAATGTTTACATTGAAATATATCACGGATTAATAATTGTATGTCTATGCATATTGTCAGTACAAGGACCGCGTGTAATTTAGGAAGACTGGAAACGAACTGTTGCAAATTTGATGAGCTTTTCGTTCAGCAGAGAAATTCTCCTGTTTCATTATATTTCCAAGAGAAAAAAAAACCGTTTAGGTTTTTATTTTGAGGTGAATTTTACTCATAGGTCTAATTCAAGGTGGATGTTTTTGATCATTAGAAACTTGTTGGAGGAAAATTAAAAAACAAGAAAATAATGCGGTTCTCAAAATGAAGATGGGAAAATTATCAAATCATTCCCTGTGAAATTGTTCCGCCTGTGAAATAGTATCTTCAGTGCATGGAGGGTGATTGGAAAATAGGTGCCCGCGTACGTGAACACTGTTTTGCGTGCATTAGCAACGGAATGTGGTTACGTGAACACCCCCCCCCCCCCCAAAAAAAATTACTCAAATGTATCCATTGAATGAGTGCCGTACTGAGTTCATTCATTGAACAGTACCGCCGGCAATGCGGACTTCGTACTCCGCAACGCGTCGTAGGCCTATTGACCGACTAATACGGCTGTAGATGAAGATGAAATGCAGTCGTTTTGTATCGTAATAATAGGGATTTTTTATGCTTATTATTTCAGTGGATTATTACGAAATAAACGAACTTAAATTGACCCCCAGCTAAGCTTTCTGATCAGAATTTGAGTTATTTTCTCCACTTTATAATTTTTATTACGTGAATGCCATGTAATGGCCGTGGACTAAAACTGGAATGAGTCGTGATTAATCCAAGCGTTGCCGCTGGAGGGCGCTAGCCGATATATACGTAGGTCACGCTCGGGTCACACTTTACCAAAGTTCGAGTATCGTCTGCTGCACACCCTGAAAACGGAATGTGGGGAACACTTATTTGATTTTTTCAAGGTGTTTGTTCATATCATTCATTAGAAGCCCAAAACATTTTATCTTTGTCGTCATGGCATCATCAGCCGTTCGCTACCTATTCAAATCAAGGTTTGTAATAGTTTTCAGCACTAGTTTAGTTTGCACTGCACTGAACAGCTTTACTCATTTTTTACTGCACATTCTGCACAGTATGTTTTTGTTAGCCCTGTTGTGCCCATTCTTGAAAATCACGCATTCTCGAAAATGAGCGCGCATTCTTAAGAATGAGCGCCCATTCTTGAAAATGAGCGCTCATTCTTGAAAATGAGCGCTCATTCTTAAGATTGGGTGGGAATACCACGTGCACAATTTATGAATTTTGCCCAATCTTAACAAACATTGCACGACATAATTATGTTAAATGAATTGTATAGCGGTTAAAAGGGAAACAATTCATATAAAGAGGAAAGAAAATGTTCCATGCTTCTGTACTCGTATAACTACGATAATTTGAATCAAATTAAACCTGTTATTATTGCTTTTTCCTGCCTACTTATGGGAAGTTTTGTAATAACGGAGGACTGGGAACTAGTCTGGGAAGTGGTTTGTTTAGGCTAGACAAGTACAAGTCCCTGTATGTATCATGTGCATGCCACGAAAAAACAACGATATCCAGAAGCTGCCAAAATTGCTCTTTTGACTAGATAGAATCCAGCTCTGCGACGTTATGGTGGGGTGTGAACAATAAATTGGTGGCAATTTAAATGGGAAATAGCATTAGCACTATGGGATGTCGCAGTATTCATTCTCATTCTTCACAATCTTTATTCTTACGTCCCCCCCCCCCTCTTTTATTATCCCAAAAATCTGAATTCTTTCTTATTTATTCTTATTTTCCCCCCGGTCCCCTCCCCCAATACGCGTATACTTTTCATATCCACTCTACTTTTCAGCGCCTTGCGTTGCAACAGTATAATTATTAAGAATCAGTGAACGAGGATTCAGCTAGACTTGCCAAGCGCAGCCGGTGCTCGGCATCGACAAGACCGTTATCTTGTCGCGCATTCTCAAGAGTGTGCGCTCAATCTGGAAGAGTTATTTTTTGCCAAGATTGAGCAAGAATCCAGTTGCACATTCTCGAGAATGTGCCTGCCCATTTTCGAGAATGCGTGATTTTCAAGAATGGGCACAACAGCCCCATAAATGTGGCCAATTTACTGGACTATACCGCCGTAAATAAAGGCCACACTTCCACCGTGTACAAAAACATGTCGAACTTTGTCAAATTTTGATTTTCACATTTAGGCTTAGTTTGTACTAGTTTATTTTTGCTTTGGAAGCATACTCACCCTCTTTATAGGGTAATCAGAAAGTGCTGCCTTTTTTCAGATGTCTAATTTTCATGAAATTTCATGTTGAAATTTTGATACGCAAATGTGTGCAAAACTCCAGAGCCCTGTCTGACATAGGCATAGACCAGTGAACGTGGCGTCAATTCAGCTCCAACAGTACAACTGACTAGCATTATACAAATATTATTACTTATTAATACAAGGAATGTCTCCATGCTTTATGTTTGGTGCTCCGACCTTGTAGTTGTACAGTAAGTTCACCCCGTACACAGCGTTTTTATCGTCCGTGTACCTGTTTTCGAGGCATTAGGTTTTCGAGGTTTGACCTTGTAGCAATGCACATGCGCAGTTTCGTACCACACAACCAGCTGATTTGTTGTGTGTGCGGTACGTGTTCCACCGCCAGCTCACAAAATGTGGAACTGAAGGCTCTGTCTGTGATTTTTTCTTGCTTGAAATAAATCCTTACACCCTCGAAAACTGGTACATCGAGGAGATATAATATATAGTTAGGCTCTATTTATGTTTACGTAGTCATAGGCCCTAATTGTACTAAATTCTTTTGTTTCTTTATGTAACTTGGCAACAAGAAACAAACTGACAAATAAACACGATAGGCCTAATGTGTTTAAAATATTAGTATTTAGGCTGAGTAAAATTTTTATTTGTCATCTGGGCTTTTTGGAAAAAATGAAAGAGGCGGCCCCCTATTGTTTCAAAGGTGGCAGATTTTCCAAGATGGCGGATGGATTCTTCCATTTTCTTGACTTTTGGCGATCGTGTCCGAAGAAGCCATAACCCTTTCTAAAAAGCTACAATTTTGTTGGAAAAAGACAATATGTTGATAATATAGTTGCAAATATATTGTCGATGTATGAATTTAAAAAAAAAAAAAAAAAGTAAAATTTTCCTCTAAATAGAGTTGTGACAGTAAGGAGACATTGAAATGTCTCCCTAATGTCCGGTGTCTCCCTAAGGTATAAACAATGACAATAAAATGTCTCCCAAAGGGACAGGTGTAATTATAAATGTGTGATATACATTTGCCCGCTGGCCCCAGATGTAAGTGGCGTTGCTTGATAAATTTAGTTACTTAAGCTTATCTGAAAATGCTGCGTAAGTGTATGGGGGCCATGGGATATTAAGAGGCCTGTGTACCCCTTGACCTCCATTGTATTTGAAACAAGATTGAGCAATAGGCCTAAGCAGACTTATTAAAGTAAGCAATGCTGTTCCCTTTTACAATACAAACTCAGTTGATAACAACCCTCTATTTTGATTGTAGGATTCTACCCTTGTTTTTAATTCTAACAGTCAATGTATGTGCAGCTAACCCCAGAAAAAAGCAAACTGTCACTCAATTGAAAAAAAAATATTCTAGCATTATACTCTAGAACGGATGGAGAGAACAATTGGTTTCTGTTTTTTCACAACCGCGGTTGCATCAACTTGTTTCATTTAAGTTGATTTACAGAATTACAATTGAATGTTGTTAATAATTTTGGTTTTAGTTGGATCAGTTGATTATGACAGATCAATTTTTTGTTTCAGATTTAGGCCACTGGTTGTTGGTTCTGTCGTGGGTGGTTTTGTTTGCTATGGAACCTACCGGCAAAAGGTAAGACCACAAAGAGATTTTGCCACTTTGGGCCCAAAAAAAAAAATAGTTCTGCTTCCGGTTTCCCTACCTACCCTATTTTTATGGGAAAAATGAGAAAAAACACCCAAATTTCAACATCAATTTCTACCTTTTACCCTTGACTACATGCAGATGCCTCCATATGATCGTAAAAAAAAAAAATTGGCAAAAAAAAAAAAAAAAAACCACTTCCCTACCTACCTACCCTATTTTCAAATGCCATGTAATCAGAAGCAGAACTCTTTTTTTGGCCTTGTTAATACCAAATAGTCAATCAAATGTAGAAATTGATTCATTACCACAATGGAGAATACACTAAAGGATTTAGTTATTTCAGTGGAAAGACTTGTCATTTTTATGTCTGATTTCAACACATTTTATATTAAAGCCTGCTGTAAAATTTAAATATTGAAAGTGAAACAAAATTTTCCGTGTTTATAATCTGTAATAATTTTTTTAATTTTTTTTCCTCAGAGAAGTCCACTTCTGGCCAAAACATCATTTGCCTCAACTTCTAGTGCAACTACATTTATGGCCGAGACGATTACACCTGCTACCACCCTCCAGGTTTGCTTTCAAGATTTTATGAAGTAGAATAGATAATAAGTAGCAATTGCTTGTGATAACCCTAAGGTTATGAATTTAATATCGTCGCGTCAGTGCAACAAGGCCGTAACTCCATTCTGCAACAAAGTCGTATCTCGACGTCCATTGACTTTGCGTGTACATCCGGGTTATTTTAAGCAAGATACGACCTTTTGACATTCTAAAACTCACGTTTTGCGCTCATAACTCCATTCTGCAACAAAGTCGTATCTCGCGCGAATACGCTCCGTGCAACAAGGTCGAATCTCTATGTCCATAGACTTTGCGTGTACATCCGGGTTATTTTAAGCAAGATACGACCTTTTGACATTCTATAACTCGCGTTTTACGTCGTTCATGCCATTTTAGGAGATACGACCTTGTTGCACTGACGTGACGATATCAGGGATTTTTCAATATTGATTTTTTTAGTAAACAGTAATAGGGTTTTGATTACAAAGTGAAGTTCTCCAGTAATGAAAACCACTACAATGATGATGTAGAACTTTTGGAAGCAGAGTGCTCTGAACACTTTAAAAGCTGTTTACTTTCACAGGTTGTGGACCATACTGGAGATTAAACTATGTCCCACGAATGCATATCACATGAACATTGGGTCTGAATAGAGGCTAACCAGGTTTTCCATCATTGCATCTAAATAATGGCACAACCGATGATAACTTTGCGATACGTGCATTTATTTCCAGCAAAGCTCAGCCATGAAGTCAAGAATGGAACTGTTCATCATGAAAATCCAGGTGAGGTTCCCAGCCATCCTGCCATTGAATGAATTTGCACCGAAAAGGCTCTGGGCATTAAACTAAAGAGGGCGCTGTTTAGCTTGTCATTTCAGTAAGAACTCCAGTGAGTTGTAGCCACGTCAAGGAATGTCTTTGTCACAGTTCCTTGTCACTGGACTTGAGATTGAGAGTGACTTGTGAGGACTTGACTACAGCTCTTTTAAGAGCTCGTTTGAGCCCCATTATAGTACCCCCTCACCGGCAAAGAAAGTGCAGTTGGGGGTAACCGACCGACGCCATCTTGCCTGACTGCAATTTTGCTGCGACGCGCGGCCGTACCACTGCGTGTACAAATCCCCTGGTGTACATGCGTCACACACAAGGAATGGTGTGCATCAACCAGCTAAATGTCCTGCCCGTGGGAAGTCGTTGCTAGGTAAAAGGGCGCCCTCTTTCGTTGGCGCGCGGAGCCCATATTCTGGGCTTCAGATCGATGAAAGGGATGGGATCCCTTATTTATTTGGCCATTGTAAACCAGGACAGTGTCCAAAATTGACATTCTTCATTTCTCTTCTTCAATGAGTGCATAACTTGAAGATTCCTTTTGATTTTCGGTTTCTCATTCAACAATGAATTTTTCAGCTGTAAACAAATTGTAAATAAAAATATAATTAACACAAAAATATATAAATAAAAATATAATTAAATATGGTTAATATTTTTGTTGATGCAGGCGGACCTTTGCAGAGCTCTTGAAGAAATTGAAGGCGAAAAGAAGTTTCTTGTCGACAGATGGGAAAGACAAGCAGTAAGACAATTTGGTCATTTGTATTATTTCAATTAAACAAATTTATTGGACTCATTTACCAGTACCTCTGTCTACTCGATTTTAAGAGCAAAGATGAATACAGTTATGTTAGTCTGCTAGATACAATTATGCCATAATTTTAATTTTAGTTAATTATTATATTGAGAAAGTGCTTCTTTCTCAATATTATAATTACTCGATTTGAAAAATTCTTCAATGGGACTAGCATGTTTTTCAAGAAAGAAAATTGTTTGTAAAGTTACTCTTCGTTATTCAATTTTTTTAAAATTTATTTAAAAAGACAATCTGAATTAGAATCTTTATTTGTGGAATGAAGTTGCAAAAACAAAGGTATTGTCTGCTAAGCAGTGCCGTGAAATTGAGCCAAAATTGTTTATCTTCAAGCACACTTGAATCCTGGATTTCTGATTGGTCGATCCATGGCAACAACAGTGTCGTATTATCGCATATCACTCTCAGTGTATTCTAAGAAGTGGGCGCCATTTCTGATGCATGAACGTGTAATAGGATGACTGCTGAAGAGAGCCAACATTGTTTACCTTCAAGGAAACATGAGTCCTGCATCCTGATTGGTCGATCCATGGCAACAACAGTGTCGTATTATCGCATATCACTCTCAGTGTATTCTAAGAAGTGGGCGCCATTTCTGATGCATGAACGTGTAATAGGATGACTGCTGAAGAGAGCCAACATTGTTTACCTTCAAGGAAACGTGAATCCTGCATCCTGATTGGTCGATCCATAGCAACAACAGTGTGGTATTATCCCATATTGCACTCAGTGCATTCTTAGATATGGACGATACTCCTGCTGCACGTACATGTAATACGATAACTGCTGAAAAGATTGTGTGCAGTGCATATTCCATCTTTACTGTGGGTCAAGTTTGCTTGAAGATAAATTTGTTATCCAACTTGTGCTCATTAAACATGCAAAATGTAGTGCGTCTGTGTCCCATATGCCACTTGGCCTTCAGCCTCATGGGACGCAGACGCATGGGACGCAGACGCATGGGAGGCACTACATTGTAAGTTATCCCGCGAGCGCGAGTGGAACATGGAATAATTTAATTCGTCTGTTCTGCCACGTGGTATGTGGGACACAGATGCACTACATTTTCCATGTTCCACAAGCGCGAGCGTGATGACAAATTTATCTTCCAGCAAACTTGACGCACAGTAAAAATGGAACTAGTACGCTTTACGCAAACCTTCACGGTTTAGCGCATGCAGCTGGAATGTCGCTCGCATCTTGAAACAGCACAGTACGCAGGGTGTGATATGGACCGTGCGATACAGTATAATATCACACTGTTGTTGCCATGGATCGACCAAACAGGATCGAGGATACAAGTTTGCTTGAAGATAATATTCCGTGTTCCACTCGTGCTGGTGGGATAACTGATCAAGTTATTCCTTTCTTTTCACAGGGAGGGGGAGGGGTAACCTGTCTCATAGAGGACGGCCAGGTGTTTGAGAGGGCTGGTGTCAACGTGTCTGTTGTCAGTGGGGAACTTACATCAAAAGCTGTTGCACAGATGAGATCAAGGTAGGTAATGTAAGAAATATCCCCAAGGTAATAGGGGACAAAATAGAAGACGAAAATTATTGTCACCACAGACAAAGAAATTCAAGAACTCAAATTCATTATTTATTTTCTATTAAGAAACAATTACCAGAATTAAGTGCAAGTATGCAAAAAAGCGTTGAATTTCACTAATGTATCGCTGGTCATAAAGCAAATAATATTATATACAAGATCTGCATTAATGTCCAGGGTGAGTCCAAAAAAGCGAGACAGGTTTTAGGATCGTTGCGTTTAAATGGTGATATTCTTTGAATGGATTGAGCAATTCCGGTAATTTTTTTCATCTAAAAGTAGCTTATGAAATTGGCTTTCCAGTCATTATTATTTTTGGTGCTACATATTTCTGGTAAAATATGAAATTTATTTTGGGGGGTTTGGGTTCTGCTTTTTTTGACTCGCCCTGTATTACACTGAAGGATTTTTTCATTCAAATCTACATAAAAAAAAGTTACACAGTGGAACGCCACTATAACAAACATCGCGAAATTGTTTGTAATAGCGATCGTTCGGTGTAGCGAGTTTAAGCTGCTGGTGCTCCGGTACTCACTTTTCAATAAATAACACCCTTCAGAACTTCACCCTGCATGCCCTGGTAGTTACTGAAAGATGACTTTGAACACGTGCCGACTATTGAATTATGTAATTACACAGTTTTTGAGCTTACTTCCTACAGCAATGGGTGGCTTTCCCCTTCTACTCCTTGGGGAAATAATGGCAAATTGTCACTCTTCCGTTGACATTCAACAACAATGTTTGGTACGTTTGTTACACAAAAATCAGGAGCCAGGCACGATATTCGGTATAGCCAAATATTCGGTATAGCGACGTTCCACTGTATGTTGAAAAACACTCAGTGCATACTATCATGCTTCAAATTACACCTCTAATAGTCCCATGTAATGATTATTCAGACTAACACTGATTTATACAAGCTAATGAAGCCACAACTATATAACACGCACCATGAATATTTACAGTTTATCAGGCTGTCAACCGTGAAGTTCAGTTAATGTCTGATAATTAAACTAAATTTGGACATTTGTTAAAACGTTTTTCATTTTTTTAATACTAAATAAAAAGCGGAGGAATTATGATGAAGTGCTCACCTAGCCAAACTTATTTGATATTTATGTACAAGTATCTTCTGAAAGAAATGTCACCATCTATACCAACTGTAATAGACCTTTAATAGACCATAACTGATGTTCGATCCATTTATAAGAGTGTCAATCACACATTTACGCCACCATGTTTGTTTGCGTTATATGCCTCGCTCTGATTTTCAAGATACGTACTAAAAATTAATTGAGTTATCATTTGAATGACACAAAATATGACCAGGCATTGCCTTAAATGGTCAGACATCTGCATAACTAAACAGAGGTTGTCAGATCAAGAACTAAGGCCAAAAAAAAAAGTCTCCGGTTTCTGGTATGGAGCTTGCCCAAAAAGTGGTGCGGCGACGCGGCTTTTTTTTTTTTTAACCTGATTTTTTGCTTTAAATGTCGGCTGATGACTGCAAATGGTGCCCGACTAAACTTAGTGCAAATATATGGGAGTCCAGAGAGGCCACATAAAGCTTATTCTCGATCATAACCCCATCTAAAAACACGTTAAAATTGTGCAGCAGCAGAATTCGAGTCAAACCAGTGAGTTTGGCGGTTTTGAGACATCATCTTTCATTGAAAAAAAAACTTTTTCATTTTGCCGACGCGCATGGCTACGGCGACGCGTGCGCATACCAGAAACCGGAGACTTGTGTTTTTTTGGCCTAATCACAAAAGCATTTTTTTTCTTGCAAAATTCAAATTTCCAATTCATACTCAGTGCTTAACATCTAGCTTAACTTTTAAACAAATGTACAAGTATCTTCTAAAGAAATTTCACCATCTGTAACAACTTTAATTTCTCTTATTAATAGTTATTACCATTCCAATGATAAAAAAGACCAATCATTGCTATGAATGCAAACGTCTGAAACAGAAAGTTGTCAGATCGAGTCCCACTAACGGTAGGCAGACTTGTTATAGATAACAAATTCAAATTCACCAAAAATTTCATTAAGAGTAAATTTTTGTCTTGTTATTTACAGAGGGAAGAAGCTAGACGAAGGGAAGAAGTTACCCTTCTTTGCCGCAGGAGTGAGCTGTGTGATCCATCCGGTAAGTTGCTTGAAGCTTTTAATAACAGTATTTGTTATGTTGTGTGCTTGGATACTGTAATTTCATTGGTTTAGGACAGCCACGTGTTTGGACGTGCTGCACGCGTGTGGAACCTGCCAGGCTCGCTAGCTTTGCGCAAGGAAAAGTTGAGAACTGCAACTTCAAACGCTCAGTCTCATGTCCCATTGGACATCAAAATCTGCGGTAATCAAAGGTTACATCGCAGTGATTTAGTCTGTTTCTGACATAGTAAGTTACAACCGTGTATCTTAATTTGAGTTATTGGCATGATATAACAAAACAATTGTTGACTGCTGTGATGTGGGATATGACTTTTTAACCCCCTGGGGGACGCATAGCATGCGTCCCTAAGTAATCTATATGCAGGAATTATAGATGGTGTGTGTGACCTACACATCACAGGCTAACACATTGGTGCACCAGTCTTTGCACAGTGCACACATATTGCATCGAATACACCAAACTTCGCTCAAATCCGAAGTATCAGGAACAGGTTGTAAATCGTTAGTGTAGTCATGGACCACAGCCTACAAATGCTGGGCATGGAATAACTTGTAAACCCATAATATGGATAATGCCTCGCAGCTTTTACATTGTTATACTGAACAGAAATGTCAAAAGTGGAATAAAAAAAGTTAAGGGAAAAAAGTAATCACATGATACTATTTACAAGATCTACATTTAAGTTTTTGCATGAGCATCCAATTCACGTGGCATGGCCATAACACGGTTGCATGCTTTAAAATGTTGCATACATGTTTAAAGTGATTTTATACAATAAGCCAGAGATGAAAAGTTCCACTTCCTGTGGTTCTTCTCTGAAAGTCCAACAGCTGATTGTGCATTATTGTATTGAATTCAGGATTTCATTGCCTATAGTCACTGTTGAATTTAACCCTAACCCTGCTGAATCTAAACTGGATCCAACTATATCATAAACCTGTTGGAGCCTGTTGCAAGGATTGAGCAGTAAACCCCTTGTACAAATGTACATTTACGTACAGAGTCAGATTCCGTTGGGTACTGATGAATAACTCCAAGTTGGACTCTGTTGGATCCAGCAGACCACTAAATCTGTTGGATTGAGCAGGAAGTAACCATTGGACTCTGTTGAATTTACCGGTAGCTGCGTAGTCCTGAGGAACCCCTAGGGAGTTGATGGAATGTTTGATATCCCAGGTTTTTTCATGTACAGTCTTGCAATAGACCACTCAAGTAAGTTGCGACTAATGTGCACGTGGTGCTTCTCTCCAATAGTGCCACACGACGTGTTCCAGCCCCGTGCATCATATACTGTACATGATACATGTTGGACATTAATAAGTACAATGTATAATAATAATGCCGTACTTATATAGCACTTTATATCAAGGTTCTCAAAAGTCAAAGCGCTTCACAATTTTTACCCCTGTTCATCAGGCTATGAGACCAGTTTTTGCAGGAGCTAGAGATCAGTGCATTCTGGTCTCTACCTTCACAGCACTGTGTTCCCTTCAGTGCATTCTAGTCTCTGTACCTTCATAGGTACCCATTTATACTATTGGGTGGAGAGAGGCAATTGTAGTGAAGTGTCTTGCCCTAGAACACAGTCAAACACTGTAACCATTGGACCACAGTGCTACACTATGATTGGTCAAATAATACGAGGCTTATTGGATAGGTCACTTGGTTTATGGCAAAGTGTTAGATTCAGGAAGCCGCAATTTGCCCAGAGATATCTGTCTAAGCATCACTTTTAGGCAGACACCACTCTACAGCTCGGTCACTACCATTCAACATAGTGAGATCCCTAGCATTCTTACGATACATGAATGGTACCAGCTTGTTCAGCCCCTTCCTAAAGTTCCGCATTTCCATACCGTGGTACTTCTTCACACTCGCGAATGTAGGAACAGCTTGGAGTGCTGGAATCCCACGTCCCCCTGCCATGATATCTGCTCGGAGATATTGGAGAAAGTAGGAGGTGTTGTCATCATACTCTCGTAAGTTGCTGGGGCCGATGGGGTAGTTTTTTTGGGTATCTTCACTGAATGCAGCACCACATTCCAAAAACTTTATGGACATTTGCTGAAGCATGAACGCAAGTTTTGTATCAGCTTTCGGTAAATATCTGAGCCAGTTCATATACTCGGTCACAATCACCGAGAAGCTGTTAGAAGAATTGAGAAGGGGCTTGAATGTTTGGAGAAGCCTAGGAATGCCGACATAGTCCGCGATGTTGGAGGTGAAGATTCGGTCATAGTTGGGCATGTTCATGGTTTGATGGTGATTAGGAAAGTCCAGACAGTTGGCCAAGGAGACATGGATAAGGAGCCTTCCTTGAAGGATGAGACTCTTGACTTTCTGGAGGAGGTTTGTCACGTACTTGTGGTACATCACCATCGGAGAGGAGTGGGATCCAGGGGTGTGCTCTCTTACTCTCAAACAGTCCCACTCTTGGTAGGGAAATGCATCTGCATTTACACTGTAAACAAACTTGGACTCTTCAGGTGCTTTAAACGTATGTAGAGGCTCACGTCCAGTTAGCGTTGGGTTGTCAAATGGCATATCCTTTTCTTTTCTTTCAGTTGAAAAAAACAGTGCATGGTCGAACCACTCTTGTACCTTCTTCTTCTCAGTGCCAGATAACTCTTTGAAATAGGAAGATAAGTTTTGTGCCATGTTTGCTTTCTGAAATTGCTGCTTCCTTTGTAGCCTCAGATTGATTGAGGTGCTCTTGTGACGTTTACATTCTAATGAGTGCCACTTTCCCCAAACCACATGCAGAGCGCTCAGGTCTTTATCCAGGACACTCACCAGTCTTTTGGTGGCGTCGTGGAGTTGCTGAGAACTCATCTGAGTGAGTTCATTCAAGCTTGTCTTGATCAAGTCGTAGTCGCTCTTGGAAATATGGAGTGAGTACCAGATGGTTGTCAAACTGGAAGCAATGTAGTCAGTGTCTGCGAAGCGGACCAACATGAAGAGAAACAGCACATTCCTTGCCATGACAAAAGGGTCGTAGTCATTGAGGGTGATGTGAAGTTTTCCCTGGTACTCATCAGGCAAGGAAGCAGCCGTCAAAACTGTATTGCGCAGGTTTCCACAACCAACTGACAAAATATGGTAATCTCTCGCCAAGCTGTCCTCCTTCACCCCAGATGTCAATTCATTGCCTTCAAGTTGAAGGAAGTCTTCGGCAAAGATGTTACCAATGTAATAGGGAAAGTCCTTGCTTGTCTTGTCTGTGGCAGAGCGTCGATGGTAGAGCTCCTCTGCCAATGTTTTCATCGAATCTTCAGCTTCCTTACATGATGGCTTGTGGGATTTCCAGTCAGTCAGTTGGCATTCCTTGCTGCAGTACCATGCATTACTGCAACTGGCACACTGCACGAAAAAGAAAATGCACGTTTACTTTTTTCCTACTTCTCTAGAAATATTTTGTCATTTGGACACAACCATTTGCATCAGATCAGGTTGTTCCTGCAGATGAGCGTAACATGGATTTTTTTTTGTCTGATTATAAACCCTAACCATGCCTTCTCACTAAAATCCTAACTCCAGGTTTTTTTTATTTAACTTACTGACTGTGCATTTGAGTACCTTATGTAGAATTTTAACTGTGTTTTTAGCATAAACTGGTATCGTCTTCAGAAGGTAACATTTTGAGTCAATCTATTGACTCAACCGATGCAGAGAGTTAAAGGAAAAATGCAGTGGAAATTCAGCTCATCTTGTTTTCATGCACATTACTATGTGTTGCAACAATACATACAAGATCTTAATACTTGTTTTCATTGGAAGTGACAAGAAAGTGGTAGTTTTTCAATTATTAGCAAATCCTTTCATCAATACATGCAAGAGGGCGCTATTTTGCTTTTGCCACACAAGGTACTCCTTGTCAAAAGTGCATATGAACACTAAAAAAATTAGTCCTTCAAAATTACCCACAAAAAGTTTTGAAGAAATTTTGGCCACTGCTATTGTCCAAGCAAGCTTTTTAACATGATAAACAAGTAAAAAGTGGAACTTCAAAAAATGAAGAAAAGTTTGGTATATATTCGTACACAAAGCTATGAAGACACTGCTGTTTTGCCTTGAATGACATCACGCTTTGGCTCATGAATATGGAAATTTTTATAAAAACTAAAATGTTGAAATTTCTCCCTTTCACTGCTACAAAGGAGGTGGAACGTCACAGTCACATGGCAAGAAAGCTGTTTTAAATGTATTTAAGTCATAAAAATCCTATTGCTTGTTTCCTGTAAGGGTTTAATGGCTGTGCTATTGGGACTTCACCCCCAAAATATTTTTTTTTTTACATTGCTAACTTCCTAGCAATACAAACATTATTTACTTTTGAATGAGACATCAAACCTAAAATTCACCCACATGGTTATGGAATTATTACTGTCCAAATTTGAAATTATTTGCAGGCAAAAAGTAATTGAGTTCTCTCTGGGTGGACTGGTCCTCACCACCCTATCACAATGGATTTTGTGGGGACAACAAGGAACCCATCTACTCGAGGGTTGGATCTGTATTGTATTCAAAGAGCATAATATAAAAGGCCTTTTTGGGGGGAGAGATGCACATGCTTAAAATAAAAATTTGCGTTTTCTTTACTAACAGAAAGAACACAATTTGAAAATCAGTGGGAGAAAGAAAGCGAATTTGTTGAAGAGCATTGACTAATGACATACATCTGTAATACTGTAGTTTGTAATTAGTAGTCATCAGTAATTTGCTTCATTGATTTCTCATATTTTGATAAAATACATGAAAAGTACTTAGGGTTAAAGCCAAGCAGATTCTTGAGCAGATTCTGTAGTGTTCCTAGCACAAATGGGTTTGAGTTTCTGAAAAGAATTTATACGTTCACACACGCATCATACCTCCTTCATATTAGTAGCAGTTTTTTCGCAATTGCCGCATCGTCGTGGCCCGAACATCCGGCACTCAACAGAGCTGTGTCTAGCCGTGTCCTTGCCCAGGCATGGTGTGCTGCAGTAGACAGCTACATTGCAGCGGCTGCAAGGCACAGTCAGCTGTGGAAGAACTTTCTCACATCTCCAGCAATGTCCACGCTGTACATCCATGATGAGCGCTGAAACAGAAAATATACACATGTACATAAGTTTTAAATAGAATTGACATCAAGTCGGTAATTGGCCGGGTTGAGTTCGCCTGTGCCGCCACTAGCATACCACTGGCATCGTCACTACATGTTACACTGCATACTGTCGACATCGAAGTGTTACGTGTGACTTTACGATACATGCAGGAACGTCGTACATACTCGGCCCCAATATGCATGCATCAATTCCAATTACTGACTTGAAAAATCTGTACAGGGGTTTTAGCAGCTTATGGGACTTGCTACCAAAGTTGGACAGCGCACTTTGATTGGCTAAGAATCAGGAGGGTATGAATACTTATATTTGACCTGGCATGTACTGGTCTCAGTGCACATGTATGTACATGTACGGGGGTTGCCCGATAGTCCGAAGGTCCGATAGTCCGAAGGTTCTTTAGTCTGAAGGTTTGATAGTCCGAATGCACAAAATTTCCATAAGGGGGGGTTCGTTAGTCTGAAAATGAAATAAGGTTCGGTAATCCGAACATTTGATGCAATAGTCCAAAGGTTCATTAATCCGAAGGTTCATTAATCCAAAGGTTCATTTGTCTGAAGGTTCGTTAGTCCAAATTTAGAATAAGGTTAATTATTCCGAAGGTTCAATAGTCCGAAATGAAAATAAGGTTAAAAAATACAGAAAAAAAGAAGAAGCGTGCATTGATCAAGCAAGAGAAAGCTATCCCCACTCTAATAATGGATGCTTCCTCAGCAATACGCAGTCCTCAGCAAGGACTAGCCCTCAAGTCTAGTTTTAAAGAGATATGCTTTTCACTTCCATAACCACAGGTACAAAAAAAAAAGAACACCACAAAATAGTTTAACGCCTACATGATGAAAAAAAAAAACCACTCAAACAAACTGAACAAACGTGAATTATAACACTATACTATTATCAGAACTTTTCACAGGATTGCAAAGAATAAAACCCTATCCCGACAGAAAATACCTGATGGCACACCAACAGCCTGTAATTCCCTGTGCTGGGAAAAAAGTATGATCCCTTGATGACAAACTGGATTTCTATACCTTCCCTGAAAATAAAAATCTCATTTTCTTTTTTCCTTTTTTCTTCTTCAATTTTCACTTAATACTCACCCAAAATATTCCTGGTTTACAGTTGAAAAGCTGTGTATGGCCTATTAGCGTGCAAACAGAGTGATGATAGACGTTTTAATCAGTTACTGTAGTGTTGCAACAATGACTAACAGCGCGCCTTCAATCCACTACTTATATCGTGTATTTTAGTTACGATCACGTGATGCTTATTGCTCATAACCAGGAAAAAATGGGATTTCCTCCATGAGAAATACCATTCAGGCTTTGTTTGCAGTGTCCAACAAGCGCAACATACTGGTTCTGCTGCAATACACACATAAATTTGCATGACACTGCAATATGTAGTTGTTTCAGAGGTTCACATTTCATTGGGTTTCCAGTGTAATATGTGAATATTTAAAATGTACAATGAATTTAAACTTCACTTTAGTCACAAATTTTGAAAAAAAAATAGTGTAATTCTTATGATGTATATGTTTCTGCCAAAACAGAAGGGAAATTCAGTTCTACATTGATAGGAAAAAATCCAGTATGTGTGTGGGGCTGCAAATAATTTGAAAATTTTACAGCAAACGTTTCATAAGTATGGGCAGATTTATTGTTTGATGCACATAAATGCATAATTCATCATGCATGTAAACTTACCTGGTAGCAGAAATATTCCCTTGTGATGTTAAGTGCCAGGGTTGTTGAAGACAAACAATGTACATGTATTTGTCAAGTTTTGTAGTCTTTAAATTCAGAAGTACGGTACTTGTACATAAAACCACTAGGTTGAATAATAGCAATGTCTGCCTCGTCTGATCTGGAGAAGAAACATGGCAGGACTGGAAGGATTTTAGTCACTGCTGTACATTTAAGGGAATTTTCAAATGAGAAATACACGTAGGCCAGTTCTATTTATGGCTGTTCATCGATCGAGTGTTAATGTCATAAAATACCAGTAGGTTCTTTTTTATAAGGAGCTCAAGTAGCACTTGGTGTATACGGTACATTGACTGAAGTGTCCCGGTATCATGTGATTCTCACGTGCAGTTAAATACTGAGATAAAACACCCTTAGGCCAAAAAAAAAAGTCTCCGATTTCTGGTATTGAGCTTGCCCCAAAAGTGGTGCGGCGACGCGGCTTTTTTTTTTTTTTTTTTACCTGTTTTTATGCCCCGGCGAAGCCGAAGGGCATACTGTTTCTGTCATGTCCTTCCGTGTGTGTGTGGGTGGGTGTGTGTGTGTGTGTCTCTATGTGTTCTCGTGTAGTAAAGTTTTCGAGTGTGAAATTGAAGTTTCAAAATGCTCTTATTTTAACCAGAATTAATTTCCTGGGCTGAAATTTGGACTTAATATCCCTTTTCTAAAACTCTTCCATTTGCGACAGATCAACCTACCTTGGAAATTCCTAGTTTTTGAGTAAAATCCATATATCTATTTCGTGAAATTCTTGTGGAGACGTATTCGTCTATAGAAATGTTCTTCTGGAGACGTATACAATCTTTTGTTCCCTATTGTGTTCATGTCTCCGTAAGGTAGTAAATTCCAGAACAAAGAAATGTCTCCACAGGAATACAAATTTCAGAAGGTGTGTGTGTGTGTGTATGTCACACTTTTGCTTTCATCACGATAGCTCAAGATAGACTTGATGGATTGTCATGAAACTTGGCATTTAGTTTGATAGTGGATTCCCCAAGAAGCCTATTGAATTTGAGGGCCACATGTACAAGGTCAAGATCAATATGGCTAAAACAAAAGAAAATGCTTTCATCAAGATAACTCAAGATAAACTTGATGGATTGTCATGAAACTTAGCAGGTAGTTTACTAGTGGGTTCCCAAAGAAGCCTATTGAATTTGGGGGTTACTGGTCAAAGGTCAAGGTCAATATGGCTAAAACAAAAGAAATGCTTGTCATCACGATAACTCAAATTAGCATTGATGTATTGTCATGAAACTTTAAAGATGGCTTGCTAGTGGAACCTTCGAGAAGCCTATTGAATTTGAGAGTTATAGGTCAAAGGTCAAGGTCAATATGGCTAAAACAAAAGAAATGCTTGTCATCACGATAACTCAAGGAAGACTTGATGGATTGTCATAAAACTTGACAGGTGGCTTGCTAGGGGTACGCCCAAGAAGCCTATTGAATTTGAGGGTTATAGGTCAAAGGTCAAGGTCAATATGGCTAAAACAAAAGAAATGCTTGTCATCACGGTAACTCAAGGAAGACTTGATGGATTGTCATAAAACTTGACAGGTGGCTTGCTAGGGGTACGCCCAAGAAGCCTATTGAATTTGGGGGTTACCAGTCAAAGGTCAAGGTCAATATGGCTAAAACAAAAGAAATGCATTATGATAACGTAAACAAAAGAAATGCTTGTCATCACGATTACTCAAATTAGCATTGATGTATTGTCATGAAACTTTAAAGATGGCTTGCTAGTGGAACCCCCAAGAAGCCTATTGAATTTGGGGGGTTACAGGTCAAAGGTCAAGATCAATATGGCTAAAACAAAAGAAATGCTTGTCATCACGATAACTCAAGGAAGACTTTATGGATTGTCATAAAACTTGACAGGTGGCTTGCTAGGGGTACGCCCAAGAAGCCTAATTTGGGGGTTACCAGTCAAAGGTCAAGGTCAATATGGCTAAAACAAAAGAAACACTTGTCATCACGATAACTCAATTTAGACTTGGTGTATTGTCATGAAACTTGTCAGGTAGCTTACAAGTGGTACATCTCTTTCTACTTCATTCTGTAGGATCTCGTTGTTTTTCACTTCACATTTAATTACACAACACTTACCCTGTGAAACCAGTTGTAATTCAGAGGGAGGGGGGTGCCACAGGTCAAGATCAGTGTTAACTAAACAAATCAATGGTTATGTAACTGAATAGTCCAACAGCCAGATAGCTCGTATAAATTATCATATCAAGAGGGTGGCAGTGTGTCAAGTTATGGGACGGTTGGGGTGGAGGGGCATTTGTGTTGGAAGACACACTTTTCTTGTTTTATTTTTGGCTTCAAATGTCGGCTGATGACTGCAAATGGTGCCCGACTAAACTTAGTGCAAATATATGGGAGTCCAGAGAGGCCACATAAATCTTATTCTCGATCATAACCCCTTCTAAAAACACGTTAAAATTGTGCAGCAGCAGAATTCCAGTCAAACCAGTGAGTTTGGCAGTTTTGAAACATCATCTTGTATTGAAAAAAAAAACTTTTTCATTTTGCCGACGCGCATGCCTACAGCCAGAAACCGGAGACTTTTTTTGTTGGCCTTATGGAAAATTAGTTCTGTTTTTCACGTGTAGGACAATAAAATGAGGGAGAGGTTTTTACTGCTTTAATCTTACATTAAAGTTTCATGTAGGTAGAGCTGTACATCGGAACCTGGTACCCAAATACCCGACCGGTTCCAGATTTTGAGATTGGGTACCCGTATCCATCTTCTCAGACAATGACAAAGAAAGCTTTTGAATGTCATTTGTGGTGAATTTTCAAAATAACACCAGGCTACATGGGAAAACAAAAACAAAGTTAATGTTCATGACACTCGCGAAATAGCTCACTGTACACACTTGTACCTGGCTGTATTGACACACTGATTTGGCAATATTGTCATGCACATGTTTGTAAACAATCTGAACAGCAACTTCTGAGATTTGAATTTTTGGTTGGTTTTCTTTAATGGGTACCCTTGTTTTTTGGGGGGTAAATTGGGTACCCGGCAGGCCTGTCGCCAAGGGGAGGGGGGGGGGTGGTGGGAAGGATTTAAGTCACTGCTGTATATTTGAGGAAATTCCCAAAAAAGAAATACACGTAGGGCAGTTCTATAATTTATTACTGTTCATCGATCGAGCGTTCATAAAATAGGTTCTGTTTATGGAGCTGAAGTATCACTTTGTGTACAAACTGAAGTATCCTGGCATCATGTGATTTTCACGTGCAGTTAGATACTGAGATAACACACCCTTAGGGAAATTTAGTTCTCTTCCTGACATGTAGGACAGTAAAATCAGAGAGCGGTTTTACTGCATTGATCTTACATTAAAGTTACATGTAGTGCATGAATTCAACGGATTAAATTTTAAAATACATACATCATAAGATTGCCTCAGAATTACAATATAAAACTTTAAAAAAGTGCTTTCGCCAGTGGAAAAGGTTCCTGTTCAATTCAGTTACCCTGTACAGACATAATGTGGCAATTGGGTCAGTACATGTAACATTGTTGTTTTTATTTGCAAACATTTAATGAGAACATGTAGATGTGCTCCTCACAACTTTGATTTAGAGAGAAGTTTACGCTGGTGTTTCCATGACATGAAATGATTACACACATTTTCTACTTTAATTAAGGAATCCATATAACACAATTAAGCTGCAAACATTACATTTGAAGAGCTGCAAATAAAGAAATTCTGACTATTTGATTAAACAGAATAAGTTGTTACCAGGCCACACGATGAGACTTCAGGATACTGATGACCAACTAGATTTGTTCAAGTTGTGGTTACTCTTTGAGGACTGAGTGAGAGTCACTCATACGGTATTTCATTTCAAAGTTAAGAGAACGAAATTTCATGGCGTTGACAATTGTTTATTGTGACATTCGCCTTTATTTTAACAAATTTGCTGCACAGCTTCTCATTTTGAAATGATAATTCTGTCCATGAAAATCAAAAGGATTTCACTATTGCATCAAAAGCAGTGCATCCAATATCACAGGTGAACCAAGGAAACAACCAACAACAGCCATCTATGAGCTCCGTGCGCTACCAAAAGAGGGCGCCCTTTTACCTAACAACAATGTCCCGTGGGCGGGACATTTCGCTGGTTGACGCACAGCGTTCCTTGTGTGTGACGCATGTACACCAGGAGATTTGTTCTATGTACACGCAGTGGCCGTGCTTCGCGGCAAATGAATCAGACAAGATGGCATCGGTCGGTCACCCCCAACTGTATTTCCTTTGCTGGTGAGGGGGTGCTCGTGAACGGAGCGGATTAGTATGGATTATGCCTGATACAGCTTTTAGCAGTGGCATAGTGACAATTAGGGTGGGGCTACGGAAAAAAAAAGAGGGGGAGGGAAGGGTAGTCACGCATCTGATCAGTGTGCTAAATGCACTCCCTGCACATGGTTTGCTTGCATATGGCGCATGGTATGCAGACCTGGCCTGAACCATCAGCAGTCTCAGGCTGTTTCTCAAACCCTAGCTTCGTCCCCGTAACCTGCCTCAGGCATCCTTCCAAAAAAAACCTTGGTACACCAAACCCACCTCCCCCAGGAAAATTTCTCGCTATGCCACCTGCTTGTACCTCAATGTGAAGAAAACTGTCTGACAAAAATTCAATTGAAAAAGTTAGGTAGATTTACAGGTTTTGTCTTTTATACAGTTTGTGTTTATGATAAGCACACAAGCTACTACATGAATTTGCATTCATGTTTTAAATACATTTTACGCATAAAAAGTTTATAAGCACAAATGTCTCTTAAGGCTGTTCATTGCCATGTCATTGCTTTACCTTGTTCTACTGCTAAAAGCATTATTTGCTGAACAGAATTAGGTTTAATTGCATTGAGCTGCTAAGTACCATTGTTAAGCTTTTTTATATGCTAAGAAACATTCAGCTGATTCAGGCTGTTCATTGCCATGACATTGCTTTGCCGTGTTCTACTGCTTAAGCATTATTCGCTGAACAGAATAAGGTTTATTTTCATTGAGCTGCTAAGTACCATTGCTAAGCATTTTTATATGCTAAGAAACATTCAGTTGAGAACCACTCGCAATCACACCTTGACTTTGGTCTTGTAAATATTCCCTGTGCCACGTAAATTGTTGTGCCCTGCAGCGTCGGGCCCCTGTTCTTTACTAAGATGCACAGCTTAAACATAACTTTAAAATACAATAAAGCGAGAAAAAAAAATTAGAAACAGCTATTGTACTGTTTTAATTCTTTAAAGTTTCATAACTGCAAATTTTCACCTTTTTTTCAAATGAATCTTTAAATTTAAAGACCCATTACAGTGCAGAAACTCAATGTAAGCATCGCAGATCTAATAACCCAGTTCGGTTTTTAACTGCGCATGCCCACAATGATATGGGTCACAGGTCATTCGGGATAATCTAACGCTCATCGATGGCGCTGCACGCGCACGGAGACGGGCGCATGGTGCTCCCGTGTTAATTACAAGTAGAATGGGCATCTGGGTAATATCGCGTCACATTGCGTATCATCACGTCAGCGATTTTATCCCGAATGACCTTTGACATGGACTACTTCATCAAGATAGTACCAAACTGACTTATATTGTCAGCTGATGGTACCATCTCAATCCAGTTCACACTCACAGTAGCACCTTAAGTGTCTGTTAGAACTGGACATGTTTTATGGTTTTGATGTCGCGTAACATTGCGTATCATCACGTCAGCGCTTTTATCCCGAATGACCTTTGACATGGACTACGTCATCAAGATAGTACCGAACTGACTTATATTGTCAGCTGATGGTACCATCTCAATCCAGTTCACACTCACAGTAGCACCTTAAGTGTCTGTTAGAACTGGACATGTTTTATGGTTTTGATGTCGCCATTTAGGTTGTACATGTAGTTATGCATTGAGTCCAAAACAGGCTTATGCCATGATGCCATTTTGCGTCGGAGTGATCATAAATCAAATTAGGTTTTTGCCCTTCACCGATTCTGTTAGCTCGGTGGTCGAGTGGTAAGACATCTGCACTAGAAAGTAGGAGGTCGTGGGTTCGAGTCCCACCCGAGTGATTTTTTTTCCAACTTTCACTCGGGAGGTAACACACTGAGTATACAGTGTTTTAACGCCGGTGAAGGGCAAAAACCCAATTTGAATATACTTGTAATCATAAAATCTGAGCCAGTCATTGGGGGGGGGGGGGCGGTGTTGAGAGATAAATCCTTTAAAGGTTCGGGATTAGATTTCCCCCATTTGAAAATATGCAATAAAGTTATCTTTACTTTATTATTTATTTTACAACTTGCCAACTTTCAAAGTATTCTTTAACCCATATGAGTGCCATAATGACAGAAGAAAAATCACCCAGGTTAAAATCTGTAGGGTGCCTGTAACCTGGTGAAGTCAAATATTTCACTTTTAATGTACCAGACAAATTGACTGTGGTTGTTTTATTCTATTAGAATTTCCCCAATTTCCCATGGAGAGGGAGTCAATTTATTTTCATGTCCAAAATTTAATGGTGACTTTCATTTACAAAAGATTGTGGTATGGCACTTCATGAATAGTTTACATGTTCTTGGAAGCCTTAGTGGCATAACTACCTCTCACTTTTTGCCTTTAAGAAAGGCACAAAGGATGAAGCATTGGTATATGGGCTCTCTAACTTGAACTGTTTTCACTTTTTGGGAGATACCACTCTACAGCTCTGTCAAGCCCATTCATCATGGAAAGATCTCGTGCATTTACACGATCTTTGAAGGGGACAAATCTATTGAGTTCATTGCGGAAATTCCGCATCTGCATGCCATGATATGTCTTTACGGTGGCAAGAGATGGAACGTCTTTGAGTGGCAGTATTCCAAGGCCACCCGCCATGATGTCTGCACGGAGGTATTGCAGAAACTGAGGAGTGTTGTTGAAATAGTCCCTCCTATTGTTGTTGCCAGGAAACCTCAATCTGTTGCAGTCGATAGAATATGCATCGTTGCACTCCTGAATCCGTTGGCGTGGACACAACATGGAATTAGTGTCGGCTCCTGGTATGAATTTGAACCAGTTCATAGTCTCAGTGATAATCACTGAGAATCTGTTACTGGCATTAAGAAGAGGCTTGAATGTCTGGAGAAGCCTAGCAAACCCAACAATGTCAGCCAGATTTGAGGTGATAATGCGATCATAGTTGGCCATCTGTAGGGATTGGTGCCGCTCAGGAAAGACGAGACAGTTGTCCAAGAACACATGGATAAACAGCCTTTCTTGGACAATCAGCCTTCTGACTTTTTGGAGAAGGTTTGTCACGTAACTGTGATACATTTCCATCGGAGACGTGAAGGATCCAGAACTGCACTCTCTAACTCTCAAGCAATCCCAAACTGTAAACGGCAATGCATCTGTGTTGATGCAGTAAACAAACTGGAAATCTTTTGGCAGTATCGGTGTGAAATCATCAGACCAACAATCAGAATCTCTTCCAGTGAGAGTGGGATTGTCAAAAGGCAGAGTGGATTTTTGTGATTCAGATGGTAGAAACAAAGCATGGTCAAACCACTCTCTCATCTTTTCTTCCTCATTCTTGGATAACCCTTCCAGATAAAGAGACACTCGCTCCCTCATTTTGTTTGTCCCAAAGAGTGCATTCCGTTGTTGCTTGAGATTGACTGAGGTTTTTTGGTCTCGTTGGCATTCCAATGTTTGCCATTTTTCCCAAACCTGACGCAGATACCTAAGATCTTCATCTAGGAGCCTCACCAGTCCTTTGGTGGCATCGTGGAGTTGCTGAGCACTCATCTGAATGAGTTCATCCAAGTTGGTCTTGATCAAGTCGTACTCTCGCTTGGAAATATGGAGTGAGTACCAGATGGTTGTCAGACTGGAAGCAATGTAGTCAGTGTCTGCGAAGCGGATCAGCATGAAGAGAAACAGCACATTCCTTGCCATGACAAAAGGGTCAAAATCGTTAAGAGTAACATGAAGTTTTCCCTGGTATTCATCAGGCAAGGAAGCAGCCATCAATACCGTATTGCGCAAGTCTCCACAACCAGCAGATAAGACATGGAAATCTCTCATCAGGAGCTCCTCTTCCCCTCTGGTTGATAATTCATTTTCATTGAGTTTTAGGTAGTCTCTTGCGATGACATTTCCAATGTAGTAAGGAAAATCTGCTTGTCTCTTCTTTGATAACGAGTTCTTCACAGTCAGTTTTTTTGCCACTAATCTGATGATCTCTCTAACATCATTGCATGATGTTTTGTGAGCAGCCCAGTCCAGTCGTTGGCAGTATTTCTTACAGTACCACGCATTGTTGCATTGCGAACACTGTAAAATTAATAATAAAAAATAATTTAACAAATAATTGCTGCATTTTTGTGTGAAGAGACACATGTAAAGGTGATGTGCAAGAACATAAAATAAGGTACCCTATTAAAACCTAACTCCCTGATGTAAAGAACCGTACCAAGTCCGCCAAAATCCATCTCTGGCTCTGCTTCACTTAATGCTTCAGGACCAAATCTGCCGCAATCCACCACAAATCTACCACTGCTCTGGGTGGATTTTGATGGACTTGGTACTCATGGCTTGTCTGCCAAAAAAAAAAAAAAAAAATGGGGGGGGGGGAAGAGATTTTTGATGGAATGGGGAAGAATAGGGTTAAGGCTTTGGGAAAGCCTAAGCTCAGCCCCCTTTGACTCTTAAAAAAATTCCTTGTACAAGTGCCGGTATATCGTGACTCCAAACCCACTTCACATTCTCATTGGAATGAAGTACATGTATATTAGATTGGCCGAGTCTCTGTATAGTTGAGAAATTATTCGCACATGTTGTTTCCGCAAACCTTTCATTATTTAGTATCCCCACCATAAAAGCCTCAAGTCTTACTTAAATTGACCTATGAATGAACTGCTGCTGAGCGTTCAAATACTTATTGGCCAAATTGCAGGTACTAGTTGTCATACATTTTGTTTTGGTTTTTATTCTGGAAGTGTTTCCCATTATAAGTGCATGAGAGATCCTCTGGTTTACTGTGATCAGTATCAGCAGGCGTACCTCGCTCACTCTGTCTGCCATTGTGCCGCATTTGCTGCACCTTTTCGGCCCATATAGCTGGCACTCGATAGAAGAATGTCTGACTTTGTCTCTGTCCCGGCATGATGTGGTACAGTAGATAGCAACTGGGCATCGGCTACAAGGCACAGTGTGCTGTGGGAGAGCTTTTTCACAACGCCAACAGTGTCCAGGCTGTACATCCATGACGATATCTTTGTGAAAGATGTTTTTAAAAAATAGTGTTTTTTTAAAGCTCCTAATTTCAGTGCTCTTCAACCATTTTTTAAAAATACTTTCTCAGCATATATTTTTACGGTTCTTTTTATTGTAATATAGTATTTCCTGTTATATGCATATTTTGGGCTGCTTTTGCACCCTTAAGCCCGGTTCATACTTCATGCGAAAGGAAAAGCGAACACGAATCTGTGAAGTTATGGCTAGTATTTGCGCTGTGAATTCGCAAAAGTTGAACACATTTCAACTCGGGCGAATTTCGCAGCGACTGTTTCATGACGTCAAATTCGCTTCGCATTCGCATGAAGTATGAACCGGGCTTTAATGTTTTTGGAGTATTATCTGTTGCTCAACAGACCCGGCAAGCTCTACAAATAAAGTTTGATTTCAGCATGCAAATTTTATGCGACCCCGCACGCCAGCCAATTCGAGTTGAGTTTAGAAATCGTGATGTCATTTTTGAACAGAAATTTGGCCTAACCTTTGATTGGTCAATTGGCTGCCTTGTTTTTTGTATTACAGCAATGGGCTAATGCAGACCCGATACAAGGCGCCCGCTGAATGGACACAATTCGGAGGTCAAGACGCAGTCCTGTTTTGCATAAATAATCGCCGAATCTGCACGCATGTCGTTGATGCTTGCAATACTGCAAACGGCTATTCTACAGACCTGTGACCCTTAATCCACAACAGATACACTATCATTATTGTTGGGCCACAAATCAAAATAGTAATTATTTCATAACTAAACTTGGGTGGATTTTTTTCATGCAATGTCTCATTCAGAAGTGAATAACTAGAAAGAAGGGTAATTTGCTATTTCTTGAGATTAAACTCAAAAATATTATGGACAGTACATTTTTTTTCCAAATTAAAGATGTCATCACTGTGGACTCTGGGCTGCATGTGAATGGTGTGAAGTGTGCTTGACCATTAACAACTGAATTGCATGCTTGTATGTAGTTCCTTTGCACGAGTGGCATCATAATCTAGTCATCAAATGTTTTCTTAAGTCAATCACAAGTTCCACAACAAGACAGATTAATTCCCCCCACATTCCCCCTACAATCATATAAAATACAAGAGACTGCCAATCTATTCTGATGCATTTGTGCAACAGTGCAACAATAAATTAGGCACTTTCTACAACTTCTGTTAATTCATCAGAACATGGATCAGTATCACGGCCTTCCATACACTTTACAGCTTAGGAATGACACCAATTGATCATGCACATTATACCGGTATGCATACAACTGCAGTTTTTCATACTACCCTACTTACCTAAGTTGAAGCGTGATGCTTTTCTTATCACACAGAACTGATGAATATATATCACATATGCACTGCCAAGGTGTTGTCTGGTATTTGTGATCCGTCGTTCACAATCTTTCTTATTGTTCCAGAAGCTTCTAGATGAAATTATTGCTTACCAAACGTAATTGATCAGCAGAATTGAGCTGAGAACCAACCACCAGCAACATACAATGCGTCAACATTTGGCGAGTAACCTGTTATTGCCGAGTTCCGATAACTGTCTGTGTTTCGTAGCTTCCTAACACTGGACTCTGATTGGATGATCGTTATTGCACACATGAAAAATTCCCGTGCTTGAGAAATCCATGGCAGACTTTGTCAATATGTCTGTGTATTGGTGAGTCTCTCGCAATGGAAACCATGCTTTTGTCTCTCACCATAGAAACCATGAACCAGAGCCCTGTTGTTTGTTCAGTGTCTATCAACTATTAAAATAGCAAGTAGAGATCCTCATGTTGTTGGTCATTACAACCACATGACTGTAAATTGCATGTATAGGGATATACCGGTACATTTCCAAATTTCCAAATTTGTGTAACAACAATTCAAATCTTGTTTGGACATTTATCCTAACAGACCTCAACCCATCAAAACCCCAAGGACATGTTTTGTTGGAATCTGTCAGGATGGGTACTGTACCCATAAACAGACAGTCTTTTACATTGGGTTGGCACACCTCCAGAAACAAAGTCAGAAATATGTGTGTGCAGTTTCCCATATGGTGTTGTTAAGCGTATCTTCCACCCAAACTCTCGTTTCCCTGCAAAATATGATGTAGTGAATATGATATGTATGAAAACATATGAAAATCAAGAAATGTATAAACCAAATATGAAGTTATTTACACATTTAATAATTACTTTATTTCAACCAATTTTTCTCCCTGGGGGCTCTTGAGTACATAAAAAATTAACGCTCAAACCACCCACATAGTCTTATTTTTGTTTCATTTTAAGACAATCAAAAAGCCCCTTACAAATAAAATAATAAAAATGTTTCAATATAAGAACATCTGATAACAATTTAAAACAGTCACAAAAACCACAACCACACAACTGTAAATTGCATGTTACATGTTCCTGTATAAGGATATTATGGATATGTATACATTTCCAAATTTCCAAATTCAAAAAATTCCATGTGTATTTGTGTAACAATTCAAATCATGTTTGGACATTAAGCGTATCTTCCACCCAAAGACTTGTTTCCCTTCAAAATATGATGTAGTAAATATGATATAGACTTGGGGGGAAAAAAAGAAGAAACTGAATCAATACAAAAAATATCAAGGAATGAATAATCCAAATATGAAGTTATTTACTCATGTAATATCAGTTTTTCAAACGATTTTTCTTCCTAGGGGCTCTGGAGTACATGAACAAAATTTAAAAAATTAATGCTCAAACCACCCACACAGTGTAATATTTGTAACATTTTAAGACAATCAAAATGCCCCTTACAAATAAAATAAAAAGGTTTAATATAAGAACATCTAATAACAATTTAAAACAGTCATAAAAACATCAAGGAGTTAAACTCATGTTGGTGGTCAAATTGCATGTTACATGTAAAGGGATATATACATTTCCAAATTTCAAAATTCGAAAAGTTCCTTGTGTATTTGTTCCTGGTGTCACAGCAATTAAAATTTGTTTGGACATTAAGCGTATCTTCCACCTAAATACTTGTTTCCCTTCAAAATACCGTATGATATAGTAAATATGATATGTAGTAAAAAAAATAATAAAGAAGAAGAATCTGAATCAATACAAAATTATCAAGAAATGAATAACCCGAAATATGAAGTTATTGACTTATTCAATAATTTTTTTTTCTTTTGTATTATTTTACCAGGGTAGCCCCATTAGTTTTTCAACCGATTTGTCTCCCTAGGGGCTCTGGATAATATGAAAAAAAAAATAATGCTCAAACCACCCACATAGTCAAATTTTTGTAACATTTTAAGACATTCAAAAACGCCCCCTTACAAATAAAATAAAAACATTAAGAAGAGAACATCTATAATAACAATTTACAACAGTCATAAAGACCATCAAGGAGTTAAACACAAACTTGAGACAGAAGTCAAGAAGATCAAATCGGCCTTATGATGAGAAATATTATAATTGTATATCGCATGTACTTAGTTAATTGAATATGTACAGATAAAATATGTTAGGAAAATTACAGTGAATGTTAATATGTAGCATAAAAACATAGCAATATAACACCAGTGATGAATCCAGGCAGTGCGCACCCCCCCCCCCTCCAGGAGTAACTAAATGTTTTCAAATAAGAATTTTTTTCACTTAAGAGAGCCCTTCCGTCCCCTCCCCAGCACACCCTCGATACCCCCCCCCCCCACCCCAGCATCCCCGCCTAACACACACCCCATCCCCTCCCGACCCCGGCAGTTACATGTACCTCTCTGGATCTGCCCTGAACACCAAGAGTAGTAATATATAAAACCCAGACATAGCCCTTAAAAACCTGCGTCTCTGATGGTCCATTTCTTATAACTGTCAGATCATTTGTTCTTGTTCAAGTCCTTCCACAAACATTTGCCACAACAAAAACAAAAGATTGCTTCCCTGCAATGTTGCGTGGTCTAGGAGGACAGACATTATTTCCCACTGCATTTCAAGCATTATGAGTGCACTGGATAGTTTGGAGCCCTGTTGTTGGCAATCTTATGCATGAAGGTGCTTATGTGACAATCCCACTAAGTGCCAGACTAAATAGCATACACCAGTCATGAATTGCATGTGCTGACAGGGAATTAAAGAACTACTGATCAGGATTTGAGCACATCTGTTGAAAATTGACAGTGAGAGTGACTCTTGACAAGACAAACAATTAAACCACACATTATATGATTAAAGTGATATTACAAACCAATTTTCATCTTAGCAAGACTACCCACATTTATACATCACGTATAATGGAATCAGGAAAATGCTACTATAAATTACCAGTATATCTGGATGATTGAATAGTTAAAATATTCTATATTTTCTGCACAGCCTTATTGCTTTGCATTTGTTTGCCTTTGAAAATTGCCAAATGTGTCCGAAACCTTTCGTTTAAGCACTACAGCATTTTGAGGCAGATACCACTCTACAGCTCTGTCATACCCATTCATCATGGAATGGCACCAGCTTGCACACAAACTGTACACCTGCAGGTTTACTGTAGGAGTGCAGTGCTGAACACAATCTCATTACCGCTGGCCCTGGGGACGAGGTTGTCTCTAACAATTTGCATGGCGATATACCGATCTTCGTGCAGAACCGAAGCCGCCAACATGAAGTTAACCCCAACACGAAACTATGTTTCTGTATTCTGGTCCCGAAAACAACCCCCAAAATATATTTTTAAAACAATTTAGGCGTGTGATTACGATTGTCCTGCGTGTGAGCGTGTAAATTGACTCTGAGGCGTGTGACACACGCCGGATGCATGAGACTTGGTAGGTCTGTAGTTAGGCATGTTCCTCAAGCTGATGTAGATATACATGTACCTCAGATCTTCATCGAAGAACTTTGCCAGTCCTTTTGTGACATTATAGAGTTGCTGATTACTTATCTGTATGAATGAGTTCATCCAAGCTTGTCTCGATCAAGTCGGACGGTATACTCTCTCATGGAAATATGGAGTGAGTACTATGTAGATGGTTGTCAAACTGGAAGCAATGCATAGTTTAGCAGGATATGTGCTGCATACATTTACAATGCTACGTACATATTTGTTGTGTTTTCATGCATAACTTTGAGATGGGACCTCCTCCCCTGCCCCCCCCCCACAAGTCAAGGGAATGGGCTCAAGTTAAAGGTAGCGAGATCCAATAGCTGGAAATTTAGTACTATATTTCAAAGTAGGATTTCACATTCTAGTTACTGTGACATGGAATGTTCGATATCCCAGTTCTGTTCAAGACCAGTCATGCAATTGGTTTACACATTATTGAGTTCTGGTGGATGCAGAAAGTCACGTGGCAGTTGCACAAAGACATCTAGGTTGAAGCATCACTTTTAGGCAAACACCACTCCACAGTTCGGTCACTACCATTGAGTATAGTAAGATCCCTAGCATTTATACGATACATGAATGGTACCAGCTTGTTCAGCCCCTTCCTAAAGTCACGCATTTCCATACCGTGGTACTTCTTCACACTCGTGAACGTGGGAACAGCTTGGAGTGCTGGAATCCCACGTCCCCCTCCCATGATATCTGCCCGGAGATATTGGAGGAAGTAGAAGGTGTTGTCAAAATACTCAAGTAGGTTTCCGGGGTGAATGGGCTTGGGTTTTTTGGTATCTGCATGGAATGCAGTGAGACATTTTATGCGCAGAACTTGCCAATCTTTGAATGTGGCCTGAGACATGTCAGAGAATAGGAAATTTACGTTGGCTTCTGGTATTAATCTGAACCAGTTCATGTACTCAGTGACAATCACTGAGGAGCTGTTAGTAGTATTCAGAAGGGGCTTGAATGTGTGGAGAAGCCTAGGAAGGCCGATAAAGTCAGCCAGGTTGGAGGTGAAGATTCGGTCATAGTTGGGCATGTTCAAGGTTTGATGGTGATTAGGAAAGTCCAGACAGTTGGCCAAGGAGACATGGATAAGGAGCCTTCCTTGAAGGATGAGACTCTTGACTTTCTGGAGGAGGTTTGTCACGTACTTGTGGTACATCACCATCGGAGAGGAGTGGGATCCAGGAGTGTTCTCTCTTACTCTGAGGCAGTCCCACTCTTGGTAGGGAAATACATCTGAATGTACACTGTAAACAAACTTGGACTCTTCAGGTTCCTTGGACGTAAATTGAGGTTCACGTGCAGTTAGCGTTGGGTTGTCAAATGGCATATCCTTTTCATTTCTTTCAATTGGAAAAAACATTGCATGGTCGAACCACTCTTCCACCTTCTTCTTGTCAGAGTGAGATAACTCTTCAAAATAGCCAGATAACGTTTCTGCCACGTCTTCCTTCTGAAATTGTGTCTTCCTTTGTTGTCTGAGATTGATTGAGGTGCTTTTGTGTCGTTGACATTCTAATAATTGCCACTTTTCCCAAACCATGTGCAGATAACTGAGGTCCTCATCCAGGAGCCTCACCAGTCCTTTGGTGGCCTCATGAAGTTGCTGAGCACTCATCTGAATGAGTTCATCCAAGCTTGTCTTGATCAAGTCGTACTCTCTCTTGGAAATATGGAGTGAGTACCAGATGGTCGTCAAACTGGAAGCAATGTAGTCAGTGTCTGCAAAGCGGACCAACATGAAGAGAAACAGCACATTCCTTGCCATGACAAAAGGGTCATAGTCATTGAGGCTGATGTGAAGTTTTCCCTGGTACTCACCAGGCAAGAAAGCAGCTGTCAAAACTGTGTTGCGTAGATTTCCACAACCAGCAGACAAAATATGGTAATCTCTCGCCAAACTGTCTTCCTTCACTCCAGATGTCAATTCATTGTCCTCAAGTTGAAGGAAATCTTTGGCAAAAATGTTACCAATGTAATAGGGAAATTTGCCTCTTATCATGCGTGCTTCAGAGCGTTGCTGGCAAAGTGTCTTTGCTGCCTTTTTCATTGAATCTTCAGCTGCCCTGCATGATGGCTTGTGGGATTTCCAGTTAGTTCGTTGGCATACCTTGTTGCAGTACCATGCATTACTGCAACCCGCACACTGAAAAAGAGAAAAGGCATGTTTAATTCATGCCTGATTCACAAATGTACTGTGTGTTTCGGACACACAACCGTTTGCATATATCAGGTCAGGTTGTCCCTGCAGATGTGTATAATGCGGATTTTTATCAGTTTAAAGGGACACTGCATCCTGGAATACACCCCATTGGGCTACAAAACGCATTTTAAATGAAATGATGTTAGTCGGAAAGAACATTTAAGAGTTGGATATAAACATCAACCCAACTATCCTTTAAAAACTGGATGCTTTTGTAGTATTCTTGTAATGTTCGTGTGTGAGAATGACTCTCGTGGTCCTTTTTTGCTACCCCAAAAAGTCGGGCTGTTCGTTCTAGTTATGATTCCAGCCGTAAGGGTTCGCCTTTTGCTGACGTGTAAGAAATGACATTTTGTGCATTGGTGATTGGTCACCGCTGTTCGTGAGTACGCTGCTGTGTACGTGTGTAACACTAGACACACACAACGTGTATTGAACATTGTATGAAAACGACAGGAAACACGTATCATACTCCGTCGTATCCTATGTAAACAATTGGGGTTTTTTGTTGTCTTTTCTCGGGAACGGTAAGACATTAGGTTGGTTTCCTTCCAACCAGATGTTTGAAACAGGATAAGTAAACGATCAAAAACATGAAATTTTCGGGGATTTCAGTATGCAGTGCCCCTTTAATTCTAACCATGCCTCCCCACTAAAATCCAAAGTTTTTTTTTTTTTGGTATTTTGTTTTTACTGGACTCATGGACTGTGGAATAAATTGCCTTTTTTGTAGAAATTAACTATGTCGTTAACATTAAGCTAATGTCATCTCCAGTAAGTGACATGTCGAGTCAGCATATTGGGGACAGCATATTGGTCAGTGATATCTGCAAGTTCAACCCCCCCCCCTCCCCCGGAAAAAAAATAATAGGGACCAGAAACCAGTCTTCTTGCTTGGTGGATCTGTATAATGTCCAATTGGAGCATTATATTTACATAAAAAATAAAAAGCTTTTTTGTGAGGGATGCAGTTGCCTAAAATTTAAAATTGGGTTGATACCGAGTTTATTAAATGCATTGCCGATACATCTTTTCTTCCATAAGTTGTAATCAGTAGTTGTCATTAACTTTCTTCAGTGGAGCTTGATTTCCCTTGTTATGATAAAATACAAGAAAATTACCTATGTACGTTATTATATAGGCAGGCATAGGTTTGGGCAGATTCGGTGGTGTTCGTAGCACAAAAGCTTGCGGGTTTGAGTTTATGAAAAGTATTTATAAGTTCACACGCATCATACCTTTTTCATATTTGGAGGAGTTTTTCCACAATTGCCGCACCGTCGTAGCCCAAACATCTGGCACTCAACAGAGCTGTGCCTGGCCGTGTCCTTGCCCAGGCATGGTGTGCTGCAGTAGACAGCCATATTGCAGCGGCTGCAAGGCACAGTCAGCTGTGGAAGAACTTTCTCACATCTCCAGCAATGTCCACGCTGTACATCCATGATGAGCGCTGAAACAGAAAATGTATTTACATACATGCATTTGTTTTAAATAGAATTGACAAGAAGTCGGTAATTGGCCGGGTTTAGTTTGGCTGCGCTGCCACTGGCATACCACTAGCATTGGCACTACATGTTACATGGCATACTGTCGACATCCCAGTGTTACGTGTGACTTTACGATACATGCAGGAACGTCGTACATCCTCGGCCCCAATATGCATGCGTCAATTCCAATTACTGACTTGAATAATCTGTACTGGGGTTTTAGCAGCTTATGGGACTTGCTACCAAAGTTGGACAGCGCACTTTGATTGGCTAAGAATCAGGAGGGTATGAATACTTGGCATGTACTGGTCTCGATGCACATGTATGTACATGTACCGCCTGATAGTCCAAAGGTCTGATAGTCGGAAGGTTCTTTAGTCCGAAGGTTCGACAGTCCGATGCACAAAATTTCCTTAAGAGGGGGTTTGTTAGTCCGAAAATGAAATAAGGTTCGGTAATCCGAACATTTGATGTAATAGTCCGAAGGTTCATTAATCCGAAGGTTCATTAATCCGAAGGTTCATTTCTCCGAAGGTTCGTTAGTCCAAATTTAGAATAATGTTTATTAGTCCGAAGGTTCAATAGTCCGAAATGAAAATAGAGTTAAAAATACAGAAAAAAAAAGAAGAAGCGTGCATTGATCAAGCAAGAGAAAGCTATCCCCACTCTTATAATGGATGTGTGGTGCCCTTTTCAACTTTGACCTTATGCTAATGAGTGTGCTAGGTCAGCCATCTTTTGTTCTCGTGTCATCACGTGGTGAAAGTCATTCACAGTTATCGGAACTTTCTCCGTGATTTATTCCAGCTCGGAACTTGCTGAAAGTATCAGCATTTGTACAGTTGTATCCAGTTTTTATTGTACTTTATTTTGGATCGTGCAGTTGACGATCCTTGAGCGAACTCACCTCGAACTCACCAGACTTTTTCTCGCGAAATCGAGAAGCACTTTCGCGGACCAACTCGGACTCCGCGTGTGCTCGCCCCCATTGGATTGCTATACACTCGCGTATTACCTGGAGTTCTTCGACTTCGTCATCGGTGTCCAAAAGACGAACTATAGAGTGAGTTGTTGCGTTCTTATTTATGTAGCAAACCACTACATTTGGTGACCCTGACATCAAAGAGCTACACCTTCGATATTTGGTGACATTTTAACTTAAGCCCAACAACTGGTTTTCTTTGAACCACCTTGCAATTTTCACCAGCATCATGAGCACGGAAAAGGGTGAATCATCCAAAACTGTTGATCAATCAGACATGCCAGAGGAGGATAAGCCACAAATTGGAGCACTGTCCATCAAGCTACCCCCCTTCTGGCCAGCAGATCCCCTCATTTGGTTTGTGCAAGCGGAAGCACAATTCCATACCCGGGGAATCAAGCGTGAAGACACCAAATTTGCCCACATTTTGGCTGTGGTGCAACCTGAGATTATTCAAGAAGTCCGTGATTTGGTGATCACTCCTCCCAAGGACAACCCGTATCAAAAGCTCAAGGAAGAAATGATTAAACGTACGTCAGCTTCTGAGCAAAAACGGCTGCAGATGCCACTCACCGAAGAAGAGTTAGGTGACAAGAAACCCTCGCAGTTATTGCGTCGCATGCGTCAACTACTCGGTGAACGCAAACTAGAGGAGGGAATTTTCAAGCAACTCTTCCTACAACGGCTCCCATCCAACGCACAGCTTGTCCTTGCTTCATCCAGGGACTCAGTGTCGCTAGAGCAGCTTGCTGCACTCGCTGATCGCATCCTTGAGGTCTATGTCCCTCCGGTCAACGTTGTGACTACACCGGCTCCCTCCTCGTCTGGGGAACTTGCTGAGCTGCGAGACCAGATCTCCAAACTCACCATGCAAGTGAGCTTCACGCAGGCGCAACTGAAACGCCAGTCCCGTTCCCGTAGCCAGAGTGGTACCCGCCCACGCAGTGCCAGCCGTGACCAAGCATCAACGCCCTCTGACACCGCGACCACACAAACATTGTGTTGGTACCATCGCCATTTCGGTGCTGAGGCCCATAAATGCGTCCAGCCTTGCTCCTACACCACTCAGCAGGGAAACGAACCCACCAGGGGATAGGCGCGGCACTTCCACCTGGTACCCAACCTGGCCGCTTGTTGTTCATCAATGACTCTTTCCACAAACGGAAATTCCTAGTAGACACTGGGGCGGCTGTAAGCATTTTTCCACCCAACGCAGTCGAAAGGAAACACCCGTCTACGTTTTCACTGCAGGCCGCAAATGATACCAGCATACCTACTTTAATATGGACAAAAGTCGGTAACATTCAACATCGGACTCAGACACACTTGTCGCTGGATTTTCTTCCTGGCGGACACACCAACACCAATACTGGGTGCAGACTTTTTGCATTACTACAAACTCCTTGTAGATGTTTCGCGACGTAGGCTTATTGACACCACTACTAGCCTCTCAGTTACTGGAACAGTGGCGCCAGAAATGCCCGTCAGCCCCATATTGGTCCAGCCATCCAACCCAACCAGGTACGACAAAGTTCTTCGTGAATTTCCACAGATCACTCAACCGACAGGCAAAGATGCACCTGTGCTGCATGACATCACGCATTGCATAGTTACCACAGGACCACCAGTCACAGCTCGTCCTCGGCGTCTAGCTCCAGATCGTACTGCCATAGCAAAGGAGGAGTTCAACAACATGATGGACTTTGGCATTATTCGGCCCTCTGACAGCAATTGGTCCAGTCCTCTCCACATGGTCCCCAAGAAGACACCAGGCGACTGGCGCCCATGCGGGGACTACAGAGCCCTGAATCATGTCACCTGAACCATCGCCCATCTCCAGGTTTTTGCATCCAATCTTGCAGGATGTTCAGTCTTCAGCAAGATCGACTTGGTACGTGTATACCACCAGATACCGGTCGAACCTTCAGATGTGCACAAAACCGCAATCATTACCCCTTTCGGTCTCTACGAGTTCGTTCGCATGCCATTTAGATTACGAAAAGCTGCCCAGACCTTCCAACGTTTCATGGACAAGGTCGTCCGCGGACTCTCATTCGTGTATGTTTACATGGATGACATACTCGTTGCCAGCAAGTTGCCAGAGCAGCATGAGGAACATCTCCGTCTGCTCTTCGACCGGTTACAGCACTACGGAATTGTGATCAATACCAGCAAATGCACCTTTGGAGTGTCAGAGCTGCAATTCCTCGGACACCGTGTAGACAAGCAGGGTATTCGTCTGCTCGCAGACAAGGTCTCCGCGATCCAGGACTTCCCACAACCCACTTCAACTAGTCAAGTCTAGTCAACTTCTACAGGAGATTCATCCCCAACTGTGCCTGCATCCTTGCCCCACTGAATGACCTCCTCGCAACTCACAACAACCAGCCTCGCAAGCCACTTACTTGGGATCCTCGTCACCAACAGGCCTTCCAAGACATCAAGGCAGCCCTATCCAGTGCTACGCTGCTCGTTCACCCCGACACCACCCTGCCGTTAAGCGTCACAGTTGATGCATACGACACTGCAGTTGGCGGGGTCCTTCAGCAAGGTAATCCGGGAGAGTCCCAACCCATTGCTTTCTTCTCCCAGAAGTTGACAGCAACTGAGTCACGGTATAGTGCTTTTGGTCGAGAGCTCCTCGCAATGTACCTGACCATACGACACTTCAGACACATGCTTGAGGGTCGTCGGTTCTGTGTCTTCACTGACCACAAACCACTCACTCATGCTCTGCATTCCAGGCCTGACCGACACTCTCCTTGTGAGATCCGTCATCTGGACTACATATCGCAGTACACCTCCGACATCCGCCACATCAAGGGCACCGATAATGTAGTTGCTGCAGCCAGATTGCAGCAGACCAGAAGGAGGATGAAGAGATTGCAGGCTTGCAAAACTCCACTTCCAGCCTCGTCCTCAAGGACCTCCCCCTTCCAACTGCCAATGGCACTATACTTTGCGATGTTTCCACTGGGAACCCACGCCCAGTCGTGCCTGCAGGACACAGACGGCCTGTTTTCAATGCCATTCATGGTTTATCCCACCCTGGTGCCAAGGCTACAGAGAAGCTCATCACAGCTCGTTGTGTCTGGTCAGATGTCAAGCGCGATGTACGCAAATGGGCTCGTGAATGTTCTCCGTGTCAAAGGTCGAAAATTCATTGTCATACTAAAGCACCGTTGGGCACGTTCCAGATGCCTGATGCCAGTTTCCAACACGCCCATATTGACCTGGTTGGACCGATCCCATCATCCAATGGTTTCTCATACCTGCTTACCTGCATAGATCAATACACACGATGGCCTGAGGCAATCCCTATCAGTGACATCACAGCCGAGTCAGTAGCCAAAGCATTTGTAGACAGATGGATCTCTGTTTTCGGAACGCCAGCATCCATCACTACAGACAGGGGACGTCAATTCGAGTCAGCACTGTTCACATCCCTCACCAAACTTCTTGGGAGTACTCGCATTCGAACCACCTCTTATCACCCACAGTCCAACGGTTTGGTAGAACGCTTTCACCGTCAGCTCAAGGCATCTCTGAAGTCTCATCTCGACCCATCTCGATGGACTGAGTACCTACCCATCACACTGCTGGGCATTCGTGGTATGGTCAAGTCTGACATCGGTTGCTCTCCTGCTGAACTGGTTTATGGCACTACAATGCGTCTTCCGGGCCAGTTTGTTGACCCTGCCAAAGATACCACTCTGCTTGATTGCAGCTCATTCGTAGATCGACTACAACATCACATGGCTCAACTTTCACCAGCAAGGACACGCGTCTTTTCCTTGTACTCGGCCGCAAAGACAAATATTTCACCTTGTCTATTGCCAACAAGCGTGAGCAAGTCAGCATTGATCGTCTCAAGGTGGCGTACACAGAAGCTACAATTTCCGATGAGAGTACAACCACCTCTAACTCCTCCGGCACTCACCAAGCCGTACAGGATGTTCCTCACATGCCAACACTTCTTCACCACCACAAGCACCACCTTCACAACTTCCAGTGACACCTCAACTCCCAGCATCACCTCAAACACCACCCGTCACCAGGTCAACCAAGTCAGGGCGTCATGTCCGTTGGCCCAAGCGTTATGTGGAAGTTATTGACATTGGCTGAACCTCGCATTTGTTTTCTATCGCTGGTTCATTCCTTTTTACCCAATTCACCATCTGGGAGGGGGCTAATGTGGTGCCCTTTTCAACTTTGACCTTGTTCTCGTGTCGTCGCGTGGTGAAAGTCATTCACAGTTATCGGAACTTTATCCGTGATTTATTCCAGCTCGGAACTAGCTGAAAGTATCAGCATTTGTACAGTTGTATCCAGTTTTTATTGTACTTTATTTTGGATCGTGCAGTTGACGATCCTTGAGCGAACTCACCTCGTTTGAGGGAGACTTTTTCTCGCGAAATCGAGAAGCACTTTCATGGACCAACTCGCCCCCACAGACTCCGCGTGTGCTCGCCCCCATTGGATTGCTATACACTCGCGTATTACCTGGAGTCCTTCGACTTCGTCATCGGTGTCCAAAAGACGAACTATAGGGTGAGTTGTTGCGTTCTTATTTATGTAGCAAACCACTACAAATGCTTCCTCAGCAATACGCAGTCCTCAGCAAGGACTAGCCCTCAAGTCTAGTTTTAAAGAGATATGCTTTTCACTTCCTATACCCCATAACCACAGGTACAGAAAAAAAAAGAAAACCACAAAATAGTCTAACGCCTACATGATGAAAAAAAACCCACTCAAACAAACTGAACAAATGTGAATTATAACACTGTACTATTATCAGAACTTTCCACGGGATTGCAAAGAATAAAACCCTATCCCAACAGAAAATACCTGATAGCACACCAACAGCTAAGTAATTCCCAGTGCTGGTGAAAAACTGACCCGAACTGACAACAACCGAATATCTGGCTTTTTGTGCCTGAACTTACCCGCGTCCCATGAAAATCGTCGTCTCTCAGAAAAGAATCATACCGTACGGTTCGGTGAAGACTCAGAACGTTACAGTGGGCCTACACATTATAGACTGTGCGTGATAGACCCGCAAATCACATGCACATTCCCACGCTTGGTTGACGTTGGTTCAGAGGATTGCAAAGAATCAGCAGCCTTTAATCCCTGCTAGAAAAAAGTATGATCCCTTGCCACACAAACTAGATTTCTGTACCTTCCCTGGAAAAAGCCCTGATTTTCTTGTTTTCTCAATAATTGCTTAATACTCACGCAAATATTCCTGGTTTTACAGTTGAAAAGCTATACAGCCTGTTGGCTTATACAAACTGTGAAACAGGGTTGCTGTTGTAGTATTGCAATAATGGAGAACTCCCCTTCAATCCACTACTTATAGGGTGTCTTTTTAGTGACAATCACATGATGTTTATTGCTCATATCCGGGGAAAAAGGGAATTTCCCTAATGAGAAATAGAGCCTGAAAGTGAAAGGTCATAGCTTCCAGAACCCTCGCGCATCCTGTCTATTAGTCTTGGCCCAAGACGTTAGTGATTGATAGTGGACGGTGCATACACAGTATCCTCAAAATTACACTAATTTTTGTTAATCATTTTGACTAAAGTGAAGCTTAAATTCATTGTGCATTCATAAATACCTAAGACAGTTTACGCATTCCTATTGGTCGAGAGCCCGTCACGTGGCCGGTCTTAAATGGATGATAAAGACATGGCTAGCTGGTCTTAAACACTTTTCCAGTGTCACAATAAAATGTGGACTCCTAAAAATCCAGTGCCTCTTATCGTTTCATTGGTTGAACGTTCACAATCCTCACGTAGGCATGCGCAACACTACCAGGGAGTCAGAATTTTATAGTTCTAAATTCAAACGCATAGCGCGCCAGGTGCGTTCTGCGACATCATCGCGCAGAACATGATCTGTAGCGTCAATCTCCATAAAAGGGTTGTTTACATCTTACTCGCCAGCTGAACACTCCATTATTTTGCAAGAGGGATGTTTCAAAAAGCATAAAGTGAATTTGTTGAACAAAATCGGGATGTTTTGAACGAATTATATCATTTTTTCTTACCGAAAAGGTATTTATGAATGGGAATAAATATGTGCTCCGTCGGTATTTATCACTCTGTTTAAGACCACTTAGAGTCTGGGTGCTGATAATTACCCTCGCCTCCGGCTCGGGTAATTATCAGCACCCAGACTCTAAGTGGTCTTAAACAGAGTGATAAAAACCTCCGAAGCACACATTTATTCCCTTATTAAAATATTCACACATTACGCTAGAAACCCAATAAAATGTGAACCTCTGGAACCACTACATATTTCAGTGTTATGTAGTGTGTATAGTAGCAGTGCGTTGCATGTATTGCACAGTGTAAACAGACTAACAAACCCTAATTGGTATAGAGCCTGAAAGTTCACCGCTGATGGCGCGCTTCCAGGTTAATGTGCAAAAATTGTAAAATTTGCAATTAAATCTAGAACCCAATAATAGAAACAATAATACTGGATGTGAAAAGTCGGAAGTAATTTTCGTTTTTACCCATCTCCAACTGATTTCTTGTCATTTTCTCTTGAGGAATACAAGATAAAATTCAAAAATTATAGCAAGAGAAAGGGCAACCATGCGTAAAATGCCCATAGGCGGATAGTCTAATTGGCCCAAGACGTCAGTGATCAAGAGCAATAGTTGCATTGTTGTGAAGCGCCCTTGCATAATTGATTTTTTAAGTTCTCTCAGTAGCGTCTTGGGGGCGTGGCAATTTTTTGTAAATAGGACCATCTGTATCAATTAGAACAAAACAGCGGTTCCTATTTGCCACAGTGGTCGTGCCCTCACGTGGGGGTATCAATTCGTCGCAAATGTTTACAACCGTCGGGTGATATTTCTCGATCGCTGATTGGTTCCCTAGGAAAGCCTGGGGAGAAAATAAAGAAAAAGTTAAACCGCTGATAGGAAATGGCCAAGACGTAGGCCCGCTGGTCTAATTGTTGTGCCATTCTTTGTTTCTAGCCGTAATCACTCCAAGAAACATTCATGTTGGAATTTTATCTTGGTATTCCTCAAGAAAAAATGACAAGAAATCAGTTGGAGATGGGTAAAAACGAAATTTACTTCTGACTTTTCACATCCAGTATTATTGTTCCTAGGTCTCCTTGTTTGTGAGAACGAAAATGTAAATCGAAGTGAAGATTTACCTACCTACAGCCGATGGGTTCTAGATTAAGTTGCAAATTTTAGAATTTTTGCACATAAATTTCCCTATTCAAGGGTTCCGGAAGCACGCCGCCAGAGGTGAACTTTCAGGCTCTATACCAATCAGGGTTTGTTAGTCAGGTTTGTTACCTGGGCACAGTAACTCTGCAATAGGCCCCCCAAAAAAGTCTCCGGTTTCTGGTATGGAGCTTGCCCAAATAGTGGTGCGGCGACGCGGCTTTTTAATTTTTTTTTTAACCTGTTTTTTTTTGCTTTAAATGTCGGCTGATGACTGCAAATGGTGCCCGACTAAACTTAGTGCAAATATATTAGAGTCCAGAGAGGCCACATAAAGCTTATTCTCGATCATAACCCCATCACGTTAAAAACACGTTAAAATTGTGCATCAGTTAAAACACGTTAAAATGTTTGAGACATCATCTTTTATTGAAAAAAAAAACTTTTTCATTTTGCCGACACGCATGGCTACGGCGCGCGACGCGCGAGCATACCAGAAACCGGAGACTTTTTTTTTTTGGCCATAATATTGCACCGCGTGAATTTCTGAACTGCTTCAGATTATTTCGGTTTATTTTGGGTTTTTCACAAGATGGCTTAAACGACCTCAGGGTTGGTTTCAGTTTCGTTTCAAGTTTACACGACATTAATCCAGAGCTAATAAATACATGTAACGGTACAGGTTGACAAAGACAAATAGAGACATAGTTCTAGACAGATGATTCAGACATGGCCTTTGCCTGAGCAAGATGGCAAGTTTTTGCTCTCCATACAATTTACATACACATACTTTCTGATAATTCTTGTGATGAAATATACAGCAATTTGAAAATAATTGAGTCATTGGAACCTACAAATACATGTGTAGATGTTATTATTTTATAACATAATCGTGATGCCGTGGGGCCACTTTAGACATTATGTTACAATAATTCCTACATAGAGATGGAAGAATATGATGTAAATTGCATGTCTTTGAAAAAAACCCAAGTAGTTTTATGTTTTCCAAAGGCACTGTGGTTGTGCTTTATCCATTTTTACATAGTGGTTAAACATTTAAGGTGAACAATGAGTATAGTTAAAAGAAATATAATAATGAACTTCATCTTTGAAATGTTTGCTTCAACAGGCATCATCAGGCCAATCGTAATGAGATTCAAAAATCATAAGAAGAAATTCCTGTATGACATCACAAGTATCTTAGCTTTTATTAATATTTTTTTATCTACATATATGTACACATTGGTATCGTGGAGGGAAATACTCCTTGGGGAAAAAAAATAGATTTCAAATACATGTAGGCCTATACATTACAATTTAAAACATGTAAACTGTTCACAGAATCGCTTTGAAGTTTGATGTTTTCATGAAATCACTTGGAGAAGCCCCCAGACCCCTTGTTCAAGGACTTTGTATCATCACCAGCAGAATACTTTTTTCGGGTTACACAGAAGCAGTTACAATCTGTAGACATCACATGTCAATCTAATAATAACAAACTTTTGTGTTTTTCAACACTGCAGAGAATGCAGTGCATCCAACATGTGAATCAACAGGAGCCCACTTTAATGCGTATTATTCCTTGTGCAGCCTTTACATCATTATGAAAAGAAGTTGTCTAACAAAATCAATTGGAAAAGATTAATGGCTTTTAACTATTTACAGATTCTTGTGTTAAAAAAAAAAATTGCGTTTTTCATAAGCAGCCAAGCTACAATGTACATGAATCCGCATTCAGGTTTCAAAAGTATTTTACAGAAAAGGTTTGAAAACAGAAAAATTCAAAAAAAATTCTAAAATGTAGACAGTTTTTTTTCCGCTGCATACTTGGGGGGTGTTTCAAATTATTTTTTTAGGAATTTTTATGAAAATTTTTTTTTGACAGAGCTGTTTTTTTTTACCCCCCCCCCCCCGGATCCGGGCCTGCCCTTATTGTTTAGGCACTACTTTGAGGCAGATACCACTCCACAGCTCTGTCATACCAATTCGTCATATTAAGAATTCTTGCATTTACTCGATACTAGAATGGAACGAGTTTGTTCTGTCCCTTCTGGAAGTCACGCATTTGGAGGCCGTGATATTTCTTGACACTCTCAAATGATGGCACTTCCTTGAGTGATGGTATGCCTAGTCCCCCTGCCATGATATGTGCTCGGAGATACTGGAGAAAGTGAGAGGTATTGTTATAATACTCTCGTACGGTGTTAAAGCCATCGGTATATGAACCGGTGTCTAAAGTACATGAATCTTTACAACTCTGAAACATATTAGTACCAAGAAAAGACTCAATGTTTGCTCCTGGGACTAACTCGACCCAATTCAAAGTATTTGTGACAATCGTTGAGTAGCTGTTGGTAACATTAAGAAGAGGTTTGAATGTCTGTAGGAGTTTAGCGACTCCATCATAGTCAGCAAGGTTGGGGGTGAAGATTCGGTCATAGTTGGGCATGTTCAAGGTTTGATGATGATTAGGAAAGTCCAGACTGTTGGCCAAGGAGACATGGATAAGGAGCCTTCCTTGAAGGATGAGACTCTTGACTTTCTGGAGGAGGTTTGTCACATACTGGTGGCACATATATAACCATCGGGGTGGAGTGGGATCCAGGAGTGTGCTCTCTTACTTTTAAGCCTGGTTCATACTTCACGCAAAAGCGAAGCGAAATTTGTGACGTCAACAATACATTCAAAGCGCATCCACATTGTTGACAGCATGAATTTCGCTTCCCACAAGCTTTCGCGTGAAGTATGAACCGGGCTTTAGGCAGTCCCACTCTGCAAAAGGAAATGATGACTCTTTGATGCAGAAGATGAATTCACAGTCTTCTGGGGCCGTTATATCAGAAACATTTTCAAACTTTGCACCGCGTCCAGTAAGTGTTGGGTTGTCAAATGATTTGGAATAATTACCTCTCACTTTCTGCCTTCAAGAAAGGCACAAAGTATGAAGCATTATTGGCTCTCTTGAACTCTAACTTGAATTTTTCTCACTTTTTGAGAGGTACCACTCTACGGCTCTGTCGCACCCATTTGCCATGGAAAGATCTCGTGCATTTACACGATACTTGAAGGGGACAAATTTATTGAGTTCCTTGCGGAAATCCCGCATCTGCATGCCATGATATGTCTTTACGGTGGTAAGAGATGGTACATCTTTGAGTGGCAGTATTCCATGGCCACCCGCCATGATGTCTGCACGGAGGTATTGCAGAAACTGAGGAGTGTTGTTGAAATAGTCTCTCGTATTGTTTTGGCCAGGAAACCTCAATCTGTTGCAGTCAATAGAATATACCACTTTGCACTCTTCAATCCGCTGGCGTGGACACAACATGGAATCGGTGTCGGCTTCTGGTATGAATTTGAACCAGTTCATGGTCTCAGTGATAATCACTGAGAATCTGTTACTGGCATTAAGAAGAGGCTTGAATGTCTGGAGAAGCCTAGCAAACCCAACTATGTCAGCAAGATTTGAGGTGATAATGCGATCATAGTTGGTCATCTGTAAGGATTGGTGCCGCTCAGGAAAGACGAGACAGTTGTCCAAGAACACATGGACAAACAGCCTTTCTTGGACAATCAGCCTCCTGACTTTTTGGAGAAGGTTTGTCACGTAACTGTGATACATTTCCATCGGAGACGAGTAGGATCCAGTACTGCACTCTCTAACTCTCAAGCAATCCCACTCTTTAAACGGAAATGCATCTGTGTTGATGCAGTAAACAAACTGGTGATCTTTTGGGACTATCGGTGTGAAATCGTCATACCAACAATCAGAATCTCTTCCAGTGAGAGTGGGATTGTCAAAAGGCACAGCGGATTTTTGTGATTCAGATGGTAGAAACAAAGCATGGTCAAACCACTCTCTCATCCTTTTCTTCTCATTTTTGGATAACTCTGCCAGATAAAAAGGCACTCCCTCCCTCATTAATATGTCTGTCTCAAAGAGTGCATTCCGTTGTTGTTTGAGATTGACTGAGGTCTTTTGGTCTCGTTGGCATTCCAATGACTGCCATTTTTCCCAAACTTGACACAGACACCTAAGATCTTTATCCAGGACACTCACCAGTCCTTTGGTGGTGTCGTGGAGTTGCTGAGCACTCATCTGAGTGAGTTCATCCAAGCTGGTCTTGATCAAATCGTACTCTCTCTTGTAAATATGGAGTGAGTACCAGATGGTTGTCAAACTGGAAGCAATGTAGTGAGTGTCTGCGAAGCGGACCAACATGAACAGAAACAGCACATTCCTTGCCATGACAAAAGGGTCGAAATCATCGAGGCTGATGTGAAGTTTTCCGTGGTACTCATCAGGCAAGGAAGCAGCTGTCAAAACTGTGTTGCGTAGATTTCCACAACCAGCAGACAAAATATGGTAATCTCTCGCCAAACTGTCTTCCTTCACTCCAGATGTCAATTCATTGTCCTCAAGTTGAAGGAAATCTCTGGCAAAATTGTTACCAATGTAATAGGGAAAGTTGCCGCTTATCTTGTATGCTGCAGAGCGTTGCTGGCGAAGTGCCTTTGCTGCCTTTTTCATTGAATCTTCAGCTGCCCTGCATGATGGCTTGTGGGATTTCCAGTCAGTTCGTTGGCATTCCTTGTTGCAGTACCATGCATTACTGCAACCCGCACACTGAAAAAGAGAAAAGGCATGTTTAATTCATGCCTAATTCACAAATGTATTTGTGTCATTCGGACACACAACCGCTTGCATATCAGGTCAGGTTGTCCCTGCAGATGTGTATAATGCGGATTTTTTATCAGTTTAAAGGGACACTGCATCCTGGAATACGCCCCATTGGGCTACAAAGCGCATTTTAAATGAAATGATGTTAGTCGGAAAGAACATTTAAGAGTTGGATATAAACATCCACCCAACTATCCTTTAAAAACTGGATGCTTTTGTAGTATTCTTGTAATGTTCGTGTGTGAGAATGACTCTCGTGGTCCACTTTTGCTACCCCAAAAAGTCGGGCTGTTCGTGCTAGTTATGATTCCAGCCGTAAGGGTTCGCCTTTTGCTGACGTTTAAGAAATGACATTTTGTGCATTGGTGATTGGTCACCGCTGTTCGTGAGTGCGCTGCTGTGTACGTGTGTAACACTAGACACACACAACGTGTATTGAACATTGTATGAAAACGACAGGAAACACGTATCATACTGCGTCGTATCCTATGTAAACAATTGGGGTTTTTTGTTGTCTTTTCTCGGGAACGGTAAGACATTAGGTTGGTTTCCTTCCAACCAGATGTTTGAAACAGGATAAGTAAACGATCAAAAACATGAAATTTTCGGGGATTTCAGGATGCAGTGCCCCTTTAATCCTAACCATGCCTCCCCACTAAAATCCAAAGTATATTTTTTTGGTATTTTGTTTTTACTGGACTCATGGACTGTGGAATAAATTGCCTTTTTTGTAGAAATTAACTTTGTCGTTAACATTAAGCTAATGTCATCTCCAGTAAGTGACATGTCGAGTCAGCATATTGGTGACAGCATATTGGTCAGTGATATTTGCAAGTTCAACCCCCGGAAAAAAATAATAGGGACCAGAAACCAGTCTTCTTGCTTGGTGGATCTGTATTATGTCCAATTGGAGCATTATATTTACATAAAAAATAAAAAGCTTTTTTTCTGAGGGATGCAGTTGCCTAAAATTTAAAATTGGGTTTTCTTCGTAAGAACAAAAAAATTGAGTTTATACTGAGTTTATTAAATGCATTGCCGATACATCTTTTCTTCCATAAGTTGTAATCAGTAGTTGTCATTAACTTTCTTCAGTGGAGCTTGATTTCCCTTGTTATGATAAAATACAAGAAAATTACCTATGTACGTTATTATATAGGCAGGCATAGGTTTGGGCAGATTCGGTGGTGTTCGTAGCACAAATGCTCGCGGGTTTGAGTTTATGAAAAGTATTTATAAGTTCACACGCATCATACCTCTTTCATATTCGGAGGAGTTTTTCCACAATTGCCGCACCGTCGTAGCCCAAACATCTGGCACTCAACAGAGCTGTGCCTGGCCGTGTCCTTGCCCAAGCAGGATGTGCTGCAGTAGACAGCCATATTGCAGCGGCTGCAAGGCACAGTCAGCTGTGGAAGAACTTTCTCACATCTCCAGCAATGTCCACGCTGTACATCCATGATGAGCGCTGTAACAGAAAATGTATTTACATACATGCATTTGTTTTAAATAGAATTGACAACAAGTCGGTAATTGGCCGGGTTTAGTTTGGCTGCGCTGCCACTGGCATACCACTAGCATTGGCACTACATGTTACATGGCATACTGTCGACATCCCAGTGTTACGTGTGACTTTACGATACATGCAGGAACGTCGTACATCCTCGGCCCCAATATGCATGCGTCAATTCCAATTACTGACTTGAATAATCTGTACTGGGGTTTTAGCAGCTTATGTGACTTGCTACCAAAGTTGGACAGCGCACTTTGATGGGCTAAGAATCAGGAGGGTATGAATACTTGGCATGTACTGGTCTCGATGCACATGTATACACCGCCTGATAGTCCAAAGGTCTGATTGTCCGAAGGTTCTTTAGTCCAAAGGTTCGACAGTCCGAATGCACAAAATTTCCTTAAGAGGGGGTTTGTTAGTCTGAAAATGAAATAAGGTTCGGTAATCCGAACATTTGATGTAATAGTCCGAAGGTTCATTAATCCGAAGGTTCATTTCTCCAAAGGTTTGTTTAATAGTCCAAATTTAGAATAAGGTTAATTAGTCCGAAGGTTCAATAGTCCGAAATGAAAATAGAGTTAAAAATACAGAAAAAAAAGAAGCGTGCATTGATCACGCAAGAGAAAGCTATCCCCACTCTTATAATGGATGTGTGGTGCCCTTTTCAACTTTGACCTTATGCTCATGAGCGTGCTAGGTCAGCCATCTGTTGTTCTCGTGTCATCATGTGGTGAAAGTCATTCACAGTTATCGGAACTTTCTCCGTGATTTATTCCAGCTCGGAACTAGCTGAAAGTATCAGCATTTGTACAGTTGTATCCAGTTTTTATTGTACTTTATTTTGGATCGTGCAGTTGACGATCCTTGAGCGAACTCACCTCGTTTGAGGGAGACTTTTTCTCGCGAAATCGAGAAGCACTTTCACGGACCAACTCGCCCCCACAGACTCCGCGTGTGCTCGCCCCCATTGGATTGCTATACACTCGCGTATTACCTGGAGTCCTTCGACTTCATCATCGGTGTCCAAAAGACGAACTATAGGGTGAGTTGTTGCGTTCTTATTTATATAGCAAACCACTACAGATGCTTCCTCAGCAATACGCAGTCCTCAGCAAGGACTAGCCCTCAAGTCTAGTTTTAAAGAGATATGCTTTTCACTTCCTATACCCCATAACCACAGGTACAGAAAAAAAAGAAAACCACAAAATAGTCTAACGCCTACATGATGAAAAAAAACCCACTCAAACAAACTGAACAAATGTGAATTATAACACTGTACTATTATCAGAACTTTCCATGAGATTGCAAAGAATAAAACCCTATCCCGACAGAAAATACCTGATAGCACACCAACAGCCAAGTAATTCCCAGTGCTGGAGAAAAGTATGATCCCTTGATGACAAACTGGATTTCTGTACCTTCCCTGAAAATAAAAATCTCATTTTCTTTTTTCTTCTTCAATTTTCACTTAATACTCACCCAAAATATTCCTGGTTTACAGTTGAAAAGCTGTGTATGGCCTGTTAGCGTTCAAACAGAGGGATGATAGACGTTTTCATCAGTTGCTGTAGTGTTGCAACAATGACGAACAGCGCGCCTTCAATCCACTACGTATATCGTGTATTTTAGTTACGATCACGTGATGCTTATTGCTCATAGCCAGAAAAAAATGGAATTTCCCCCGTGAGAAATACCATTCAGGCTTTGTTTGCAGTGTCCAACATATGGTTCTGCTATGTAAATTTGCATAACAGTGCAAATACAATATGTAGTGGTTTCAGAGGTTCACATTTCATTGGGTTTACAGTGTAATATGTGAACATTTATAGTGTACAATGAATCTAAGCTTCACTTTAGTCACAAATTTTGGAAAAAATAGTGTAGTTCTTATGATGTACATATATTTCTGCCAAAATAGAAGGAAAATTCAGTTCTACATTGATAGGACTGGAGTACATACAAGGAAACATAAAAAAATCAATCTATGGCCATGTACAAAATAGGCATCATGAGCTACTAAAAGTATATCAGTAGCAATTGACAAAGACATAGGGATTAGGGACCGAGTTCTAGACAGATGATTCAGACATGGCCTATATATGCATTACCTGAAGAAGATGACAACAGTTTTTACTTCCATGCAATTTACATGTGACACATACTTTCAGATATTTCTTGTGATGAAATATACAGCAATTTGAAAATAATTGAGTCGTTGGAGCCTACGAGATGTTCCTTATTGATAACATAATCATTTGAGTGTTACTGTGTGATTTCATTACATTAGGATATTGCTAACATAGAGGTGCAAGACTATGATGTAAATTGCGTTGAATATCTTCTAAAATGAACTTAAAGAAGTAAGTGGTTTTATACATGAAGTTTCACCACAGGCACCGTGGTTGTGCATTATCCAGCATTATGGTTAAAACTAAGAAATTAAATATTTCTTTTGACAATGCACTTCCTCTTTGTAATGTTTGCATCTAGACATCAGGCCAATGTTGCCAATTGCCTTGCCCTATTTTAGTGCTTGAGCATTATTGGCTGAACAGAATTAGGTCCAATTCCATGGAGTTTTTAGGTAAAAAAACAGAAACAAATACATTGACTAAAATAGGGAGCCACCAATGTAGGGCTGGAGAGCTTAGTTGATAGAGCACCCGAACGGTAATCCGGAGGTTGCAGGTTCAAACCCTGCTCCCATGCGATTTCTTTGTTCAGCCTTAAATAAAAACAAAACAATTGGCTAAAAGCCACTTGTAAGTAACATGTGTAAAATCTCATCTAGTTTCTCTCAGTAAGGCCAAAAAAAAATATTCGGTCTCTGGTCAGACCAAAGTTCTGGAATTGACGCGGCCACGCTTTTTTTTTTTTCTTCAAGCTTGGATTGTACAGACAAGGGCGGTACTATTTTGCTTTTTTGGTGTCCTCATGTACATTGGTGTCCTCCATAATTTGCCTTGGTGCTTTCGATCATTTGCCTTGGTGCACTTTCCCATTCCTTGGTGCTCTTTGGTAAAAAAATTGAGGAGGTGCGGAAATAGAGGGCGCTGTTGGAGCTACCGCGGAACATTTTGGGAAAAAAAGATCGACACGCATGATTAAAATCGACGCGCGCGCTAACCAGAGACCGACTAATTTTTTGTGTGTGGCCTAATAGATGTGATATATATTCTTTCAACTTGAGATTCATTCAGCTTGCAGTGAATTTATTTGCCTTGGCAGTTACCTAGTGTGTCCTGATCCTTACTGTTTTGAGGCAGATACCACTCCACAGCTCTGTCATACCCATTCATCATATTAAGAATTCTTGCATTCAGCCTATACTGGAATGGAACCAGTTTGTTCTGTCCCTTCCGGAAGTCACGCATTTGGAGGCCGTGATATTTCTTGACACTCTCAAATGATGGTACTTCCTTAAGTGATGGTATGCCAAGCCCCCCTGCCATGATATGTGCTCGGAGATACTGGAGAAAGTGAGAGGTATTGTTATAATACTCTCGTACGGTGCTAAAGCCATCAGTATATGAACCGGTGTCTAAAATACACAAATCTTTACATCTCTGAAACACATTAGAAAAAAGAAAAGATTCAATGTTTGCTCCTGGGACTAACTCCACCCAATTCAGAGTATTAGTGACAATCGTTGAGTAGCTGTTGGCAACATTAAGAAGTGGTTTGAATGTCTGTAGGAGTTTAGCGACTCCATCATAGTCAGCAAGGTTGGAGGTGAAAATTCTGTCATAGTTGGGCATGCTCCAGGTTTCATGGTGATTCGGAAAGTCCAGACTGTTGGCCAAGGAGACAAAGATAAGGAGCCTTCCTTGAAGGATGAGACTCTTGACTTTCTGGAGGAGGTTTGTCACGTACTTGTGGTACATTACCATCGGAGAGGGGTGGGCTCCAGGGGTGTTCTCTCTTACTCTCAAACAGTCCCACACCATGTAAGGAAATGTTGATACATCAACACAGTACACAAATGGGACATCTTCCGGTGGCGTTATATCTGGTGATGCAGATGTTTTACCTTCTCTTCCAGTTAGTGTGGGATTTTCATAGGGCAGTTGTGTTTTTTGGGGACTTTCAGTTGGGACAAACAGTGCGTGGTCAAACCACTCCTTCATGAACTGTTTGTTCTCACGAGGCAGGCGATTAATGTACAGATTCACACCTGTTTTCACTGCTTTAGTCTCAAACAATGTCTTTCTCTGTTTTCTGAGATTAATGGAGGATCTCTTTTCTCGTAGACATTCCAATGATTGCCATCCTTTCCAAACCTGACACAGATACCTAAGATCTTCATCCAGGACACTCACCAGTCCTTTGGTGGCATCATGGAGTTGCTGAGCAGTCATCTGAATGAGTTCATCCAAGCTTGTCTTGATCAAGTCGTACTCTCTCTTGGAAATATGGAGTGAGTACCATATGGTTGTCAAACTGGAAGCAATGTAGTCAGTGTCTGCGAAGTGGACCAACATGAAGAGAAACAGCACATTCCTTGCCATGACAAAAGGGTCAAAATCATTGAGAGTTATTTGAAGTTTTCCCTGGTACTCATCAGGCAAGGAAGCAGCTGTCATCACTGTATTGCGCAAGTCTCCACAACCAGCGGATAAGACATGGAAGTCCCTGGTCAACTCTTCAGCTGCCCCCTCATTAGACAACTCATTATTGGCAAGTTTAAGAAAGTCTTCAGCTAGAGTGTTCCCAACATAGAAAGGTGGGCCGGCAAACCATGCGTTACATGCCAGTTTTGAATTTCCCTCCGCAAACTCGACAGACATCTGTTTTATTGTATGCTTTACTCGAATGCATGACGCTTTATGAGCTGGCCAGTTACTCAGTTGACACTTCTTGTTGCAGTACCACGCATTGTTGCAACCTGCACACTGAGAAAAAAAGTGACCAAAAAAGACATCTTAAAAATATATGAAGAGGAGTTCTTTCTGCCAGATTTGGCTTAAAACATTTCAAAAGCCAAACATTTCAGATCTAAGTTTGTAATCCCATTAACCCTCCTGCTATTTGAACAGTCACAGACAGTCAAAAAATCAATCCTCTTCCCCTGCCATGCCTTTTACACAGGCTAGTCATCAACAGCAACTGTACTAGTCAAATTCAAACAACAGACAAAAACATGCAAGTGGTAGGCACAGCTGGCTTATCAATCGCCTACAGTCAAAGGATAGCTGTATCAAGTGACATAAATAGTCACAGCCAGTCAATCCTGCTTTATGTAGGCTAACTGCTGAAAACAGACTTTTAGTTGATTTTGACTGCAAGGTCAACCTGGCACAGAATGTAAGTTTGCATAGTGTTCTTTGACAAGAGTCAGGCAATCTAGATTCCATTTTCTTGAACAATTTCCTGAACCACGCATTTTCATTTTAACTCAAGTGGCATGAGAGAGATTATTGCTTTTGGTCATCAGAGTTACAGCCAAGTGCCCACAAGTCTGTCATAAGTCATTTCGTCTGAAATGACCATACTTGTGTTTTGATTAACTATACAGTCCTTACATGTATCGGTATGCTCATTGTTTTTAGGGTTATGTACATGTACATGTACATCAAACATGTATGAATTTTATGTCGAGGTTCATAACCTGTTGAGGTTCATGGTTATGAACCTTGGTGTGTATCTCACCTCACTCATATTTGGAGCTGTTCTCCCACATGAGGCACATGTTTTGAGCCCATAAAGTTGGCACTCTACACTTCCGTGTCTGGCTTTGTCTCTGTCTCGGCATGGCATGCTGCAGTACTTTGCCATCTTACAAGACTCGCAAGGCACTGAATGTTGAGGGAGGAGCCTCTCACAACGCCAGCAATGTCCAGGCTGAACGTCCATTGCTGCATCGACATGAATTGAGAAAAAAAGCAGTTTCTGTATTGTGGATTTAGTGAGATTTATACATGTATATGCCCTACCCATGTTATTCATCATATCTTAATATTTTCTCGTTTGCAGTTTTCAAGTTGTATGTTCAAATTTTCCATTTTTAACATTTTCTTCACTCTGGGAATTTCCTTTTGTGGGCAAAGGGGCAGGGGTTGTTGGGGAGGGAGGGAGGAGGCTTTTGAGCTCATATTTTGCCCAAAAGATAAAAGATATGCCTGCATTTTTGATCTGGCACACGGTACCCTGTGGAGACATGTGCATAATAGGGAACAAAAGATTGTATACGTCTCCACAGGGCAATTTCTATAGCTGAATACGTCTCCACAAGGTTATCATGAAATATATATACATATGGATTTTGCTCAAAAACTAGGAATTTCCAAGGTGTGCTGATCAGTCCAGGAAATTAATTCTGGGTAAAATAGGAGCATTTCGTAACTACACTTTCAAACTCTAAAATTTGAGTACACAAGAACAAAGAAATGACTTCACAAGGATACGAATTCCAGTATGTGTGTGGGGCTGCAAATAATTTGAAAATTTTACAGCAAATGTTTCATGAGAACATGTATGGGCAGATTTATTGTTTGATGCACATAAATGCACAATTCATCATGCATGTAAACTTACCTGGTAGCAGAAATATTCCCTTGTGATGTTAAGTGCCAGGGTTGTTGAAGACAAACAATGTATTTGTCAAGTTTTGTAGTCTTTAAATTCAGAAGTACTTGTACATAAAACCACTAGGTTGAATAATAGCAATGTCTGCCTCGTCTGATCTGAAGAAGAAACATGGCAGGACTGGAAGGATTTTAGTCACTGCTGCACATTTAAGGGTATTTCCAAATGAGAAATACACGTAGGCCAGTTCTATTTATGGCTGTTCATCGATCGAGTGTTAATGTCATAAAATCGGTTCCTTTTTATAAGGAGCTCAAGTAGCACTTTACATTGACTGAAGTATCCTGGTATCATGTGATTCTCACGTGCAGTTATTATACTGAGATAAAACACCCTTAGGCCAAAAAAAAAGTCTCCGGTTTCTGGTATGCCTGCGCGTCGACAAAATGAAAAAGTTTTTTTTTCAATGAAACATGATGTCTCAAAACCGCCAAATTCACTGGTTTGACTGGAATCCTGCTGCTGCACAATTTTAACGTGTTTTTAGATGGGGTTATGATCGAGAATAAGCTTTATGTGGCCTCTCTGGACTCCCATGTATTTGCACTAAGTCTAGTCAGGCACCATTTGCAGTCATCAGCCGACATTTGAGGCAAAAAAATCAGGTAAAAAAAAAGAAAGCCGCGTGGTCGCACCACTTTTTGGGCAAGCTCCATACCAGAAACCGGAGACTTAGTTTTTTTGGCCTTATGGAAAATTAGTTCTGTTTTTTTTCACGTGTAGGACAATAAACTGAGAGAGAGGTTTTTACTGCTTTAATCTTACATTAAAGTTTCATGTAGGTACCGGTAGAGCTGTACATCGGAACCTGGTACCCGTACCCGACCGGTTCCAGATTTTGAGATTGGGTACCCGTATCCAACTTTCCAAATTACTTATTGTCTACTCAGACAAGGGAAAGAAAGCTTTTGAATGTCATTGGTGGTGAATTTTCAAAATAACACCAGGCTACATGGGAAAACAAAAACAAAGTTAATGTTTTATGACACTCGCGAAATAGCTCACTGTACACACTTGTACCTTGCTGTATTGACACACTGATGTGGCAATATTGTCGTGCACATGTTTGTAAACAATCTGAACAACAACTTCTGAGATTTGAATTTTTTGCCGGTTTTCTTTAATGGGTACCTGGGTGCCCTTCAGGGTGACCGTAAGGTCATGGCCAAATTCTGCTAAATGCAATTCAGAAATCTGTCAGATTCATCAAAAATCTGCCAAATTCCCCAGGAGTACTCAAAATACACTATAAACACTGAAAATCACATGTAGATGTTGTATAGTATTGCCTTTATTAAGGTTCAAATTACTTTATTAACAATCTATAGTAAGGTAAAGATGTTACGAAATTGTGTAAATTTCAGGCTAAACGCGGTTGCGTGACGACAAAGTCCAGCTCCCAGTGAACCTCAGCACCTAGACCAGCCAACCTGTCCCATTATGCAAGGGTTTGTTTGAAAAGATTGAAGCTTTTTTTAAACAAATGTACCATTATTCTTCAAATTTGCTATGTTTTTCTGTCAAATATCCATGTTTGCAGAATTCTTCCAGAAATCTGCCCAAAAAATCCGTTCTGTCAAATTTTCTGTCAAACTCAATTTTTAACAAAAAAAATGTCAAAGGTAGCTGAAAATCGGCTAAAACAGTCACCCTGGTACCCTTGGGTTTTTTTCTTCAATTGGGTACCCGGCAGGCCCGTCGCCAAGGGGGCTGGTGGGAAGGATTTAAGTCACTGCTGTATATTTGAGGAAATTCCCAAAAAAGAAATACACATAGGGCAGTTCTATAATTTATTGCTGTTTATCGATCGAGTGTTCATAAAATAGGTCTGTTTATGGAGCTGAAGTATCACTTTGTGTACAAACTGAAGTATCCTGGCATCATGTGATTTTCACGTGCAGTTAAATACTAAGATAACACACCATTAGGGAAATTTAGTTCTCTTCATGACATGTAGGACAGTAAAATCAGAGAGGGTTTTTACTGCATTGATCTTACCGGTACATTAAAGTTACATGTAGTGCATGAATTCAACGGATTAAATTTTAAAATACATACATCATAAAATTGCCTCAGAATTACAATATAAAACTTTTAAAAAGTGCTTTCGCCAGTGGAAAAGGTTCCTGTTCAAACCAGTTACCATGTACAGACATTATGTGGCAATTGGGTTAGTAACATTGTGTTTTTATTTGCAAACATTTAATGTGAACACGTAGACGTGCTCCTCACAACTTTGATTGAGAGAGAAGTTTACGCTGGTGTTTCCATGACTTGAAATGACTACACACATTTTCTACTTTAAGGAATCCATATAACACATTTAAGCTGCAAACATTACATTTGAAGCTGCAATTACAAAAATTCTCACTATTAAATTAAACAGAATAAGCTGTTACCAGGCCACACGATGAGACTTCAGGATACTGATGACCAACTAGATTTGTTCAAGTTGTGGTTACTCTTTGAGTACTGAGTGAGAGTCACTCATATTTCATTTCAAAACGAAGAGAAGGAAATTTCATGGCGTTGACATTTTTTATTGTGTCATTGACCTTTATTATAACAAATTTACTGCACAGCTTCTCATATTAAAATGATGATTCTGTCCATGAAAATCAAAAGGATTTCACTGTTGCATAAAATGCAGTGCATCCAATATCACACGTGAATTGGAAACAACCAACAAGAGCAATCTATTAATGTGGATTATGCCTGATACAGCTTTTAGCAGTGGCATAGTGACAAGGGTGGGGCTACAGAAAAACAGGAGGGGGAGGGAAGGGTAGTCACGCTTCTGATCAATGTGCTGAATGCACTCCCTGCACATGGTTTGCTTGCATATGGCGCATGGTATGCAGACCTGGCCTGAACCATCAGCAATCTCGGGCTGTTTCTCAAACCCTAGCTTCGTCCCCGTAACCTACTTCAGGCATCCTTCCAAAAAAAACCCTTGGTAAACCCATAGAGCAAGGACCCAAGGAGTTCGTACTCCAAGACTTCAAAAGTAAAATGATGGTCGCCGCGCTCGAAAGCTACAATAGAAAGCACCTGGCGCCAGCTTGCTCAGTTGCTCACTACGCTAATCTCGACACAATAGAGATCCGCGCTCACTAAAGCCAGAAAAGGAGTTTGCATGGCTTCGTAGACAGTACCATGGTAAATACGCATGCGAAGTTGTCATACATCGCTAAAAATGAATGATTTTGAAGTGTTTGTTCGGGGTTGGCTAATACTGGCTAACAATGTGGTCAACATCACTAAAACAATCATTTCATGAAGAACAAAATGCTCTGTACCTTTAGTGTGAAAACTTGTGAAATTTAAAAAAAAAAAACACATTTCATCAATGATAAATTGCCAATTAAAATGTCTGAAAATACATGAAAACTTATCTGAAAGAAATCCAATTTATCTCCAAATTACAGGGACAGATAACGCTTTTAAGCACCGACAACTGCACATTGCTAACTTAAGTTCATAACTCACATCTAACAACTGCGCAGTTGTAAAAACCTATCTTGTCGTAAAATATATTTTTCAAAAAAGAGCAGCGACGTGACATGACTTATTATGCAGCATATAGGGAGGTTGTTGGTTACCAACTAAAAAGGCGGCGATGATCATCGTGTTCAAAGGCCGCTGGCATTCACGCTTTGAATGGTCGAGGCTTGCGGTCACAGTGCTGTAGCTATAGACATTCCCGAGGGATTGGTATGTTAATGGTCAAAATGTAAATCGCCCAAGAGTTCTGACTCCTTGGGTCCTTGCTCTATGGTAAACCAACCCCCCCCCCCCAACCCCCGGAAAATTTCTCGCTAGGCCACTGGCTTGTACCTCATTGTGAAGAGAAGTTTCTGACAAAACTTCAATGGGAAAACTTAAGGTAGACTTACAGGTTTTTTGTTTTTAAATACAGTTGGTGTTTATGATAAGCACACTAAGGCAACTAAGCTACATGCACTTCATGAATCTGCATTCATGTTTTAAATACATTTTACGCATAAAAAGTTTATAAGCACAAATGTCTCAAGGCTGTTCATTGCCATGTCATTGCTTTACCTTGTTCTACTGCTAAAAGCATTAATTGCTGAACAGAATTAGGTTTAATTTCATTGAGCTGCTAAGTACCATTGTTAAGCTTTTTTATATGCTAAGAAACATTCAGCTGAGAACCACTTGCAAACAAAATTTTGTGTACGGTACATCACATGACACCTTGACTTGGGTCTTGTAAATATTCCCTGTGCCACGTATTAAAAAATTGTTGTGCCCTGCAGCGTCAGGCCCCTGTTCTTTACTAAGATGCACAGCTTAAACATAACTTAAAAATACAATGAAGCGAAAAACAAAAATTAGAAACAGTTATTGTACTGTTTTAATTATTTAAAGTTTCATAAGGCCAAAAAAAAAAGTCTCCGGTTTCTGGTATGCGTGCGCGCGCAAAATGAAAATGTTTTTTTTTCAATGAAAGATGATGTCTCAAAACTGCCAAACTCACTGGTTTGACTGGAATCCTGCTGCTGCACAATTTTAACGTGTTTTTCGATGGGTTATGGTCGAGAATAAGCTTTATGTGGCCTCTCTGGACTCCCATATATTTGCACTAAGTTTAGTCGGGCACCATCTGCAGTCATCAGCCGACATTTGAAGCAAAAAAAATCAGGTAAAAAAAAAAAAAGCTGCATCGCCGCACCACTTTTTGGGCAAGCTCCATACCAGAAACCGGAGACTTTTTGTTGTTGGCCTAACTGCACATTTTCACCTTTTTTTCAAATGAATCTTTAAATTTAAAGACCCATTACAGTGCAGAAACTCAGTGTAAGCATCGCAGATCTAATTACCCAGTTCAATTTTCAACTGCGCATGTTCACAATGATATGGGTCACGGGTCATTCGGGATAATCGAACGTTCATGAGGGCGCTGCACGTGCACGGAGACGGGCGCATGGTGCTCCCGTGTTAATTACAAGCAGAATAGGCATCTGGGTAACATCGCGTAACATTGCGTATCATCACGTCAGCGATTTTATCCCGAATGACCTTTGACAATGGACTACTTCATCAAGATAGTACCGAACTGACTTATATTGTCAGCTGATGGTACCATCTCAATCCAGTTCACACTCACAGTAGCACCTTAAGTGTCTGTTAGAACTGGACATGTTTTATGGTTTTGATGTCGCCATTTAGGTTGTACATGTAGTTATGCATTGAGTCCAAAACAGGCTTATGCCATGATGCCATTTTGCGTCGGAGTGATCATAAATCAAATTAGGTTTTTGCCCTTCACCGATTCTGTTAGCTCGGTGGTCGAGTGGTAAGACATCTGCACTAGAAAGTAGGAGGTCGTGGGTTCGAGTCCCACCCGAGTGATTTTTTTTCCAACTTTCACTCGGGAGGTAACACACTGAGTATACAGTGTTTTAACGCCGGTGAAGGGCAAAAACCCAATTTGAATATACTTGTAATCATAAAATCTGAGCCAGTCATTGGGGGGGGGGGCGGTGTTGAGAGATAAATCCTTTAAAGGTTCGGGATTAGATTTCCCCCATTTGAAAATATGCAATAAAGTTATCTTTACTTTATTATTTATTTTACAACTTGCCAACTTTCAAAGTATTCTTTAACCCATATGAGTGCCATAATGACAGAAGAAAAATCACCCAGGTTAAAATCTGTAGGGTGCCTGTAACCTGGTGAGGTCAAATATTTCACTTTTAATGTACCAGACAAATTGACTGTGGTTGTTTTATTCTATTAGAATTTCCCCAATTTCCCATGGAGAGGGAGTCAATTTATTTTCATGTCCAAAATTTAATGGTGACTTTCATTTACAAAAGATTGTGGTATGGCACTTCATGAATAGTTTACATGTTCTTGGAAGCCTTAGTGGCATAACTACGTCTCACTTTTTGCCTTTAAGAAAGGCACAAAGGATGAAGCATTGGTATATGGGCTCCCTAACTTGAACTGTTTTCACTTTTTGGGAGATACCACTCTACAGCTCTGTCAAGCCCATTCATCATGGAAAGATCTCGTGCATTTACACGATCTTTGAAGGGGACAAATCTATTGAGTTCATTGCGGAAATTCCGCATCTGCATGCCATCATATGTCTTTACGGTGGCAAGAGATGGAACGGCTTTGAGTGGCAGTATTCCAAGGCCACCCGCCATGATGTCTGCACGGAGGTATTGCAGAAACTGAGGAGTGTTGTTGAAAAAGTCCCTCCTATTGTTGTTGCCAGGGAACCTCAATCTGTTGCAGTCGATAGAATATGCATCGTTGCACTCCTGAATCCGTTGGCGTGGACACAACATGGAATTAGTGTCGGCTCCTGGTATGAATTTGAACCAGTTCATAGTCTCAGTGATAATCACTGAGAATCTGTTACTGGCATTAAGAAGAGGCTTGAATGTCTGGAGAAGCCTAGCAAACCCAACAATGTCAGCCAGATTTGAGGTGATAATGCGATCATAGTTGGCCATCTGTAGGGATTGGTGCCGCTCAGGAAAGACGAGACAGTTGTCCAAGAACACATGGATAAACAGCCTTTCTTGGACAATCAGCCTTCTGACTTTTTGGAGAAGGTTTGTCACGTAACTGTGATACATTTCCATCGGAGACGAGTAGGATCCAGAACTGCACTCTCTAACTCTCAAGCAATCCCAAACTGTAAACGGAATTGCATCTGTGTTGATGCAGTAAACAAACTGGAAATCTTTTGGCAGTATCGGTGTGAAATCATCAGACCAACAATCAGAATCTCTTCCAGTGAGAGTGGGATTGTCAAAAGGCAGAGTGGATTTTTGTGATTCAGATGGTAGAAACAAAGCATGGTCAAACCACTCTCTCATCTTTTCTTCCTCATTCTTGGATAACCCTTCCAGATAAAGAGACACTCGCTCCCTCATTTTGTCTGTCCCAAAGAGTGCATTCCGTTGTTGCTCGAGATTGACTGAGGTTTTTTGGTCTCGTTGGCATTCCAATGTTTGCCATTTTTCCCAAACCTGACGCAGATACCTAAGATCTTCATCTAGGAGCCTCACCAGTCCTTTGGTGGCATCGTGGCTGAGCACTCATCTGAATGAGTTCATCCAAGTTGGTCTTGATCAAGTCGTACTCTCGCTTGGAAATATGGAGTGAGTACCAGATGGTTGTCAGACTGGAAGCAATGTAGTCAGTGTCTGCGAAGCGGATCAGCATGAAGAGAAACAGCACATTCCTTGCCATGACAAAAGGGTCAAAATCGTTAAGAGTAACATGAAGTTTTCCCTGGTATTCATCAGGCAAGGAAGCAGCCATCAATACCGTATTGCGCAAGTCTCCACAACCAGCAGATAAGACATGGAAATCTCTCATCAGGAGCTCCTCTTCCCCTCTGGTTGATAATTCATTTTCATTGAGTTTTAGGTAGTCTCTTGCGATGACATTTCCAATGTAGTAAGGAAAATCTGCTTTTCTCTTCTTTGATAACGAGTTCTTCACAGTCAGTTTTTTTGCCACTAATCTGATGATCTCTCTAACATCATTGCATGATGTTTTGTGAGCAGCCCAGTCCAGTCGTTGGCAGTATTTCTTACAGTACCACGCATTGTTGCATTGCGAACACTGTAAAATTAATAATAAAAAATAATTTAACAAATAATTGCTGCATTTTTGTGTGAAGAGACACATGTAAAGGTGATGTGCAAGAACATAAAATAAGGTACCCTATTAAAACCTAACTCCCTGCTGTAAAGAACCGTACCAAGTCTGCCAAAATCCATCTCTGGCTCTGCTTCACTTAATGCTTCAGGACCAAATCTGCCGCAATCCACCACAAATCTACCACTGCTCTGGGTGGATTTTGATGGACTTGGTACTCATGGCTTGTCTGCCAAAAAAAAAAAAAAAAAAAAGGGGGGGGGGGGGAAGAGATTTTTGATGGAATGGGGAAGAATAGGGTTAAGGCTTTGGGAAAGCCTAAGCTCAGCCCCCTTTGACTCTTAAAAAAATTCCTTGTACAAGTGCCGGTATATCGTGACTCCAAACCCACTTCACATTCTCATTGGAATGAAGTACATGTATATTAGATTGGCCGAGTCTCTGTATAGTTGAGAAATTATTCGCACATGTTGTTTCCGCAAACCCTCATTATTTAGTATCCCCACCATAAAAGCCTCAAGTCTTACTTAAATTGACCTATGAATGAACTGCTGCTGAGCGTTCAAATACTTATTGGCCAAATTGCAGGTACTAGTTGTCATACATTTTGTTTTGGTTTTTATTCTGGAAGTGTTTCCCATTATAAGTGCATGAGAGATCCTCTGGTTTACTGTGATCAGTATCAGCAGGCGTACCTCGCTCACTCTGTCTGCCATTGTGCCGCATTTGCTGCACCTTTTCGGCCCATATAGCTGGCACTCGATAGAAGAATGTCTGACTTTGTCTCTGTCCCGGCATGATGTGGTACAGTAGATAGCAACTGGGCATCGGCTACAAGGCACAGTGTGCTGTGGGAGAGCTTTTTCACAACGCCAACAGTGTCCAGGCTGTACATCCATGACGATATCTTTGTGAAAGATGTTTTTAAAAAATAGTGTTTTTTTAAAGCTCCTAATTTCAGTGCTCTTCAACCATTTTTTAAAAATACTTTCTCAGCATATATTTTTACGGTTCTTTTTATTGTAATATAGTATTTCCTGTTATATGCATATTTTGGGCTGCTTTTGCACCCTTAAGCCCGGTTCATACTTCATGCGAAAGGAAAAGCGAACACGAATCTGTGAAGTTATGGCTAGTATTTGCGCTTTGAATTCGCAAAAGTTGAACACATTTCAACTCGGGCGAATTTCGCAGCGACTGTTTCATGACGTCAAATTCGCTTCGCATTCGCATGAAGTATGAACCGGGCTTTAATGTTTTTGGAGTATTATCTGTTGCTCAACAGACCCGGCAAGCTCTACAAATAAAGTTTGATTTCAGCATGCAAATTTTATGCGACCCCGCACGCCAGCCAATTCGAGTTGAGTTTAGAAATCGTGATGTCATTTTTGAACAGAAATTTGGCCTAACCTTTGATTGGTCAATCGGCTGCCTTGTTTTTTGTATTACAGCACTGGGCTAATGCAGACCCAATACAAGGGGCCCGCTGAATGGACACAATTTGGAGGTCAAGACGCAGTCCTGTTTTGCATAAATAATCGCCGAATCTGCACGCATGTCATTGATGCTTGCAATACTGCAAACGGCTATTCTACAGACCTGTGACCCTTAATCCACAACAGATACACTATCATTATTGTTGGGCCACAAATCAAAATAGTAATTATTTCATAACTAAACTTGGGTGAATTTTTTTCATGCAATGTCTCATTCAGAAGTGAATAACTTTGATATTGCTAGAAAGAAGGGTAATGTGCTGTTTCTTGAGATTAAACTCAAAAATATTATGGACAGTACATTTTTTTTCCAAATTAAAGATGTCATCACTGTGGACTCTGGGCTGTATGGGAATGGTGTGGAGTGTGCTTGGCCATTAACAACTGAATTGCATGCTTGTATGTAGTGCCTTTGCACGAGTGGCATCATAATCTAGTCATCAAATGTTTTCTTAAGTCAATCACAAGTTCCAACAAGACAAATTAATTCCCCCCCCCCACATTCCCCCTACAATCATATAAAATACAAGAGACTGCCAATCTATTCTGATGCATTTGTGCAACAGTGAAACAATAAATTAGGCACTTTCTACAACTTCTGTTAATTCATCAGAACATGGATCAGTATCACAGCCTTCCGATACACTTTACAGCTTAAGAATGACACCAATTGATCATGCACATTATACTGGTATGCATAAAACTGCAGTTTTTCATACTCCCCTACTTACCTAAGTTGAAGCGTGATGCTTTTCTTATCACACAGAACTGATGAATATATATCACATATGCACTGCCAAGGTGTTGTCTGGTATTTGTGATCCGTCGTTCACAATCTTTCTTATTGTTCCTGAAGCTTCTAGATGAAATTATTGCTTACCAAACGTAATTGATCAGCAGAATTGAGCTGAGAACCAACCACCAGCAACATACAATGCGTCAACATTTGGCGAGTAACCTGTTATTGCCGAGTTCCGATAACTGTCTGTGTTTCGTAGCTTCCTAACACTGGACTCTGATTGGATGATCGTTATTGCACACATGAAAAATTCCCCACTTGAGAAATCCATGGCAGACTTTGTCAATATGTCTGTGTATTGGTGAGTCTCTCGCAATGGAAACCATGCTTTTGTCTCTCACCATAGAAACCATGAACCAGAGCCCTGTTGTTTGTTCAGTGTCTATCAACTATTAAAATAGCAAGTAGAAATCCTCATGTTGTTGGTCATTACAACCACATGACTGTAAATTACATGTATAGGGATATACCGGTACATTTCCAAATTTCCAAATTTGTGTAACAACAATTCAAATCTTGTTTGGACATTTATCCTAACAGACCTCAACCCATCAAAACCCCAAGGACATGTTTTGTTGGAATCTGTCAGGATGGGTACAGTACCCATAAACAGACAGTCTTTTACATTGGGTTGGCACACCACCAGAAACAAAGTCAGAAATATGTGTGTGCAGTTTCCCCATATGGTGTTGTTAAGCGTATCTTCCACCCAAACTCTCGTTTCCCTGCAAACTATGATATACATGTAGTGAATATGATATGTATGAAACCATATGAAAATCAAGAAATGTATAAACCAAATATGAAGTTATTCACACATTTAATAATTATTTTATTTCAACCAATTTTTCTCCCTGGGGGCTCTGGAGTACATAAAAAATTAACGCTCAAACCACCCACATAGTCTAATTTTTGTTTCATTTTAAGACAATCAAAATGCTCCTTACAAATAAAATAATAAAAATGTTTCAATATAAGAACATCTGATAACAATTTAAAACAGTCATAAAAACCACAACCACACAACTGTAAATTGCATGTCACATGTTCCTGTATAAGGATATTATGGATATGTATACATTTCCAAATTTCCAAATTCAAAAAATTCCATGTGTATTTGTGTAAACAATTCAAATCTTGTTTGGACATTGAGCGTATCTTCCACCCAAAGACTTGTTTCCCTTCAAAATATGGTGTAGTAAATATGATATATATGGAGGGGGGAAAAAAGAAGAAACTGAATCAATACAAAAATATCAAGAAATGAATAATCCAAATATGAAGTTATTTACTCATGTAATATCAGTTTTTCAAACGATTTTTCTCCCTAGGGGCTCTGGAGTACATGAACAAAATTAAAAAATTAATGCTCAAACCACCCACACAGTGTAATATTTGTAACATTTTAAGACAATCAAAATGCCCCTTACAAATAAAATAAAAAGGTTTAATATAAGAACATCTAATAACAATTTAAAACGGTCATAAAAACCATCAAGGATATATACTCATGTTGTTGGTCAAGTTACATGTTACATTTATAGGGATATATACATTTCCAAATTTCAAAATTTGAAAAGTTCCTTGTGTATTTGTTCCTGGTGTCACAGCAATTAAAATTTGTTTGGACATTGAGCGTATCTTCCACCTAAATACTTGTTTCCCTTTAAAATATGATGTAGTAAATATGATATGTAGTAAAAACAAAAAAGAAGAAGAAGAATCTGAATCAATACAAAATTATCAAGAAATGAATAATCCCTATATGAAGTTGTTTACTTATTTAATAATTATTTTATTTCTTTTGTATTATTTTACCAGGGTAGCCCCATTAGTTTTTTAACCGATTTGTCTCCATAGGGGCTCTGGATAACATGAGGAAAAAAAATAATGCTCAAACCACCCACATAGTCTAATTTTTGTAACATTTTAAGACAATCAAAAACGCCCCGTTACAAATAAAATAAAAACATTAAAGAAGAGAACATCTATAATAACAATTTAAAACAGTCATAAAGACCATCAAGGAGTTAAATGCAAACTTGAGAAAGAAGTCAAGAAGATCAAATCGGCCTTATGATGAGAAATATTATAATTGTATATCGCATGTACTTAGTTAATTGAATATGTACAGATAAAATATGTTAGGAAAATTACAGTGAATGTTAATATGTAGCATAAAAACATAGCAATATAACACCAGTGATGGATCCAGGCAGTGCGCACCCCCCCCCCTCCAGGAGTAACTAAATGTTTTCAAATAAGTTCATTTTTCACTTGAGAGAGCCCTTTTCGTCCCCTCCCCAGCACACCCTCGATACCCCAACAGCATCCTCGCCCAGCACACACCCCACCCCCTCCCGACCCCGGCAGTTACATGTACCTCTCTGGATCTGCCCTGAACACCAAGAGTAGTAAGATACAACATCCAGACATAGCCCTTAAAAACCTGCGTCTCTGATTGTCCATTTCTTATAACTGTCGGATCATTTGTTCAAGTCCTTCCACAAACATTTGCCACAACAAAAACAAAAGATTGCTTCCCTGCAATGTTGCGTGGTCTAAGGAGGACAGATATTATTTCACGCTGCATTTCAAGTATTATGAGTGTACTGGATAGTTTCGAGCCCTGTTGTTGGCAATCTTATGCATGAGGGTGATTATGTGACAATCCCACTGAGTGCCAGACTAAATTGCGTACACCAGTCAGGAATTGCATGTGCCGATTGGTAATTAAAGAGTTACTGATCAGGATTTGAGCACATCTGTTGAAAATTGACAGTGAGAGTGACTCTAGCTCTTGACAAGACAAACAATAAAACCACGGATTATATGATTAAAGTGATATTTACAAACCAATTTTCATCTTTACCAAGACTACCCACATTTACACATCATGTTTAATGGAATCAGGAAAATGCTACTATAAATTACCGGCATTATTAAGGCTGGCCCTAGGGAAGAGGTTGTCTCTAACAATTTGCATGGCGATATACCGATCTTCGTGCAGAACCGAAGCCGCCAACATGCAGTTAACCCAAACACACAAAAAATTGTTTCTGTATTCTGGCCCAAAAACAACCCCCAAAATATATTTTTAGAACAATTTAGGCGTGTGATTACGATTGTCCTGCATGTGAGCGTGTAAATTGACTCTGAGGCGTGTGACACACGCCGGATGCATGAGACTTGGTAGGTCTGTAGTTAGGCATGTTCCTAAAGCTGATATAGATACACATGTACCTCAGATCTTTATCGAAGAACTTTGCCAGTCCTTTTGTGACATTATAGAGTTGCTGATTACTTATCTGTATGAATGAGTTCATCCATAGAGCAAGGACCCAAGGAGTCAGAACTCTTGGGTGATTTACATTTTGACCATTAACATACCAATCCCTCGGGAATGTCTATAGCTACAGCACTGTGACCGCAAGCCTCGACCATTCAAAGCGTGAATGCCAGCGGCCTTTGAACACGATGATCGTCGCCGCCTTTTTTGTTGGTAACCAACAACCTCCCTATATGCTGCATAATAAGTCATGTCACGTCGCTGCTCTTTTTTGAAAAATATATTTTACGACAAGATAGGTTTTTACAACTGCGCAGTTGTTAGATGTGAGTTATGAACTCAAGTTAGCAATGTGCAGTTGTTGGTGCTTAAAAGCGTTATCTGTCCCTGTAATTTGGAGATAAATTGGATTTCTTTCAGATAAGTTTTCATGTATTTTCAGACATTTTAATTGGCAATATATCATTGATGAAATGTGTTTTTTTGGAAATTTTCACAAGTTTTCACACTAAATGTACAGAGCATTTTGTTCTTCATGAAATGATTGTTCCAGTGATGTTGACCACATTTATATACAGTATCATCAAACTGCGAACAAACACTTCAAAATCATTCATTTTTAGCGATGTATGACAACTGCGCATGCGTATTTACCATGGTACTGTCTACGAAGCCATGCAAACTCCTTTTTTTGGCATCAGTGAGCGCAGATCTCTATTGTGTCGAGATTAGCGTAGTGAGCAACTGAGCAAGCTGGTGCCAGGTGCTTTCTATTGTAGCTTTTGAGCGCGGCGACCATCATTTACTTTTGAAGTCTTGGAGTACGAACTCCTTGGGTCCTTGCTCTATGGTTCATCCAAGCTTGTCTTGATCAAGTCGGACGGTACTCTCTCTTGGAAATATGGAGTGAGTACTATGTAGATGGTTGTCAAACTGGAAGCAATGCATAAGTTTGAGATGGGACCTCCTCCCCTCCCCCACAAGTCAAGGGAATGAGCTCAAGTTAGGTACCGAGATCCAATAGCTGGAAATTTAGTACTACATTTCAAAGTGAGATTTCACATTCTAGTTATTGTGACATGCAATGTTCGATATCCCAATTCTGTTCAAGACCAGTCATGCAATTGGTTTACACATTATTGAGTTCTGGTGGATGCAGAAAGTCACGTGGCAATTGCACAAAGGCATCTAGGTTGAAGCATCACTTTTAGGCAAACACCACTCTACAGCTCGGTCACTACCATTCAACCAAGTAAGATCCCTAGCATTCTTACGATACATGAATGGTACCAGCTTGTTCAGCCCCCTTCTAAAGTCACGCATTTCCATACCGTGGTACTTCTTCACACTCGTGAACGTGGGAACGGCTTGGAGTGCTGGAATCCCACGTCCCCCTGCCATGATATCTGCTCGGAGATACTGGACAAAGTAGGGGGTGTTATCATAATACTCTACTAACTTGTAGTTCCAGATGGACCTGCTTTTTGGGTTGTCTGTGCGGAATGTAATAGCACATTTGTTTACCAGTTGGTACATGCCCGGAAGCCTGAACATGGTATCTGCGTGAGCTTTCGGAATTAATCTGGCCCAATCATTATACTCAGTGACAATCACTGAGAAGCTGTTAGTAGTATTCAGAAGGGGCTTGAATGTATGGAGAAGCCTAGCACTGCCAACATAGTCAGCAAGGTTGGAGGTGAAGATTCGGTCATAGTTGGGCATGTGCAAGGTTTGGTGATGGTAAGGGAAGTCCAGACAGTTAGCCAAGGAGACATGGATAAGGAGTCTTCCTTGAAGGATGAGACTCTTGACTTTCTGGAGGAGGTTTGTCACGTACTTGTGGTACATCACCATCGGAGAGGAGTGGGATCCAGGAGTGTTCTCTCTTACCCTCAAACAGTCCCACTCTTGGTAGGGAAATGCTTCTGCATTTACACTGTAAACAAACTGGGACTCTTCTGGTGCTTTGAACATACGCGTCAATAGAGGTTCACGTCCAGTTAGCGTTGGGTTGTCAAATGGCATATCCTTTTGTTTTCTTTCAGTTGGAAAAAACATTGCATGGTCGAACCACTCTACCATCTTCTTCTTCTCAGTGCCAGATAACTCTTCCAAATAGGAAGATACAGTTTGTGCCATTTTTGCCTTCTTCCTTTGTTGTCTGAGATTGATTGAGGTGCTCTTGTGTCGTTGACATTCTAATGATCGCCACTTTCCCCAAACCACGTGCAGATAGCTCAGGTCTTCATCCAGGACACTCACCAGTCCTTTGGTGGCGTCATGGAGTTGCTGAGCACTCATCTGAATGAGTTCATCCAAGCTTGTCTTGATCAAGTCGTACTCTCTCTTGGAAATATGGAGTGAGTACCAGATGGTTGTCAAACTGGAAGCAATGTAGTCAGTGTCTGCGAAGCGGACCAACATGAAGAGAAACAGCACATTCCTTGCCATGACACCAGGGTCAAAATCGTTAAGGGTTATATGCAGATTTCCCTGGTACTCATCAGGCAAGGAAGCAGCCGTCAACACAGTGTCGCGCAGGTTTCCACAACCAGCAGACAAAATATGGTAATCTCTCGCCAACTTTTCTTCCTTCACCCCAGATGTCAATTCATTGCCCTCAAGTTGAAGGAAGTCTTCGGCAAAAATGTTATCAATGTAATAGGGAAAGTCACGGCTCACAGTGTATGTTGCACACCATCTCTGATTACAGGTCTCTGCCACCTTTTTCATTGAATCTTCAGCTTCCTTACATGATGGCTTGTGGGATTTCCAGTCAGTCAGTTGGCATTCCTTGCTGCAATACCATGCATTACTGCAACTGGCACACTGAAAAAGAGAAAAGGCATGTTTATTTCTTGGCTACTTCTCAAACATATTTTATCATTTGGACTCACAACTGTTTGCATATCCTTGGTTATAATGTACCTAGGGTACGTTATAGCCAAGCATAAGTTAGGGCAGATTTAGTGTTCCTAGCACAAATGCTTGTGGGTTTGAATTTATGAAAAGTATTCATACGTTTACACGCATCATACCTCCTTCATATTAGGAGCAGTTTTTCTACAATTGCCGCACCGTCGTGGCCCAAACATCTGGCACTCAACAGAGCTGTGTCTGGCCGTGTCACTGCCAAGGCATAGTGGGCTGCAGTAGATAGCCATATTGCAGCGGCTGCAAGGCACAGTCAGCTGTGGAAGAACTTTTTCACATCTCCAGCAATGTCCACGCTGTACATCCATAATGATCTCTGAAACAGAACATTTAGAATCATTGTCTACGTACATTCATTTTTAAGTAATTTCATGGTTTCCATTTCCCCTACCCCATAACTACAGGGACAAAATAGAAAAGAAATAGTTGAACACCTTAAGACGAAATACCACTCCAACAAACAAAACATATAGCAATAATAACGAAGCAGCCAACCGATCCCGCAAGCTCATGGTCGGGTGGTAAGACATCTGCACTAGAAAGCAGGAGGTCGTGGGTTCGAGTCCCACCCAAGTGACTTTTTTCCAACTTACACTCGGGAGGTAACACACTGAGCTAACAGTGTTTATACGTCGGTGAAGGGCAAAAACCTAATATTGAATCATAACACTATTATCAGAACTTATCAGAGCATTGCATTGCAAGAATGAAACCCTATCCCGACAGAAAATACCTGATTGCACATCAACAGCCTTTAACTCCTGCTGGAAAAAAGTATGATCCCAAGCCGCACAAACTGAATTACTTTTCTCAATCATTGCTTTACATGTAATACTCACCAAAATATTTGTGGTTTACAGTTGAAAAGCTACAGCCTGTTAGCAAGCAGAGTTGCTGTATAGTGTTGCAGTTATGAATAACTTGCCTTCAGTCCGCTACTTATATGGTGTATTTTTAGTGACGATCACGTGATGCTTATTTCTCATAGCCAGGGAAAAAAGGGAATGTCCCTCATGAGAAATACCAATATCAGGCTTTGTTGTCAGCCATTCCAGTGTGACTCGCGTGACAATTCTGCAAAAAGACCTACAATAGCTCTAGGCACACGATTCAGACATGGCCTAAAGAATGTGTCTGAAGAATTCTCTGAACAACATGGCAACACTTTTTACACTCAATATAATTTACATACACATGTATCCTTTCTGATAATTCTTGTGATGAAATATACGTGTACAGCAATTTGGAAAATAATTGAGTCGTTGGAGCCGACAAATAGATGTTTGTTATTTACACATGTAACAAAATCATTTGATCGCATGATGCCATGTTAGCACTTAGACATTACATTAGGATAATTTCTAACATAGAGGTGAGAGACTATGATGTAAATTGCATTGAATATCTTCTAAACAAAACATGAAAGGAGTAAGCGTAGGTGGTTTGATGGTATCACCAAGGCACTGTGTTTGTACATTATCCAGCATTACATATTGGTGCAACATGTGCATTATCATAGGTTTTTTTCATTTTTTTTTTTCCAAAGAAATTCAATATTTCTTCCGACAGGGAATTGTCCTCTTTAAAATTTGCATTCAAAAGACGTTATCGGGCCAATGTTAATGAAGTAAAAAAATTCATAAGAAAAAAATCCTGTAGATGACATCACAAGTTCCTTTACTTTTAATTTTGTATCTTCACATGCACACATTGGTATCACAAAGGAACGTTGTCCTTATTAAAGGGAAAATACAACATTTGCAAACATCAAAAAATAAAACTAAACCTCCAAAACCTCCAATTCCATCCATTTCTGAAAATTACAGCAAAAGCAAATGATGTATATTCCCTTTAAAGAAAATGATAAATTACAAATGTTGTGACGTGGCGTACGAGTTCTCCCCTACAATTGGTTTGGTTGGTACTAGTGTACCGCGTGCAGCCTCGATGGTGTTGTATCCCTGCAGTGGAGGGCCACAGCACAAAGCACTCGCCCTTCCTGTGTGGACAGGAACAGTAGACCGGTGGAAGTTGGCCATGTTGAATCGGAATGTGGAATCGGAATATAGAGAGTGGATCCTTCCCTTAAGGATGGGGCAACCCAAATGATTCAAGGACTTTGTTATTGAATTGTTTCATCTTTTTTATTTAACACTGGGAAGTGAACATAATGGACTAACAATCAGGGATCAAATACAGTAATCAAGAACAATGGTCATACCTTTAATCACTCATCATAATCTGCTATGCCATATCATCATAACCATGAGCCATACAATTAAACCTAATCACTGGAGAATCAAACAATCATAGTCCTATATTGCTGCTTTAATAGTTTATGAGCCCCCATTGGCTATGTACAATATCTCTTTGCCATACATCAGTGCTTATAACTCAATTGACCAATCAGATACCAGGATTCCCCAGTATGCAAAGTGTGGGTGACTGACATGTTCTATGTTATTTTAACATACAGTTGGGGATTCGGTATCCCACATAGGCCTTTAGTTCGTGTTTCATCACAATACGCATTACCATTTACAACATGTACACTTTCCACAGAGTTACTTTCATATATTCATGAATTTTCTTGTGGAGGCCCCATACCCCTAGTTGAAAGAATTTCCACCTTCACCAGCAGTACATTTTCAGGATACAAGCAGTAACAATCAGCATATGTCACATGGTAATCTAGTAAAATTAACCCTTTTGTGTTTTAAAACCATTACAGTTTATAGGTCTGCCCGTAAATTACATAAAACTCTATGAAAGTAATAATGAGCAATTAAAATCTCTTAGTTTCTTTACATGAGAGGCACTCGTTTGCAGTCCTGATGATTTGAGGCGTGCGATCACACCCCCACACCATAGTGCACATCTTAAAACTTTACGGAGAAGTGTGAATAATTGCACGCCTGAATTTCCCTGGACCACAGACAGGGGCGGCGGAACCGGGGGGGCTGGGGGCATTTGCCCCCCCCCCCCAATTTTCCCAAGTGCCCCTTTTGCGGCTATAAATGTGCCCCCTCGAGCAATAAAGTGCCCCCTCGAAATGAAACAAAAATGCCCTTAAAGTACCTTACTATTTCTTAAAAGTAACCATTTCCCAATACATGTACTGGTATAGATATTTTTGATATAAACTAGGAATATGAAAACCAAGTTCCAAAAGCCATACAATACGCCCTGAAAATGGGCACATAATGCATATTTAGCATATAATCATTGGTTTTGGAGAGCGCCCCTGCGTTGAAAGATGGTACCAGGCCCCCCCCCCCCCCACACTTTTTGATTTTACGGAGGGCCAAAAGTCCGGTGAAAAAAACGTGTCGACATTTCAGCACGGGTGTGCAAGTGCCCCTTTTGGTGATGCCCCGGTTTCAAACCCGTTCCGCCGCCGCTGACCACAGATCACACACCTAGAAACCCACACATCTAGAAAAACACATGCCTAGAAAAATCCAAGTGTGCCTTTTTCCACACGCCTATGATTTTCAAATCAGAAGGACTGCATTTGTCAACTGAAGACGGATGTTGTTTATCATGACATTCGCTATTTATCCTAACAAATTTAGTTTCCTCTAATGTTGCTAAACCTGCACATTGTCTCATTTCGAAATGATAATTCTGTCCGTAAAAATCGATAGGATTTTGTTCTTGCAAAGAATGCGGTACATCCAATATTACATGCAAACCAAACGGGAGCCCGTCAGCCCACTTTTAACATGCATTTTGCCTCACACAGCCTTTACTGAAAAGAAACATCCGACAACATCATCTGGAAAAGGTTAATCACTTGTATCTATTTACAGGTTCTTGTGTTTTACAAAATTTGTGTTTGTCATGAGCAACCAAGCTACATTGTACATGAATCCACATTCTGGTTTAAAAAATTTATGTATTTTGCAGAAAAAGTGTGTAAAAAGTGCGTTTGCCTTTTTGGGCAGTTTGTTCCTTGCATTGTCATTGCTTTGCCTTATTCTAGTGCTTGAGCATTATTGGCTGAGCTGAAGTAGGTCCTACCGTATTTCATGGAGCTTCTAGATTGAAACAAAAAGACATTGACTAAAATGGGGAGCTGCCAACATAGGGCTGGATAGCTCAGTTGGTAAAGCACCGGAATGGTAATCTGGAGGTTGCAGGTTCAAACCCTATTCCCCATGCAGTTTCTTTGTACAACCTTAAATGAAAACGAAACAATTCACTGAAAGCCACTTGCAAGCAACACTTGTAAAATCTCAACTAGTTTATGTCAGTAATAGACATGCTATAAATTCTTCCCACTTGAGATTCATTCAGCTTGCAGTGCATTCAGTTAAATGGCAGTTGTGTAGCGTGTCCTGACCCTTATTGTTAAGCACTATTTAGAGGCAGATACCACTCCACAGCTCTGTCATACCCATTAATCATGTTAAGAATTCTTGCATTCAGTCTATACTGGAATGAAACCAGTTTGTTCTGAAGATGCTGGAGAAAGTGAGAGGTACTGTGTAACGTGTACTCTCTTTAAGTATTGAAGCCATCAATATATATGTACAGTGTCTAAAATACACCAATTTTGACATCTCTGAAACACACTAGTAAAAAAAAAGATTCAATGTTTGTTCCTGGTGCAAACAAACTTGTCAAAAAGTAGGCTATTAGTGAGAATTGCTGAGAAGCTGTTGGTAGCATTAAGAAGTGGTTTCAATGATTATGTCAGTAGGAGTTTAACATTTATCCATCATAGTCAGCAAGGTTGGAGGTGAAGATTTGGTCATAGTTGGGCATGTTCCCAAACCTGATGTAGATGTTTAAGCCAGGAGCTTCAGCAGTCCTTTTGGGATGTCATGGAGTTCCTGAAGACTCATCTGTTTGAATGAGTTGATCCAAGCTTGTCTTGATCAAGTCCTACATAACTCGTTCTTGGAAATATGAAATGAGTACCAGATGGTTGTCAAACTGGAAGCAATGCATAGCTTTACATGATATGTGCTGCATACATTTTCAATGGTACCTACGTGTTTGAGTTTGATGTGATTTATGCATAAGTTGCAGATGGGAGACACCCGTCACCACTAAGGGAATGGGCTTGAAATTAAAGGAATCTACACCCAATAGCTGGCAATTCAATACTATTTCAGATTCGAGATTTCACATTCTAGTTACTGTGACATGGAATGTTTGATATCCCAGTTCTGTTCAATAATATAGTCATGCAATTGGTCTACTGCACATTGTTGGGTTTTGGTGGATTCAGAAAGCCACGTGGCAGTTGCACAAAGACATCTAGGTTGAAGCATCACTTTTAGGCAGGCACCACTCTACAGCTCGGTCACTACCATTCAGCCAAGTAAGATCCCTAGCATTCCTACGATACATGAATGGTACCAGCTTGTTCAGTCCCTTCCTAAAGTCACGCATTTCCATACCGTGGTACTTCTTCATACTCGCGAACGTGGGAACGGCTTGGAGTGCTGGAATCCCACGTCCCCCTCCCATGATATCTGCTCGGAGATATTGGAGAAAGTAGAAGGTGTTGTCATATTACTCTAGTTGGTTGCCAGGGCAAGTGGACTCATTCTTTTTTGTATCTGCACGGAATGCAGCGAGACTTTTTTGGAAGAGTTGCAAATATCGGTATGGGGCCTGACACCTGTCAGAGAATAAGAAACCTGTATCAGCTTCTGGTATTAATCTGATCCAGTTCATGTACTCAGTGACAATCACTGAGGAGCTGTTAGTAGTATTGAGAAGGGGCTTAAATGTGTGGAGAAGCCTGGGAATACCAACATAGTCAACAATAATGTTGGCGGTGAAGATTCGGTCATAGTTGGGCATGTTCCAGGTTTGATGATGATTAGGAAAGTTCAGACAGTAGGCCAAGGAGACATGGATAAGGAGCCTTCCTTGCAGGATGAGACCCTTGACTTTCTGGAGGAGGTTTGTCACGTACTTGTGGTACATCACCATCGGAGAGGAGTGGGATCCAGGAGTGTGCTCTCTTACTCTCAAACAGTCCCACTCTCGGTAGGGGTGTGAATCTGCATTTACACTGTAAACAAACTTGAACACTTCAGGTGCCATGGGCCTAACTCGAGGCTCACGTCCAGTTAGCGTAGGGTTGTCAAATGGCATATCCTTTTCTTTTCTTTCAGTTGGAAAAAAAAGTGCATGGTCGAACCACTCTTGCATCTTCTTCTTCTGAGTTCCAGATAAATCTTTGAAATAGAAAGATAAATCTTTTGCCACTTGTTCCCCCTGAAATAGCTTCTTCCTTTGTTGTCTGAGATTGATTGAGGTGCTCTTGTCTCTTTGACATTCCAGCGATTGCCATCTTTGCCAAACCTGACACAGATACCTAAGATCTTCATCCAGGAGCCTCACCAGTCCTTTGGTAGCATCATGGAGTTGCTTAGCACTCATCTGAATGAGTTCATCCAAGCTTGTCTTGATCAAGTCGTACTCTCTCTTGGAAATATGGAGTGAGTACCAGATGGTTGTCAAACTGGAAGCAATGTAGTCAGTGTCTGCAAAGCGGACCAACATGAAGAGAAACAGCACATTCCTTGCCATGACAAAAGGGTCGTAGTCATTGAGGGTGATGTGAAGTTTCCCCTGGTACTCATCAGGCAAGGAAGCAACCGTCAAAACTGTATTGCGTAGGTTTCCACAACCAACAGACAAAATGTTGTAATCTTTTGCCAAATTACCTTCCTTTACTCCAGATGTCAATTCATTGTCCTCTAGTCGAAGGAAGTCATTGGCAAAAGTGTTACTCATGTAATAGGGAAACTCGGCATATATCATTAATGCTGAAGAGCGTTTCTGAAGCATCTCTGCCAACTTTTTTATTGAATCTTCAGCTGCCCTGCATGATGGCTTGTGGGATTTCCAGTCGTTTAGTTGGCATTCCTTGCTGCAGTACCATGCATTACTGCAACTCGCACACTGAAAAAAAGAAAAGGCATGATTACTTTTTGCCTATACTTCTCTTGATATATTTTGTCGTTCAGATACACAACCATTTTCATTTCAGGTCAGGTTGTCCCTGCAGATGTACATGTTGTTATCAGTTTAACCCCAACCATGCCTCCCTACTAAAATCCAACTGCAGGTTTTTGCGATTTTTAAAAAATTAACTCATGGACTGTGGAATAAATTGCCTTTTTTTGTAGAATTCAACTATGTCGCTTTCATTAAGCTAATGCCATCTCCAGTTATGCCATGTCGACTCAGTATATTGGCTCAACAGATGCAAAGGGTTGAGGTTATACTGTCTGTGATATTTACAAGTTCAACCCCCCCCCCCCTTCAACCCCGGAAAAAAATAGGGACCAGAAACCAGTCTTCTTGCAAGGTGGATATATAGTGTGTCTAAAACATTATACATGAAAAATTAAAAAGTTTTTTTTTTGAGGGATGCGGTTGCCTAAAATTGAAAATTGTTTTTTCTTCGTCAGGAGAAAAAGATTGAGTTTATTTAATGCACTGACAATACATTTTAACTACTATAGGTTGTAATCAGTAGTTGCCATTAAGTTTCTTCAGTGGAGCTTGATTAGTACCGAGGGTAAGTTATAGCCAAGCATAGAGTTGGGCAGATTCAGTGTTGTTTCAAGCACAAATGCTTAGGCCTATGTTTATGACAAGTATTCATAAGTTCACACGCATTATACCTCCTTCATATTAGTAGCAGTTTTTCCACAATTGCCGCACTGTCGTGGCCCAAACATCTGGCACTCAACAGAGCTGTGCCTGGCCGTGTCGTTGCCCAAGCAGGATGTGCTGCAGTAGACAGCCACATTGCAGCGGCTGCAAGGCACAGTCAGCTGTGGAAGAACTTTCTCACATCTCCAGCAATGTCCACGCTGTACATCCATGATGAGCGCTGAAACAGAATATTTAAAATCATTGTCTACGTACATTCATTTTAAAGTGATTTCATGGTTTCCACTTCCCCTACCCCATAACTACAGGGACAAAATGGAAAAGAAATAAGTGAACACCTTAAGAAAAAATACCACTCCAACAAACAAAACATATAGCAATAATAACGAAGCAGCCAACCGATCCCGCAAGCTCATGGTCGGGTGGTAAGACATCTGCCCTAGAGATCAGGAGGTCGTGGGTTCGAGTCCCACCGGCCACCGGAGTGATTTTTTTCCAACTTTCACTCGGGAGGTAACACACTGAGCTAACAGTGTTTATACGTCGGTGAAGGGCAAAAACCTAATATTGAATCATAACAGTGTTATCAGAACTTATCAGAGCATTGCAAAGAATGAAACCAGTGAGGCTATCCCAACAGAAAATACCTGATTGCACACCAACAGCCTTTAATTCCTGCTAGTAAAAATTATGATCCCTTGCTGTGCACAAACTGAATTCCTTGCACCTTCCCTGAAAAAAAATATGATTTTCTTTTTTTCTCAATCATTGCTTAATACTCAGCCAAATTTGTGGTTTACAGTTTTTTGTGGTTTACATTGCTTAATACTCACCCAAATATTAGTGATCTACAGTTGAACAGCTATAGTTACGTACAACCTGTTAGCAAGCAGAGTTGGTACCGGTTTATGGTGTTGCAGTAATGAATAACTTTCCTTCAGTCCGCTACTTATATGGTGTATTTTAAGTGACGATCACGTGATGCTTATTTCTCATATCCAGGGAAAAAGAGGGAATGTCCCTCATGAGAAATACCGATATCAGGCTTTGTTGTCAACCATTCCAGCTTGACTCGCGTGACAATTCTACAAAAAGACCTACAATAGCTCTATGCAAATGGTTCAGACATGGCCTAAAGAATGTGTCTAAATAATTCTCTGAACAACATGGCAACACTTTTTACACTCGATATTATTTATATACATATCCTTTCAGATAATTCTTGTGATGAAATATACAGCAATTTGAAAAAATAATTCAGTCGTTGGAGCCTACAAATAGATGATCCTTATAGATGATCCTTATAATGGACATTACATTAGGATCATTTTTAACATTCATGTAGAGGTTAGAGACTCTGATGTAAATTGCATTGAGTATATCTTCTAAACCAAAAAGAAAAGAAGTACATGTTATTGTAAGTGGTTTGATTTCATTAAAGGCCTGTGGTTGTGCATTATCCTGCATTGCATACATGTACTGGTTCAACATGTGCATTTAAGGTTTTTCGAATAATTAGTTTGTTTCAAAGAAATTTAATATTTCTTCTGAAAGGGAATTATCCTTGTAAACTATTTGCCATCAACAGACATTATCAGGCCAATGTTAAATACGTAAAAAAAAAGTCATAGGAAAAAATTCCTGTATGACATCACAAGTATCTTAGGCTTTTGATTTTTATCCACATGTGTACACATTGGTATCATGGAGAAAGGTTCTCCTTGTAAAGTGGCATACGAGTTCTCCCCCATGATTGGTTTGTTTGGTACCAGCCTGCAACCTCGATGGTGTTGTATCCCTGCAGTGCTGGGCCACAGCACCGGTCGAGCGCCCCTCCTTCCTTGGTGGACAGGAACAACAGACCGGTGTAAGTAGGGCCAGTGGAATACAAAGTGGAATGTGGAATAGGAACATGGAAGGGAATTGGAATAGGAATGTGGAGTGGCAGATCCTTCTCTTAACCCTAAAGGGGCCGGGGGGGGGGGGGGCGGAATCGGCCCCCCCCCCCTCAACATTTTCCGTGATAGCCTCTAAAAAAATTTTTTCGCGACCCGAGCTGTTATGACTTTTTAGCCTCGAGCTTTGCGCATCTTTTGATACCAAAAACATAAAAATCGGACCACGGGTTGCCGCGTAGCGAAAAATTTTCCGGCGCTATGCGCCGTGAAAACTGAATTTTCGCATATACGTCGTGTACACAGAGCCAAATTGCCATTCGTACATATGAATAATTAATTAGCCATAATTCCTAAACCCTTTGACCTATAGTCATGAAATTTCTTGGGTATGTTTAGGAAGAGTTGCTCTATGCATGTGCCGAGTTTCAAAATTTTTCGTCACTCGATGGCGGAGATCTTAGGGGGGGCGGAATCCGCCCCCCCCCCCCCAGCATTATCGGTTGAAGCAGTAACAATCAGCAGATATCACATGGTAATCTAGTAAAATTAATCCTGTTGTGTTTAAACCATTACAGTGTATAGGTCTGCCCCTAAACTACGTGAACTTTATGATACTAATAACAAGCTATTAAAATCTGTTAGTTTCTTTATATGAGAGGCACTCATTTGCCAAGTGAAGATGGATGTTGTTTATCATGACATTCGCTATTTATTTTAACAAATTTAGTTTTCACTATAAAGTTGCAAAACTTGCACATTGTCTCATTTTGAAATGGTGATTCTATCTATAAAAATTGAAAGGATGTTATTAAACTGCAAAGAATGCAGTACATTCAATATTACATGCAAACCAAAGAGGAGCACACCTTTAACATGCATTTTGCCTCACACAGCCTTTACATCATTGTGAAAAGAAATATCCGACAACATGTTAATCACTTGTAACTATTTACAGATTCTTATGTTTTATACAATTTGTGTTTGTTATGCAACCCAGCTACTTTAAATAAATTTTAATAAAAATAGTTTTCAGAAAAAGTTTGTTAATTGAAATAAAAAAAATCTTTGCGTTTTTGGGCAGTTGGTTTCCATATTACTTTGCCCCATTCTAGTGCTTAAGGTTGAACAAAGAAATTGACTGGAGCAGGGTTTGAACCTGCGACCTCTGGATTACCATTCAGGTGCTCTACCAACTGAGCAAGTCAAACAAAGAATCCATTGCCTTCAGTAGTAAAACAATGATTTATAACCCTGCTTAACTCAAAACTCTACTTAAGTCAAATTTGAACCTGTTCCCTTGAGGTTTGACTGATCAAGATTTCACTGTAATTTCTGTCAGTAATATACATTTTATATATCCTTTCCACTTGAGATTCATTCAGCTTGCAGTGAATTTATTTGCCTTAGCGGTTGCTTAGCTTGTCCTGACCCTTATTGTTAACTACCTTCAGGCAGACACCACTCCACAGCTCTGTTATATCCACACATCATGTTAAGAAGTCTTGCATTCAGCCTATACTGGAATGGAACCAGTTTGTTCTGTCCCTTCCGGAAGTCACGCATTTGGAGGCCGTGATATTTCTTGACACTCTCAAATGATGGTACGTCCTTGAGTGATGGTATGCCAAGCCCCCCTGCCATGATATGTGCTCGGAGATACTGGAGAAAGTGAGAGGTATTGTTATAATACTCTCGTACGTTGTTGTAGCCGTCGGTATATGAACCTGTGTCTATAATACACAACTCTTTACATCTCTGAAACACACTTGTAAAAGCAAAAGTTTCAATATTTGCTCCTGGTACATCTTCCATCCAATTCCAATGATGAGTGACAATCGTTGAGTCGCTGTTGCTGGCATTAAGAAGTTGTTTGAATGTCTGTAGGAGTTTAGCGACTCCATCATAGTCAGCAAGGTTGGAGGTGAAGATTCGGTCATAGTTGGGCATGCTCCAGGTTTGATGGTGATTAGGAAAGTCCAGACAGTTAGCCAAGGAGACCTGGATAAGGAGCCTTCCTTGAAGGATGAGACTCTTGACTTTCTGGAGGAGGTTGGTCACGTACTTGTGGTACATTACCATCGGAGAGGGGTGGGCTCCAGGGTTGTTCTCCTTTACTCTCAAACAGTCCCACACAATGTAAGGAAATGTTGCTACATCAACACAGTACACAAATGCGACATCTTCCGGTGGCGTTATATCTGGTGAAGCAGATGTTTTGTGGCCTCTTCCAGTTAGTGTGGGATTTTCATACGGCAGTTGTGTGTTTTGGGGACTTTCAGTTGGGACAAACAGTGCGTGGTCAAACCACTCCTTCATGAACTGTTTGTTCTCATCAGGCAGGCGATTAACATATAGTTTCACACCTGTTTTCACATCTTGAGCCTCAAACAATGCCTTTCTCTGCTTTCTGAGATTAATGGAGGATCTTTTTTCTCGTAGACATTCCAATGATTGCCATCCTTTCCAAACCTGACACAGATACCTAAGATCTTCATCCAGGACACTCACCAGCCCTTTGGTGGCGTCGTGGAGTTGCTGAGCACTCATCTGAATGAGTTCATCCAAGCTTGTCTTGATCAAGTCGTACTCTCTCTTGGAAATATGGAGTGAGTACCAGATGGTTGTCAAACTGGAAGCAATGTAGTCAGTGTCTGCAAAGCGGACCAACATGAAGAGAAACAGCACATTCCTTGCCATGACAAAAGGGTCAAAATCGTTCAGAGTTATGTGAAGTTTTCCCCGGTACTTATCAGGCAAAGAAGCAGCTGTCATCACTGTATTGCGCAAGTCTCCGCAACCAGCGGATAAGACATGGAAGTCCCTGGTCAACTGTTCATCGGCCATCTCATTGGACAACTCATTACTGGCAAGTTTAAGAAAGTCTTCAGCTAGAGTGTTCCCAACATAGTAAGGTGTGCCTGCAAACCATGCGTTACATGCCAATCTTGAATTTTTCCCCGCAAACTCGACAGACAATTGCTTTATTGTATGCTTTACTCGAATGCATGACGCTTTATGGGCTGGCCAGTTACCCAGTTGACACTTCTTGTTGCAGTACCACGCATTGTTGCAACCTGCACACTGAGAAAAGAGAGAAAAAAACATCTTAACAATTCTTTGCCAGATTTGAGTTAAAATACATGTATTTCAAAAGCCACAAATTTCAGATCTAAGTTTGTGAACCCTTGCTTAAATTGCTCTTTGCACAAAAAATCTATAAAATAATAATTGTTGTTTAGCTCAACTTGTGACAAAATGCACTAAACTGGCGAGATAATAATCAGACCATCTAGATCCCATTTTCCTGAACCAGTTCCTAGAATTCCAATCCTTTTCATTTGGAATCATGCGGGAGGAGATTAATGCTATCTCTCATCAGAGTTTTAGTCAAGTGCATCCCGTCTGAACTGGCCATACCTTGTAATTTGATTTGTGATTGACCTGTGATTGATGAACTGCAGTAAACGCTGCCCAAGTACAGTCGGCACTCTTGAGACCCGGAAATTTGTGACGACTTACGCGATTGCTGACATCTGCTGTAAGGTGTCATTTTGCCGAATTGCATGAATGGCCTATTCACATGTGATTCATTGCACTAATAGGCTTTGATTTACCCTAATTTATCTCGTTATTGCTTGAGTTGTTTTTATTCCTCCATGTTTCCAGCAAATTTATTTCTGATTTTTATCATCATTGGCTGGGGTACTGTTTGTCGATCCATACAAAAAAATTACAATGTAGCATTGCAGCTAATGTACTGAAGACTACGAATACATAATACATACATGCGCAGTTATGAATTAAATGCATGCGTGGGGTATTGAACGTACAGTCTGTACACATACATTACGTGTACAGTTACGAATTGAATGTGCGTATTGACTGGATCGTCCAATAAGACATCCCACAAAAATAGACAGAGCGCAGGACTAGAGGGGTACTTGGTACTGATGTGCTCACGATGCAGTATTGGGGAAACCCATTTTAGATTGCGAATGCAGTGGTACATGTTGCCAACAGCACTAGTGCATGCAGGAAGTCGATGCCATTGCTTGATTTTTAAATGCCAACTTAAACAAAGGATTTTGTCATGCTTTTTGTGGAAAGGGGACCGAGAGTAACACAATGACTTGAGCAAAATGGCGACGTATAAAAGCCGACTTAGAACTAAAAATTCAATAAAAATGCATTAGAGACAATTGGCACTTTCGTCAGACGGCCGACTTGAGTGATTTGGCAAGTTGTACCATGTCGACTTGGCCAGAGTTTACTGTACAAGGCTCAGTGCTCATTGTTTGCAAGGTTACCACGTACATCGATTATATTTCATACTTAGAACGAAACTCTGTCTGTATCCTACCTCACTGATATTTGGAGCCCTCCTCCCGCATGCGGCACATGTTTTGAGCCCATAAAGTTGGCACTCCACACTTCCATGTCTGACTTTGTCTCTGTTTCGGCATGGCGTGCTGCAGTACTTCGCCATCTTACAAAACTCGCAAGGCACTGAATGTTGAGGGAGGACCCTCTCACAACGCCAGCAGTGTCCAGGCTGAACATCCATTGCTGCATTGACATGAAATGAGAAGAAGAAAAAAATGAGTTTCTGTATTCTGGTACCCATGGTCTTCAACATGTATCTGATTGTTGTCTCATAATGTTGTAAGTTTCATTCAAATTTTTCATTTTGGATGTTTTCTAACATCTGAAAATGTATTTGTTTTTGCAGACGGGTGGGGATGGTGGTGTTGTATTTGCACCAACAAGATGGTGTCAAGAAAGATATGCCTGAATTATTGTGGGCCTGCAAATAATTTGAAAATGTTACAGTAGGCCTAAATGTTTCATAATTGAGCCTTTCTTCCATGGGACTTCGCATGGCCACAGCTCTCACACCTCGTTGCTGTTGTCCGTACATCCTTCGTCATGCCCGACCAGTAGTAGCGTCGGCGCACTATCTGCAGTGATTTGTAGACACCGGGGTGACGTGACACTTTACTGTCGTGTAGTTCCTTGAGAACTTTCTCTTGAAATGTGGGCCGTAGGACCATCTGCCATCTGCCGCGTTTTCCATTCTCCAACTTCCATTGACGTGACAACACACCATTCCGGATCCGTAGCTGCCTCTGAGCCCAGTATGTCTTCATAGCTGCTGATTCCTCCGACATGGCTTCCCATACTGGCTCCTCACCATTCTCCATCGCCCGCATCATCGGCCCAATTGAAGAATCCGCCAGCTGTGCGTCCCTCAATTCCCGCAGTGTCCGCCTTGGAGTTCTTGTCAACGTCCATGCCCCTCTTTCATTTTCTCCACTGGACTCCTTGAGAGTAGCCTTTGTCGTCGCCGTGTCGGTTACTTGGCTCTGCTCTGGTAGAGACGGCTTCCCCACGACTAGCTGTGTTAGTCCCCTGGGGTTTCCAGTAGCCCATCCTCGGCTCATAGGAGTTGGACAATTTCTTTTGAAATGTCCCAAGCCCCCGCAATTGTGACAGGTTTCGATGTCCCATGGTTGTCTTCCTCCTCCATCTCTCTGAATCCCAGCATCGTTTACTCCTCCTTCGTTACTCCTCGGAGCTGCGGTCTTGCTGTGCATTGCCTCTGCTAGGCCAGCTATCATTGCCTCCAATGCATTGAGTTGTTCCAACATGCCCTGTGTATGCCGGTTGAACTCCTCTCGAGAGACCGTCTCGACGTACCGATGTGTCCTTGGAGGTTGGCGACCACCTTGGCCCCCCTGCCTCTGTCTCTCGGAGTTGATGAATGATTCTGTCTCCAGGGCCGCCCCTTCAGGCTTGCTGCCAGGAAAAATGCTTTCTCTGCAGAGGTCCACGCGTTGATCGTGGCACAAGACTCAAAATGAGCCTTGTAATCCCTCCAGGGAGTGTCCCCTGAAAATCTGTCTGGAACAAAACTCGGCTTCCGTTGTGCTCGGTGGATCTTCTCATCCCCTGCACCTGTCTTTTTCTCTTGTTCCGCTGTTGGCCCCTCTGGTTTCTTGCTCCCAATTGTTGCTCCCGCCAACCCTTTCTCCAGTCCCTCCACCTTCATCGGTGAGGAAACCTTCGGCGGTAGCTGTGGTTGACTCGACTCCATCTTGGTAGCAAAAACTGGACTCCACGTGCTTGACCGTTCACTTGAAACCAGCCTGTACTCGCTTCCGGCTCCCGCTTCGGGCACCTCAAACGGTCTCCCTTGAGCAGAAGCCGTGCTTATGCTTGCTCCGCTTGTAGACTGCCTTGCTGCTGCTGCATACCCCGGGGATGTCCGCAGTCCTGCCGTCATAGTGCTGAAGACTTGTGGCACGTACGGGCCGTACCCCGGTGGTGCTTGCCATGCTCCACTGACGGTAGTGATTCCTGGTGGTGCGGAAGTTCCAATATTCACACTTCTGGTGGAATATTCCCTTGCTCCTGCTCCCCCCTGGCACCAGTTTTCGATCTTCCCGATCGTCACTGGTAGCCTTGGTGCTTGCTCTACTCTGGCTCCTGATATCTGTAAGTTGCTCACTGGAGTAGAGGTGCTCAGTGGGTTCAACATCGGCGATCCTCCGGCTGGTTCCCCCAGCTCTCCCATCCATCCACGTTGTGGAGTTCTCTGTTGAGACCCCTCAAGATGTGCAGGGTTGATGCTCGCCATCGGTTGCCTTGCCCACTCTTCTCCAACCGTTGTCCATCCTGTCGATCTCCCTAGAAACAGCCCTGGGTTCACGGTGGATGTCATCGGAGAGAACTGGAGCTGCGATGCTTCCTGGACCGGTTGAAGGATGCTGCTTGCTCCGCCCGTCGCCGCACTTCCCACAGCCGCTGGAAATAAGTCACTGCCTTGATACCGGAACTCCACTCCCGAGTCGACTTCTTCCACTCGGTGTCTCCCCGGTGTAAGCACTGCTTGCTCTCTTTGTTCCATTCCGTTGTCTTCTTCCTTCAGCTGCTGAATTCCACTGAAGTTTCTCTCCTGGTGGATCCCACCGCTGCCACCAATGTGACGTGGGGTGCCAGCTCTCCTGCGTCAGGCTGGTTTGGTTGGTAGCGTGCCGTCCCGATGGTGTCCTATCCCTGCAGTGGTGGGCCACAGCACCAGGCTATCCCCTCATCTTGGTTGATCGGATCAGCCAGTAGACTGGTAGTCAGGGCAATGGAGCAGGGGAATGGAAGTGGAGTAGGAATGGGGTGGAATAGGCGGAGTCGGAATGTAGGCGGAGTCAGCGGAGTCGGAATGTGGGTGGAGTAGGAATGGGGCGGAATAGGCGGAGTCGGAATGTGGGCGGAGTCGGCGGAGTCGGAATGTGGGTGGAGCAACTTATCTCCCTTGGGACTTTGCCCTGGACGTAGTCCTAAGTAGACCCTATACCCTAAGACAGACTAGTGATTGGTGAACAGAAACAGTAATCAAGTACGGTGGTCAAGCCTTTAATCATCATCATCCGTCATGTCATTCCACATAATCAAGAGCCTTAGCAATTAGTCTAATCATCTGAGAATCAAGCAATCAACTCTAAATCCTAGCCCTGCAGCTCCTTTTATAGACTTTGAGCCCCATAAGCTAGTGCACAACTTCTCTTTGCCATACAACTGTGCATAAACTCAATTGACCAATCAGAAACAAGGATTCCTTATATGCAAAGTGTGGGTGACTCACAGTGTGCTAGTATATTTAAAACATACAGTTGGTGACTTAATTCCTATTCCGTCACAATACGCATTTGAGATTATCATTATGCGCTATGTCACGCTGGTTGTCAGCTTACTGGTCCGCGGTCGCCGGTTGAAGGGTCGTTTCTCAGTGGTCATCATGTGGATCATTCGCGACTATTTAGATTTAGATCAATGATAATTTTTTTAGAAACTCAAAATCTCAGTGGGGGGCGACTGGGGGGTGACAAGGTTTCATGGGGGGGGGCGGTCGCCCCCCCCCCCCCCCGCCTCCCCGGTGGCTACACCACTGCCCCTATATGTTCTTTAGAAAACTACAAATGACTTTAGAAGGTTTCAGAATCATGTTGTCATCAGACCGGAAGTTATTGTAGGCAGAATTTGATAATGATAAGTAATTATATTTTTTTAAATTTTGTTAATTCAAATCATTTGACCCGTTTGTAACGACTAACATGTTCCAAGCTAGCACAAATTATAATATCCGGTACAGTGTTGACATGGGGCTTCCAAGTGCTATGACATCATCAAAACGGAAGTTATGGCGTTATTAATACATACACTTAAATATTTCCAGTATAATTTCCATATTTTCAGAAGTTCTTTTCACCTCATGATGAACATGTTTCCTCTTTGAACTACATGTAGATCAAAATTCATTTTGCACATTAACAATGTAAACTGGTGACGTCATCAAACCGGAAACTACGTGTATATAAAATCTATACTGATATTTATCATACCACTAGAGATCCATTTTATTTTTCAAATTAAAACAAATGGTATTACTGTAAAGGCTGAATTTCGTGATCCGTTTTCTGTTCGAACAAAAAAAAAACATTTGCAACTTAACTGGGCAGTGTCCAATTAAATTTTCTGCCCAATCATGTGTTTGTAACTCAACAAAACGCAAATCTCTAGTTTAGTTTTGTGTTTTGTTTATTTTTGTTCACATTTGGAAAAATTTTCTAGCCCCTTATTTTAAGAACCGAATTTCATGTCCTCTCCTCCTCTCCCCCTCCCTTGCAGTGGAAATGAGCTACATGTACATTGCCCCTTGCTGTACAGACCATGGACATGTCTGAGCAATGCATGCGTATGTAACTTACCTGGTAGCAGAAATATTCCTTTGTGATGTAAGGAAGGGTTGCTGAAGACAAACAATTTATATGTCAAGTTTCTGTAGAACAGATGCACAAGTACAACAACATACGGCTTAACCACAGAAATATCTGCCTCGTCTGGAGAATAAATCCTGGCAGGGCCGAAAACATACATTAGATCCTTGTGTGTTGCTCATAACCGTACGCTTGAGGAAATCCCCACATGAGAAATACACGTAGGGCGTACGTAGGACAGTTCTATTTATAAACTTGGCTACCTTGCAAGGATCGCTTGTGATCGATGTTCATTGATCCATAGTGTCATAAAATACGTTGTATGAGAGAACAATGGAGCCGATGAAGGCAGTGGTGTACACACTGAAGTATTGTGGCATCATGTGATATTTCACTTGCTGCACTAGCCATTAGTCAAGGCCCGCGTGGCTCTACCCAGAAGTGTGGGGCCCCGGATGCTGGCACGAAACAAGACCAGTGCGAGTGGCGAAACCACGAGGGCCTTTATTTATATCTCGTCAAGAACGCTTATGTTTTTCTTTACATTTATCTACCGATTTGGAAGAGAAATTGTTATGCTTAATGCATTACATGTTGTGAATATTCACTAAAATGCGTGCGCGTCTTGTTTGTTAGAACGCCTGCGGCGCGCGTGCCCGCACACGCCTGCACACGCACACGCACGCATGTACCTGCACACGCACGCACGCACCTGCACGCGCCCGCTTGCGCGAATGTGGCATCATCTAAAAAAAACCGGCTTCTTTGTGGTGATTGGTTCATATATCTGCATACATGCATGATTCATATTACTTGAAAAAATGAAAGAATGATTAGCTCCACGTGATGGTAAAGGCACTTGTGGCTTTGCCACTTGCACTGGTCTTTTTTCGTGCCAGAATCTGGGGCACCACGCGTCCGGGTAGACACGCGTGCCTTGACTAAAGGCTCTTGCAGCACCTGCAGTAGGACAACTTTAACTGCTTTAAAAACCCTAACTCCCTACTTTCATGTGCTGGACCAAGTCTGCCAAAATACATCGATCACACTGCTTCCAATGCATGCTTTGTTCTAAGGTCTCCAGGCCCAAGTCCATCATACTCCATCAATATTGAGTCAAACCAGGCCTGCAAGGGGGGGGGTGGATGTTGATGAAGTTGGGGACGTTAAGTAAAGTTATTTACACATGAAGGACTTGAACTCGTCACTTTAATAAAAAAACACCTCAGAATTATGTTATAAGCTTCAATTTTTAATGAATTCTCTTGAGAATATTTCCAGATTACAACCAGTTACAACTAACAGACATGTAGCAATTTGTGAAATTGCAAACCTTTTATTGTGTACGCTTATACACAAAGGTCTTCTCCTCCAAACTGTAATTGAGAGGGAAGTTTGCCAGAGTGTTTCCATGCCTTGAAATGAACACACAATTTTCTTCTTCAGAAAGCAATAAGTATACACTTTTAATGTTAAAGTACACCACAAATTTAAGCTGCAAAATAAAAATTCTTCAGTAATACTTTAAGTAATTCTATAGAATAAGTTCTCACCAGGCCGCATGACTTCATGATACCGATGATCAACTAAGATTTGTTATTGTTTCTCTTAAGTTCTTAGTGAAAGTCATATCTCATTTCAAAGTGAAAGGGAAGTATTTAATTTCATGATGTGAGCGTGTGGTCAAATAGTACTGCAAACCTAGTGAATCCGCCTGTAAATCCACCTGGTGCAGAACTTGTTTCTTCTTGAAAATAACCTCTTTTTTTAATGTTTAATGTTTCCCTATATTAAACACTACTCTAGTTAAAGTCAATATTATCTCCAATAGAAGTAATTGCTCATTATTTCATTTTACGTTGGATGTTATTAGTCTTTTAAAACAAAAAATGCTCTCCTATTATTGCTTTTTAATGTCATTGCTAATGTTCTTTTTTAAGTATGTGTGATTTTTATGATTTTTCTTGAGCGCAATTCAGCTTTTGGCTGACGAATTCTAATAAAGCATTTCAAATTCACATTCAAATTATGACATTGGCCTTAATCCTAACAAATTTACTTTGCCCTAAAATTTAACATCATAACTTAAGGCCCCCCCAAAAAAAGTCTCCGGTTTCTGGTATGGAGCTTCCCCAAAAAGTGGTGCGGCGACGCGGCTTTTTTTTTTTTTTTTACCTGTCTTTTTTGCTTCAAATGTCGGCTGATGACTGCAAATGGTGCCCGACTAAACTCAGTGCAAATATATGGGAGTGCGGAGAGGCCACATAAAGCTTATATATTCTCGATCATAACCCAATCTAAAAACACAAATTGTGCAGCAGCAGGATTCCAGTCAAACCAGTGAGTTTGGTGGTTTTGAGACATCATCTTTTATTGAAAAGAAAACTTTTCATTTTGCCGATGCGCATGGCTACGGCGACGCGCGCGCATACCAGAAACCGGAGACTTTTTTTTTTTGGCCTAACAGGACTTGACTTGCAAACCCCTGCTCGGGGTATCATTTTAAAAGGATAACGCTGTGCATAAAAAAAAGCAATTTTAAGGATTTTAGTCTTGCATAAAATGCACTGAACCCAATAATTACATGCAAACCAAACAGGAACCCACTTTCAACATGCATCGTACAGCCTTTGGAAAGAATGTTGCATCTTGACGCCACTTAATTTTTCATCATATGATCTCACTACAGTCAGTCATGCAAATGCAAGTCATTGCAAATATGTTAAAAAGACATGAATCTGGGACTACAAAACATTTAGGACAATTTTGCCAGAAAATACTTTGAAAATACTCTTGACTCTCCATAGACTTTGTGCACAACCACTGAAGTGGCGTCTGGATATTTCGTTCTTTCCCAGCTGTTTAAATCATTTTGAAAAGGAAAAAAAAAAGAAAAACAAGGAAAAAGGAAAAAAGAAAAGGAAAAAAAAAAGAAAAACAAGATTATAATCTCTTTTAACTATTTACAGGTTTCTGTGTTTTATACAATTTTCTGTGTGTCATATTAGCAGCCAAGCCAAGGGCAGATCCAGAGCACAATGTTTTTTGGACTGCCAAAAAACAATTTTGGTCCCCCAAAAGTGGGTTCAAAATATTAATGCGAGGGGTTTGGGGCCTGCTTTAATAAGGGCCCGAAAACTTTTTGGATTGTAGATGCTCTGTGGTGAACTGAGGCAATTTCTTTTGAGGAAAAGATGGTGGTGTATGCAGTGCCTGCCTTTTTTGCAACAGATCTGCCCTTGAGCCAATCTACATTACTTTGTACATGAATCACCATTCAGGTTTCAAAAATATTTTGTATATTACCATGAGGGGTTTGGGGCCCGCATTATAAGGGCCCCAAAATGTTTTTGATTCTAGACGCTCCGTGGTGCGATCTGAGGCAATTTCTGACCACTTTAACCTATACTAATTTTTTTTGAGGAAAAGATGGTGGTGTACGCAGTGCCTGCCTTTATTGAAATGTCATTTAAGAAAGGGTGTTTTTTTTGGGGGGGGGGGGGCGGGTCCCCGTTGCCCCCCCCCCCCCCCCCTCCGATCTGCCTTTGAGCCCAGTTACATTACTTTGTACATGAAACCATATTCAGGTTTTGAAAAATGTTTTGTACATAAAGGCTATATACCAAAATCCTGACTGTGGGAACATGGTGCTTATGCTCTTGAGCAAGGCACTTTACCATTATTGCATCGTCCTTCGGATGGGATGTAAAGCCGAAGGCCCCGTGTGTTGTGTAATGCACGTTAAATAACCCATCAGTACCATTTATTGACAAGAGAAGGGTTTGCCCCCTTGTTTCTAGTAGTGGCTGCAATATGCCCCGCAGCACCTTGTAAAAGGTGCAACATAATGGGTCTCGTATTTCAAATTAACTTTATTTACCTTTCTTTAATAATAGAAAATTTCCAGCCCCTTGAGTACCTAATTGTTGGTAGATATGTGCGCTATATAAGACTCTGGTATTATCTAAGAAATTACAGACCAGTGTTTATTACCCAAGTGCATTACAAGCAACATTTGATGCCCCCCCCCCCCCCCCCCATACAGAAAAGTTAATCATCACTTTGAGGCAGATACCACTCTACAGCTCTGTCGTAGCCATTCAGCATGGTGAGGTCCCTTGCATTCACTCGATACTGGAATGGAACCAGTTTGTTCAGTCCCTTCCGGAAGTCACGCATTTGGAGGCCGTGATATTTCTTGACACTCTTAAATGATGGTACTTCCTCGCGTGGTGGTATGCCTAGTCCCCCTGCCATGATATCTGCTCGGAGATACATCAGAAAGTAGATGGTATTGTCGTAATACTCTCGTACGGGATTTAAGCCATCGGTATATGTTCCGGTGTCTTGAATACACAAATCTTTACATGTCTCAAACATACTGGAATCAAATGATGTAATGTTTGCTCCTGGTACTGTCTCAATCCAGTTCATACTCTCAGTGACAATAGCTGAGTAGCTGTTGCTGACATTAAGCAGTGGTTTGAATGTCTGTAGGAGTTTAGCGAATCCCACATAGTCAGCAAGGTTGGAGGTGAAGATTCGGTCATAGTTGGGCATGCTCCAGGTTTGATGACGATTAGGAAAGTCCAGACAGTTGGCCAAGGAGACATGGATAAGTAGCCTTCCTTGAAGGATGAGACTCTTGACTTTCTGGAGGAGGTTTGTCACGTACTTGTGGTATATCACCATCGGAGAGGAGTGGGATCCAGGAGTGAGCTCTCTTACTCTCAAACAGTCCCACACTGCAAAAGGAATGGATGACTCCTTGATGCAGTACACAAATTCACAATCTTCTGGGGCCGTTATATCACAAACATTTTCAAAGTGTGCGCTGCGTCCAGTTAGTGTCGGGTTGTCAAATGGCAAAGTTTCAATTTTCACCATTTGAGTTGGGACAAACAAAGCATGGTCAAACCACTCCTTGTTGGTCTTCTGGTCTTCAGGCGATAGACGTGCTAGGTAAACTGACACACCTTCTTTCACCAGATATGGCTCAAACACTTTCTCTCTTTGCTTTCTTAGATTGATCGAGGTTCTCTTGCCTCTTTTGCATTCCATTGATTGCCATCTTTCCCAAACCTGACACAGATACCTAAGATCTTCATCCAGGACACTCACCAGTCCTTTGGTGGCATCGTGGAGTTGCTGAGCAGTCATCTGAATGAGTTCATCCAAGCTTGTCTTGATCAAGTCGTACTCTCTCTTTGAGATATGGAGTGAGTACCAAATGGTTGTCAAACTGGAAGCAATGTAGTCAGTGTCTGCAAAGCGGACCAACATAAAGAGAAACAGCATATTCCTTGCCATGACAAAAGGGTCAAAATCATTGAGAGTTATATGCAGTTTCCCCTGGTACTCATCAGGTAAGGAACCAGCTGTCAAAACTGTGCTGCGTAAATCTCCGCACCCAGCAGATAAAACATGAAAATCCCTGGTCAAATTTTCAAGTGCCATCTCATCGGACAACTCATTACTGGCAAGTTTAAGGAAGTCTTTGGCCATAGTGTTCCCAAAATAATGGCTTGAGTCTGCAACCCTTGTATTACATGCTAATTCAGAGTTTCTTTCTGTAAGCTCAGCAGACAGTTCTTTCACAATTTCCTTGACTTTTTCGCAGAACTCTTTATGGGCTGGCCAGTCTCTCCGCTGACACTTCTTATTGCAGTACCATACATCATTGCACCTTGCACACTGAGAAAAATATAAAAGACAAGGATGTCCTCAAAATATGAAATGGAACTTTTCTTTGCCAAGGTCAGGTAAATATTACAATGGGCAAAACTAGCAAATCAAGTCTTTGATTTAGTGCAAATTTTTTTTAACACCTTCGACACCAAAGGGTCAAGGCATTCTATCGATTCAACTATGTAGCATGGAGATGACTTTTACCCTCCTAGAATTCATGTTTTTGGTTCATTTTGAACAATACTTGTGAGGTAAAATATGCAGAATTGCTTTTAGTAAAGGCGACAGCAGAAAAATTCAAAAGTTGGCATCACACAGATGTATGTATATAAAATTTGATGGTCTTAGAGGGCCAGCCTATTGTCCTCTATTATGGCTTTCTCACTGTATGACTGACTGGCTATCACTTGTGAGACAGGCAGAGCTATCATTACATCAATGAATTTTGTACACTCCAGGACCAGCTTTACAACGCTTGCTCTTTTTTTTTCTTTGGTTGGGGGGAGGGGGAATTTTGAATGTAATTGTAAGCCACTGCATGTATCCTACCTCACTGAAGATATTTGGAACTGTCCTCCCACATGCGGCACATTTGTTGTCCCCATAAAGGTGGCACTCCACACTTCCGTGTCTGACTTTGTCCTTGGTTTGGCATGACGTGCTGCAGTACTTTGCCATCGTGCAAAACTCGCAAGGCACTGAATGTTGAGGGAGAACCCTCTCACAACGCCAGCAGTGTCCAGGCTGAACATCCATGATTATTGCTGTATTAATGTCAAATGAGGAAATCGTTAACAAGTTTCAATTAATCGGCAACAAGCATAAATTTAGTTCCTGTAATTCGTAAGTGATTTCATTGAGTGTAGAGATGACTTGAAAATTCATTTAGTAGCTTGAATTAGAAGAGTGCAGTACTACTTCAGTTACATATGTTATTCGTAAGTATATATGCTCAGGAGCCTTCCAGCACCATGCACTCCCCCTCATCCCCTCCCCTCCCCCACCCTGATTCTACCTCAACAAAAAGAGAATAAAATTAGTGACCACATGTATCTTGTGATCAAATATGTCCTACATGTGATTTACATGTGTCTAATGAATTGTCTGAACAACATGGCAACACTTTTTACAATCAATATAATTTACATACACATCCTTTCTGATAATTCTTGTGATGAAATATACAGCAATTTGAAACAAATTTGAGTCGTTTGAGCCTTCAAATAGATCATGTTCCTTATTTATAACAAAATCATTTTATCACTTTTCTTTTTTTGGGGGACTTTCCCCCTTAAATTGTGTTCAAATCCGCCTCTGATGATGTGTCACCATGTTAGCACTAAGACATTACATGTACATTAGGATAATTTCTAACATATACATGTATGTAGAGATGCAAGACTATGATGTAAATTGTATCAAATATCTTCTAAACAAAACAAATAGTTTGAAGGTTTCACCAAAGGCACTGTTGTTGAGCATTATCCAGCATTATACATATTGGTTCTGAACATGATGTGCATTTAAAATTATTTGAATAATTAGTTTGTTTCAAAGATATTTCTTCTAACAGTGAATTAAAATGTTGCCTTCTACAGACGTTATCAGTCCAATGTTAACAAAGTCAATAATCGTAAGAAAATCCTGACTGGCACAAGTTGACAACTAGCTCTTATTCAAAGTATTTATTGGTACTGAAACATGCTAAGGACACCTCCCAACAAAAGAGTAAATTACTTTAAAATTCTAAATATTGCATACTGATGTGTCTTATGTAACATACAGTCAATGTACAATGTACCCAATCGCCAAAAAAATATGTCTGTTCAGGTAGTTTGGAGGATGTTTTGATTTTTTTAGTTTTTGGTTTATTTTTGTTAACAATTTAAAACAATACACCAAGTTTCATCTTTTTGGTTAACAGATTACTGTGCTCCCCCCCCCTGCACCTATACCGGTACGTAAACTTACGGTGGTAGCAGAAATGTTCTCTCCAGATGTAAAGTTACAGTCCTGTTGGCGACAAACAATATGTCCAGTTTCTGTAAATTTTAGACACAGAAGTACGACAATCTAAGTTTGGTAACAGCAATGCCTGCCTCCTCTGGAGAAAAATCCTTGCTGTGCTGGAAGTGTATATATAGTTCACTGTGTGTTGTTCATAACCGTACAGTTGAGGAATTCGCAAGTAAGAAATACATGTAGGCCAGTTCTGTTTCTAAACTTGGCTATTGTGAGAGGTTCGATCAATGGTAATTGTTCATCTATTGATTGCTAACATCTGGTAAACAATAGCTTATATAGAGAACAATGGAGCTGGTTGTTGTAATAGAGGACAATGGAGCTGGGTCCACTTTTTCCTGTCCCTGATACACCTGATATGATTTTGTTTTTATTCCTGAATTTGCTTACATAAAAAGTGATTATGTAAGCAAATTATTTACGTAACAAAAAAATAGTTTTCTTTACATAATACCTGGCTGGAAAATTACAGAACAGAAAACAGGGACATGAAATATTGCTACACTTTGGACCCAAATTTCTTGAATGACCCACAGAATTATATAAGCTTCAATTTTAATGAGTTCATTTGGGAGGCCCCAGACCCCTTGTTGAAGTGATTTTTGCCTGGAAGGATAATTTCTCTGTATGTTGCTCAAAACCACACAATGGTGGAAATTCGCACATGAAAAATGTACACATAGGGCAGTTCTATAAATTTATAAACTCGTCTATTGTGAGAGCTTCGATCGATGTAATCGTTCATTGATATATTGCTAACATCTGGTAAGCCTATAGGTTGTTATTGTAGGGGAGAACAATGGAGCTGAAGCATTGAAAAATCCTGGAAGAGTGATATTTGCAGTTACTGAGATACCACGCCATTATTGAAGCGCATTACACGATGGAATGTGGAAGGGGAATGGGAATGTAGAATCGGAATATGTAGTGTCAGGAGTGGTGGATCCTTCCTTTAAGGGTGGGGCAACTCTGTGGACCTTCATTCACCTTGGGGACTTGCCCTTGAATCATTTAATCCTTTTTATTTATCACTGGAAGTAGATCTGATCCTAGAACATGGACTAATAACTGGTGATCAGAGACACTATTAAAATCAAGAACGGTGGCCATGCCTTTAATCATTCATCACAATCTGCCATGCCATTCCATCATAATCAAGAGCCTTATAATTTAACCTAATCGTTTGAGAATCAAGCAATCATCTACCCATGATCTACCTAAATCCTAGGCTTCCTAGCCCTATCGCTGCTTTAATAGCTCATGAGCCCTATTAGCTAAGTACAACTTCTCTTACCATACAACAGTGTATAAACTTAAGTGACCAATCAGATACCGAGGTTCCCCAATATGCAAAGTGTGGGTGACTGACATGTTCTATGGTATTTAAACATACAGTTGCAGTTTCAATATCCCACATAGGCCTATAGAATCCCGGGACATACCGTTATTTTGTTTTACCATTTTGGATTTCCTCAAAAACAAAAACCGTGAACGAACCATTGACCGTTTTGTCGTTTGACAGTTTTGTAACGGTCAAACGGTATTAAGTCACACAACAAAAATACTTTTTGTTGTTGTTTTTAATTGTAGAAAGTGTTAAACGGTTAGTTGCTTTATTTTTACTTTTTTAGAGTGTTGTTTTACAAAATCATGACAATGACAAAACAGTCAATAGTCCATTTTTTGATTTAGGTTCGGCAATTAAGCAATGCACCTAGGAATGTTATTAATGCGTCCTTGGGATCGAGTCATTGCCTGGGCCCTCCTTGCATTTTCATTCTCACAACAGAATTTGCGAAGTAGCTATTGAAGAGCCGCGTCGACTTGAACTCCAATTTCCTTCAAAATATCTGCAACTTCATCAAACGTCTTACCATCCTGTATCCATTGTGAAAAGTAATGCCCTCCCTTGCAGTTTTCCAGCGCCATTTTTGCTTGCAACTCTTTAAGCCCCACCAACTGAATCGCATGAGAAGGGGGTCAGGGTCCGCGCCAGGAATCACACCACGCATTAATTATGCCAAGCCAACACTCGTGTAAAGCATGGTCCCCCTCTATCCCCTTGCCCACCGCCACAAAATGCACCACGGACTGTTAACTATGACACTAAAATAAAAAAAAACAGTCTGTATTCAATACTGACCGTTTTGCTGTTTTTCAAAGTTATTTGTGTAAAACTGTAAAACAAAAATAATCGATCGTTATGCTATAATGAATTTTACTAAACTTATAAAACGGAGAAACTGTATTTATCTTAATACCATTTGTCTTTTTATAAAACTGTAAAACTCTGTCGTTTTATAAAACGACAAAACAGTCAATGGTTCGTTTACTGTTTTTGTTTTTGAGGAAATCCAAAACGGTATAACGAAATAACGGAATGTCCCGGGATTCTATAGTTTGCGTTCCATAACAATACCATTGAAAATATGTAAACTTTCCTCAAAGTTACATAAATTGTCTTTGGGAGGCCCCCAGCCCTTGTTGAAGGAATTTACATCTTAACCAGCTTCACATTTGCAGGTTACAAGCAATCCGCATATATATCACATGGTAATCTAGTAAAATTAACCCTATTGTGTTTTTAAACCATCGCAGTGTATAAGTCCGCCCCTAAATTACATAAAACCTTATGATACTAATAATGAGCAATTAAAATCTGCTAGTTTCTTTACATGAGAGGCACTCATTTGTCAACTGAACATGGATGTTGTTTCATCATAACATTGCCATTTATCCTAACAAATTTAGGTTGCTCTAAATTGCAAACCTTCACATTGTCTCATTTTTGAAATGATAATTCTGTGTAAAAAAAAGGATGTTTTTCTTTCAAAGAATGCAGTGCATCCAATATTACATCATACGATCTCAATGAAGGTCAGTTATTGCAAAAATGTTGCAAAGACATGAATCTGGGACGAAGATACATTTCTGACAATTTTGTTACAAAATACTTTAAAAATACTCTAGACTCTCCATAGACTTTGTGCACAACCGCTGAAGTGGCGTCTGGATATTACATTCTTTCCAGCCTTTTAAATCATAGTGAAAGAAACACAATTTTCATTTTAATAATCATTTTTAACTATTTACAAGTTCTTGTTAGCTTTTGTGTTTGTCATAAGCAGCCAAGCTACATTACATTGTACATGTATCTGCATTCACTTTAAAGGGAAAATACAACATTTGCAAACATCAAAAAATAAAACTACCAAATCATTTTGAAATACCTTGCTGGACTGTTAGTGAATGACAGTGTAAAGCATCCTGTAAAATTATGGCACCTGGTATACTGTCATTTTCAAGAAAAGTGGTATTTTTGTATCAATTTCCAACGCTGGTCGGCCGACCAGCGTTGGAAAATACTGGCTTTTTTTCATATACTGGCCCCAATTGACCATCACATTTGTTTGCAATCGATTACACACCTATGAACGGGTACAAGCCAGCTAGATTGGTTTCCTAACCTTACAATTCCCCAATGTATGTAAACTGCTCTGCTTCTTCTTATATGGAGTCAGGGAATCAGACTTCAGGAAAATGATTGTTTTTCTTGGTTTTTATAGTATTTTCGACCCCAAAACCTCAAAAAAGTCAGTGTAATTATATTTACTAAATATTTCCAACCCCCCCAATTCCATCCATTTCTGAAAATTACAGCAAAAGCAAATGATGTATATTCCCTTTAAACAAATAGTTTGTAGATAAAGCATACCAAAAAGAGAATGCAGTCTTTGTCTTTCGAGGCTGTTTGTTGCCGTTGCTTTGCCTCAATCCAGTGCTTGAGCATTATTGGCTACAGAGTATTGAGTGCGCTAATGGCATTGAGCTGCTAGGTATAATTCATTGCTAAGCGAAGAAACGTTCAGCTTAGAACCACTGTGTAAATGGTATAATGTATTACGAAGTGAAGAAACATTCAGCTTAGAACCACTTGCAAGCAACACACATTTATTTGTGAATAACACATGATATGAGGACCTTGGTCTGGTAATTATTTCCAGTGTCGTGTAAACCATTTTGTGGCCTGCAGCCTTGGGTCTCTGTTCTTTGCTTAGAATTACCACGGACCCTCTACACAAGGATGAATTAAACATCTGAGCTTGTGTACAAAATGTAAGGGACGGTTTGTCTAGGGGTGTGATATGCTGCGTCCGCTCATAGAACAGTGCATAGAACATGTAGAACAATGCGCGCACCATGATCGCCGCAGTCTTGCGCCAAGTCCCACACACGGCGCAAGCACGACGCGCAAGTGCCATATCAAGCCTCTAACCAGAAATTTGGGAAGTTGTTATCCTCGTGTAGAGGATCCGTTGACTCACTGGCCTGTGCCTTTCTATACTTTCTCCCAGTAATAGACATGTGGCCAATGTGCTTTCACACTTACTGCCTTCATGGAGCTTACAATATGGCTGCATACTCTCTTAAAACTGCATGGATTCAAGGTATTACAGCATAGTGTTTACTACGTTCAAGCAGCATTTGATACCTCAACCCCCCCTCCCCCCATACAATCAAGTCTACAGTTCAGCATCACTTTGAGGCAGATACCACTCTACAGCCCTGCCGTAGCCATTCAACATGGTGAGGTCCCTTGCATTCACTCGATACTGGAATGGCACCAGTTTGTTCAGTCCCTTCCGGAAGTCGCGCATTTGGAGGCCGTGATATTTCTTGACACTCTCAAATGACGGCACTTCCTTGAGTGATGGTATGCCAAGTCCCCCTGCCATGATGTCACCCCGGAGATACATCAGAAAGCCGAGAGTATTGTTGAAATACTCTCTGATGCTATTTATGCCACCCATCATCTTACCAGTGTCTAAATATAAAGCCTGATTACATTGCACAAAATCAGGTGGATATATACGCATCATATCTTCAATGTCGGCTCCAGGTACTATCTCAATCCAGTTCATACTCTCAGTGACAATAGCTGAGTAGCTGTTGCTGGCATCAAGCAGTGGCTTCATTGTCTGCAGGAGTTTAGCAAATCCAACATAGTCAGCCAGGTTGGAGGTGAAGATTCGGTCATAGTTGGGCATGTTCAAGGTCTGATGGTGATTAGGAAAGTCCAGACAGTTGGCCAAGGAGACATGGATAAGGAGCCTTCCTGGAAGGATGAGACTCTTGACTTTCTGGAGGAGGTTAGTCACGTACTTGTGGTACATCACCATCGGAGAGGAGTGGGATCCAGGGGTGAGCTCTCTTACTCTCAAACAGTCCCATACTGCAAAAGGAAATGATGACTCCTTGATGCAGTACACAAAGTCGTAGTCTTCTGGGGCCGTTATATCGTTATAACTTCCAAACTTTGCGCCACGTCCAGTAAGTGTTGGGTTGTCAAACGGCAAAGTTTCAATTCTCACCGTTTGAGTTGGGACAAACAAAGCATGGTCAAACCACTCTTTGTTGGTCTTCTGGTCTTCTGGTAAGAGACGTGCTAGGTAAATCGACACACCTTCCCTCACTTTATCTGGCTCAAAAACTTTCTTTCTTTGCTTTCTTAGATTGATCGAGGTTCTCTTGCCTCTTTGGCATTCCACTGATTGCCATCTTTCCCAAACCTGACACAGACACCTAAGATCTTCATCCAGGACAGTCACCAGTCCTTTGGTAGCATCATGAAGTTGGTGAGCACTCATCTGAATGAGTTCATCCAAGCTTTTCTTGATCAAGTCATACTCTCTCTTGGAAATATGGAGTGAGTACCAGATGGTTGTCAAACTGGAAGCAATGTAGTCAGTGTCTGCAAAGCGGACCAACATGAAGAGAAACAGCACATTCCTTGCCATGACAAAAGGGTCAAAATCATTGAGAGTTATATGCAGTTTCCCCTGGTACTCATCAGGCAAGGAACCAGCTGTCAAAACTGTGCTGCGTAAATCTCCGCACCCAGCAGATAAAACATGAAAATCCCTGGTCAAATTTTCAAGTGCCATCTCATCGGACAACTCATTACTGGCAAGTTTAAGGAAGTCTTTGGCCATAGTGTTCCCAAAATAATGGCTTGAGTCTGCAACCCTTGTAATAGAGGCTAGATTTGAGTTCCTTTGTGCAAGTTTGATAGACAGTTTTGTTATGACTTTCTTGACGTTTTTGCATGTCTTTTTATGGGCTGGCCAGTCTCTCCGCTGACACTCCTTATTGCAGTACCATGCATTGTTGCAACTTGCACACTGAGAAAAAAAACACACAAAAGACAAGGACATCTTCAAAATATTAACCAACTTGTTTTCTTTGTCATTTCTTTGTCAAGTTTAGGTAAATATTGCAAAGGGGAAAAAAACAGCAGATCAAGTATGTGATTCCGACCGACTGACTGACTGACTCCAGGACTAACTGATTGACTGTCTCCCCAGACGGGCAAAGCTATATAGGATTACACCAATGAATTTTGTGCACTCCAGGACCAGCTTTTCAGGGCTTGCTCTTTATGGGGTTAATTTTGCATATAATTATAAACCACTGCATGAATCCTACCTACCTCACTGTCATCTTTTGGAACTGTCCTCCCACATGTTGTACATGGTTTGTCCCTATAAAGTTTGCACTCCACACTTATGTGTCTGACTTCGTCTCTGTTTCGGCATGGCATGCTGCAGTACTTTGCTATCGTGCAAAACCCGCAAGGCGCTGAATGTTGAGGGAGAACCCTCTCACAACGCCAGCAGTGTCCAGGTTGAACATCCATTGCTGCATCGACATGACAAACAAAATTGTGTTATGGATTACTAACTAATAACTACAGGAGCAAAATGAAACTAGACTTATGTTTGTGGACAAACACAGGGCTGTTTCAGTAACTTTTTGTGTCATGTGACATCCAGGAAGAATGTGTATTTCTGTTTATAATAAATGGTGTCATATAATATGTGATTTCATTCTCATAGGGCTTTGAATTATGACGTCATGTGTCACGTCATGATGACGTCACATCAATTTTCATCTATAACTGTAATTGATTTGGAAATAACAACTTAGCCAGAGCATACATCGTTGAAAGCAAGTTCACACCTTTCACCAATTTTACATTACAAGGCACTTCCGGTTTCAACCGGAAGGAAGGGTCACATGATTTTGCACATAAAATCAAAAATAAAGACCCTGGATATAATTCCCGCAAAAGTCATGTTCAGGTCTCTCACGGTTGATTTTATATTGATTTTCAAAGATTAAATCTATAAATTGTTAACGTGACGTCACATGACCCATGATGACCTCATCATGACGTCACTTCATTTTTTTTTTATCTATAACACATCCCGGTCTAAATACATACCAACTTTCAACCCAATTGGACTTGTTGTTCTGTAGATATAGGCCTTCAAAGTATGCACTTTTAATATGACATCACTTGTCACGTGATGATGTTATCATGACGCCACTTAAATTTTCATCTATAACACATCCCTGTTTAGGTACGTACTAAGTTTCAAGCCAATCGGAACTGTCATTATGGAGATATGGGACTTCGAAATATGCATCTATATTGTGACATCATGTGACTCGTGATGACGTCAATGTTCGGTGACCATCTGTGGGTGGTGGTCTAAGTGTGTGCCAGGTATAAAAGCAATTGGATCGATTTTAGTGCCCAAAGTGCCAGAACAAAAAACGTGTACAAAGGCTATGGGCTTGGGCTGAAAAAGGAAAAAAAAAAAATCTGAACGAAAACAAAGGCTGTTTCGGCTGGTTGCCGAAACAGCCAAAAAAAGTTTAACACCTTCATGACGAAATACTGCTCCAATAAACAAAACAAAGAGTATTCAAAACCCTATTTAGAACTTTTCAGAGCATCACAAAGAATGAAACCGTATCCCGACAGAAAATAGTCCTGATCACACACCAACAGCCTTTAATCCCTGCTAGAAAAAGTATGATACCTTGCTACACAAACTGGATTACTTGTATCTTCCCTGCAAAAAAAATATATACGATTTTCTTTTTTTTCTCAATCATTAATACTCACCCAAATGTTTGTGATCTACAGTTTAACAGCTACCGGTACCAGTATAGTTATGTACAGCCTGTTAGCAAACAGAGTTGCTGTATAGTGTTGCAGTAATGAAGAACTTGCCTTCAATCTGCTTCTTATACGCTTGATGTTAAGTGGCGATCACGTGATGCTTATTGCTCATATCCAGGAGAAAAGGGAATGCCCCTAATGAGAAATACCGATATCTCAACCTCGTCCCCAGTGCTTACTTTATTTCCATCCTCGATTCCAATAGTAAGCCATGGATATGAAACTTTCTTCCTGCGTCCTGATTTGATACCACAATTGGCTAGTAATGGATTGATAGCTTGTACTTGGTGTTGTTATTTCCAACATGCATTACGTGTTTTCACGATCATTGTAATTATTATTATTATTATTATTTATTTGACCAAAACTACAAACACAGAGATGGGCCACGGGCAGCAAAAGTAAAAATACTGTGGTCCGCGGACCTGTTGCCCCACATCAAAGTGCTTAAAAATCATATATAGAAATATATGTAGAAAAATTAATGTAAAACACACGCAAACAAAAGGAACAACGCGTCATTTAACAATGTTTTAAAAAGACAAAATTCGCACAAAATGATTACAAACAGTTAAAAAAATTTAAAAAATTTAAAAAAAAAAATTAAAATTAATAACGTCCACGCCTTCTCAAATATATTCTTTTCCTTTCTAATTTGCTCATACTTATGCTTTTTCAACCAAAAAAAAGGGCGCCGCATTTATGAATGGGAATAAAAGAGTGATGAAAGACTCGGGCTTAACGGCCATTTTCAAACCTTGCAGTGTCGTGGTCGTGATGACTTGCAGGACACAGGTCACACAAAATCTATCCAATCAGAGTGTTAATTCGTCAGCCCTTCCCAGCTTCCTGTTTGCAGGGCGGGGGGTACGAGCGAAATCTTTCACATTGCATCAGTATTGGCATTTATTTAACTAAATTACATGTACCTCCTCCTTCTTGATAGATTACTGTCTACAGGTGCCTTCCCTTCGAGTGGAATTGTGTTGTAATGTTTGCCAACGTACCATATGCCCACATATTTTATCAATTTATTAAACATATGCACATACATACCGTTCATGTACACGTACATGCATGCTCATGTACATTTTAATGTACCAAGTCATTAATTGTAAACGATAGCATGCATGTTTACCTTGTAATGTCGATGTTACAATGCTGAAAACGACCAAGAATGTTCTAGTGCTTTCTGTAGTTTTCAGGTGTACTATAATGTACATATGTAGCTACATATACACCGTAAATGATCTGGCAGGGCGATAAATTCACCATACCTTGCACCACAAGGGAGTGGCAGTGACACACGCAGGGAAGAGACACTTATGATAACTTATGCTTACATCACTAGGTTGTGAACAAGGTCATATAACATGATAGAACATGAATTATGCAGGGTACGTGTGACCGGGAGATAAAAGCGGCACAATATGCACGCACAGTACATACATAGCAGAAATATTTGTTTGTGATGTAAAGTTCCTGGGTTGTTGAAGACAAACAATTTATTTGTCAAGTTTCTGTAATGTTTAGATGCGGAATTAAGCAGCATAAGTTTGACAATAGAAATATCTTCCTCATCTGGAGATTAAATCCTGGCTGGGATGAAAGGACAAGTTCACTGTGTATTGCTCATAAAAAAAATAGACATAATTACAGTGTACCAGCGCCTTGAGTACATAATTGTTGCGCTATAAGACTCTGGTATTATTAACCTTACAATTGAGGAAATCCCCACATGAGAAATATGTTGGCCAGTTTTATTTATTAACCAGGCTTTTATGAGAGGATCACTTCTTATCATTGTTTATCCATCGATAGTGTCATATACATGTCACACAATAGGTTTATTTTTTAAAGAAATATGCAAATGAAGGCAGTGGTATATGACTGAATTGGAATCATGTGATATTTGCAGTTTCATACTGAGATAACACACCTGCATGGACATTTAGTTCTGTTTCTGACCAGTTGGCAGGTGCGGTTCTAGAACCAATATTTTTGGGGGGCTAGCACGGTGGATCCAGAATTTTTTCAGGGAGGCGTGCTGAAATGTAGATCGGTTATTTTTTTCAGACACTTAGGCCTCCGAAAATCAATAGGTTGGGGGGGGGGGCCTCATGCCATATTTTCAATGGGGAGCGCCAATAAAATCCTAAAATCATTCACACTATATTAACTAATGCACCCTTGTCACGGCTATTTCTTCTTTAGGGGGAGACCGTTCGCATGTACATCACAATCCTTCTTTTTGCTAATGCATTTTTTTTTTTATGGAATTTATTTGTTTATTGTATTATTAATACAATCCTAAAATCATTCACACTATATTAACTAATGCACTCTTGTCACAGCTATTTCTTCTTTAGGGGGAGACCGTTCGCATGTACATCACAATCCTTCTTTTTGCTAATGCATTTTTTTTTTTATGGAATTTATTTTGGGGGGGCTATGCAAAATTTGCAGTTTCATACTGAGATCCCCCCCCCCCTAGAACCGCGCCTGCCAGTTTGGAAAATAAAATGAGAGCTAGGTTTTATTGCTTTAATCCTGCATGAAAGTTTAAAGGACATGAATTCCCCACTTTAAATCTTAAAATATCTGTGCGTAAAAGTTGCCTCAGTTAGCATTAACTTTATGTAAAGCTAATTTTCTTTAAAGAATTTGTTACGGGGTGGGGAGGCAGACCCATTGTTCAAGGGAAAAAGCGCATTTACCAACAGAATATTTTACGACCACTTACAACATACAGACATTGCATGGCAATTTGTTTTAGTAACATTGTGTCTTTATTTTCAGATACTTAATGTGTGTGCACACAACGTTACTGCTCGATCCTCACAACATTAATTGAGAAAAAAAGTTTATGCTGGTGTTTCCATGACTTAAAAAAAACTTGGTAACCCTCTTCCCGCCCCCCCCCCCCAACCCCCCGAAAATTTCTCACTATTTTTCAAATGTAAATGGTAGATCACTTATAACTATTTACAGGCTCTTGTATTTTATACAATTTTTGTTGGTGATAAGCAACCAAGCTACAACACGAATCTGCATTCATGTTTTTAAAATATTTTACATGATGAATTTTCAAGTTGTAAGTTTCATTCAAATTTTTCATTTTGGATGTTTTCTAACATCTGAAAATGTTTGTTTTTGCAGACGGGTGGGGATGGTGGTGTTGTATTTGCACCCATAAGATGGTGTCAAGAAAGATAGGCCTGAATTATTGTGGGCCTGCAAATAATTTGAACATTTTACAGTAAATGTTTCATAATTAAACAAGGGCAGATTTGGGTTGTTTTTTGGGGTTTTTTGGATGTCGCTGTCAAAAGTAAATAAATTTTGATTTGCCAGAAAATGAGAAATTAAAAAACAAAATCTATTTTTTAAGAGACCTATGAAAAAATGGTTGACTAGCACAAGTTGAAAACGTAGCTCTAATAGGTCCTATTCTTATATGAATTAATACGCTGTAATGACGCCATTTTGGGGTTGTAATTGAACGGGTATCCAATGTTATTTACTGATATTTTGGATCCTTGGGCACAAAGCCCTTTGACCTTTACTTCCGGTGCTACCAGAAGTGTAATGAAAATTGCATATAAGTTGATAACCGAAGCATTTTACTACAGACAAAAATATTATGGAAGTGTTGAGTGAGAAATGCCAAACACAAAATTCAGTATAATGACGTCATCACCCGAAAGGGCACCCTCTACAGGGTCAGTCAAAAAAGCGGAACCCAAACCCCAAAAATTATATTTCATATTTAGAAAAATAATAAGCACCACAAATAATCATGACTGTAAAGCCAATTTCATAAGCTACTTTTAGATGAAAAAACTTACTGAAATTTCTCATTCCGTTCAAAGATATTAAACACTACTCTAGTTAAAGTCAATATTATCTCCAATACAAGTAATTGCTCATTATTTCATTTTACGTTGAATGTTATTAGTCTTTTTTTAAATAATGCTCTCCTACTGCTAATGTTCTTTTTTTTTAAGTACGTGTAATTTTTATGATGTTTCTATTATAATTTGACCGCAATTCAGCTTTTGGCTGACGAATTCTAATAAAGCATTTCAAATTCACATTCAAATTATGACATTAGCCTTAAGCCTAACAAATTTACTTTGCCCTAAAATTTAACATCATAACTTAACAGGACTTGACTTGCAAACCCCTGCTCAGGTAATCATTTTAAAAGGATAACGCTGTGCATAAAAAAGCAATTTTAAGAATTTTTAGTCTAGCATAAAATACACTGCACCCAATAATTACATGCAAACCAAACAGGAACCCACTTTCAACATGCATCGTACAGCCTTTGGAAAGAATGTTGCATCTTGACGCCACTTTTTTTTTTTCATCATATGATCTCACTGCAGTCAGTAATGCAAATGCAAGTCATTGCTAAAATGTTGAAAAGACATGAATCTGGGACTACAAAACATTTAGGACAATTTTGCCAGAAAATACTTTGAAAATTCTCTTGACTTTCCATAGACTTTGTGCACAACCACTGAAGTGGCATCTGGATATTACATGTACATTCTTTCCCAGCGGTTTAAATCATTTTGAAAAGAAATAAGAAATACAAGATTATAATCACTTTTAACTATTTACAGGTTCATTTGTTTTATACAATTTTCTGTGTGTCATATAAGCAGCCAAGCGAAGGGCAGATCCAGAGCACAATGTTTATTGGACTGCCAAAATACAATTTTGGTGTTCCCCCCCCCCCCAAGAAAAAAGTGGGTCCAAAGTATTAAGGCGAGGGGTTTGGGGCCTGCTTTAATAAGGGCCCGAAAACTTTTGGGATTGTAGATGCTGTATGGTGAACTGAGGCAATTTCTTTTGTATGCCGTGCCTGCCTTTTTTGCAACAGATCTGCCCTGGGGCCAATCTACATTACTTTGTACATGAATCCGCATTCAGGTTTCAAATATATTTTGTATATTACCATGAGGGGTTTGGGGCCCGCATTATAAGGGCCCCAAAATGTTTTTGATTCTAGATGCTCCGTGGTGCGATCTGAGGCAATTTCTGACCACTTTAGCCTAATTTTTTTGGAGGAAAAGATGGTGGTGTACGCAGTGCCTGCCTTTATTGGAACGTCACTTAAAAAGTTTTTTTTTGAGGGGGGCATGGTCCCCGTTGCCCCCCTTGCCCCCTTTGCCCCTTCTGCCTTTGAGCCCAGTTACATTACTTTGTACATGAAACCGTATTCAGGTTTCAAAAAATGTTTTGTATATAAAGGCTATATACCAAAATCCTGACGGTGGGAACATGGTGCTTATGCTCTTGAGCAAGGCACTTTACCATTATTGCTTCGTCCTTCGGATGGGACGTAAAGCCATAGGTCCTGTGTGTTGTGTAATGCACGTTAAAGAACCCATAATGGTTCTCATATTTCACATAAACTTTATTTGCCTTTCTTTAATAATAGACAATTTCCAGCACCTGGAGTACCTAATTGTTGGTAGATTTGTGCACTACATAAGACTCCGATATTATTCAAGAAGTTACAGAGTAGCGTTTATTACCCCGATACATTACAAGCAGCATTTGATGCCTCAAACCCCCCACTTCAGAAAAGTTAAGCATCACTTTGAGGCAGATACCACTCTACAGCTCTGTCGTAGCCATTCAGCATGGTGAGGTCCCTTGCATTCACTCGATACTGGAATGGAACCAGTTTGTTCAGTCCTTTCCGGAAGTCGCGCATTTGGAGGCCATGATATTTCTTGACACTCTCAAATGACGGCACTTCCTTGAGCGATGGTATCCCAAGCCCCCCTGCCATGATATCTGCTCGGAGATACATCAGAAAGCAGAAAGTATTGTGGTAATACTCCCTGATGCCATTAATGCCATCCATCTTCTTTCCAGTGTCTAAATATAAAGCCTCCTTACATTGCAAAAACTCGGGTGGATATGTAAGTGCCACATCTTCAATGTCGGCTTGCGGTGCTATCTTAATCCAGTTCATACTCTCAGTGACAATAGCTGAGTAGCTGTTGTTGGCATCAAGCAGTGGCTTCATTGCCTGTAGGAGTTTAGCAAATCCAACGTAGTCAGCAAGGTTGGAGGTGAAGATCCGGTCATAGTTGGGCATGTTCAAGGTTTGATGTTCAAGGAATGACCTTAGACAACGGATGGTACTCAGACGACGCACGGCACAAACTTCACCTCGCATGCACGAGGTCGAGTATGATACGTTGTCCATAACACATGCATAGTACTACTCATGTACATGACGTGTGGCAGGCTCAGGATGCCCAGCTATCGCATGATGGTTGCTAATTCACTAACTCCCCGACTGACTGACTGACTGTCACCTGTGAGACGGGCAGAGCTATCAGCAGCCGATTTCACGAAGCGCTGCGACGCGTTGCAACTCAAGTTAGGACGTGTAATGTGTAACATGTCGCAACTCGCGAGGCGTTGTATCATCCATTTCACGTAAGTTGAGATGTGTTGAACGCGTCGTAAATTCCTTGACAACGGCTTAAAACACGTCGCAAGTTACGACGTGTCTAGTGGTCATCGCAAAGTAAGAAGAGTCCCTTTCCTAGCCAATTTAATGCCATAAACATTACATTAACAAGATTATAATACCGTAAATATAAAGTCGTAAATAGAAAATTCATCGAATAATTATGAATTAGATTGGAATATTGCAGTTGAAATTTCAAAGTAGCTTTACAGTCCACTGAGAGCTTGTTTTCCTTCAAAATTGCATCGCACAACCGCCATTTTGTTTTACGTTTTAACAAATTTTGAGTAGAGATCCCATGACTCTTTGTTGAATATCAGACGACTATTTACTGTACACTGACTTAATACATGTACATAAGACAGTCGCCGCGTTGTGCTATAAATACACCTATGACACGTTGCACTTACGACGTGTTTTGTGAAATGGATCGCAGGATGCGTCGCAGCTGCGACGCATTGTAGGGATGCAACGCGTCACAGTGTTGCGATGCATCGTAAGTTACGAAGAGTTTGATGAAATCGGGTGCAGGATTACATCAATGAATTGTGCACTGCGGGAGCAGCTTTTCAAGGCTTGCTCTTTATGGGTTTAATTAAGCGTATAATTATAAACCACTGCATGTATCCCACCTCACTGACATCTTTTGGAACTGTCCTCCCACATGTGGTACATGGTTTGTCCGCATAGTAAAGTTTGCACTCCACACTTCCATGTCTGACTTTGTCTCTGTTTCGGCATGATGTGCTGCAGTACTTCGCCATCCTGCAAAACTCGCAAGGCACTGAATGTTGAGGGAGAACCCTCTCACAACGCCAGCAGTGTCCAGGCTGAACATCCATTGCTGCATCCAAATGAAATGAGAGCAAAAAAAATTAGTTTCTGTATTGTGGATTTAGTGAGATTTAAATTTTTAAATATTTTTTACAAATCTCGAAATACATTTTGTGGGGGAAGATGGGGGGGGGGGGGACTGGAGGCTTTCGAACTCATAATGCACAAATGATATGCCTGAATTATTGTGGGCTGCAAAAAATCCGAAAATTTTGCAGGAAATATTTCATAATTAAACATGGGCAAATTTGTTTGTGTGTTTCATGTCGTATTTTTTAATTCATGCATGTGTAAACTTACCCGTTAGCAGAAAAAATCCTTTGTGATTTAAAGTTCCTGGGTAGTTGAAGACAAATGATTTATTTGTCAAATTTCTGTAGTTTTTAGATGCAGAAGTACCACAGCATAAGCTTGACAAAATAAATGTCTGCCTCGTCTGGAGAATCAATCCTGGCCGTCTGGAAGGAAATTTCACCGTGTATTTCTCATAACCGTACCCTTGAGGAAATCCCCACATGAGAAATGCACGTAGACCAGAGTTATTTATTAACTTGGTCTCGTGAGAGGATCACTTGTTATCATTGGTCATCGATTGATAGTGTCATACGTCATAAAATATTTTTTTTAGAGAAATATGCAAATGAAGGCAGTGGTATACACACTGAAGTGGAATCATGTGATACATGTATTTGCAGTTTCATACTAAGATAACACACCTGCATGGAGATTTAGTTCTGTTTCTGACCAGTTGGGAAAATGAAATGAGAGCTAGGTTTTATTGCTTTAATCTGGTATGAAAGTACGGACATAAATTCACCACTTTAGTTTTTGAATATATGTGTGAAAAGGTTGCCTCAGTTAACATTAAATTTATTTAAAGCTTTTTTTTTTTAAAGAATTTGTTTTGGGGTGGGGGAGGCAGACCCATTGTGGAAGGGGATAAGCGCATTTTTTTACCAACAGAATATTTTACGACCACCTACAACATACAGACATTGCATGGCAATTTGTTTTAGTAACATTGTGTCTTTATTTTCAGATATTTAATATGTGTGCACACAACGTTACTGCTCGATCCTCACAACATAAAGTAAGAGAACAGGTTATGCTGGTGTTCCCATGACTTGAAAAAAAACTTGGTAACCCTCCCCCCTCCCAGAAAATAAATTTCTTACTATGCCACTGTTTTTTAGGCTCATTGTGAAGAGAACTTTCTGACAAAAATTTAAATGTAAGGCCAAAAAAAAAAATGTCGGTCTCTGGTCAGCGCGCGCGTCGATCTTTTTTTTTTCTCCAAAATGTTCCGCGGTAGCTCCAACAGCGCCCTCTATTTCTGCACCTCCTCATTTTTTTATGGGAAATTGCACCAAGGCAGATGATCGAAAGCACCAAGGCAAATTATGGAGGACACCAATGTACATGAGGACACCAAAAAAGCAAAAAAGTACCCCACCTTGTCTGTACAATCCAAGCTTGAAGGAAAAAAAAAAAGCCCCCCCAAAAAAAAAAAATCTGCGTGGCTGCGTCAATTCCGGAACTTTGGTCTGACCAGAGACCGAATATTTTTTTTTTTGGCCTAAAAGGTTCAATGTAGATCACTTTTAAATTTACAGGCTCTTGTATTTTATACAATTTGTGTTTGTGATAATAGCAACCAACCTACAACACGAACCTGCATTCATGTTTTTAATATAGTTTACATAAACTAAATACATAAAGTGTCAATTTTAAGAAGTGCTTTTAAAGCTGTTCATCATTGCCTTGTTCTTGTAATTGAGCATCATTGGCTAAAACAGAATTGGGTCTAATTCCATGGAGCTGTAAGGTATAATTTATGATGATAAAAAAATCAGCTTAGACCCACTTGCAAGCAACATACATTTTTGGTTCAACACATGACACCTTGTCTGAGTATCACCCATTCTCCACGCAGCCCATCTCCGGCAGAACGTCTGATACATCTAAGCACGCTTGACATCATTTCATTTCAAAATCTGGACTAAGATTGTGATTGGTCAATTTATAAGCTACATTTTTGGAATACAACAACCTGTACAAAACTGCTACTCGTCGTGGGTGTGATGTTTATGCACGCGGGGAGCTTGCAGTATGCGCGTGTAGAAGGCGCTCGCTGATTGGTCAGTTTCTCGAGGTCATACGCAGTCTAGTTGCATACTTAATCAGCGAATCTGCTCATGTAGCCTAGATGCTGGCTGGCAACTTCATGACACATTGGTCTTGTAAATAATGTCTGTGCCACATAATTCATTTGTGTCCTGCAGCCTTGGACCCCTGTTCTTTCCAAAGATTCACCGACTCTCTCTCTCTGGACTCGGTGGCCTGTGCCTTTCATTATTTTCTCCCAGTAATAGACATGTAGCCATTGCAATTGAGTCATAAACTGCATCAAAGTCAAGCTTTTTTTTTATGGATTCAAGATTTTACAATATTACAATACAAGCAGCCCTCATCCCCTCCCCCCATGCATAAGTCTACAGTTAAGCATCACTTTGAGGCAGATACCACTCTACAGCCCTGCCGTAGCCATTCAGCTTGGTGAGGTCCCTTGCATTCACTCGATACTGGAATGGCACCAGTTTGTTCAGTCCCTTCCGGAAGTCACGCATTCGGAGGCCGTGATATTTCTTGACACTCTCAAATGACGGTACGTCCTTGAGTGGTGGTATGCCTAGTCCCCCTGCCAAGAGATGTGCTCGGAGATACATCAGAAAGCAGATGGTATTGTCATAATACTCTCTGATGCCATTGATGTCATCCGCCTCCTTACCAGTGTCTAAATACGAAGCCTGATTACATTGTGCAAGCTCAGGTGTGTCCACCGCTTTTTTAATGTCCGCTCCAGGTACTATGTCAATCCATTCCATACACTCAGTGACAATAGTCGAGTAGCTGTTGCTGACATCAAGCAGTGGCTTCATTGTCTGCAGGAGTTTAGCAAATCCAACATAGTCAGCAAGGTTGGAGGTGAAGATTCGGTCATAGTTGGGCAAGTTTAAGGTCTGATGATGATTCGGAAAGTCCAGACAGTTGGCCAAGGAGACATGGATAAGGAGCCTTCGATGAAGGATGAGACTCTCGACTCTCTGGAGGAGGTTTGTCACGTACTTGTGGTACATCACCATCGGAGAGGAGTGAGATCCAGGGGTGTTCTCTCTTACTCTCAAACAGTCCCACACTGCAAAAGGAAATGATGACTCCTTGATGCAGTACACAAATTCACAATCTTCTGGGGCTGTTATATCCGACAAACTTTCAAACTTTGCGCCACGTCCAGTAAGTGTTGGGTTGTCAAACGGCAAAGTTTCAATTTTCACCGTTTGAGTTGGGACAAACGAAGCATGCTCAAACCACTCCTTGTTGGCCTTTTGGTCTTCTGGGGATAGACGTGCTAGGTAAATCGACACGTCTTCCCTCACTTTATCTGGCTTAAACAATCGCTTTCTTTGTTTTCTTAGATTGATCGACGTTCTCTTGCCTCTTTTGCATTCCATTGATTGCCATCTTTCCCAAACCTGACACAGATACCTAAGATCTTCATCCTGGACAGTCACCAGTCCTTTGGTAGCATCATGGAGCTGCTGAGAACTCATCTGAATGAGTTCATCCAAGCTTGTCTTGATCAAGTCGTACTCTCTCTTGGAAATGTGGAGTGAGTACCAGATGGTTGTCAAACTGGAAGCAATGTTGTCAGTGTCTGCAAAGCGGACCAACGTGAAGAGAAACAGCACATTCCTTGCCATGACAAAAGGGTCGAAATCGTTAAGAGTTATGTGGAGTTTCCCCTGGTACTCATCAGGCAAGGAACCAGCTGTCAAAACCGTACTGCGTAAATCTCCACACCCAGCAGATAAGACATGAAAATCTCTGGTCAAATTTTCAGCTGCCATCCCATCGGACAATTCATTCCTGGCAAGTTTTAGGAAGTCTTCGGCCAAAGTGTTTCCAAAATAATGGCTTGAATCTTCGACCCTTGTGATACATGCCAGTTTTGAGTTTCTCTCTGAAAGCTCGAAAGACAGTACCCTTATGGCACCCTTGATGTCGATGCAAATCTCCCTATGGGATGGCCAGTCTCTCCGCTGACACCCCTTGTTGCAGTACCAAGCATTGTTGCAAGCTGCACACTGAGGGGAAAAAAAACATGAAAGACAAGGACATCTTCAAAATATGAACCGACTTGTTTTTTTGTTGTTTTTTTTGTCAAGTTTCAGTAAATATTGCATGGGGCTAAAAAAAAAGCAGATCAACTCTGTGATTTAATGCAAAATTGTTTGAGTACAATTCAAAGGTTCAAGTCATTCTAAAATTGGGTCAACTATGGGCTCCGTGCACCAACAAAAGAGGGTGCTTTTTTACCAGTTTTGAGGGCCTGTGGGGAGGGGGAGGGGACACACAGCGTGTGTGCGTACTGTACTATACTGGTTCGCGCGTGGAGTACGCGCAACTTCCTGAATGTGCCAAAGCTATAGCCAAAGCATCTCTGAATGAGTGTCAGGCGTCGTCGGTGCGTGAATACATTCAAATTAAACTCGTGCACGGAGCCCATAGCATTAAGATGGCCTTTTCTCTCCTAGAATACACTACCTTTCTTTCTTATAGCCATTTTTGTGTGTGTAAAGATGACAGCAGATAAATTCAAATGCTGAGTTGCCATGACATTTTTTAATAAATAGCCGGTCCCAGAGGGCCAGCCTAGTGTCCTCTTGCACCTATCTCACTGCATGACCGACTCATTCACTGACTGACTGACTGACAGTGGCATAGCCAGGAATTTTTCAGTGGGGGGTGCTGGGGGGCTGGAACATTTCATGGGGGGCCATCATGTACAACAATGATAATTTTTTTAGAAACTCAAAATCTCAGTGGGGGGTGACTGGGGGGGGGGGGGGCAAAAAGGTTTCATGTTACCCCCCCCCCCAGCACTTTCAAAATCTAGTACATAAAAGCCCACTAATTCACAAGCATTCTTTTATTACAAGAATCATTCAAAACACTCATGTACTGTTCAAGTTACAGAATTTTAAACACAACCGCTGTTTTAAAGTTCTGTCCACGAATCATCAAAAAGGTGTGCGTTCTTCCAGCAAAACGAAAACAATTCACGCGCATTTGTTTTTGTTTTGCTGAAAAAATGCTGAAGTGTTTCTGTGATCCATGGACAGAACCTCAAAACAGTGGTTGTGTTTAATTTTAAAATTCTGTAACTTAAAAAGTATATGATTGATTTGAATGATTCTTGTACTAAAAAAAAGCTTATAAATTGGGCTTTCATATCCTAGATTTTGAAAATGCTACATGCAGAACTTTCCTAAAACAATGGTCCCAACATTTGGGTTTCTTTTGCTCACCCTGTATAGTCAATGACCATAAACACATCTTTTCATATGCACATTTTTTTGGGTCTGTTATGCACACAGTTGTGTGTGCGCTGCATTCATGTGATTCGTTTTTATAGACACAAAAATCAATTTCATAGCACACATCCCTTTTCATATAGTATACGTTGTGTGTCCATTCCGATCGTATAGGATTACCCTGTAATGCCAGTTTTTTAAATATATTTTTTGCACTCAGGGACCACCTTACTAGGTTTGCCGTGTTTTTGCTTTGCAATATTTTTAACACGATTAGAAACCACCGTGTGTATCCTACCTCACTGATATTTGGAGCCCTCCTCCCGCATGCAGCACATGTTTTGAGCCCATAAAGTTGGCACTCCACACTTCCATGTCTGGCTTTGTCTCTGTTTCGGCATGGCGTGCTGCAGTACTTTGCTATCTTACAAAACTCGCAGGGCACTGAATGTTGAGGGAGAACCCCCTCACAACGCCAGCAGTGTCCAGGCAGAACATCCATGATTATTTCTGCATTGATGTAAAATGAGGAAATCATTAGTGAATGTCACTATCAATCAGTGATAAGCATCCAGTTCTTGTAATTTGTAGGTGATTTCAGTGATATGCAAAGGCGACTTGAAAAGGGGTAGTTCTAACCCCCCCTCGACCCCCTTGTCCCCTGCCCTCAACCCCTGACCATTTTGACCCATGACCGCCTCGACCCACAACCCCCTTGATCCATGACCCACACCTCCTCAACCCACAAACCCCTAACCCTTTTGACCCACGATTGCCTTGACCCACGACCACCTCGATCCACGACCCTCTCTCGACTCACAACTTCCTAAACCTACGACCCTCTTGACCCACGACCCTTTTGACCCACGATTGCCTCGACCCACGACCTTCTCGACCCGCGACCACCTAAACTTACGTTCATACCCCTCACAACACAGTCCGCCTGACCAGATCAAGCCATGAAATGTTTTAATAATTCATACTTGCTCAGCTATTCTAAATAATTCAAATCGAAAAGATTTTCATCTTGAAACAAAACACGCGCACCATTCACTACGACTGCAAATTTAAGTCACAATTTCGTAAGTAGAGGGAGTCATGGGTGGAGTGGGTTTTTGAGCAAGCCCTTAAAATATCACTGACATGACTGAGTGGCTCAAGTTTGAAATTGCAGTACTTGGTAATCCTTACTTTTAGGACCCCGTTCCTATGTAGGAAGGGAAAGACTCACCAAAACAGTTGACTAAATGACACTCAAAATTGACATTCTGATACTTTGTGGCACATCTGAACAATTGGCAATGACACCTTCTTGACTTCTAAAGACTGCTTTAGCCTGCAAAATTCACTTTGGTACTGGACAGACATCTGCAAAAGTCAGTCAGAAACACGTAAAAAAAAAAAAAAATCCTAAAAGGAACCAGTACTTTTCCAATTACATGCACATGATTATTCTGAAATATGCACCACCAACCCTTCCCCATGCTTATCCCATTCCCCACCATGGCCAACAAAAAGAGAATACAAATGTATGTCATTCTCATAATGAAATATATTTTGTACAAATTAACATACAGGCCTACACATAGGCCTATATCCAGATCAATGTACCCAATCACCCAACACGCCCAAAACCAGTTTTGACATTTCTATTTTTTAGTTTGAACCAATTTTCCCATCTAATTGACCACTGAATTCCCTCTTCCTTGTGGATAGATACTGTCTGTGCCTCCCCTTGCAGTGGAAATGTGTTGTAATAGTTTTGTCTGCCAAACAAAATTCCCTGCATCATTATCAATCAAATATTTTGACCAGATCAGTAATATGCATACACATGCTGTTCATGTACAATGTACATGTATGTACATGTACATGTACAATGTACATGTGTGCATGCCTGCTTAAAAGTTATTGTACATGTATGTACGTAACTCTAATCATGCTCTAATCTAACCTCCATGCTCTAATCTAACCACTAACTGTACCAATACAACTTGTATACTGTAGCAGACGTGTTTACCTTGTGATGTCGATGTAACAATACTGAGAAAGACCAACAGTATTCTAGTGGTTTCTGTAGTTTTCAGGGTACTACTATGAAGCTAAATATCCTGGCTGGGAAAGGACGATTTCACAATATCCCTACACTTGGGAAATTTCCCATACATGAGAATATGACACGCATGCCAGTTCTATTTATAAACTGTATTGTGATTGGTTCACTGATCATGCAGGCGCAAAGGTCACTTGCTTTACTAGTTATATCATGGTGTTACTTGTGCATACATGTACTAAGGATACGCTGTACAATGTACAATGTACATGTACAGTGGCATATAACAAAGATACTACTATACGTGTATACTGCTATAGAGGACACTGGGACACTGCATGGTATCTATATGTATGGTGACCTGTAACACGATGATGTCATCATATTGGGCCATATGATGGGGCCTTAAGGGTGCTGCTTACAGTGGGTGCATTAAAAGCGCTGTACACTATAAACAAAAATACATAAATTTTATAAAAAGAAAAATTAAGTCATTTAAAATTTAATTAATTGATTTAACCATTATTTTAAACATATTTTGTTTACTTTAAAAAAAAAATCCTGTTGAGAATGAGCCATAATAAACAATAATACACATGTTATGCCAAGAGGAAAGAATATATAGGGGGAAATTATTCACACCATCTCTGAATCCATACGTTCCTGTACAGTACCATTTTTACTGTAAACTGTCAAAAAAGTTTTTTGGCACTTTTAGGCATTTCCCATAAAAGCGCATGAGTGGTGCTAGTAATCAGAAAATAAACTGCTTTAAAATGTTACATATAGTACCTGCGTGATTTAACCAGAGAAAAATAGTTTAGCAGCTTTGCATGCACAACTAAGTTTTCACGTTGAGTGCGTGGATCAAATCTGCTTTTACCTGCCTGTCGTGTGAGGCGCCCATCCCCGGGCCCATCGTGACCTTTGAGCAAGTTCTTCCTGTTTCACTTTTTTCAGCGGACTTCCTATCTTTCCATATAATTACACGTACAGTGGCTGCGATACCAGCCACTTCAGAAATTCAGTCTTATTTTTGACTGAACAAAGAAATGAAAATAATTATTCTTTCTCAAAGTTAGGATAACATGAGCTCATAAAATAAAGCAGTACTATTTGGGGGAAGGGGGAAGTGGGCAGTAATAGCCTCCAATTCCTGCTTTATCCCATCCTTTGAAATGTTATGATAATATCAATAATAATAATAGATAGAATAAAAAAAAAACACAGTGTCTTTTCTGCAAAAGCCATTATTGAGACTTTTAAACAAGTGTGGAAAGAAAGTTGTGTTCAATTCAAACATTTCAAGTTCTGTTGAATTCAAACATTTATAGCAATTTTGAGAATGTGTCCCTTTGAAATATAGAAAAAGTAAAACCCTCAAAAGTAACAACCTGAAAAACATAGTTGAATGAATCAACAATGCTCATTGTTCCAACGCAATTAAAATGTATTCTTCCTTTGTGTATCTTTACAGCGTAACCCTATGATACCAACTCTCCATTTCAACTATCGGTACTTTGAGGTGGAGCAGGAAGGGGAGACGCAGTGGTGGTTTGGGGGTGGGACAGATCTCACTCCATATTACTTGGATGAAGAGGTACATTTTATGGTACTCTTAAATCTGCTTTGTTTTTTTTGTCTGGTTTTTTGGGGGCCGTTTTGTTATATTAAGATATGTATCGTTTATTCTATTTGGATTCTTTGAAATATTTTACTGTAGTGTAAATACAAAAATACACGTGTACAGTAGGAAGTGGGTTTGAAACCTCTCATTCATGAGTTGACTTTTCTTGTCTGTGTGAGTAAACAAAAAGCAGAACCCAAACCTTAAGAAATGCATATAATATTTTAAAGAATATGTAGCACCAAAAATAATTATGACTGGTAAGCCAATTTCAGAAACTACTTTTTAGATGAAAAAATTTACTTCAATTGCTTGATCCATTCAAATTTTTTCACCGTTTAAACGAAATGACCCTAAAATCTGTTTTTTCCAAAAATGTGATTTCTAGAATTGTCGTTACTATTGTACATCACCAGCAATAAAACCTGTTTAAAAGTTACAAATATTCAACAAAGTCCTTTTGAAGGCCCATCTTTAATAAACAAAGGGGATTTTATAAATCCTATTGTTAGCCAAAGCAGGGTTGTTAATAAAGATATTGTGTACTACAGTTGTTGAAACAAGTATTCTGTGTTATTTTTTTTGTTTTTTTCCAAACAGTCAGAACACACAAATAGCTTTTTTGGACAAAACTGATTTTAGGGTTACTTTATATAAATAGTGATAACATTTTAACGTTTTTATTGCAATAATTTTCTCACTTAAATGTAGTTTAATAAATTGGCTTCCAAATCACAATTAATTTTGGTGCTACATATTTTTTTTTTATATGAAATATATTTCTTTGTTTGTGTGTTCCACATTTTTTTTACTCGCCCTGGCCTGTATGTGTAACACAATTTTTTTTTTTTTTTGTAAATCTGAGAGGCAATCAGATTTTACACATCTCGCTTCTTTTGTCAATTGATTTGAAATGGATGTAAGCTTGGAAGAGTTGAAAGCTTTCATTTGTCTAAGTGTATCAACCACTGATTGTTAAATTTCTGTTTTTCAGGTTTTTCTTTTTTTTTAATATTTATGTAATCTTAAAAATTGTTTTGTTTCCATGATATGAAATACTTCATATAAAACGTTTGATAAAATCTGTGTGCTTTTTATCAGGACGTGAAGCAATTTCATGGTACTCTGAAGAAAGCCTGTGACAAACACAACCCCCAACACTACCCAGACTTCAAGAAATGGTGCGACAACTACTTCGTTGTGCATCACAGGGGTAGGTTGGCTAATATTCTTCCCAAAAAATGAGCAAATTAATTGCAATAGATTCAACAGCTGGGCTAAACGTTCCTAGATCTACTAACCACAGATTTCTGTGCTTCAAGTAATGATCACCATTGTCTTTTTACATCGCTAGCATTTAAAAACTCACCAGTTATCCTGTATGCACAGAATCCTTAAGGTCAGTTCATACTTCTTACAAATGCGAATACGAAGCAAATTTGATGTCAGAATTCGCCGTTGTGGATATGTGTTACCTTAAATTAATCTTAAATTTGCAGCGCAAAGACTTGCTGCATTTGCTTTTGTGCTGCATATGAACCGGCCTGGGGAAGTGCTAGGGTAATTCCTGTTGATGTACCCTAAAGGAGACATTTTTTCATCATAAGTTTTACATTAGGCAAAGAAAAAAATAGTTCTGCTTCCGATTACATGGCCATTCGAAAGTAGGGTGGGTAGACAGGGAAAAAAAATTTGGCCACATTTTGTTTATGTACGATCATCGTATGGAGGCGTCTGCGTGTAGTCAAAGGTATATTGCTGGTGTTTTTTTCTTCTTCTCAAATTTCCAATTAATTAATTAGGGTTGGGGCTGTCAGAATAGGGTAGGTAGGGAAACCGGAAGCAGAACTGGGTTTGCACTAGCCTTGCAGCTTGGAACCAAGTAAGCTCAACCCAGAACTCAGACTTTCTTACTCAAAAAAGCAACTGTACAGTCATCATTTTTGTTTATACACTGAAATAATTAGACACCGGACATTAGGCAGACATTTCAATGCCTCCCTAATGTCACAACTCCTACTTATTTAGAGGAAAAAAATTTTGTGTCACAAAATTTTAGTGTTGCAAGTAGGCTAGATCGATTGCTCATGGTCCAAAACATAAACATACCAAAATTTGTGGGGGGTAGGATAAGGGAAATTGGGGTCAGGGGTCATTAAAGTTGGAGACATTTTGTGCACAAACAGTAAGGTACCATTCCCATAACAATAACAACCATCGCTATTTTACAGATATTTCTGTTTTTTTCTTGGTGAAGATTCTATTTGCACAGTTAGAAGAGCCACATTCTTAACAAAACTGCTGCTTCAATATCTTTAGGAGGTAAATGCAGAGACATAATACATGTACCATACAAACAAGATTTTGAAAGCATGGATGACTAAATAGCCTATGTTTTAAATTGAAGGTGAGCGACGTGGAGTGGGAGGGATCTTCTTTGATGATCTGGACACGCCCTCTCAGGAAGAAGCCTTTGCCTTTGTGCAGGTGAGGGAGCAACTAATAAAACATAAAGGGTAAAGGGGACAAACCTGAGTTCACAGGAAAGGAGTGCCCATCTCTCTTTTGCAGCAATAGGGCCAGACTCGAGTCCATGAAATGCGCTGGGGGATCGCCACACCTCCTGCACAGCGAGTCTGTTACCTTCCCAGCATTGAATAATGCCGGTACCCATTCAACACCTGGGTTGAGAGGAGTAATTGAGGTAAAGCGCCTTACTCAAGGGCACAACACGCATGGCCATCGAATACTGCATTAGAAACATGGCATATTCCTGCTTTATCAAAACATCGTTATTGATTGTATTAAGTATTCCAGATCCTTTTTCTGTTGAAAAAAATCAAGGTCAGTATATTTTTTGTGTACCCATTTGAGAGATTGAGATCTTTAATTCTGTGAGCTTATTTGCAAGACTGACCGTTCTCACTCAATTTTACACTGAAGGCTCAATAAAAAAAAAACGATTCTGGGATTAATGACATTGTCATGATATTGTTTTTATTCAAAGGAATGTGCCAATGCCGTTATACCCAGCTACGTGCCTATGATCAAGAAACACATGAATGATGGATATGGACTCAAAGAAAGGTATTTCAACACTGACAAAAAGATATTAAATACACTTAAATGCCATTGCTTCCATGTGTTCAGTGCCTGTTGAAGATGCTGAGTTAGTGTACATTCGATTGAAGAATTATTGTGTATGTAATTATTATTTTTAATGGTTCCAATCAATTATTATTGAGTGACTTCTAAATATTACTTACATATGTTGTTCTCCTTTAATGCAGAGAATGGCAGCTACTCAGACGTGGAAGGTAAGTTTTGTTAGTGTCATGAAATCTGGTCCCTTTTGAAGGTAATGAACACCATTTGCCAAAAAAACCCAAAAAAACAAGGAAATCAATACAATCAATCTGAAGCAGGTCGAAATTTAAGCTCAGTACATATAGTTTTTGAGAAAACTGTGAAAATGCATCTTCATTTTTCTGAACGCAAGGCAAGGTTTCCATGAAAGTCCTCCCTTCCAAAATGTTCATTAAAACGTGTTCATTAAAACGACTTGCAGCCTCTTGTGGTGTGATCCCTAGTTTGTCACTCAGGAAAATACTTCTGATTCATGGATATGCAATCGATTGCAAACTAAACCAAATGTTGTCAATTTGGGGCGGTACTTGAAAAAGAACTGGGTTTTTTTCTCACGATGATTTGGTCCTTACCATCGCAAGGAAATGATTGCAATTCCTCTTTCCTTGAAAATGACAGCATATTAGGCGCAACTATTTCACAGGATTCTTGATCCTATTATTTACTTACAATCAAGTAGGATATATTTCATAGTTTGGCAATTATATTTTTGGATGTTTGGAAATGGTGTCTATTGAACATAAATGAGCTCTCAGTATCACACTTGTGTGTGAGTTCTTGTTGGTTTGAATTGTGATTAACTTGTTCAACAACTTATAATCGCCTAGATTAAAACTTGTTTACTTTTTCCAGGTACGTTGAGTTCAACCTTGTGCATGACAGGGGTACAAAATTTGGACTTTTCACACCCCAGGCAAGAATAGAAAGCATCCTGATGTCGTTGCCTCTCAGTGCAGTAAGTTGTCTTTATTTATTTTTTAATCATTTATTCAGTGAAAGCAAAATATTTTATCCAGTAACTCTCGTTTCAACATCTCTGCATAAAAAAAAAAAAATCCATGCAAAAATGTATCTTTTTTCCCCCGATGATCTGAGCAGAAATGGAGATACAAGCATTCTCCTGAAGAGGGATCTAAGGAAGATGAGCTGATGAAAGTTCTCAAGACGCCAAAGGAATGGGTGTAATCTCCAATCTGGTAGGAACAATTTATCGTAAGATCCTTGTTGGCTCTTCACTGAAGATTTTGGCCATAAGGCACATCAAGAATATCATATTTTATGACAAGGTAATCTCTTAATCGATGCTCATCTGCAATTGAACTTATTTTATTTGATACAGCAAATTAAGCATACGCTTCAATACATGTCCCATAGGTTAGCCTTTTCAGTTTACTTTTTAGAATTCCCTTCTTTTTTTTACACGTTTGCATCATGGTCGCACTTCTTAATTTTACTTTCTATTTTGCTTATGTAACATTCCAATCAATCAATCAATTCGGGCAATTCACAATGCAATGCGCCACAGAGAGTTTATTTTTCCCAGTGCATTGTGGGAGATGGTCGGCAAATTCACAGCGCGGGACATTTGAAATTGTTAGTTTTTCCACTCAGTAGTTTCGTAAGCGTATGATTCGAGTATACGTTTGCCCTTTTCTTTTTATCAATATGGAGTTTTTGGTAAGGTATCTATAACAAATTAGCTCCAGTTGTCTACTGACACTCGTTCAAATGGGCCATGTTTTGTCGACCGTAAATGGACTCTCCATGGCAAACCCTTGGTGGCGCACTGCATTGTGAATCGCCCCAATTAATTAGAAATATCACAAAACGTGATCAGAATGTTTCTATTTGTTTTTGTTTTTTTAAGAATAGTTTAGGGATATTTTAAGAATTCTTTAAATCATCAGATAGACAGGTAGACTCAAACAACAGGTACTTGTAGACTCAAACAAACAAGTTCACATAATATGTACCAACCTGTACAGTCATTTTTTTAATTCACTGTAATACAAACGTAATATAAAATACATGCAGATATTATACACGACTTTAAATATTAAAGTCCTCTACCCACGTATGTGAATAACACATTTATGGCAGTGATATGCAGGTCCCATTCTCACCGTCAAGAGATCGCACAATCTCGAGAAGATTTCAAGAGATTTCGGGCAGTCCTTGTCGGTGCTTCCACCAGGACCCGGGTCAGACTGTTTCACGCTCGCCAAGTGTGACTATACAGTCCTATGTTTCACATTGTCCCATTAATATAAAAAATAGCTCTAGGTTAACTGTTGTAAAAATTCTAAAGCTGAGGTATTTCTGTGTGTGGTGCGTTAGCACAACTTAGATAATAATTTGTAAAAAATCCTTTGAGAAAAGAGGCCTCATCCAAGATAATTTATCAATATTTCATAAGTTATAAAAAAAAAATGCTCTAGGTAGTGGCTTTAGAAATTATGTTTTGTTTTCACATTTTAGAGCTTTCTTTTACTCCAATTGACAACTCATGATTCGTCCATATGTCTAGGACATGTTCTGCTTTCTGGTTTTTTAAATTAAGGTATTTTCAGTTAATATCAAAACAAAATTTGGGTAGGGGATGTACTGTAGATTTTGTATAATTTTTTTTTCAATTTGTGTTCAAAACAAAGGTGTTATACTAGAACCATAATTTATACATGTACTACATGTATGTTAGTGCCTATAGATAGAAGTTATTCACAGATATATCAAATTATGGATAGTAAAATTTATTTCGGAGCTATTTTAATTCAAATAAAGGTGCTTTTTTTGGATAACAGATACCAAATTTGGTATTGTATGTGATCAGTAATTTTTTCTCTGACTCTACAGTCCCCAAAGTCAAGGTTTTTGTTTTTTAATCCACTCGCTCACTGACGGAAATGGGTGAAAAAAAGTTTCAAAAAAATCTGACAAAGAATAACTCACAACACTAAAATAAAATATATATGTACATATAAAAAGTTGCTGTAAAATTAGCAATTATTACAGTTTAAACAATCCTAATATATTTACTTATCATCCCTAATTTTTACGTCATTTTTACACAGTCTTTTTACTGTAATATTTGTTTCAGCTTAACCACAACTTGAATCTACATGTAAATCGTTCTCCTCTTTACACATAAATTACTTTGAAAAATAAAAAAAAGATCCCAGTGTGGTTGAAACTTCGGCCGTGTCTGAAACGGGCTTCCAGAGCTACGGCTACGTCTATTGTCAGCACGTCCCCGCGTATTTTCAACAGGCGCAGACCTAGACCTAGCTCTAGACAGCCGATTCGGATGCAGCCTTAATCACTCCACAGCTTTGGGTAAAGTTAAAAAATATCTCAAACTTGATTAATACTGCAATTTATGTTAATACTACAGACTGAGGTTAATGCATAAATATTACCTGGTTTTATTTAATACTGCCTGTCGCTTCCTGTTATTTAAACAACAAAAACGAGTGATGTCATTTGGTCTTGTACATTTGTTCCATGCAAAGTTTCGTGAATTCATTCATAAGCATATTTGGCGGCTGTGAATTCCTACACATGGCAGTTCAAGCTCTTTTGGGTGAAGATACATGGTTTTTTTTGGGGGGGGGGGCGAGTATTTTCAGGAATGGATTGTAACCTGTAATGACACATAACTTTGTTATGATTTGTAATAGGCTGGTAAGGCAAAAAAGAAAAGAATCGGTCTCTGGTCAGACCGAAGTTCCTAAATTGATGCGGCGACGTGGGTTGTTTTTTTTGTTTGTTTTTTCAAGCTTGAATTGTACAGACAAGGTGGGTACTATTTTGCTTTTTTGTGTCCTCATTATACATTGGTGTCCTCCATAATTTGCCTTGGTGCCCTTTATCATTTGCCTTGGTGCAATTCTCCCATTCCTTGGTGCTCCTTGGTACAAAAATTTGAGGAGGTGCGGCAATAGAGGGCACTGTTGTAGCTTCTGTGTTAATTTAAAAAAAAAAAAAAGGTTGACGCGCATGATTAAAATCGATGCGCGCGCTGACCAGAGACCGAGGTATTTTTTTTTTTGCCTAACAATCGCTTTTTTGCCCGAATCCCAACAAATAATTGTTTAAAAGGTTGTGGTTCCAAACTGTTTTTCGATGTGACCTGAAAGAAGAAATCGTAACAAAAATTTGCAGATATGAACGGTTCATATTTTTTTGGTTATACAAATAGTCTGAGATTTGTTTGGTCCGCCGAGAATTTGTCACTTTCGAAACTGAAAATGGATGGCCAAAAAGTCAGGTGTCTCTGTTACCATGGTGATCTGCTCTTAGTTACGTGCTGCCTCTGCCAGTACTTGCATAGCAACAGCTGGATCCACCATGGAGAGCGCCCTCTCATCCAATCCCATCTGCTCGGCCAGTGCGCTGAGGTCCAGACCAAACAGTCGCATGAAAGACAGAAATTCCATGTCCTCATCTGCAGATGTAATGGCAAAGATAGATTCAGTTACAACACTTCAAATTTTAGGAAGACTTTAAAAAAAAAATGTGTAGTGGAAGTAAGATTATGGTTTTAAGTTTTGTGTCATACTTTAACCATTAGCATATGTATTACATTGTGTTTATATCAAGCAGTGGCAGAACACAGTTCTAAATTGGGGGGGGGGGGGCAAGCAGTGCCAACCGGCTGCTGCAAATTAAAAACAAGGGGGGGGTTGTTGGGCTTGACCTCATGTGTTGATAGGGGCGTCCTTTTCCATGTTTTCTTTTCTGTGAATCATTCACCCTGGCCCTCATTCGTCGATAGGTGGTGCTTTTTTCATTTCAGTGAATGTTACACCCTGGCCCTCCAGTTCCTGATGATCTTTAGCGATCATGATTAATATTTCGATGGTTTTATGTCTAGTGGCAGTAGACTAGAGAAGTTACTTTTTGTTTACCCAGATATAGGGCCTATATAGATATATATATATAGGGGGGGGTTGCAGGACGTTGTTCAAACCTAAAGTACTATTTTACATGGTGGATGTGCAACTGTTGTGCGCTCATTAACCAGTTCACGCCGGGATTATTTTGACAAGAACGGAACGAAGCGAGGGACTACTTTTCACTTGACCTCAAGCCAGGCGGGTTGAAGCCGTCACCCTCGGGCAGCACGCTCATATTTCCGGCCTCGCTTGCTGTGAGCGGGTCACTGACAGATATTTCCAGCCTAACTCCCTGCGTGTTTATCTGTCATCTGTCCTGAATAGCGCAAAACCTTTGCGTGTACATATACAGGACCTCTGGCGCGAACTGGTTAAGAACTCATATCATTATGTCACTAATTGAAACAAGTATTTGCTCTAAGGTGAGCATGCCTTTTGCTGTGCTTTCTGCTTATGAAGTTATGGTCCCTGTGAAATAGACCAAGGCTCTGTTTAATAGCAGACAGTTATGTGTTTAGCAGTCTCACAAAATTGGGCCCAGGTTGAAGCTACTAAAAGAAGCAAAAAACCATAATACCCTTGGCCCTTGCCTACCTGTGAATGGGTTTCTCATCTTGGGACAATGTGGATTACAGTGAGGACACGTCGCATGGTCCAGCAGCCGTTGCTGACACTTTTTCTTGGTCCGAGTGGTTGACCGCTTGGCCGCGGCCCTTGGGTCATCACCCTGCATCTCTCTGTCTAAGGCTGGGCTGCTCCGACGGCCGCTTCGTCGTTTGTTCTTCTTTCCTCTTCTCTCTGGCTCTTCTATTAAGAAACGAATTGAAGAAAAATGAGTTCACTTAGCGAAATTATTGTTGTGATTTAGGATTGTAACAAACCACACATTCTGGAATTTGTATCCTTGTGGAGACATCTCTTTGTTCTCGTGTACTAAAATTTTAGAGGCCAAACATCTCTTACATAAAATACTTCAAGTTGCAAGGGATAAACACACCTTGGAAATTCCTAGTTTTTGAGTAAAATCCATACATCCATTTAATGTTAACCTTGTGGAGACGTAAACATAGAAATTGCATTGTGGAGACCATTACAATTTTTGTTCCCTGTTGTACACACGTAAAGGTAGTGAATTACGGAACAACTGGTCATACAGATCCTATGATTAATTTCAAACCAACCTTTTCTTCACAAACATTAGGGCTACTTTACATTATGTAAGCACTACGTCATTAAAACATGCATCAAGGCTACAGAGTACAAGAATAATGTAAAGCCCGGTTCATACTTCACGCAAAAGCGAAGCGAAATTTGTGACGTTAACAATACGTTTGAAGTGCGTCCACCATTGTTGACGTCATGAATTTCGCTTCGGCTCGCTTTCGCTTGAAGTATGAACTGGCCTTAACACTAACAGAAAGCCAAACACATTATTAGATCCATTGATGTAATTTCTGAATTGCACAAAACTGAAAAGTTTATTTGGTCTTATGTGTCGCTTTCATAAAAAGCTGTGGTAGGAGAAGTCATGCTCAGTTTGTGTCCTAAAGAGTTTTAGTGAATTGGACTTGTTTCTTGTTGCAGATTATCATTGCCATGACAACAACAACAAACCTGCACTTCGTTTCCATGGCCACCAGCCACCTCCTCCACTATCTTCATCCTCCTCATCAGCCCCTACTGTTGTCAGAGGTGATGCGGTTGTCACGAGCCACCCGCTCCCAAATTCCTCGGGGTTTATCGATTCTTGGGAGTAGCTAAAGAGGGGCCCCCATTCCTCCCTTGTCAAATCAGGCACTGCGTGAGATATCACCATGGAGACCAGTTCAGAACTTGCCTGTGGCTATTTCATGTCTCTTTTATATCTGCGGCTGTTGGATGTTTTTTATCTTTACATTCAGGGTTGAAGCAGGAGATGAAATTTTGCTGATTTTTTTTTTAAAGGATTTTGATGGATGATTTCTGGCAGGACTCCTGATGGCTCTGGCTTTCACGAGGAGATGGCTGTGGCTGGCTCATTTTTGTCATCACAAAACAGCAGTCTGTTTGTTGTTTTTGTAGATTTGTAAACCATGCTTAAGCAGTTTTGCATATGCAGATTTTGTAGCAGCTATTTCATGACAGTTTTTTTTCTTCAAATGCCTGTAGGTTTGAGCATACTTTGATGTTTCCTTTTTTTCCTTGCACTATTTTTTAATGCATACTTAAAAGGATTGGCTTTCTGTTGTTAGTTAATTATTAGCATATACTAAATAGCAGAGCTTATGAAAAGTATGAACAGTGCTATGTCATTTTAGGCACATCCCCTTGTGTGCATATCCCATTCCTTGTACGTTAAGATACAATCTGCCTCCCATAAGAATCATCTCCAACTGGAAGTTGTTTCCCTTCCAAGGCCAGTGTTCCTGGAGTTTCACATAAGTCCCCCTTGCTCCATATCTTGGTATTGAACCCCCCCCCCCCCCCCCAGTTTATCATCATGTTGAGATTAATAGGCCTGAGACGTAATGACGTCACACTTTTTTTACATGTGCGCTTTCCTATGTAGTAGACGGTTCCCACTTTATCTGGCGTCCCGACTCCGCTCCCATAGGAAAGCACATATGTAAACAAAGCCATTACGTCATTACGTCTCAGGTCTATTCTAATGGAAAATACCTTTTAATACGAAGAAGGCTTTCCTCTTAAACAGAGTTCTATGTATGTGCTAACAATTTTTGGGGAAGATAATTTTGTTTTGCAGTACAGTGTTAGAACTTCATACATGTACAAGCACCATTGAAGCGAACATGCATTCCATGCATTACAACAGCAAACACACTCGGCACAAGACAAGTTCACTGCACAACATTGCACAAGTAAATATACAATATGCTTGATACATTTGGCATTAATGATTTCGTTTGTATATAAATTTGTTTTACAATGAGCCAACATACCCTAAGAGTGTACCAAACAGACAGAATTGGATACCAACCGCCTTTGGTAATTCAAATATAAAATTTGATCAAAATCATTTAGCATTGTCCACCTGGGACATTTTGTGCTCACATCTGGAGCAATAACCAAATCCCTTCTGCTTAAGAAAAGTCTTGTATATCCACTCAGATTATTCCAATCAATAGTTAGGCTCATTAGTATTGTTGTCTTGTTAGTTGTTAATGCTGTCAGCTCTACTTGTGTCGGCTGAGTATTCTCAGGCCGCATGTCTATCAGTGAGACATGAACAAATTGAGAAAACGTCCAAAATGGATGGCCTTGAAAACTTGGCCACAGCAAATAGAAGCCAAGTACGAACAGCGACTATTTGTCAACCATTGGTCGATTTTGCCTGGTAACCTATACATAAAATATATCCTGGGTACCAGGCAAAACCAACCAGTGGTTGACAAATAGTCGCTGCTCGAACTTGGCCAGAGCTGTGCTTTTTTGAAATGGCGCCCTCTCTTGGGCAAATCACTGGTCAGCAAGTATTACTGGAGACCCTTTGACTGACTTACGTTCTGGCTCATTCTTCTTCAGCCAGCACTTGAGGGCTTTGTGAAGGCCGACGTTCCGCACTTGAATATTGGTCCAGTCACTGTGGAGAGGAAAATTGTAAAAGTGAAATCATATTAGGAAAATAAAAGATCGGTCTCCATATAAGGCCAATCAACATTGATTTTTAGGATTTCATCACCTCTCTCCTCGATTTTCACTCCTGCCCCATTTTTTTCTATTTTATATTTTTTTCTGAAAGTGTGTTTTTCCCTAAAAAAAAGAGCATATTTTCCAGACAAGTTTCTCACCAAATCCACAGGAACGGTCGCACTGTGAGGTTCATTGCCCTTTCTAACTTCTAGACACAAACCCTAGGTCATCAAACAGCTGACTGGTCTTAATATTAAGTAGTTTTCATGTTTGTTGTGTCTTCTTTTAGGTTTATTTGACGTTGTACCCTCAATTCACTTTGAATGTGAAGAAGCGGAATTTATGAAATATAAATATAAATTCCCCTCCCGACCAATTTTTTACTTCAATGTTGAGTGATGAAAACTTAAAAATCAATGTAATGTTGATTGGCCTAAGTTTAGTTTTGAAAAAAAGGCTTACTCCTCACTAAAATATGAATTTAGTTGTTATTACTTAAAGGCATCTGCAAGTGGCAAAGAACGAATACTGCATGCAGCTCTGGGAGAAATTTATTGTTATGACTCACCTTTTTGTAAGGACCATGTGAGCATAGCAAGCTGGAGCAAATACTGCACTGAAAGATGAACAAAGAAATAAAATTCACAAATATGTTAGCTTATTTGTTCCCATTGGCCAGGAACTTGTCCCATGATGCATTTAATCTGTATTAATTGATTTCATTTAATCTGTCAGCTTCCAATTAATTTCCATCTCACCATGTAGTTTTGCAGCATCTGACCTTTTAAAACAGCTTGCCGCACTGATTTCGAATTTTAGAATTGTACAGTCCTTTTTATTTTACTGTTCAATATTCATCAAAGATCCTGACGTGTTGATCACATCAGACTCTCTCTAATATCAGACTTTATAAGTCATGAAAATCTGTTCAAAAATTAGAAGTATAAGGAAAAGCAATTACGATGCATTACGGAGGGAGGCCCTCATGTCCCTTCCTGTCTTCTGCATGAAGTTCCAGTGTTCGATCTGGATAGGAGGTCCCGACATACCCACTGTCAACTGAGCCTCATCGTACAGCCACTGGAAGATGAAAACTGGCGCTGAAAGCCAATCAATAATGAAAGAACAGTTAAACATGGCACACTACCAACCAATGAAATGTCATAATTGCCAATGTTGTATTCGAGTCCATGACAAGTCCATGACAAGTCCATGACAAGTCCGTCACAAGTCCGTCACAAGTCCGTCACAAGTCCGTCACAAGTCCGTCACAAGTCCGTCACAAGTCCGTCACAAGTCCGTCACAAGTCCATCACAAGTCCAGCACAAGTCCAGCACAAGTCCAGCACAAGTCCTTCAGTGTCAAGTCACTAGCTATTCTAATGAACTGTAACAAAATCAATCCTTTGTCATTGTTCATCCAGTTACTTGTGACTGGACTTATGAAAGGAATTGTGACTGGACTTGTGATGGACTCGACTACAACACTTGTGACTGCCTAATCATGGCCTGCTTCGGCAAATGTGTTGGCAAACTTTATGATAATAGAGTAACACTGCAACAACTATCACAGAATCAATCAACCTTTCTCTCCCTTCCCAAAGAGTTGTATCCTAAATCATAGACTCGCAAAGCAAAGAAAAGTTTGGCAGAGTTTGGCAGCGAAAAACCAGGAACTTGTGAATATGTTGTGATGCATATTTCTTTTTGACTACACCTCAGATGATTTTGGCTGATGTAAAACAATTAGCAAAAGCAAAGTTAATGTTCTTCTTGAAAGCTGCGGAAAAAAACCTTCATCAGCCATCATCTTTTGTTGCAAACCTCAAGACACAATGTTTCTATTGATCAACCCTCCCCACCTTTCTCTGAATAAGGGCTGAAGATGACTTACTCTGTAATGTTTCGTGTATCCGGAAGCCAAAGAAACATTTCCACATCTGCTCCTCACCATACATCTCGATGCAACTCTTGGGTGCTAAACTGTTCCACAACCTGCCAAATGGGACAACACTCTGTTTAGTTTTTCCTTAATTTACTATTTCTGGTTTTCTTGATTTTAAATTGATATTCTTTAATTGATAATTAAATTTTCTAGATTTATTTACATTATACAAGCGAGTATTCCTAAGAATGAAAATGATACCTTGATGTTGAGTTTCACAGTTGTGTGAAGTTGCTGTGACATAGATTATACACCAAAACTAACATTATACCATTTACAACAGACACATCGATAACAGTATCGATTGCCACCCAGTTCCCAACAATAACATTTCAGATATACAGCCATTCACCATCAGTATGATATTTTCATACGAACATAAGTAAGTCTAGTTCAACTTTATAAGTTGAATTAGTATTGAAATAACGCAACTGTCTCAATACAACTTTCTTTCAAAGTAAATTGTATGCTTGATAAACATACAGAAAGCAAGCATATGATGCCTTAAAAAAATATGTTGACTGGGTCTGTGGGTGTATTGGTATGAACATATCATAAATGTTACGAATCAAAGATCTTGATTCAGCTAATTACTATAATCACAACAATGCAGTCTCCTTTCACCTTTTAGGATCAAAACATTACAGTGATTATAACTACAGGAAACGATACCTTAGTGGGACATTCCCATAGACTTGTACACAAAATGTTTCCAACTTTAATGACCCTTAAGCCCAATTTTTCCTTATCCTACCCCCAAAAATGTTGGTATATTTACGTTTTGGACTATGAGCAGTTGATCTAGCCTATCTGCGACAATAAAATTCTGCCTCTAAATTGGAGTTGTGACATGTATGTAATATGTTCAATCTGAAAATAACATCTCGATGCTCAAAACTTCCATCGATTTCTATCAAGCAAACTTTCCATTTAATCCCTTCTTTTGGTTATACAACATATAAGGGAGAGGTTAAAATGTTTCCCTAATGTCCAGTGTCTCTGTAATATATAACATATGACCCAAAAAAGGTCTCCTTAAGGGTATATTAACAGGAATTAACATTCAGAGAAAAAAAATCATAATTGTGTTAGTGTATAAAAAAATGTGATGACTTGTACAATTGCTTTATTGAGTAAGAAAATCCAAGTTCTTGGTTGAGCTTACTTGGTTCCTAGCTGTAAGGCTAGTGCTGGATCACAGTACAGAGCATCGTTGCACTCTGCTCCCGGTGTCTGGTGCTCTTGATCCAAGAACCAACCTGAGTCTATTAGCCCAAGGACTTGGGCTGTACTGCCTGCTTCTTCCAGCGTGGAAGCTATGCGGTCCAGGTTCAGAAGCACTCCTGTACCACCAGCACTTTGATAATAAAAAAGTTGGATGTTTTGAAAATGTGTTTATCTTCTCATGGCTTTTTTGCTTATAAGCCTGGAGAAACATGTTCAGAGAAGTCAATGTAGAATGTTAAACATCAGAGTTGGAGAAAACCCCCAGATACATTCACTTATAAACCCAAAGAACCAGACATGAGTTATAATAAAATGAACTTGCTGGCATAGGTGGGACTCGAACCCAGGGCACAGAAATGTCAGAAAGTGTCAGCATATTTTCCTCCGAAGGATTTGTGTCTTAATATAATAACATTACAACAATGAGGAATCTTTCTAAGTCATGAACACAGGGTAAAATTCCAAGAATTAGTTTATCAAGTACACTTTTTATCAAGGAATTGTTTTGACAAATTTGATTGAAAAAGCTCCAAATTCGTTTTCGGTAACAAACCTGCTTCCAGCAAAGACAATCTGTCTTGCATCCATGAGCCCAACACTAAGTAGTTCCTCAAATACCTCATTCAGTATAAGAGCACCCATAAACGCATAACCATCTGAAAGATAAATGAATACAGATGATTGAATCTCCCAGGCTTGTATTCATGGTAGAATTGTTTTGAATTCTACAAGCATTATTCTTCATTGTCCGAACATAAACTCTCTACCACAATCGTGCTTCCCATCATCCTACAACCCACGGTCTGTCAAGAGCTTCACCAATAAGCTCCATCTTTTATTTCCTGTGTCAAGAGTCTTTTGGACTATAGGCGCTTCCTGACTCTTCTTGGCATGATCTGCTAAAAAAAATACTTTTATCGACTATAGATTTTATAAATTGGTTTTGAATCTATCAACATGTTTCTCACTTATTACATACATGTAGTTCACATCCTATTCGTTAGTTCACGGATTCAATGTGACATACGATTAAAGTAACCAAGTTATTTTACCTTTATGGGTTATTTGATGAGGAATTCAATTATGGAGTGTCATGGCCTAGTGGTTCAGAGCACCGGACTCATGCTCTGGTGTTTCAGAGGCAATAGTGGCTTGGGTTCGAGCCCGCCGGGTGAACACTTGTGCCCTTAAGCAAGGCACTTAACCATTATTGCTTCGTCCTTCGGATGGGACGTAAAGCCGTAGGTCCCGTGTGTTGTGAAATGCACGTTAAAAAAACCCAGTAACACTTATCGCTAAGAGAAGGGGTTCGCCCCGGTGTTTCTGGCAAGTGCATTTATCCTCGTACATTTGAGGCTGCACTTTCAAGGAAGGAAGGAAGTAACTTGTCAATAATATTATTGAAGATTATGGCCAATTTCAGAAGTTGATATGCTTATTCCTGGTAATGATGTTCATTTTATAGATGAATGTTGTTTGGTTAGCACCACATGATATTGGGCATGACCCAGACATACCTGAATCCGATGCTGATGCTGTCCCACTCCACACATCACTGGAGCAATAGGGAACATACCTGCAAACAAAATATATCCTGAGTCGTTAAAAATTCATATGCGTTAAAAATACATCTTTTAGATGCATCTTTGGAAATGACCCTTTTTTATTGTTTTCTTCAAAATGAAAGCATGCCTGAAAAAATAATTTCACAGGGAGTTTAGTGCCATTACTGTCTTTAAGCCAAGTATGCTTTTCAGCAATAATATGGTCAGTTACTTTCTGGATAGCAGCAGAGGATATACTCTACCTTTAAAGGGAATGTACAACATTTGCTTTTGCTGCAATTTTCAGAAATAAATGGATTTGGAGGATTATAAATATTGTTATTGAACTGGCTTGCTTCAAGTTTTGGGCTTGTATATGCTGGGAAAACCAAGAAAACTAATCGTGTTCTTTTAGTCTGGTGCCCTGACCCCACTTAAGATGAAACGGAGCAATATGTAGACTTTGGGGAATTGTACGGCCAGAGAATCAGTCTAGCACACTTGCAACCCTTCACAGGTGTGAAATCAACTGCAAAGAAAATGCATAATAACTCAATTTGAAAAAGTAGGAGCACTTTTTGAAAATAAGCCAGTTTTTTCCAACACTGGTCGGCCGACTAGCGTTGGAAAAATACAAATTTTCTTGAAAATGTCAGCACATCAGGTGCCACGATTTACAGGATGCTTTAGACTGTCATTCCCTAACAGTCCAGTAAGGTATGTTGTGATAATTTGCTCATTTCGTTTTTTGATGTTTGCCAATGTTGTATCTTCCCATTAATGTTTGGAAAAGAGGGTTTGTTTGAACACCCTTCTTTCCCTGAAATCCAAATTCTTGCAAGCGGGTCCTGTGTTCAAGGTGTTCTTGTTTGTTTTCAAACCTGCTCCAAGGATGCCACAACTCAACCCTCTCAAAAATGTGATCCCATCAAAAGTTGAAATTCCAGTAGTTCTTGTATGAAAATATAAATATACACATTCTTGTCGGGGCATCACAGGAGTTTGTGCCAGCCGCATGGCACTGTGGGGGACCTTTGACCTTAGAGAGGTCAAATCAGGTCAAATCCATTTACAGCAATAACAACTTAAGTGCCGTAAATCTCCTGAGGTAGATATTGGAAACTCACACGACATTGGACTTCCAGAAGATGGGGTTCTCCTCTGGATCCGGAGACAGGATTCCGGTACCTTGAGAAGATAGTGGTCATTTAACTGGTTAAAGCATTGCAGAACATCTATCGTGGCATATTGATTAAGTAATGCATTGATCTGATATACTCATTAGATTTTGTGAGCGGTTATACATTGTGCTAAATGAATGTATTGACAAGTATAAGTTCAGTGAGTTTTGTTAATGTTTATGGCCCGTCTGAGTGGTCCATCTCTTTCAAACACTATGCTCGACGGGGACAGTTGGGCCCAACTCATCAAGTCATCCTGAAAATGAATGAATGAAGAAGAAGAAGATGGCAAAACGGTTGTAATCATTGTACAGGATGAGTAAAAAAAACCCAAATGGCAGAAACAATGTGTGATTAGTGAAGTTTTGCTTATTGCACTTTCAAAATCTAGGATATGAAAGCCCAGTCAATGAGCTTTCTATTGGTACAAGAATCTTTCAAATTACTAAGGTACTTTTGAAGTTACAGAATTTTGAACACAAACACCGTTTAAAGTTCTGTCCACGGATCACAAAAAAAGTAAGTGTTCTCTCAGCGAAATGATGCAATTATCATAGGGATGCATGTGAATTGTTTTCGTTTTGCAAAAGAACACACCTTTTTGATAGTAACACGATGTTTATGTTCAAAATTCCGTAACATGAAAAGTACATAAGTGATTTGAATGATTCTTGTACCAAAAGAAAGCTCATTGGCTGGGCTGTCATATCCTAAATTTTGAAAGTGCTACAGGCAAAACTTCGTTCAAAAATTGGTCCTGTCGTTTTGGGTTTCATTTTGTTTTTACTCACCCTTACCTGTATAGGCCTACTCTGTTAAGATATTGATAAGATGTCTTTGGTTCTCTGGCAGTAGACCTTTTATAGAACACAATCTTAAGATTAAGATCTCAGTCAAAAAAACTCAGTCCCGATCCACTGATTTCATGATATAGAAAAATTGTGTGTCTTGGTATCCTGATTGACCTGTCAATCAGTACGTTAATTGATTGAGATACCTGTTTTTGTTTTGAGCCACGTTCTGGAGCTCATAAGCCTGCTGGACGACAACCATCTGTTGTGACAGCTGTCTCTGTCAAAACAATGCCAACCTCCTGCGTGAGGAAACAAAATATTACCTCTCAAATACACCAGGCTGAATTTGGGAAATCCCTTTTAGTCATATTGGTATGGAGAGTGGAGAGAAGAAAAGTAGGAAATGTCTGTGAAATTGAAGGTGGGTTTTGAAGTATACAGTATGCCCCTCAAAAAGTGTCTGTCTAAATATTTTTAAAATAACAACAAAACCATGGCATAATTTTAAAATTTCTTAATTGTGTAGACTCCTAATCCTTGGCCTAAACCCCTTTGAGTGTTATTTAATTTCAGTCATGCATCACTGCACAATGGTCAATTGATCATGACACCATTTTTGGACACTGAGACCCAAGTTCCTTGCCTTAATCAATTTCACTGCTGTGTAAACTCCTGCATGTTGTGAAAAGGGACTGTAGTTGGGATTGGAATAATTTGCCTGGCTATCAGTAATCATGGTAAAGACCTTAGTTTAATGCTCAAGTGCAAATGATTCCAATACCCTTGCAACTGATTCATTTGCTTGAAAAGATAGGAAAACATTACCTTAAGAGCAAAGGTGTAAGTTTAGGATGCCCCTTTTGGCTGTTTAATGAATTAAGTTTGATAAATAATAATTATTGCATCACTTTTACTTGGTTTTGATGGTAGAAAAACTTAGGCATGAACATTTTACTTTTTGTTGACTTAATATTAAGACCCAGATTTATTTTTGCCTTAAGTTTTGAGTAAGGGATACATTTTTTGGTTGAAGAATGTTTTTTTAACTTGCCAGCAAAAAAAAAAGAAATTTCCTCCGTACCTTCAAGAAAAATGAGCCACTTTTTACTTCCCTGAGATTGTCTGAAATAGTATCTGTGGAGGAAAAACAACAACAAAAGACAGGTGTAACCGAAGAGTGTAGGCCGAGGACTTCCTTGGTAGGATTCGAACCTGCATTCGTAAAGTCTAAGAATACTAATCTGACCCCTTAGCAGTGAGACCACTGCACTCATTGGCTGATCCATGGGGTGAGGGTGTTAAAGTACCCCTTCCCTAATTTGGCTTGATTGGCATCTCTTGTCTAAGCCCACGTCTGAATTTTTCATTCCAGAATGTTGACTGATTCAGCTGAATGTCTTGCTTAAAACTTTGTGTGAAAATTAGCCCCTTTCTGTCTGATTTGGGGATCTGCACCTGCCCCTAGTCTTAACCCATGTCTGAAAATTGTCATTCCAGAATGCTGACCCGATTCAGCTAAATGTCTTATCAAGCTTTGTTCGAAAATTAAGCCACCTTCTGTCTTATGTTTGGATCTGCGCCTGCTACTAGTCTTCGTCCAGAATGCTGACCTGATTCAACTGAATGTCTTGTTAAAACTTTGTGTGAAAATGAGCCCCCTTTTGTCTGATTTGTGGATCTGCCTGCCCCTAGTCTTAGCCCATGTCTGAAAATCATTTCGTTCCAGAATGCTGACCCGATTCAGCTGAATGTCTTTGTTTGAAAATTAAGCCCCCTTTTGTCTGATTTGTGGATCTGCGCCTGTCACTAGTCTTGGCCCACGTCTGAAAATTGTCATTCCAGACTGCTGACCCGATTCAGCTGAATGTCTTGATAAACTTTGTTTGAAAATGAAACCCCCTTTTGTCTGATTTGTGGATCTGCCCCTGCCATGGATTGTTTTTTATTTAACTTACCCTGCTGGTGACCCATCATTGCACGTGACTGAGCGATTGGCAAGCTCAAACAGCCGCATCTGCTGCATCTCACCGCTGAAGCCACAGGTGTGGAGCGCTGAGGCTAGATGCTTGATTTGGGCCATCAGGTTGTCTGGGTCCCCGTCCAACTTGTTGAGGTCTAAGACATACTCGTTGGATTCCTCTGGGGCGCCTGTCTCTTCGGGCAGGGTGGCGACCCGTCTGGCTGAGGTAATGAGGATGAGGTTGATGAGCAGGAGGAGGATGGGTCTTGGCGATGTCATTGTGCTGGGAAGGAGAAAAGAAAGAGGCACTCTAACTAGAGATTTATCTTCGAAAGTTGAACTTCTGTGTCATCTTTAATGAGGATGAGGTTGATGAGCAAGAGGAGGATGGGTCTTGGCGTTGTCATTGTGCTAGGAAGGAGAAAAGAGGCACTCTAACCAGAGATTTATCTTGGGAAATTGAACCTCTGGGTCTTCTTTGAGAAAGCTTCAGAGATAAAGTTGAAGATGAAAAACTGGAACAGGAGTGACACAGAAGGTGGATTTGGAAGAGGAGAGTTGAGAAAAATGAAGCAGATCGAGAAGATATCCTAGAAAGGAGAAGATGATGACTTGAAAGGTTGTTGCATTTTATTGGAGGGCAAGGCTTGCTTTGGGATGAGGATTATTGCACTGAGGAAAGAAAAGGAAATTGTGATGACTTTGCAACAATAACCTAATACACCCACATGCCTACGGAGTGCTCCGAAGCTATATCACGGTGCAGAGGTTTCTCTCAAAGGTCCAAACTTATTGTAGATGCCTGTAATACCGGAGAGGGCTCTCGTAAGGTTCAAGGCCTCCCTAAACCTCCAGTGCCTAAACAAAAACAGAAAGACCCGGGTTCACAATGAAAACACACGGACCGCGCGCTGCCCAGGCCAAATCATATTTCATCGTAATCTGAAACAAGATACCGGATCGCTTGTGCCGCGATTCGTCGTGGTGGAAAGAGGGAAAAAAAGCGGCAGCGCGTGCCGCGAGTCCCCCGGCCGGGCGACCGTGAATATCGCCGGCCTCTTTGATCTCCGAGCTCCGCTGCTAGGCTCCCAGGAGTAAACCCGTGTGATGTCTCCCTTAACAAGCCTGCGATTCCACCCGGGCCTGGTTTAGGTCAAAATCTGAAAAATGTGTTCGCCTTGAAGTTTTAATAACCAAGGCCTGGCAAAAGCCTGTTTCCAAAGACTGGTATTATTTAATTTCCTTTGAAGTGGGTTCGTATTTTATTGTATTTTATATATATTTTTGCCGAGGTCAGAAACATGTCTTACCCCATAGGATGGGATTTTTGTTTAATTTGACAGGCTTATTAAATCTTGGCGGTTTCTTTTCTCTTGTTTTTGTGGCACTGCTGTGGTCTGGTATTCGTCACATTTGCGATTTCTTGAAAGATTTGTTCATGTTTTCATTTCATAATTTGATTTGTGACGTGGGTTAGTTCCACTTCAATCAAAATTCACACTTGTTTGCCAACCTGTTTGGCGTCCAATAATGTCCCTTGTGAGTTTGTTTTATAATCAGTTGTCCAGAAATTTATGGATTATTTTTTCTTAATGAATATATTTAAACTGCCCGTAGCACTTATACTTTTCGTATTGCTCTCGTTCTGCCGTTTTGATTGATGATACAAATCGGTTTTCTCGACCGCCAAACACTTTTAAAGCTATTTTCACAACCGTATAAGCTGAAAATACGTCTAAGTTTCCATTAGGTCTCCATTGCTTACGTCTCTATTGATTACAATTCATATACTACAGGGTGAGTTTACTGAAGTTCTGCATGTAGTACTTTCAAAATCTAGGATATGAAAGCCCAATTAATAAGCTTTCTCTTAGTACAAGAATCATTCAAATCACCCATGTACTTTTCAAGTTACGGAATTTTAAACACAACCACCGTTTTAAGGCTCTATCCACGGATCACAAAAAAGGTATGTGTTCTTTCAGCAAAACGAAAACAATTCACACAGAGATGGTATGTGAATTTGAACTTGAAAAGTACATTAGTGATTTGAATGATTCGTGTACTAAAAGAAAGCTTATTAAGTGGGCTTTTATATCCTAGATTTGGAAAGTGCTACATGCAGAACTTCATTACAAAAATGGTCCTGACATTTGGGTTTCCTTTTTTTGACTCGCCCTGGATTGTTTATGTCAACACGGTTGTGCTCTCGCACCTATACCAATGTCCCCTTTAATGTAGAGAATCTGAATTGCAGTACGATGTCTTTTTCCTAGGGATATAGCGACATTATTCCACAGCCAGGATCAAACCCTACAATCATGACCATCAACACCAGATTCAAACACGCAAAACTGCTCGGTTGCAATTTCCCAAAATCTTCCGTTATGCCCCATAAAGCACACCCTATTTTCAGGAATTGATGGACCTTTCACCGTGTTTCTGTGTTTTTCTTTGCGGTGGAGAAACCACAACACCCCGGGTTCAAATTGTGAAGAGTTCGCAGCACTCTTGCGAGGGCTTCGTCGTCCTGGGGTACGCGAAGTCGTTTGTTTTCCTCCTACTTAACTCCTAAGTCGTTTGTCGTTTATATCAGTGACGGGCAGTGTAAAATAAATATTTTTGCCGAGATTTCGACGAGGCCCACGGAAAAAAACTTCAAACAGCTTCCGACCTTCTTCAGCCACTCTGCTGATCTCCATCTCTCCCTGGCGTTGTTTTCCGGTGAACAAGAGTAAAAGGACGGGGAAAAGAAGGGGTCATTTTGGTCAGTTTGTTTGCGCAGATTTTGGGGATGTCGCCGACAGATTGCCCGATGTGGTATGGCAACAAACACTGCAGGCCAGACCGGAACATTCCGAAGTTCAAAGGGATGATGGGCTAAAATAATACTCGGCCGCGACCGCTCTTGGTTGCCTTAAAGTTAAAGGGACGGACGGTGTACAGCATGTTAACTTATACAACTCCTATGCATACTCCACATGTCGTACTACAAGTTACGTTTACATTAAGGGGAAATATTAAAAGGGGGAAAATTATGTTAAAACATGCTGTGTCCAACAAACTGTCCATAAAGAAAGTGAAAGCATTTTCAGTTGAAACCGGCTCTGCTTGAGTCACACCACAGGACGACATACGGTATATCTGAACATCACAAATTAGTGGGCACATCCAGCTTGCTCTAGGCATCCCCGCGAGATGCAACTTCACACTCCATCGATTTCGCACTTGGTATACTTATGTGTTTACTTTCTTATAGAGTTTCGGAACTCTCCTGAAGACGGTCAGAGCATACTGAACGGAACACTCGAGTTTATACCTCTAGTTCTTTTCACAACCGTTCTCTGACTTTGAGAATTTATTCCCACATGCTGTTTCCGCAAACCTTTCATTCATTAGTATCGCCACCATGCAAAGCCTCGAATCTTACTTGTCACAAATTAACCTTTTTTACCGAATTGTGTAGGTCTGTAAAAAGGCATTTCTTGGTTGAGAACGATCATGAGTGGTATGTCAGTGTCCTGTCTCAGATACCGAAATTGGTTTTAAACTTGTTTTCTTAAATTCGAGCTTTCCGAAACTTGTCTTTTTTTCCTGTAGTTTAATGCTGGGTAGGGATGTAAACTCAACCATGGTTTGCCCAGTAATGTTTTATTTCTTTTTATTCAATATAGCCTAAATGTGTATTAAAAACACATGTTGAACTGAAGTTTTAAATCTCACCCCCTTGGACCGTCAGCTGTAATAATATCACTACCGGTACACTATTTCACTCTAGCCAGTTCAAAACTTGGGCATAGGTTTACTAAAAATAGCAGTTTGATTTTCAGGAATTTCTCAGCGAGCGTTTTCTAAACATCTCAGGCAACGCCATGGGTGCAAATTCCCAGGAAACTCTTTTTTGTTAACCGTAGGTGAGCGGTAACGCCACATGTCCGTATACCGACCACAGTCTCCCCAATCCCCCTTTTGCCACTGACCTCTCTTGCTCCCTAGATGTCCTCCCAAGTGCCAGGCCGGCTTTGCTCTCTCTTTTTATCCTCCGTGTGCCTAGGGGAATCGGTAACAGATACCCTGATAATGAGACGCCGTCTTACAGCTGTCGTTATACGCCCCGAGTATGTCCCATATATAAACTGTTTTCTTGGTTTTTCTTTGTGGCGCGAAGTAGGTAGAAGTTGTGTGTGCCATGGAGCAAGGAAAACGCTTGCGTGAACCCTGTTATCAAACTTAAGACTGAAGTGTAAGATTTGACGAGAAACTGGTCAAACTTAAAGGTCATTACATACGCTCAATTGCATTTTATGTTTCTTTTTGTTTTCGTTTAAAGCAACGAAAGTGCTGAAAATCTTAAGTATATGGTATCTTTCTCCACTTTTGAGCAAGGTTTTTATCGGTGCAAAATCCATGTACACCTGTAACTTCTTGACCAAAAAATCGAGGATTTGTTTCCCTGGGAGAGAGATTTATTATCTTGGATACGGTAATTATTATTTTCCCCAAAGTTCGAATGACTGCCGCCGGGCGACATGCACACCGTTGGAATCCCGTTCAAAATACATAATCCTGTACTCACTGATCGAGTAATCAAACTGCAAATATTTTATAAATATGAATTGGCGTTACCTTGTTGTCGTTATTTTACGCGACAAAAGATAATGAACAATAATATTTCTTATCTAAAATATTTGGTTAAGCAAAAGCCAAAGCCTACCAGAGCCGGAATCCTTATAAATCCATCACACTTCAATAGCAGAAGAAAAAAATCTCGGCCTGTATGACTATAAGAAGCCGGCGCGGCATCTGCCTCCTTCTTCTGAAACCTTGAAAACAAAATTCAAGCAAAATATTTTCCCACCCGTGGGCCTAAAATCGGTGCCAAAAAGGCTGCCGCCCCAGCTGGTAAACACCTTTGTACATCCACACCAGCTCCGGCCTCCTTTCATCTCCAAGACATTTTCTTTGTTTCTCACCAACTCTACCCGAAGTCGCGATGCAGCAAGGCTGTCTTCTCTAACACCGAAGCCGCACAAGCGATTTAAGCTTATAACTCAAAAACTCAACAACAATGCTTGTTATGTACCCACGCCCAAGAGAAATATAATTATTTTTCCCCCGCAAAAACCAGGCCCAGTGTGGTCAGTTCAGCCCACCGAACAGACACAAAAATACGCTGATTTCAGCTCCTACTTTGTCTTATGAAGCCCGACAAGATCTTTGGCGGGTTGTTTCTCGACTACAGGGGGGAAACTTGTCTTGCGTCTTGGGACCACACGGAGGGTTTGTTTGTTCCTTAATGAACCACGGCGCACCTTTTTTTATCACGGCGTGTTCACCCACTCATGGCCTCTAGGCATACACGCGAGTGCCTACCGTACCTAGGCCGTTTGTCTCTCGCGATGATGGATGACATTGCAATCTCTGGGATCGAACTTTTCCTTCGCGTATAGTGATTTTTTTTCTTGTACTTGATGTTTATGTCAACTTTAACTATTATAAGATGGATTTTTTTTGCGCCGGGGTGATATTATTCAAATTAGGTTTTGCCCTTCACCGACGTTTTTAAACACTGTATACTGAGTGTGTTACCAAGTATACTGTATACTCACTGTATACTCAGTGATTTTTTCCAACTTTCACTCGGGAGGTAACACACTGAGTATACAGTGTTTAAAAACGTCGGTGAAGGGCAAAACCTAATTTGAATCAACTTTAACTGTTTACATTATGAGCAAACGTATGTATTTCCGCACATTAATACCATGACTTAATTTGGGTATTAAATCATACGTTATTCGTTGAATTGGCACTGTGCATAGCCCTCCATCCACAAAGCAAGCGGTGGGAAACATACGATCAATCATAGACAAAGATAGTGAAAATCCAGAAAATCCATATCACTACGTAAAAGGAGTGCCTCGTTTTCTCAAAGATACCGAAAATGAAAACTTGGCGTCCGCACATTTGGTACAATCATAACAGTAACCGCATTTTTTTTTTAATTGCAAAAAGACCGATTAGGCTACAGCCTAATGCGCTGTACATCCAGTGTTCGTATTTTCTCGATTTTTTTCATTTCCCCCCAAACTTATGCAAAGCACTACTGCAGAGCAAGTTGGCGGTTTCCTTGTTTTCCGTTCTGAACCAATTCATTTTGAAAACTGCGATTGTGTCTCCGAAACAGGTAACCTTCGGGGGAAAAGAACGTCCATTGGCCCGTGTTCCCATCACCCCTTCCTGGGCCCGCCGTCTGGTCGCGATGGGCCCCGTCACGCATTGCCCAATGTCCGCCCGACGCCATCCCACAGTCACGGTACTCGCTCTGGTAGTTCAGGTCTTTTGTTTCATTGACTTCATTGAAAGAAAAGTTTTCCCTGAATATGATTCAAACATAGATAAAATCGCAGGCGAGTGAAATCAACCGCGAATTTGGAATCACCAGAAAACTTCGATGCAGTCTCTTTTCGAGAAGAGCAATTTCCATCCGGCTTTTTACCGGGAAACCACCTCAAAGCGACATGCAGAAGCGTTGTTTTGGGTCCCCTCCGTCACCCTATTGTTTTTCTCCAGGAAAACTTCGACCAATCAGTACGATCTCCTTTACTTTTAAAGTTACAACCGAGTTTCGCAGAAGAAATAGTAATTTATTTGAGCCAAAAACAAAAAGTTATACCGGCTTTCCGTGCTTGTTTGGCGTCTGGTTTTACGGTTTTTAATTAACATTACGGTGCTCTGATGATACAGAAAAAGTAGTTATTTTTAGGATGTACATCATGCATGATGAGAGAAAAAATATGGCCGTACCGTTCTAGAATGCATGGGAAAATATCCTGCCGCTTTCACTTCGAACAAAGTTGACTCGATCAAAACGAAATTATACAAACTTCTTTCAACATGCCATGGTCCAATTCACTGTTCACTGAATCTTTCAACCGGATATAAAATTCTACGTAACCAAAAACTGTATCTCCGCTCGTCTCCCCTATGCAAAATATGCATGCGAATTCCCTGCGCAGTGTGTGCGTGTGTGTGCACTAGTGGCGCCATGCTGCGTATTAGATACACACACGCACGGCATTGACTTGACTGTCAACGGTCTTACGGCACGAGTCCCAACTCCTTTGATCTGCCGACACAATGGCGGTACTCGCTTTGATCTCTCGACCGTGAAAACAGCTACATTCGAGCCAGTAAAGGATATAAAAAAGGACCGATTGTAAACACGCTCTTTTGTCGTAACTTGTGCGCTGCTGGCTTTGTTGGATAACTGAGGGACAACAAACGAGGGGACATCGAAGCACTTAGTGCCTACAATTTCTGCTCTTTGCTTTTTCGCTTTTGAGTAAAGACGGAAAAGTGTCCCCATTGTTCTCTGGATCCATACCCTTCGGCTGACTAGCGGCGGCTTTTAGTTTTCTGCTCCTCCACTGAGAAAACATCCGCTTTTCGTTTGCGCTTCCCAAGCCGGCTTGTCATTCCTTTGTCTCAGTCCAAGCGCTTCTTTGAAGTGATTGATTTGAAATGACATTATTATTGGAGTGACATTATGATCATATTAAGATGTAAGAAATAACCTTTGGCTACAGGGGAAAAAAGGAATGCTTGGTATGAGTTGTGACATGGTAGTACAAACAGCTGAAAGGTATAGGGTCCGGCATTTTGGTCACAAGGAACCGTGCATTACGAAGCAGAGGAGACTTGGAGAAAAACGATAATCAATGTAATGTTAAAATGTGGGCAAGAATCCTAAAAGACGATTCAATAAACTCTCGACATCTTCTACTTAATAGTTCTAGGTATGGCAGGAAAAGCTCCGAGAGACACAAGGCAAGGCCCTAGCGGTAGGCTACATCCGTCGGATTTGAACCAGGGCCACAGGCTAAAATTTCACGGAGCTGTCAAAAATTCCGCAATTTTGTGCCAACAAAATTGCAATTTCAATTAAAGTTAGTCCCGGGTGCATACCTATGTTCCCCAATACCTATGTTCCCTAACCCTAACCATCTAACCATAAACCCTAAGGATTTTGTGGAACATAGGTATTGGAGAACATCGGGTAGACCCCGTTAATCGACGAGATTTTGACGAGATATCCAATTGGACGCACTGTCATTATTATCGACGTAGAAGTAGAAGTTGGTCACAGAATTGAGAAATCCTCGGCTTATTTTCCAATGGTCTCGGGCATTCTTCATGTTTAATAAGACATGACATCAGTTTTAATAACTGTTAAACCATGCATCGCAGTTCGTGGAATGTGCATGTTCAAACTTGGTAATCCGTATATCGCAGAAGATAAACAAACTGTTGTCAAGAAATGAGTCCAAGTTCCAAGAAGTCTTGTTATAATTCATTAGTTAAGCTATTTGAAGTTTAGTTATCAATAGTAGAACCATTGCTTTTTGGTAGAACGTAACTTGTAATCTCGGTTATCCGTCGCTAACTAATTTTCTTCCTTTTTTTAAATTTAATTCTTCAATGTTCATTTCAATTCAGTTCTGGTATATTAAAAAACTGGGCCTCCCACTTGTGGTAGGCACAGGAAAAGTAAGGATAAGTTTAATTTTTTTGTAGACGATCGTTGCTCAAAAAAGGTAACTGCCGTTCACTCCATAACATATACTCCGTTAGCTAGAAATTTGACCAAAGCTCGGTTCGTTACCCTTCCAAATTTTACTTTAGTGCGCCTCAGCTCTACGTGTACAGCTGTGGTACCAAATGGGCTTGTATAGCACTACACCCATCCACAATGTATAGACAAAGTAAAGTTCGCGCCTGCCATAGAACCATCATCATATTTGCCAATACATTTACTCAGTTAATGAGCGGTAAAACGGTCCTTTGTCCAATCTCTCAGATCGATGTGGAGTGGCCTCTCCGAGCCTCATGTCAATACTTACCGAGGTTGATGTGTGTATGCGATGTCAACACCAGCTAGGTCGTTTGATGGGAAGAAACTCTTAGGACAAAGTTGAACAAGCCAGCAGACCAACTGTGTATAGACGCCAATCACAGGCCAATGCTCTTGCAAAAACTTGGCTCCAAAATTGCTCTCTTCTGTAAAGTTATTTTATTTATGTGCCCAGCGATGGAAAGTCCTTATCTTTGGTCAGATAATTCCGTTGGCAGTCAGTCAGTCAACTTTACAGGCCTCCAAGTAGATATTGGAGTTGAGGTAGATCGAAGGTGGACTGACGGATGGGGGAAAACCGAACCCCCTAACAAAGAGTCAAGCTGTTGAGAGTTCCTCCTGGAGATGATTGACCGACCGGTGATGGTCGGAGGCCGAGAGGTGAGCGAGGGATGAGCCTTGAGTTTTTTTCTCCAAATACGTGATTTTGGCGTAACTGACGAAAAACAATTTCGATGATTCTTCCGGTAGCAAGTTCAGCCGACCATCCTCGCATGGGAAAGTTCCCCTTGTGTGTCACTGAATTGAGAGACGACAAAGTGAGCAAAGAGCTGGGGTAGGAAGTCACGTGTGAATGGGGAAAGCCATCGTATACACAATCAGATCAAAGGAAACTGCAGAGCGTGCGACGACTTTGACGTGAAGCGAAGGGCCTATAGTGTATACTGGCATGGGGCCGTCACGTCGAGCCTTTTGTCTGCGGGGTGGGTGTATCAGTGGCCGCACCACGGGCCGCAATGTAAACTGCGGCAAGATCACAGGCGAATACAGCTCCTCAAAAAAAAATACAGAACAGAAAAAACAAAATACATATCCCGGGAGTGCATGCAGTGCGCGTTGTGGACTTGTTGCATATTTATATCACGGTGATGCCATTAACAAGCGAAGGGGTGATTGGCTCCGATTTTTGTGGAGTTCAGAGGCACCGACAACTCGGTGTGGGTACAAAACGCGCCAGTCGACGGGCGGCGGGAGCTTGAGTACCGCCAAATAATACGCATGCCGATGGTAATGGCGATGAATTCTCCTCGAGAAAAACATCCAGGATTGTGTTTCACATCTTTGAAATAGCTTGTTTTTGCTGGATCTTTGTTTTTCTTTTCTGCGCAGCTTGTTTCTTGGTTTATTTATTTCTTATTTTAACTGGGTAGCCCATTCAGTGGAATCCACTGGTCTCCCACGGGTCCCAGTAAAGAGAAGACCGTGTGAAAACTTTACAGTTTTAGATGTGGGAGGAAAAGCCCATTGATTAATAATCATTTCTATTAATTTTTCTATAGAATCAGGTTTTCTGGAAAGTTGTTAACAATCTGTTTTCTTGTGTAGGCAGTATTCTTGTGGCCGCAACTGCTGCAGGATCGCTCAAAATCCATTGCCGATTGGAGTGGCGTTTTCTCCAGTGGGGTACTTGAACTCGAGGCCGATGTTCGCATTATTGATCTGCACGGAATGACATATGGAGATGTTCTCTGCATCAGTTGACATTATCCTTGTTAATGCATAGTTTCCTTGCTCCTTGGCTAATGTGAGGTCAGATTCATCGCGAAGTTGTGTCAGTACATGTAAATAACTATGTTCATAAGTAAATGGACGGCCGTTTCCTGAGATAACCCATCATAAAAACAAATAGTTGATGCATTTTGTACACCAACAAATTACATTACAACATGGACTTATAAACAATAGTTATAAACCCTGGCAGTCCCAATGTCTCTCTTCCTTGCAGACTTGGGGGCACATTACACATTAAACTCCCCCGGTGCAATTGCCACGGACGTAAACTCTTTATCGGAATTGATGCAGTCTATTAGCGCGGCGCTGCGACGTTAAATGCGCCGCAATGCGACCGGGGCAAATCCAAACATTAGCGCGCGGTTGGAGTGCAGCTACCGCGCTTTTCAGCGAGAGCTTATACCGGTCGGGGTCGGTCGGGACCAAGCCGGATCAGCGAGTGTTTACCTTAAAGTTTTCGCAGGATTTAATCGCAGTTTAACGTCCTTTCCTTTGCCCCACTGTCCCTTATTTCTTACCCTTTTTATTCGTCCATGTCGTACAGAATGCACATTCTGTACAACTGGCACATACAACTGGCACTTAAGTTACATGTAGTTGGGTAAAATTAAGGACGGGACCACGTTTTTCATGGAGGCATTTTTGGCGTCACTGATGCTCATTGCCTAAGGTGTGAAGTTGTCATTATTTTGGAGTCTGGATCTCCGAGAAGAAATACCGGTAACAGAACACTGGAGAAAATAAGTTGCAGAACAAATTTGACAAACTGACACATTATTTTCGTGTCGATTTTTATACTTAATTTCAGGCTTTACGTGTTGAATGGATAAAGCTTCACACGGTTCACCGGCATGTATACTGCAGCAGAAAGCGAAAAATTCAGCAGTCATCGAATTAATATTTTGACGGAATTTGGATGATACTAACCGAACAGAACCGACTGAATCGAAGTACGCTGTACCGGTGTACTGCACGTTGATGAACTATGTCAGCTCAATGTATCCTGGGTTGACTTATCAATAAATTCGGACTTTTCTATACAGGAAAGTTACTACTTGCAGATTATGATTAGGATGGAGATATTTTTTTTTCAAACTTCGGCCCGTCGTCTCCAGCTTCGGCTCCAGGAAATTTCTAGCGCACATCCAATCAATGATATGATATGAGGCAAAAGTGCAGGCCGCAACATGATTTTGGAACCAGAGATGAAGCCGAAGCTGAAGCCGTGGTTTAGCAACAATTCTTATTCACCTGCGTCATAAAATGTGATGTCATTGAACCTGAGGTCAAGAGGTCAAAGTCAATCAATGGCCTTTTACCTCCAGTGACATAATGCAGGCACTTGGACTTATTGAGTTAGTCTTTCTTGGAAGGGACCACTTTGACCGTGAACGGTGTTTTTGCTTTACAGCAGGGTCAAACTTCAAAGAGGTGCTGGGCAAAACAAACTTCCCTGCAAAGTTATGTGCTTAATAATATTAGCAAAAAAAAAATCAACTGTGGACCAATCACAACCAACAAGCCTGGCATATTGGCGTATATGGCTGGTAACTAGCTTCGCTATACGCAAATTACTGTGCTAAGCAGCTCTACTATTAAACTTGGCTCCAGCTTCCAAACTGTTGTTATCTAATCCAACCATATACATTATGTGTCCCCCCCCCCAAAAAAAAAAATATCCGTCTGACTATTTTGGAAATAACTACAAAACCACGAGGTCAATGTTGCAATCTTTTGATTGTACAGATTCCCCTTATCCTTGGCCTAAATCCCCATGAGTTTCATATAATTTCAGTCACGCATCAATACACAATTGTCAATTTATCACATTTTTGGACCCTGTGACCGAGTTGCGTTAAAATTGTGTAAAATCCTGCATGCCTGCATGTTGTAAAAAGGGCTGCGGTTGGGATTGGAATCATTCGCTTGGCTATCAGTCATCATGGCAAGACCCCAGTTTAATGCTCAAGGGCAAATGATTCCAATCCCAAACCACATCAGCTATTATTTTCATAACATGCAGGAATACACACAGCTTACATAACACAGCACTGAAATTGATTAAGGTAACTTATAACTGTGTCCAAAAATGTTGTGATCAATTGACCATTGCGCAGTGATACGCGACTGAAACTACATGACACTCCTAGGGGTTTATGCCAAGGATGAGGAGCATCTGCACAACCAAAAACAATCAAAATAGACCTCATGGCTTTGTAAATATTTCAAAAATAGTTAGACGGACACTTTTTGGGGGCCACATTGTACGGGGTGGATAAACCGAGATATTAGTGCTAATTGGAACAGAAGTAGGGCACATGTGAATCAAAGGGAGATATCCTCTGTTAGGGTTGAATCTCCTCTTTAAAATGACACCCTGATCATGTCCTTTCATTCACGGTTGACTGAGCAGTGACCATTTTTATGAAAGGGTATATTTAGAGAATTGCGCCACTTTTCATGGTGAAATCTCTTTTTGTCCCCACCTGCCTTGATTGGCAACCATAGCCTTTTACTCTGTGACAAAACGACACCACTTGGTCATTACTCAGTCAACCATGAATGTAATGACATGATCAGGGTGTCATTTTAAAGAGGAGATTCAACCCTAACAGAGGATATCTCCCTTTGATTCAAATGTGCCCTACTTCTGTTCCAATTAGCAATAATATCTCGGTTTCTTTTCTTTTTTTAATCCACCCTGTATATGAATTGGTTCATTTTCAGTCCCAGCCAGAAAAGTTGACCTGTCAGCAGGCCCAAATCCCCTCAGCTCATCAGGCCAGTGCACCGGGCTGAAGTGGGCCAAGCGGGACGAATCGCGGCTCGTCTCGTATATCAGAGGAGTATGATGTTTCTTGCTCGCGGTCATTCCGGTGATAATACCCATGATGTGGGCAGTGATGCTCTCTCATACTCTACCCATACCGCGGTATATGGCGACCACACCTCCAATGCTTAGCGCCTTGAATTACGCGCCCGCGAGGCGGCTCGGCGTGAAGGCGACAGAAAGTGAAAAGGAGGACCTCGGGGGAGGATTTGCCAAATCTTTAACACAAACGCAAGCAACTTTATACACCCCTTTCTTTGTGAGGACTTAAGTGAGATATTTTAAATAAATTAACGATTGCTGTATCAACAAAATAGTTTATACGAATTTTCGATGTGCATGTTGTCTGTATCTTTATATAGCATGAGTGTGTATTTGCCTGCAATCGGGGACCTCCTATTGTCCCTCTTTTCTTTGCACTTTAGGAAGACTCCCAAATGTTTTGCACATATGGCCAAATTGGGGACCTTCAGGAATTGACCTATTGTCCTCTATTGTTCAACGTCCCCTATTGAACGCAGAAACAAATTCACACAATAACAAGTGCTAGTGCATAATAAGCTCTGACCGTGTTAGAAGTCTTGCATGAAATCGATCAAAATGATCCCTGCCAGAGCTTAAAAATGCGACGCCGAAAATGCGACGCCGATGGCACATATGGAACACCATACTTTTGGTCAATTTTCGGGGACAGACAGACAGACAGACCGACCGACCACCAAGTGACATGTAGAAGCTCCAACCAGAGCTTAAAAAGCCGATAATTAATTATCAAACGATCGTTGTCAAACTTTCAAGCGAAAAACGCAAGATGTTTCTGTTTCTTCCAATGCCATCGTGCATGCAGCATGTAAATGGGGTATTTCGCGCAACATGTTTGGTAATACCAACGTCTGTATTAGAGCTAAGTTGGCGTAGCGGTACTTTCCTCGCCTTCCACCGCTGTGACCCGTCCCGCCTGGGTCAACATGTGGATTGGGTTGTCAGTCCCTACCTGATTCCGTGGGTTTTCCCCAGAATATTCTTCTGGGCTTTTCCTCCCACCTCTAAAACTGTAATTTCTTCTTAAAGGCCTTAGTCTTCTCTCCATCACAGGGTTCTTCAGGCTTGCGAGCCAGTGCCTAGGGCGCTTTTATATAAGGAATCCCTGGTTTCATTACCAGATATGATTAATATCAATATCAATATATTAATATAAAAAAATACTACTTCCAGTTGGCAACATGCATAAAACTTAGAAACCTGCCAGTGAATAAAAGCAAAGTTTCACAAGTCAGCACTGACGTACAATATTTGCATATCCTGTTTCAGCCCTCAGTGCTGCAATGGTATCGCTCCACTAGGCGTCACAGCCGACAGCTTTTTTTGCGCCAAAAATTCCTTTGATGTCGTCTCATATTTGCAATCTCCGGCCACCTCGGAGTGCTAAGTTCACCTTTTGCACACACAAAATCCAGTACTTTGGGAGATTGTTGTCATTCTAAAGTTATTCTTTATAATCAAAGAGGAACATGTTTAATTCCTATAGGATCATGTAACCTTCGTTTCCCAGAAGATATTCAAACTCTAACCCCCCCCCTTCTTTATTTCATTGCTCCTCCCACGAAAATAGGAACTGTCGAGACCAATGAGCGACCGTTTCGTTGCTTATCCTTTGGCTTTACGATTCCATCATCTGACGTCACATAGGGACTGGTCTTTGTTACTCTCTGATATGCATGAGTATAGACAGTTTGTGCTTTCACTGTCACTGACTTTCAATTACAACACTGCCCTTAGAGAGGGCGCACTTTGCAAAGGGTCTTAAACCGGCAATGAGTGACTTGAATTGTGGATGGATAAAATCGTACATTACATCATCCTGTTCTACTGCCCTCCACAACCCCTAAACGACCCACCTGGACAACAAATTTGATATTGGGAGAAGGTTCTAAATCCGGAGTTTATTGTTGACATCAAATACGTTTCGTGGGTGAAGACCTTTTTAGCTACCCGTATCTCCAACCAAAGACAAAAACTTGATTTCAACTTGAGAGATCCGCAGACTTACGGCGCGGACTTAAGACTTTCCTTTGACCTACTAATTGCCGAAACTCATGACATCGGCTCCTGGAAATCCCCCGGATTTCCAACCAATTTGGAGCCGTCTATTCCCACATCGCATCTGTTCCGAAACCTAGATCCGTAAAACCTGAGAAAAACATCCCTCTCACTTCTGCCTCTTTCTCTTCTTGCTTGTGACGCATGTGGTAGGCTTGAGGCCGAGAACCAACACGTCAAGATTTCTGGTTTACCGAGTTGATACCTCTTTGATCCCCGGTCGATTTGCCGCCCAGCACCGGGCTACGAGACTCGGCTGTGCCCGGTGAGCCTCGTAAAAAATGTGAAATTTCAACTGCGGGGTCGTTGCGTGTTATGACACGGAGGGGAAAAAATATGAAATATTGACCAGATGTGAAACATAAACAATGCGTGTACTAGGATTGGAGCGGGATTATTGTATTGCAGCGGTCATGAACCGTAGCAAACTAGACGTGTACCAGTCCCTCAATGTTCAATACAATTACTCTGGTCTACAAAAACATCGTGCGTGTCAACCTGATCGATACGGAAGGCGGATAATGCCACTCAATAAGTCTGAATATATTTTTTTGTACGTGTGAAAATATTTTTTTTTGTACAGCGGCCGCCACTTATTATGTGGCGGCCGCTGTACAAAAAAATATTTTCACACGTACAAAAAAATATATTCAGACTTATTATCTGGCGGCCGCCACATAATAAGTGGCGGCCGCCAGATAATAAGTCTGAAAATATTTTTTTTGTAGAGTGGCCGCCACTTATTATCTGGCGGCCGCCACTTATTATGTGGCGGCCGCTGTACAAAAAAATATTTTCACACGTACAAAAAAATATATTCACACTTATTGAGTGGCACTATCCGTCTTCCGTAGATCGATCACTACCCGATAAAGTATTTTTATTCACGAATCAGGGTGACCAGATGAAAGTTGCACATTTCTGCTAGATGTATTTCAAAAATTGTGCTAGATTCAATAAAAATCTGCTAAATCACCTAGAATTACACAAAATACATCAAAAACGAACAATAAGCATGTGAAATTTTGATTCTGCACGCGCAGTAAAAGTGTCAACAAGGGTAACAAAGATGAAAATCGCAATTCTGCTAGATTCGTGTGTGTTTTTTTTCTGAAAAAAAATGTCAGATCAAGCAAAAAAATCTGCTTAAACGGTCACCCAGTCACGAATTTAATTTTCATCATGGAACTTCACCAATTTGTTGGTCAAGAAGATAAGTGAACTGACCAATCAACTTCAATGAACGTTGGTTCCTACATGTAAAACAAAAACAAAGCCAAACTCTCCTAATGCCCCCTAAAAAAACACTTTAAGGAGACGAAATGCCACACCTTTAACAAAATATTCAGGGGAAAAACAGTTCATAAAAGTTGTCATCTGCAACCTTTATTCACCAGATTATGATGAACAAATTTCCATTACCGCCACCTCAACACATAAAGAAACCTGATCCACGTGCACACTATAGTCACAGAGATAATAATATCATTAAGGGTAAAATATTGCTCCTCAAATCCCCGCAGCTACATGTAGTTTCAAATCATAAAATCACAAGTATTTCTTAGAAGCATTGATATTAAACGAGAACAGCAGGAAACAACATAACAGTTTGAACTCTAAAAGGAAATAACTGTTCTTATAGTTAAACGAAAATGAAACTTAAAATAATAGAAATAATAAAGAAAAATATACTTAAAAGGCAAGCACACAACAAGTCTCTGCAAAGTAGACATATTACAATTTCAGATCACTTAAGCAAATGTAATGTATTGATTAATTGACTGAATTATTGACTGATTTACTAAATTATTGATTGACTGATACTGATTGGGGCTGGTAGTTAATTTATCGATCAAAATGATCCTCGCCAGAGCTGGAAAATGCGGCCTCGAAAAATGCGACGCCGATGGCACATATGGAACACCATACTTTTGGTCAATTTTCCGGGACAGAAAGGCCGACCGACCGACCACCAAGTGACATGTAGAAGTTCCAGCCAGAGCTTAAAAACACCTATTTAAATTTAAGATTTGAACATTTCCCAAACTGCAAATATCTAGTGTTTTTATAGCTGCAATGTCAAAAGGCAAGGTCAATTTAAATAATGCCCCAAACCAAAAGAAAACCTTAAAAAAGATGAATACATCCAAGAGGTAACGTAAGAGAATTGTTTTCAGAGAATAAATGTTGGCATTTCTTAATTGTGGCATGTTAGACAATAAGGGAATAAATATGTGCTTGGCCAGTTTTAAAACAGCTAGGGGCCTGGACGCTAATAACGGCCTGAATTGAACTCACTCATCAATACCTTTCTTTCAAAAAGTCAATAATTCACAATTTTCAAACGATTCTGTTCTACTATTTTACCTCATGTTTTGTGAAACACCTCTGGCTAAGTCTATGATACGTGCCTGGTGCGCAAGTGCTAAAAAACTCCTTATTTTATGGAAATTGGCGCACGGCATGTATACTGTGTGAGGTGGCGCAGAATGCAGGGTTAGGGCTGCAGGAAAAACAGTGTTTAAAACCAGCCGGCGTGTTAACAGTGGTTTAAAAGCACCCACATAACAGGCTCTCGACCAATAGGAATTGGTAAATTGTCTTAGGTATGAATAGAAATAATGCAATGTATTACAACTCATGACAGCAAACTTATCAATAGCTTACAATCTGGGCGGAAAAGCCAAATCATGATTAATATTGCTCAAATATATCACTCTCCAAAAGGGGAGGAGTCACAGATGGGAGGGGTACACACTTTCGTATCAACAACCCAACATGGCATTTGAGGAATGCAAGTTCCTGTCAAGCTTGTGTGGCCATTATATATTCCTTTGTGTATAGCATGCACTATGACGTTGAATACATTTTGCCAGGAAGCGGCTACATACATTTTGTGCACTGTTTATATATGAGGCCGTCTTTGGCTTCCAGATACACATATCCATAAACAGCACGACTTGTCATTGGTTAAAAGTAAGTGCCAATAGAGGTCATTTCAAGCCCCCCCCCCCCCTCCCTTTCAGATAGAGCGTGCAAGTCTCGCCAGTCCACGTTCACTTTTTTATGTGAATGTCTTGGTACCAAACACTGACTAGTCTAGTCATAGACTCCCGTGTTTGAATTTAACCTATTAACAAAATCTGTGTGATTGATTGAACGCAAATTTTTGGTCAAAAATTTTAATTTCACAACAGTCCTCAATTCGAAATATTTTCAATATGTTGTAAATCGTAATGCTTTCTTTTCTTTGAAAATACCAATTTATTGCCCGTGATTGGATAGGCCAAGTCAGGACACAAAACAAATGCAAAAAAAATAGGACATAATACATGGTGCCCAGATGTGCTGTATTCTCGTAAAATCTCACAGGTTTTTGTGGCATAGAGCGAGACAATCGCACACATGATTCAGTTTTTATTAGCTGCTTGTGATCCCTTAAATAAAATCAACCTGCTCCCGTTGGTTTGAAAATCTTTATTTTTCCTTGATAAAATCCCTCTTTTTGGTTCAAAGCTCCACATGCTAGATATTCCTCCTACTACCCAAAAATAAATTATCTGATTGATTGATTTACATGTCATGATGTATTTCTGTAGCATCTATAAACAGTCTTTCACTTAGGTCACATCTCCCAACAGCCATGCCAAAGTCCCCTAAATACTCCATGAGTAAAATCAGCCCCCCCCCCCAACCATGCCAGCCACACCCTGACTACTCCACCATGAATCAGCTGTATGATTTAAGACGGCTTGAAGTGTTTCTGCAGGGGCTCCCAGCATTCGTTGTATTTCATGTCCACCTTCTGACACGTCAGACTGCCCCATTTGGTTAAGGCCATGCTGAAGGAACTCTCGAACATGAATGCCTGTGAAAGAAATGACAAATTGATAAACTGTCTCAAAAGTTAAGAAAAATATTCGCTGATTCTGTGCTTACAGCGCGTCAACAACAAAAATTGTTTTTGTTGAAAGTTTTTCAAAAGTTGAACTGTTCTTCTACTTTTTCCCCATATCCCCTGCAATGCCGTTTTTCCCTTTCTTTTTTAGCCAATTAGCACCTGCTCTACATTGTCTTACCTTGTATTTATTCACTAAAGAATTGTTAAAATCATTGAGTGCTCGGGCAGTGTGGGGCAGTACAGGGAGTAACAGGCAAGGCAGTTTGGAACAGTGCAAGGAGTAGCAGGCAGGGCAGTTTGGGGCAGAACAGGGAGTAATAGGCAGCAAAAGCTGTCAAGGATTTTTAGCAAAACCAACAACATTTTACAATAAGCTGCAACTGTCTGATTACAAATAATGTTCAGGGCTTTATGCTTGCATCAATAAGAAATTACATTTGTACAATTACAAGATTTTAGATTGAAGTAAAGTAAACAAATTGGATAAATAAACGTGACATTTCAACTGTATATACCCAGCGTTCTACCGCCCTCATGTGCCCAAACATATGGCATATGGATTGGAGTTTCTTACCATGGTGCCATCGGCAATGTGTTGTGGCTTCAACTCATCACTCGAGGCCTTCTCAAAGCAAGCTGCGTCTGGTCCATGGGGGGTCATCATGCTATGAAGGGTGGCACCCCCTGCCTGGAACCCTTCCTCCTAAAAACAATAGGTAAACAAAGTAAAGTTAAGTCTGTCATGATCCAATATGGCTCATCATGATGCATCAGGCCGGCGTTTATCTCCGGTTTCAGTGGCATTAAATGACTGAGAATATTTCTATCCCCCCTGGATGGGATGCCAGTCCATCGCAGGTTACTCCCCAGCTAAAGCCAGTACCCATTTATACTCCTGGGTGGAGAGAGGCAAGTGGGGGTGAAGTGGCTTGCCCAAAAACACAGCATATGGCCAGCAGCTGGATTCAAACCCCTAATTAACCCTCTATTCATGAGTCACAAACCTTACCAATAAGCAACCCCCCCCCCCACTAAAAACAAAAGATCCCCCCCCCCAAAAAAAAATGGTTCATAACTGAAATGTTCCTGGGAGCAGAAATGATCTTGCGAACAGCCAAAAATTCCTGTGTACCCAATTTTCAGGTAATTTTGTATAAGGCCAAAAAAAAAAGTCTCCGGTTTCTGGTATGCGCATGCGTCGCCGTAGCCATGCGCGTCGGCAAAATGAAAAAGGTTTTTTTTCAATGAAAGAGGATGTCTCAAAACCGCCAAACTCACTGGTTTGACTGGAATCCTGATTCTGCACAATTACAACGTGTTTTAAGATTGGGTTATGATCGAGAATAAGTTTTATGTGGCCTCTCTGGACTCCCATATATTTGCACTAAGTTTAGTTAGGCACCATTTGAAGTCATTAGCCGACATTTGAAGCAAAAAAATCAGGTAAAAAAAAAAAAAAAGCCGCGTCGCCACACCACTTTTTGGGCAAGCTCCATACCAGAAACCGGAGACTTGTTTTTTTTAGCCTAATGTCTATTTTTTTGTAACATTCACGGACTGAAGGGATTCGAACCAGGGACTCTAGAATGTAAGTACACGTAAAGTAGCCTTGATTCCTTTAGAAATGTTTCAATAATCAAAGCTGAAACATGAAAGTTAATGTCCTTCATATTAAACAAAAAATTCAAACTTCTATGCCCTATCTACAAAAAAAAATAATGTTATTTGATAAATATCAAATGAAGTAGGTTGCAAACATTAAATTTTTTGTACAATTCATTAAAATTTCCAAGTCCCTCTCATATTATTGAAACTTTGTTTTTAGTGGAAGAGTGTTGATTGTTTTGAAAAATATGACTCATTGCACAAATTTTTGCAATTGTACTGCACACTGTAGAGAGAAAATCGATTTAACTGAACCAGAAATGGTACAAACAACATCATTACGACTAATAGCTCTGAACAGCAAAGGACAATGGGGTAATAAAACGGTCATCTGTGTGCTAGGGCAAGACATTTACGTTGTGTGACAATGATGAAATGCGAAGATAAGCTGTTCAAAAGGTTGAGGGTTCAATTCCAAAGTCAACAACCTCAAAATAGCTGGAATTCCTATTTGGGGTAATATCAGAAATTTCTTCATTTGGAAATGTGAGTGTTATTAATGAAATAAGGGAATAAATATGTGTTTGGCCGGTTTTAAACACGTCCGTTTAAGACTGGAGTGGGGCCGGTCTTAAACAGACTTGTTTAATACTGGCCAAGCACATCTTTATTCCCATTCATAAATACCTCTTTGGTCAAAAAGTGATAACAAGTCAAAAATTATAAATTTCCAGCGATTTTGTTCAACAACTTTACTTTATGTTTTGCGTAACACCCCTGTAGCTATGTTATGGTATGTCCCTCTCGAGAGTAGTCGTAAACAACTCCTTATATGGAGATTGGCGCGCGCATGGTACAAACTGTGTGATGTGGCGCAGAACGCAGCGGTGCCAGTGCAGTGTGAATTTAGGTCTCTCAAAATACAAACTCATTGGTATTATTGCACATGCCTATTAAAGTGAAGATTGTGAACATTCAACCAATAAAAGGGTAAAAAAGACCAGACGTCATAGGAGTCCAAATTTCATGTGACACTGAAAAAGAGTTTAAGAATATAGCCAGCTAGCTGGTGTTTTATCAACCGTTTAATACCCGCCACGTGACGGGCTCTTGACCAATAGGAATGGGTAAACTGTCTTAGGTGTTTATGAATAATGCAATATAAATGATCTGTTGTTTTTAATATACAGCATTAATCATTATACCACATGACCACTATCCGACCAAACATTTGTCATGCTCTAGTGTAGTTCATCTCTTAGAGGAAGTCACAAGTTCAAACAGTGCTTTCTGTTTATTTCAAACTGAAATTTTATAAGCGATAAGTAAGCTTTCTTTATTTGATATCAGCTCACCTTTGCTTCATATCTGCCTTTGATGAGTCCCATAAACTCGCTCATACAGTTGCCTACAAGATAGAAGAGAGGATGAAACACAAATATAGGTTTCATAAAACTGTTTTGTCACTTGCCCTGGATTTATCTTCCGTTCAGAAATGATTGAAAGCCTTAAACCTATTTTAGACTGGTGCTTCCAGATTCATTCGGAAGCAAAATATTTGCAAGATTTGAATTAAGTTCGATGTAGATAACAGTGACTAAACATGCAGGCCATCAAAGACTGACCGTTGGAGTTGTTTGGAACAACCCGTCTGTATTCCGTTAATTTCAATTGTTCATTGATGTAATTCTGATGTTCGGATATAAATCAAATAAAATCAAACAAACGATAATCCAAAAAGTTCACCTGGAAACCAAAATCCATTTGGAATTACTTGAGTCATTCCTGATAATTATTGGTTCAGCGCAACTCTGGTACATCAGTCTGAAATGGGTGTCAAAAATGCCGCACCATGATAAGCACACCCTATGCTTTGGCCTTGTGCAATTATGATTTAATCCTAACCCCCTACGGTGTGTGAAAAATAACATTTTATTGAAAGTGAAGGATTCAGGACTGTTTGGGTTAATGTTCAGTACAAAGCCAAGGTATGCCTGGTTTGGCCTCATTTTGGAGGGCATATTTTTGATCAAATTTTAAAAAGGCCATTTTCTTGCTACAAATAAAAACAATCCTGTTCTTTAAAGCAATTTAGTACGTTTGCTAAAATCTAAAAATTAAAGATGGAAAAAACACAATTTTCGAAATGTAGCAACATCTAACCTTTGTCAATGACCTTTGATACTTGTGTATTTATTATGACCCCATTCGTTTACTAAACAGGCCTAATTGGAAATGCTGCTAGATCTACTCTATCTACCATGGGGATAACAGTTATTAAACCTTTCCAGTAAGGTAATTACAGCCCAAGGAAACTCAAAAGTACATCAAAAATGTAACGTGAGTAACCATGGAATTGCCCATATTATTAACATTTGATAGTTTGTATAAACAAATACAGCAGGCCAATTTCCCTCATCTGAGGAATTCAAGTGACTTTAGGATAAGAAGTTACACATTAAATTTGTCCGAGAAGTTACTAACGGTGGTAGTATGGTGGTCTGAAGGTGTGTTCCTGAACTGACCAGCGCGGTGGGAAGATGACAAAGTCAGCAACGGCAACGCCTGGCTTGTTGGATTGGCAGGTCAGCACGGTGAAAATGGATGGGTCCTGTGGGTGAACAAATGACAGTAACTTGTGGGTGAACAGAGGACGCAACAAGAAACAAAGTCTGCTTGCACCATGTCAAAATTCACATAGGGATGTGTGTGATTTTTTTTCGCTTCGCTGAAAGAACGCACAACTTTTCTGTGCTCTGTGGACAGAACTTTAAAACAGTGGTTGTGTTTAAAATTCCGTACCTTGAAAAGTACACAAGTGATTTGAATGATTCTTGTACTAAAAGACAGTTTATTAATTGGACTTTCATATCCTAAATTTGAAAGTGCTATATGCAGAACTTCACTAAAACAATAATCCCGACATTTGGGTTGTTTTTTTTAACTCACCCTGTACACCTGTCATTTTGCAGCAAAGATCCCGTTGGGAACAAAACGTTAAGGCAATCTAACGCTTTTTAAAATATTTATACCTTTCAGGTCAATTCACTCGTTAGCAGTTTGCAGTAGATTGATTCATTTTCAAGTACTCATCTCGCTAGTTTTGCACTTACAGCATGGTCAAACGCCACAGCATTGATGACCATGAAGTTGTCCAGGTCGTACTTGTAGGGGCAATAGTTGCCGTGCCAGGCCACGACATCAAACGGTGAGTGATCCTGCTTGGCAGCGAAGAGTTTGCCTTGATACTTGGAGATGACAGTGTAGTCACACAGACGATCCTCATACCAGGCTTTTGGCGTCAGGAAGTCACGAGGATTGGCAAGACCATTAGCACCTGAAAGTCCAACAAACAATAGATATTTGACTGTCCCTGGAATTGTTTTTTTTTCTTATCTCAGCGGAAAAGTATTGTTTTTGCTCTGATTTATTTTTCTTTTTTTTACTTTTTGTTCTATCCCAAATCCCATAGACATTGTACACGTTTTGTTCCCCGCGGCATTTTGGACCTAAAACAAACTCGTATTCCAATGAAAATTTGTCCCATGTAGAGACCCCATAGTGACATTGTGTACCGAAGAGTGATGTCACGATGACGTCATCATGGGTCATGTGACGTCATCTTCAATATGCAAACTTTTAGAACCTTTATCTGGAGAACTGTAAGTCCGACTGGGTTGAAACTTGGTATGTAGGTAGACCTGGATGTGTTATAGGTAAAACTTGGGATGACATCATCATGACTTCATTGTGATTTTATATCGCTTTTTGAAGTTGGAAGATTATATATTAACAAATTCAATGCGGAAAAGCCTATGTCCTGTTCATCGAACAGGCATAACTCCAGTTTAGTTCTATATTTCTAACAATAAAACAGATATTACTTTTGAATGAAACATCGAACGAAAACAAGCGGCCCATGTTTAGTTAAAAATTCCAATATATTTGCAAATGGATGATAATACAGTTCTCTTAGAGTAGACTGGTCCCCACACCATCAGAATTAATAATGCATTGACCAGATACCAGTCTAGTTGCAGGGCAGATAAAAAAAAATCAATATTTTTGATTAAATTATTCAAAATTGCACGGAAGTTCAAACCACTTCCTCCATTTGACAATTTCTTTTCATATTGATAAAACAAATTGATATTTGCACATGTCGACTGCGCTACTTTACCGATAGGCCCAAGGTCAGGCAGCACAAAGTGACCACTGAAGATCTCCAAAATGTAGCCGCGCGATGGCTCAGTGATTGCGACACTGAATCGCATCCCTTGCTATAGAAATATCAATGAAAAAAACCTGTCATCAATAAAACAAAAATTTCAGAAACAATACATTCAATCAAAATTCAACTTTCCCCGAAACCAATGCTATTTTTAACATTCGAAACACATTTTACATTCAAAACAGCTGACCTTTTTCCTATTCCACATACTCGAGGTAATGTTCACCCTATTGGAATTTGATCGGATTTAATTTCGAATTTTGTTTCCACACAGGATATAATATTGACAAGACACAAAGAAAATGTTGGGTTTCTGGTAACATTGCCAAAATGTCGAAGGGTCGGTCAGTCGGTCTGGATTTCTTTTTTTGGGAGAATTTTGTGTGTGTGTGGTATCCCCTGTTAAAGTCTTTGCTACATGTACTACCATTTCACCATGGAGGAATTCTGGACTTATTTCATTCGCGCCACAAAGGCTATCGACACTGATTCTTCGTGGCCACGTCTCATCTAGTGGTAGGGCACAGGATTCATGATTGTGAGATTGTGGGTTCGAGCCCCACCGTGGCCATGCGTGTTGTGCCCTTGAGTATAAGGCACTTTACCTCAATTACTCCTCTTAACCCAGGTGTTAAATGGGTACCGGCATTATTCAATGCTGGGAGGGTAACATACTCGCTGTGGAGGAGGTGTGGCGATCCCCCCACAGCAGCATTTCATGGACTCGAGTCTAGCCCAATCGCTTCGAATGAGAGATGGGCACTCCGTTCCTGTGAACACAGGTTCCCCCCCCCCCTTTACTGATTCAAATACTTTCACTCATCAAGAAAATACCAAAACTACCGTTCTCACCTGGATGACGCATATTTCATTGGGAGCCACTGTCATCCGGCCAAATTCAGTGTGAATCGTCAACGTGCCCTGCTGGGGAACTGCCACGAGAACATTTGACAAATGAAAGCAGAGCTTACTGTGATTGGATTTGTTTGATATTCTTAATTTTTAATCCCTTTTGTAAAATATCGGAACTGGGATGATGTAAACACGGATCCTACACACAAGGATTAATGACTCGCCCAACTCCTGGTTAGACGCGTGATAAGGGCCCGTACAGGTGGGAAATACCATGAATACTTGTCAACAAAGACCTCTGCGCGCGGCGGCTTTCAGATTTGCATGGCTCTGCACCCGATCTGGTGTCGAGGTCTGTCAAGCCAGCTTAGTATATTTTTTAATATTCATGAGCCTACGTTTTTGGTCGTTATTACTGAATTCTGATAAGTGATAACTACATGACCATGTTAACGCCGAGCACAATATCTTTAGCTTTAAAATGAACTACGAAATGTCGCTTTTGTTTCATCGGTTCAGAACCACATCTCTCTAAAACTTTGTGGGTAAACGGTGTTCTCCTCGAAATTTGACGTTTATTTCCCGGGTAAATACTTCATCTATGACGACAAAAACTGCACAATACCATCTGTTATATCCTTAAGTATTTATTTTTAAACCATTTTTGAACAATTATATCTTACATAAGGACTAGTTTTGCTTACAGTTTTGTGAATATTTCCGTTTTAGATGTCATGCAAAAAAACGACACACTGGCACACCTGGAAAATTTATGATTACAAGCCAACGGATATTAATGCCCGTTATCATGCGTCTAACCAATTAAGGCAAGTCCGTTCAAGGCATTTTGTTCTAGAGCTCAGAACAGTCGTTTATCCTTGTGTGTAGGATCTGCGATGTAAAATAGCCAACCTACCGATCAAGAAGTCTCCATCTGAATTGTAGAGACACCTACAATGAGAAATCAAAGATTTACGCTCAAATAGGAATCAAACATTAAAGGGAATATACATCATTTGCTTTTGCTGTAATTTTCAGAAATGGATGGAATTGGGGGGTTGAAAATATATAGCAAATATAGTTACACACTACTTTTTTGTTTTTTTGGGTTAAAAATGCTATAAAAAAAAAAAAAAAAATTTTTTTCCTGTAGTGTGTTCCCTGACTCCATTTAAGAAAGAAAAGAGCAGTTTACATACATTGGGAATTGAAAGGTCAAGGAACCACCAAAGCTGGCTTGTTGTACCCCGTCATAGGTGTAACAAGTGCGATGGTCAACTGGATGGTCAACTGGGGCCAGTATATGAAAAGCAACGCTGATTGGCCGATCAGATCAGGGTTGGAAAAAAAATTAAAACCAAATGATAAAAAAACCTTGAGAGTGACAGATGATTTTAGGATTACATACATTGTCACATCACTTCACTAACAGTCCAGTAAAGGTATTTGAAAAATGATTTGGTTTTTTTTTGATTTGATTTTGTTGTTTGTTGTTTTTGTTTAACTTCAAAGTTATACTTTGAAGCATTTTAAATTTACTTTTCAAAGTAAGTTGTAATAAACACCGCCAAAAACAAAAAAAGGCCACACTCATTGGAAGGGTCATAATTTTGAATCTGATAGTCTTATGATAACGTTATTCATATAGACCTTTGGGGAATGTTGTTAGCTACATTTTGGTACCCAACTTGCTACCTTTAGATGCATCCTTGGAAATAGCCTTCTTTCATATTTTCTTCAAAATGACAGCTTGCCGGAAAGACTAATTTCACAGGGAGTTTAGTACCATTACCATCTTTAAACCAAACATGCTTTTCAATGATAATTTAGTCAGTTACTTTTTGGATAGCTGCAATTGATGGATTGTAGCTTTAAGGTGAAACAATTCAACTTACTTGTCCCCCATGGAAGCATTACAGGCATAGATATGTGAGGCCACACCACTGCGACTCCTGCAATCACCGGCGCCACACACCGTACTCAATCCCTGCAGCCAACAAGAGAACATACATAATATATACAAACAATCAAAGTACTGTGGCAAATGAATTCAACGCAATTAATGTGTTGTCTGTCATCTACATTTCATGGACATTTACCTTTGAAATTTTGATCGATGGGTTATGCATATGAAAATAATGTATTAATACTTTTATTGTTACGCATTCAACTGTGAATGTACTGAAGACCCTGAATGATCGGCATCAGCTACAAGAGCAAAACAGCATGAACTATTAACAAAAGTAAAATATGCTTAAGTATTAGTAAAGCGTTCTGGCAATATGAAACTGAACTGAGCACAGGCCATGTTTTTTTGTTTTTTTTGATTTTCAGATTGATTGATATTTGTTACCTTTGATATTGTGTCTACTACATATATTTTAAAGAAAAAGTGCAAGAATCGTAGAATAAATGTGATTTAAAACAATTGGCATCTTTCATTTCCATGATGACAAACCTCGAAAATGAAAAGCCTTTTTTTCCCCAGTATTTCACAGCCATAGCTTGTCAACAGAATGTCTGATTGAAGTGCAACAAACAGTAATATCCAAAAACTATCATTTTGACTCTGACCAGTTCCATCTCTTTTGCCAGAACGCCTCGCATTTTAGTATTCTTTTTAGAGCAAAGAGCAGATGCACGAAGCAGAATTTTTTTTAACGGAGCACAATCTAGTAATTGGGAGTTTTTAAACAGTTTCAACAATGATTGTTGTACTTACCTGAACAAAGTCAACACTTGCAAGAGCAGGGTCAGGAATTGAAAAGGGATGCCATCTCATCTATCAAAACAATCAAATCGATTTTGAATTTAGCTAACAAACAATTAATATTCATCATTATTTGTCTTTTACATCATATAAGCATTAAATATTATCCCTAACTCCCTAGTAGTTCCTCAGGACTACCCTGCTAAATCCAACAGCTAGTCCAACCGGAGTTTCCTGCTCAATCCACCATGCCATATTTTCAGTTGTCTGCTGAATCCAACGGAGTCCAACTTGGCGTTATAATGCGGTTCAGTTGCCAGCTGAATCCAACATTTTGCATCAGGAATGTGCACAAGGGGTTTACTGCTCAATCTAACAGGCTCCATCGGGTATGTGACATAGTTGGATCCTGTTGGATTCAGCAGGGTTAGGGTTAGTATTTTTTTGTACAAGTTTATAGACACCTTTCGAATAGTTGGAATTAGCATCAATTTTACTGACTGAATCTCGTCCATTATGGTGGTTGCTCAAATCGCCCAAAATGTACGTAGAGTATGGTTTCAGACAGATGAACTCTATGTATTGATTAGCAATTGACTTGACTCTGAAGTTGTTTCAAACCACTTCAACAATCATTGGTTTGAATCTGTTCGTAATTGTTTCAAATTGTGTTGATTCTATATTTTGGAATAATAAGTACGGCGCCAGACAAATTAGCCAGCAAATTTGTTCAAAAATTCCATTGGGCAAAGGAAAGGTCCTCAGTATTTCACCAACCAAGTTTGCGAACTCAATTCAATTTTTAAAGGAGGCATTTCTTCAATATTTTGCACATGGGAGGGAAGTCAAGTGATTTCAAAATGAGGCTAAAGACTAGACTGGTACATGTTCAACTATGGTCGTACTGTTTGAATAGACTGACCTCTTCACTCAGTGTCATTAGTCTGGTGACTGACTATAGAGAAAAGTGTAGTAAATAGAGACTAGTTCCCAACTTTCCAAAAGACTCTTTTGGCACAGTGATTGACGCAGTACTGAAGCAGTGTTGGACTGGTTGTTTTAGGTGCCAGTCTATTTTCTTGTATTGCATGTTTTCAGTACCTTAAGTTTTGGGACTCTCATACACAGCATTGAGAGTCCCACATTTTCGGACTAGTACGGTACCACTCTGGACCGCCGGAGTCTCTAATTACATGTACCTGGTTAGGGTCCGGATGCCACTCGTCCCAGTTATGGCTTAGGTTGCCCTGTGGTGTGGGCTCAAACCGGCTGTGCATGACCGACGGACGTATACGATACAGCCAGGTACGCTTGTTGTGTACGCGCGGCGCTGTGAAGGCCGTTCCAGACAGCTGCTCAGCGTACAGGCCATAGGCACACTTCTGGGGGTTGTTCTGGAGGAAAATTATCAACAAATCTCCCTTTGAATGAAATGTCATTAACTATTCTATGTTTTAAGGACCGTATTGCCCTTTTCATACTCTTCAAAATCTTACAATTACAACTACATGTACATGTAAAGGGGCTGCAGTTAAACAAATTCAAAGAAAAATTGAAAAAGAAACAAGCATCTTAACCCTCCGACACGCAGAAAGCCAATTTACTAACACGCTTACAGTAAGGGGTCCCTCCGGGGACCCAGATATTTAGCGCCTTGGTTTGAGGCTACACAACACTGTATCTATATGTATACAATCTCGACATGTCTGTAGACTATAAATGAGGAGGTCATTGACAGGAAACAGATGTTGTATACATAGTCTGTGGTCAAGTCGTGCACTTGGCTACCCGCAAGTGACCTTGTTTTGTGCACGTGTATATGGGCAGCCCAGGTTGTCAGGCTCAGATATGCCTGACCCGGGGTCACACACTAAAGGTGACTGCATATATCCGTAGTGGGTGTCTCTGGCTAGGATTAGATGGAAGATCACCAGAATTGGTTGGACATTTTTTTTTTATTAAGGTAATTAACCAAATTGGGTCCCCAAAAGGGCTAGTTTCTGCGTCGGAGGGTTAAGGGACAGGTAGATGCATCAGGTAAAGTTTCAACATCCATATTTTCAAATGGGTGTCGGTCACTTCGCCGACAACAACTTCGCCGACAACCACTTCGCTATTAAAAAGACCATTTTTAATTAGTGGGGCCAAATAACCCACCAAAATTTCACGGCCTCCGCCATGTACGTGTGAGTGCACATGCGACTATGTGGGCGAAGTGGCAAATGGGCAAAGTGGTAATTTGTCGAAGTGGTAAAACAGCTAAGTGGTTGTCGGCAAAGTGGAAATTCGGCGAAGTGACTGTAAACCTTTCAAATTGTGTCAAGATTTATAAATAAACGGGTTTTTCTTCTCCTTACCTGGCCTTGTGGCAAAGCATCTGGACATCTAGGATCCTCAGAGGCAAACTCATTGCCAAATCCACTCAGATATTCAAATACCTACAACATGAACACAAAAAGTATATCAAAACCAAATGTCTCTATTTATTCACCAGCATAAATTTTCAAATTAAATTAGGGATTTTTTGTTTTAACTCAGCCCAATCCCACACACGAATCTCTATTTTTTGAACCCTTCCAAAGTACTAACATGACAGTACATTAGCATGATGCTAATTTCAAGGTTGTGTACAAAATTGAACTTAGAGAAAATTGATTTAATTTCAAGTAGGGCCTAGCCTATATGATGTATTTTCTGATAATGTGATAGGCTAGGCCTTTATTTGGAAAACATCATATGATGTTTCGATCTCAGGCAACCTCAACTTCAAGATTCGTCAGTGTTCATGTTGTTTTTTTCTCAGCATATTTTTATGGCAGTGGATATTTTGCCGGAGACGGCAAACCTTTAGTAAACATTAGTTTGCCGGATATGCACTGAACATGCGCAGTTACTGTTTTTTTGTACTTTTAACATTTTTCGGTGACAAATTTTAGTCTGGCTCCATGCCAATATTATCGTTGTAACCTCGTATTCACAAGATGGGATTCAGACCATTTTATAATTTCGGACTTTATTTCCCTTTAAAAAAAAAAACCTCCAGAGCCACAAATCTGAAAAAGAAAATGTAATACTCTGCAATAAAATGTTTGAGACATGTTAAAATAATAAAAGAAGAATATTCTTATTTATTTGGGGATGGGAAAAAAAAAATTGGATACTTTGCGCGATATTATTAAGTTAAATAAATATTTTCATAATTCAATCCTCGTTACGTTAAGTCTTCGTCACATTATGATAAAAACAACAAGCTGCACAATTTTAACACAACCCTCACACAGTCATGACTAGCTGGAGTTACCCAGCCCTGAATTTTATCACATGACAACCCAGTGATAAAATTCAGGGTAACTCCAGCTAAGTCATGACAGTCACACAGCACAGCACAGGCTGCTGCCGTGCTAGCTGGGGACTAGTGGATTACAACATTTAACTTAAGGTCCAATTTCCTCACAACGCCAAGCCTAACGGGTCGTCGTTCATTTATCAACTATATAAACTGAAGAGAAAAACCACTTCAGGTATACATTTTATAAAACATTGCCTACCTGCGACTTTTCGTGATCTAGATGATCGGCCATGTTTGCACGTACGTGCGCTGCTGCGCTGATCGAATAACCGGTGACCTATGACCTCTTTCTATACAGCATGTGTGCACATAGCACGATGATGATTGGTTTAGAAGGTGGGTGTGACAGAGGTGTGCTTTTTTGGGGGAGAAGGGGGAGGATGGGGGGGGAGGGGGGGCGTAAGTCAAAACCTGTGAACGTGGCGTTGTTGTTTTATCTCAAACTTGTTCTTCGTCGCAGTGACTATGTAGTTTGATTCCACTTTACCTGCATGGTCTTCGCTTAGTTAATTTTGGCAGCTATGACTGAAATCCGGAAAACAACCCAGAATCGTAGTTTTAGTAAAACATACTTTCCTTCAGAACTCCCCATTTACTCGATTTTTCCTCGCTGGTAGATTTTTGAAGCTTTTATTGGCGGGGGGGGGGGGGGGAAATCACGCGTTGACCATAATTATGCCCTTTCACTCACTAGTTTTAGACTTGTGTCCAGTTATTTGTTCTTTGCCCTCAATTAAAAAAATATCATGCTTGATTTGATACAAAATTATAGAAGTAATAGACCATGGAAGAAATTAAGAAATTGATTTGTTCCTTTCAGTAAAATTGTCGATCGACCGTTCTCAACTTTTGGATTTTTCTCATTTAAAATGTGTTCCTAGCTCTGAAATGTGTAATAGGCCGAATGACAAAAATAGGTATCTGTGGGGAAAAAAAACATTGACACAAATGTAAAGCACAATCTCCGAACATCAAAAAAGTAGGCCAATTAAATTAATGAATTGGACTAAGAATCTCGGAAACTTTTCTCAAACCACCCGTTGAGCGTTTTCGAAACGACCGGCCGCTTGGCTTCGTCTTGAGATTTTAGGCCCCAACTTCTGGAACTCCAGCTACATTTTGGTGCCTCTTTTGCTTCAGAAACATTCAATCGGTTGATGATGTGAGGCCAAAAGTTGGAATATTTTTGTTAAGTTTGTCTCTCAGTGATTCAGTAGTCGGAGCCGAAGGCGAAGCAAAGTTTTCGACCCCCACTCCCTAATCTTGCACCCTTGGAAATGTTTAAATTTGACCGCTGAGGGCAGTATATAGCTTGCACGGTGGTGAAAATTTATACTCCTGTACTCGAACACGTGTGTTTGTGTGTGTAAGGTGCTCCGGGATTTGTTCAAAACAACGTAAAAGTTGGTAAAGATCGTGGAAATGGGAGATGACTTAGGAGACGAATGGTGGCTGGACGACGCCAAGAAATCATCTGATGAAAGCAGTGATGAAGATGAAAATACAGGCAAGTCACGATTTGCAAACCTGAGCGTGGAATTTACCTAAACCAATTGCGTTATAACTTATGTCCCTTCAATGTACAGACCCAGTTGTATAAAATATTAGCATCATAATAAGTGTTTTAAAGTTGGCTTTGTGAAATCGTTCTATGAGCAGTCTTTTTTCATAGCTTTACACAGCAATTGACTTAAGCATGTTAAGCATGTTGTTAAGCAATCTTTTAAAATTTATCTATTCTTTTTTTCTAAGGGGGGGGGGGAGTAAGGCTTAACACACTGCTTAAGTCTAGTCTTTACTCACTCTTAGTCCTACTTAGACACGTTAGAACTAGTCCAGATTAAATGAGATTGAGAGTTTATTTGTTTCGATTTTTTTTTTATATTTCTTAACACTACAGTCAAAAGAAAACCAAAAGTTTTAAAGGGAGGTTCAAAAGCAGGGACTAAGGCTGAGATTTCCAAAGTATCCCCAACAAAAAGGAAAGCTGAAGAAGACGAGGAGGACATGGAGGAGGAGTCAAGCCAGAAGAAAACCAAAAAGAAACGTCGAACAAAGGTAAGATAGTTCATCATTCATGTCATTGATATTGTACAAACTATAAAGACTGTATTTCAATTCAGTTTATCCATTCAAAGTAAACATAGACATGGCAAATACGTGTAGGTAATAAGACCTAAATTGGTAGTTTTTACTTGCTGTTGGCCTCAACATCTTCTTTTGTGTTTTTTTTTTGGGGGGGTGTCAAAAATCGGTTTCATAATTAATATATAAAATACCAGTCAAATTTATATGCTTCAGTGACATTGTAGTGGGATTTGAATTGTAATATTGTTAATATTTGCAGCAAAAGATCAGCGACTACCTCTCCAAAAGCACACCAAAGCCTGCAACCCAGAGGGATGTCATAACAAAGATAGAGCAACACTTTCAGGAGAAATTGTCCCCCATCGAGCTTGAGGACCTCCAACTGAATGGTATATAATCATCGTCTGCCTTTTCGACAATACATTCTCTGGTAGTCTATTACATAGACTACCAGAGAGGGAGGGTGAGGCTAATTGTTCTCCTTTATTTTGTAGAATCCCACTTCCTGTCGCCCAATGCTGCCTCTCTGCCCCTCTCATCTTACCTGGAGTCTGCTGTCCCCAACTGGAACAGAGACATCGAGGCCAAGAGACCCAAAGACACCAAGACCTGTCTCTTACTGGTCATCACGGCATCTGCTAGGAGAGCAGTGGATCTGAACAGGGAAGCCGCAGCCTTCAAAGGCAAACAGTGCGTCAGTGCCAAGCTCTTCTCCAAGCACATGAAGGTAACTGTGTACCTTGGTATCAGGTCTGTCAGTACCTTTAGAGGGCGCTGTTTAAAGTAGCCAAGAGAGCCATGTGCTGACAGTTTATGTTGGTCCTTGAACAATATTGTCCATAACATGCAGCTTTGTATGTGGTAACATTGTCAAGACTGCTTGATGCTGACTCTACTTGATGCCACTTGCCCATTAGTCCCTGTACTACCCTAAAATCCTGCCTATTATTTCGTGGTCTGCGGGTAAAGCCCGGGGTTATGGTGCGTGTGCCCTTGGGCAAGGCACCTTGTCACTCATTGCTTCTCTCCACCCATGAGTAAATGGGTACCTGCGAGGGCAGAGATGGTTATTGTGATTGAATTTGCTTCCTTGCGCCTAACAGGCTGCATCAAGCTGTATACTCCCCAGGGAGCTGAGATGGTATTTGGAATGTTTCATGTGCCCAATGAGCAGGGGTAATAATGATGTAGCGCCTTGAGCACCAGTCCTGGTGGATCCATGCGCTTTATAAATACCCCACTATTATGAGTCTATGGATTTTTTGGTGAATATATAAGATGTAATAGAATGTACTACATGGGCTAATGGGCTCATATCACACACTATTTTGGTTGGTTATTGTTTTACCACAAGATGTAACCAAAAATAAATTGGTAAATTGTGGTGTTTCATAGCACTAAACAGACTATGATTGTGGCTGCATTGTGTTTAGGCCAAAAAAAAAAATAGTTCTGCTTCCGATTACATGCCTTTCAAAAATAGGGTCGGTCGGTCGGAAATTGTTTTTTTTTTGCCAATTTTTTTTATGCAGATTGAATGGGGTATTCAATTATATGCGAAGTTTTAGCCTGAACTATTTCCATTGCACTACAAAAGCTATACACAAAATGGCCACAAAAAGTGAGTAAAACCTACCTTAATTATTGTCAATATATTTACGTTCGATAATTCGCACAAAAAATGTGGAAAATTCAGGTCGTTCGCACCATAGGCACAACGCTAGTCAAGAATGGGAGCTGGCCAAAACTCCGAAGTGTGTGATGCACTGTACGTGTACCCGGCCCGCGGCCAACGGGTCGAAAATTTCAGGAAACACGCTGCATTGTATCACTCCAAATACGAGTAGTGCGATCTCAAAATGAACTCGTGAAAACGGAAAATACGTACACAGACAAGCTAGATCAAATCTGTGAATTAACTTGCAAAAATGTTCTTTCTCCATCGGTGTTTTCTTGGCATTTTTACGATGTCTTTCTCAGCATTTTTACGATGTCGAGTCCGACCAGTTGACAGAGCACGTGCCTGCGCCTGCTGCATAGCCATGCTACTGCTAGCGCTATCGATCGCATAGCCGTGCACAGACTAGTTACCGCATTTTCATAATTGGCCCCTGCGCGGCGCGGCGGGAACCAGTCGTCGCCGCATTGCGCTTATTACGCACGTGATTATAGACAGCGAAGTAGTTGAATCGCGCAGCGAATTTTTAAATATAACGGAGGTTTCTTTTGAAAAAAATAGCGAATGTAAGTAAGAAAACAATAAATACAAGCATTTTTTGATGCAAAAGGGTTGTTGAGAGGTATTTTGTGAAGACAGACAAGACATAAGGTTTTTATTTTTATTTATTCAATCTTTTTTTTTTTTTTTTTTTGGAATTGCCGATAAAATTTTTAGGGTCGCAGCCTAAAAATAGGGTCGGTCGGGTAACCGGAAGCAGAACTATTCTTTTTTTTGGCCTTAAGAGAAAGTGTCAGAGATACCGTAGCGTACCGCAACTCTGACATTTTTTTTGGGATTGACTTATGATTGACTAGTGATATACTTGTGATTGACTTGTGATTGACTTGTGATTGACTTGTGATTGACTTGTGATTGACTTGTGATTGACTTGTGATTGACTTGTGATTGACTTGTGATTGACTTGAGATTGACTTGTGATTGACTTGTGATTGACTTGTGATTGACTTGTGATTGACTTGAGATTGACTTGTGATTGACTTGTGATTGACTTGAGATTGACTTGTGATTGACTTGTGATTGACTTGTGATTGACTTGTGATTGACTTGAGATTGACTTGTGATTGACTTGTGATTGACTTGAGATTGACTTGTGATTGACTTGTGATTGACTTGAGATTGACTTGTGATTGACTTGTGATTGACTTGTGATTGACTTGTGATTGACTTGTGATTGACTTCAGATTGACTTGTGATTGACTTGTGATTGACTTGTGATTGACTTGTGATTGACTTGTGAGGACTTGACTACAACACTACGATTTAATTATTACCATTTATCTCGTCATCTCTACTCCAGATCCAGGATCAAATCACCTTCCTAACCAAGAACCGGACCCAGTTTGCGGTGGGGACGCCCAACCGACTCGCCGCCCTACTCCAGCAAGACGCTCTGAACCTCACCGGGACGCGATACGTCATTCTGGACTGGAACTGGAGAGATGTCAAATACAAGCGCATGTGTGATATCCCTGAACTCAAGACAGACCTGTTTAAGCTGTTTGAGAAGTACGTCATACCTCAAGCAAGGACAGCAGACAAATTGAAAATTGGAATATTTTAGCCGGAAAAATTTGAAGCAAGTTTGACCAGCCATCCAAGGGAGGAGGTTGAGAAATCAGAAGGAAGTTTTTCCTATCCAGGGCTGGGCCATTTTATAGCGCCAGCTATTTTTAACACCAATAGGCCTCACACAGATTCCTTGAAGATGTGCAAGTGTACCACAAAATTTGTGGTGTTTTGACTTTTCATCATTAAAATTATGAACACAGTAAACATGGTATCCAGTGTAGTTTTATTAATAAAATGATTTGATACATTGTGGGTTTTGTCCTAGAGGTGTGGTTTTGTTGAGAGCTTATTAAGTTCTCTGTTTTAAAAGGGAGTATATACTCTGATCATTTCGTGTCGATTGAATTCTTTACTGGAATAAACAGTTAAATCTTGAAGGCTGTATGCACTTTTGGAAATGCACAATTAATGTGATAATGTGCAATCAATTTAAAGACGTTTACTGGAAATGTACACCCCCCCCCAATAAAAATTCACAATTCCAAATAGAATATTGTTGCCAAAGTTTACCGGGGGAGGAAGGGGGCGCAAGGGGGCCAACACCACCCCATCCAACCCCCTTCCCCCTTAAAAAATAATATGTAGATTTTTAAGTAATTAGATGAGGAAGATTATAGCACATAGGGGAGACAACATTTGTTTCAGATTCTAGAATGAGACTTGTTTATGTATAAGTGGGCGTGGACATCCAGAATTTTTTACACTGGCTTATCTTGCTCCCAGACCTATTTTCTTGAAACTCAATGGTTCTTGAGTATGGTGTGCTGAATGGTGACGCACAGCTTTCGATGGAAATTAATGTGTTTTCATCAGATGACGCCCGCCCCATTTTTTTCGACTCCGCCCATTGTTTAACCTTTTTCTATGTGTGTAGCGCCCTCTGTTGTTGATAGCTGTGAGTAACACTTTTCTGCTTGCCAGCGGCCCAATTCTCCCGCAGTTTTCTCATTTTCTCATCCTCGTTAGATCATTGCTGAAATTTTAGCTTTCAGTTATTGTGTTTATGTTGCTGAATTTCTGGGGCTACCAACTTTATCAATAGTAAGTACTTTTGAGCTTTATTTTCGTTTTTTTTGTAAACACATTGGGGCCTTTTTGGGGAATGACACTGTTGCGATTGTGTACAAAGTCTATGGAGAGTCGAGAACATTTTCTTAGTCCTAAGTATTTCCTAACAAAATTGGAAATGTTTCTCAGTCCCAGATTCATGCCTTATTCTTATCTTATTAAGACATTTTTGCAATGAATGACATTCTTTGAGATGATATACGACTATGAAGAAAAAGTGGCCTCAGCTCAGGTTTAGTCCGAGTAACTAGTATAGGTCTCTAGGATAGCTCCATGCTAGGACTCCACAAATCGCCTTTTTAACATTTGGAGAATCTCCAAATGTTAAAAAAGGCGATTCGTAGAGTCCTATTTACTCGGATTACCTCAGGTTGCAACATTTTTTCCCTGTTCTAATTTGTAGTCCTTTCTGTGTTTTTCATTTTTAACGTTACTCGTAGTCCACAATGAGTTGTGCGATCTCAAGCAATTATTCTTTTTAACTTAGTTTTCAACATTTTCAACAGTAGGCCTAATTGAAGAAGATGCCATTTTCCTACAGGTACATGTACCACTACACATTTAGAATCAAATTATCAATGAATGTCAGACAACTCGACCGTTGAGACAACTCGACCGTTGAGACAACTCGACCAACTTGGCCTTATCAAGGCTAGTTTAAGCTCACATGGTCCAGTTTTTCGGAGTTGTCCATGTCGCCACTCCACACTTTTACTTGCCAAAGTCTGACTAGATACCTTGTTTATTTTTTTTATCTAGGTAGCGATCCAGTTCATTTTTATATTCATTTCTATTCAATCTTACTCCCTACATGTACGTATACAAAAATGTAAATTTTATTTTCAGCCATTCAGCTGTTCCAGGAATAGGTTTCTATTCCCCCCACCCCCTCCACCCTAATCACAGATCAGGTTTAATAACTCATCATCAACCAATAGGTGTTGTACTTTTTACAATTTCATAAGCATCAGTATTATATGTTGCGATCTTCACTTTTGTGTAGAGTTTTGTTTATGACATAACTATTGTACCCCACACCTTTCCTCAAAAATTGAAACCCTGACCTTTTGCTTTTGAACATCACCAGCTATTATTTTTAATGGATAAGTCGAAAAACAAAAAAGTGAATATATTTTTTAGGACATTTCTAGTGCAGTGCAGTAAACTTAGAGTACCGTACTTTTCTTTGTATTACACCATTTACAGAGAATATCACTCATAGGTGGTCCATTTAATCACGAATGTTCAACCAAACAGTTTCTTCAAAAACATTTGAAAATCCTACACAGGCCAAATCAGAATATCAAGTTGTCGGCACAGTATCAGTGTATTAAATGTGCAAGTTGTCACCAGGTGTTCGTCTTATCTATCCAGAGGTTACTCTGAATAGCCAGAAGTATGTCGGAGGTCACGGATGTTGCTGCATCGGTTCGCTCGCCAAGAACAGAAATCTTCAACTTTGGACCATGGACAATCACGTCAGTCAAGGGACACATCCTCAAATCCCAACAACTGGAAAGGTTTGTCAGACAGACATGCAGATTGAACTGAAAGGGTTAACCCTAACTCCTAGGCATTTTTGCTAGGATGTACATGTAACCTCAATCCTGCAAAATTCTCCAACTGCCTCCATGTAAAAATTGCATGCAGTGTCAATCCTGCAAAATCCTCGGTTATTTCTTGAATGTGATCCTTGGAGGGGTGACAACTGCCTCAATCCTGCAAAATCCTCCGCCAATCACTGTCGATATGTTGAGGCAGAGCCAGTGATATCCTGGAGCAGTGGAGGATTTTCTAGGCCTAACTTTATGCACGACTGAGCAAAACAAAACACAAGGTCCGGCCCAAGACCTTGACAAAGTGCATCCTACGAAATCAGCAACGCACTTTTGCCATGTAGCCTCAATCCTGCAAAATCCTCCAATGTGCAAAGAGGATTCTGGAGGATTCTGGAAGATAAGGGTTATAGCCACATAGGGTCATTTGCAATTACCGGAAAAATACCTACCGATTTAATGACAGAAATATCACTCTAAGTAAAGATGGGACTGGTCCCCTGTGAAATTATTCCGCCTGAAATGGTATCGTTTGGAAGCTAACTAACATTGAAAGTGGTTTCAAAAAAGTGTGCACACTTTTTTGTGTCTGTTACGCGACCCAAACGATTGTGCATACATTTTCTCTGTTTTCTCAAAATGTATAGTAGCCTCTGAGCTGAAACTCCAACAGGTTAGTTGTTATGCACCCCTTCTTAACAGTTTCCGCAATGTTGTTGTGGAGTGCTGTTGCCTCGTGGTTAAGGGCACTGGGTTCGTGGTCTGTGGGTAAAGCTGGGGGTTGCGGGTTGGAGTCCAGCCCGGGGTCATGGTGCGAGTGCACTTGGGCAAGGCACTTTGTCACTCATTGCTTCTCTCCACCCAGGAGTAAATGGGAACCTGTAAGGGCAGAGATGGTTATTGTGATTGAATTAGCTTCCTTGCGCCTAACAGGCTGCATCGAGCTGTATACTCCCCAGGGAGCTGAGATGGTATTTGGAATGTTTAATTGGCCCAATGATCAGGGGTAATAATAATGTACAACACTTTGATATTAGTTAAAAGCCCTATATAACAGCCTGTTATTATTATTATTATTATTCAAAAGAAAAAATATACAAAATCAAATGGTCCTACGTATTTACCTTTATAAACTTTTATCAGGCATAGAATTATTGAGTCATGATACAAACAAGTTCAAACTTATCCTCTTTTGTCTTACGCAGGTATCATCAGGAACTTGAACTGCCTCAGCTGCCAGAGATGCTCTTTGGAGACAATGTCCTGAAAATCCTGAACACTGGAGGCTATGGGATGGAGTTTAATGCGTTGGACTCAATGAAGCGGGTTGACGCACACAATGCCCCCTTCAAAGTTGCCGCTGCACAAAAATGGCAGGAAGCGAGGTATGAAATAAATTTGAAAATGTTTGCTATTTAGCAGAGTGTCATTTCCATTTAGTGCCTGCAGTTAAGTGTATAGCATTGAAGAAAACCTCTAAAATTCTTTCTTCAAAATCTGTTACTGAAACCAACCATTTTTTCCTTTTCTCACACTGTTCAGGAGTGACTGTGAATTCATCAATAAAGTTGTCAAGCCCTTTGACTGGACCTACACCACAGACTACAAGGGGACTCTGCTTGGAAATTTACAGGTATTTCATTTTCTTGAGATTTTCTTGAGCTCTGATTCATACTATTGATGTCTCCTTGTTTACCAGCCCTAACCCTGCAGGGGAACTGTTCAATGAAACTAGCTCTCAAACTGTCTCAGAATTGGCCGTTTATTCACTGGTGTTGATGGCCCAGTGCAGCAAGGTCCAACATTTACGCCTGACGCACTGTGTTGGAGCTGGCAGGGTTAGGGTTAGTACATTTCATGGTACTCTACAATTCTTTGCACATGAACAAAAGTTTTGTGACGTAGGCTTGCAGAGCCATGGTTGGGCGCCTTGAAGTCAAAAGGCAACATGGAGTATTGGATAATAGTAGATGTATTTGTTTGTTGCAGGAGTCACCAACGGATCAGAGGATAGACATGGAGAAGCTGAAAGTACGTGAGAAGATCCACTTCTACGAGGAGATGACGTTGTTTGAAGATGAGCTAGCGGACAACGGGAGTGCATCACTCACAGTCAAAATGGTGAGATGGTCTCATTAGTATACTGTCTAGGCTAGGAGACCACAGTAGCCAATCACATGGAACTGCTAAACATAGAAATTTGCTAAGCATAGACAATATTTGCACCAAGCAACCGATCTCGCAAGCTCGGTGGTCGAGTGGTAAGACGTCTGCACTAGAAAGCAGGAGGTCGTGGGTTCGAGTCCACCCGAGTGATTTTCCAACTTTCACTCGAGAGGTAACACACTGAGTATACAGTGTTAATACGTCGGTGAAGGGCAAAACCTAATATTGGTTTACATCACCCCAACGCAAAGTCCATCTTATGAATAGACAGTAGTTGCTAAGCGAAAACAGGTTACCAGCCAAAACCCCATGCAGTGTATATTGTATGTTACTGGCTCTCGGCTGGTTCATGCTAAGCGCAAACATTTGCTAAGAATGGAACTTATTTGCTTAGCCAATACTGGTCACCAGCCAAAATGTCATGCAGTGCATATTACATTGCCAGGTACTCAAGCTGATTTATGCTTACCATAAAACTTTGCTACATGTAAACAGTATTTTCTGCTTAGCAGCTCCCTGAAATTGGACCAATGTGAGTGATTGGTGAAAGGGACAGCTGTAAAAAAAAAAAAACTCTACTAAAATACAGATTGTGGTCTTTTTGTTTGGAGGTTTACAATTACCATGCTGATTTTCATAAACTAGTGAAAACACCATACATTGTATTAAAAAAACAGACACTTACGGAAGCTTTACACCAAATGAAAGCTCTTCCTATGGATAGAACAGTGATCAACTTGTTTTAAAATATCTTGTTTGGTTTGTGAGATATTGGCAATATTGGTAGTTTATGTGCTGTTGTAGTGTGATCTAAGAATTTTACATAACCTTTAAATATGATTCATATATATGCTAAATTTTACCTTAAATGGAAGCTGTGGATATAGTCATTTCAGAATAAATCAGTCCTTAGTCATAGCTAATACGAAGTGTCATTTTTCATTAATAAATGTTACCCTCTTGGCCAAATCATCAAAACTTAACATGTTTCACAGAAACAATTTGTTTTGTGCCTTTTTTACACACAGAGAGTTATGCAGTCCTGTTTCTTCATTTTGCTGAGGTTCTTTCTCCGTGTGGACGATGTCCTCATCAGGATCCATGACACACGAATCTATCATGAGGTCAGTTTGAGAATGCCTTCGTCATGACAACAAAATCAATCAAAATCTATCCTCTTATCTATCCTCTAAATAGTGAAATGAAAAATACGAGGCTTCGTGGACTTGTGATGGACATGTGATGACTTGTGATGTCTTGTGATGACTTGTGATGTCTTGTGATGACTTGTGATGTCTGGTGATGACTTGTGATGTCTTGTGATGTCTTGTGATGACTTGTGATGACTTGTGATGACTTGTGGTATCTTGTGATGTCTTGTGATGACTTGTGATGACTTGTGATGAGTTGTGATGACTCGTGACTGGCATCATTGCAACTCTTGCAGTGGGACCAGTTTTGAAATATCATTTAAATGACAATTCTGTCCCTTAAATGACAGAAAACCTTCCGTGTCTTTTCCAGGCAGGAGAGAGTTACATTCTGCGGGAGTTCACCTCGCGAGAGAAGAGTATATCAGACCTGAAAGTGGAGCCCTCCCTCTACACCAATCCTACAGAGATTGCCGAGCACTTGGACATCACGGCCGAACAGTACGACAGAATAGACTTCCCACCAGCCGACAGCGAGATGACGTGACAAACGTAACCGGTTCCTCTGGGTTTTTTTGTAAATTTTAGAGACTTTCTGTGGATCTCTACTGGCAGAAAAGGGTGCAGCACAAGAAATTCAGATCACAAAAAAAAATTGAAAATGTGGAGGCATCCTAAACGAATTTTTCGCAAAGTTGATGGAGATGCTTCACTTTGCATAATTTCATTGGCCGTGTCCAAATCACGTGGCTACGGCTGGCAAAAACACACGAGTGTATGGAAAGTGGCTGCAGCCGCTCATCGGTGGCTTTGAAAAGTGCACGTGTTATTTCTGACTGTATAGCCTTGTGATCGGACACGGCCATTATTGCTGCTGATTCACTTTGGTGAGCTACATTTGGTTTGGTGAGCTACATTTTGTATATTATATTACACTCAGAGTAGTTGTTGCATGTGCAAGTTGATTTTGTTAGAAAGTGAATACTTGGCTATATCGGGCAAGTAGATTGGGCCACTTACATGGACTCCATGCAGAACTACCCCCTCGCTTGGTAACAAAGAGAGAATTAAGGGAGACCACTGGGAGGGAGGCGAACGCAATGGGCTCCGTGCGCCAACAAAAGAGGGCACCCTTTTACCTAGCAACGACGTCCCACGGGCGGGACACCCCCAACTGTACTTTCTTTGCTGGTGAGGGGGTACTTGTGAACAGAGCGGATAAGGTTAGGGTTAGACTCCAACAGGCACAATGTCATGTGGTAAATGTTGGGTTTTTTGGCCAATAAAATTTATAAGACAAACTTCTGAAAAAAGTAGTTTCAAACTCCTCAGAGATTGAGATTGTCCAATGGAATGATGGGAAACAGTAGGGCATGATGGGAAGAAGCATGCCATGGCAAGGTTGGCGCCCAGACAGAAATTCTGGAGCCAGTTATCATTTTGGTATTTATAATGGAAAAAATGTAGTTGAGGACCCCGTTCCATATAAGAGAACTAAAAGACACTTTTATGTTTTGGGACTTAAAGGGAATATACAACATTTGCAAACATCGAAAAATAAAACTACCAAGTTTTTACTAAATACCTTACTAGGATGTTGGTAAATGACAGTCTCAAGCATCTTGTAAAATTATGGCACCTGGTGTGAAGTCATTTTCAAGAAAATGGTATTTTTGTAAACATTTCCAACGGTGGTCGGCCGACCAGCATTGGAAAAAACGAACTATTTTTCAACTACTGCTCCAAATTTACCATTTTTTTCAATCCAAATTTTGTTTGCTATTGGTTACATGTTCATGAACGGGTGCAGGCCAGCTAGACTGGTTCCCTTGCCTTACAATTTTCCATCATCTATAAATTGATCCATTTTATCTTTTGTGGAGTCAGGGAGCCAGACTACTTAAACATTTTTGTTTTTCTTGGTTTTTCCAACCTTTTCGAACACCAAACTTCAAAAATGTCAGTGTAACAATATTTGATTTATTATACTAACCTCTCAAATAGTTCATTTCTGAAAATTACAGCAAAAGCCAATGATTTACATTCCCTTTAACTAAATACATGTAGCAGCATGGATACTGATATTGGACTCAGTCATATTGATATAGAAATAATAGCTACGTCATGCTTAACAAAATCAGACTCTGAAAGGTAACTATTATTTCTATAAATACATGTAGTTACCAGCAGGAAAAGTCACTGTATATTTTTTAGGTGCCATGTTGAATATCAGCAGGCTTAATTTTGCAGAAAGGAGCAGGGTTAGTATTTACGAGGAAAATTATTGGGTGAAATGACAGCATTTGAACTGATGTGATTCCATGTCTTGCAGTGCTAAACAGGTAAGAAAGTCACATTTTCTTTCAATTTTGAATAGAACTAGTTCAAAATAGAGGCGTCCCCAAACTACACTTTTGCCTGTATCATGAAGTCAGAATGCATGCATCCTTTTTTGTCGGTCTAAAATTATAAAATGTATTTAATTTGTAGCTCTGCGTATAATTCTATATTAACTCGACTTCAATATGTCACAAATAAAAAAAATAAAAACCAGAAGGCGTCATTGCTATTTCAAATTGTTATTTATTCACTTTTTACCGTTAAGCCATTTCTACAAGTTGGTGGCCCATTACAATGAAATGCGTTATTATTGGCATTTTATCTAGGGACCATCCCAAATATCCCGATACTGGTGTTAAATAATTCGGGCGATTCACAATGCAGTGCGCCACCAAGAGTTTACCACGGATGGTTCATTTTTCCCAGTGCATTATGGGAGATGGCCGACAAATTTGCAGCGCGGGACATTTGAAATTGTTGGTTTTCCCGGCCAGTAGTTTCGTAAGCGTATGATTCGAGTATTTGTTTGCCCTTTTCTTTTCTTTTTATCAATATAGTTTTTTTTGTAAGGCGGCAGACGCTATGCCCCAATTTATAACAAATTAGCTCAAGTTGTCTACTGACACTCATTCAAATGGGCCATGTGCTGTCGACCTTAAACTTGACAAATGGACTCTCCATGGCAAACTCTTGGTAGCGCACTGCATTGTGAATCGCCCCAATTTGTCCAATTTAATGCAAACTCGGTATTCAGAACGGTCCATGGGTTACAATTTTGTAAAAAAAAACACTTCTGGAGTTGTTAAACATGTGTGTCAACGAATTTTGGATAATTAATTTATACATGTACATTTTTACATTATTTGTACACAGCCATGCAAATTATAATATGCATTGACTATTATAATTATTCAAATCAAGGTTTCAATGAAAACATTAAAATTTTAAAAAAATATTGGAACAAAACCAACTTCAGTGCTACATTCAGCACATTAAGATAGGGTGGGTGGGAGCTAAAGATTTTTTTAGGGAGTCGGCATATTGAAGCTGCCCTTGCTAGGTTTTCTACATACATGTATATGTGTACCATATGCTTTAATATTGCTATTTACAACAAAAAAAACACAAAATACATGTTCAACAGGTATTTAGCTACTGAGAGCCATAACAACCTCTTACATTCATTATTTGTTACAAGATGACGACTCTTAACTTCCAGTACAAATTCTACATTATTTGGTCATATTTTGGTGATATGTCATCATTTGGTATAGGAGATACATGTCGAGTTGGCTAAATATTCATTTTTATGTTTTTCTCATGCCTATTTTGTCCCAAATAAGACATAATTTGGCAACCACATAAATTACAAATCACAGAAAAATCTAAAGCATGAAACACCCCCACCCCCCCAAAAAAAAATAGAAGAAAAGTTGGTCCCATGTAATTATTCATCAATCGCCAAAATACAAAGTCTTTTCCCGTGTGCCTCAACATATGTGACTGGATCTTGGACCAAGCCCATGTGAAGTAAGGGTGTTGGGCTGTTAGTCCTGAACCCATCAAATACAGGAAAGCTGGGGATAAGAGTTTGGAGGATAAATAGTTGGGAGCTGGTATTTGACAGCAATGACAGTCATTCTCAATCGTAACTTTCGTTTTCAAATAATTCATAACCATGTTGGCATAGTGGAGTATTTTTCTAAGATGGTGTCACATGGTAAGTGTCGAACACGCCTCTTTCCTGCATTCATTGCACTTCTGTGATGCCCAATATTCTCAAGCACCTTGGATTCACCGAATCGTCACTTTACATTTTAAAATTCAACAGTTTTTAAGTCAAAATAGTTAATGGCAGTGTATTAAAACGTGGAAGAATAAACATATTTGGCTGCTGAAAAGTATCTACAAACAAACAAAATGGGGGGAAACAAGCAACTTCAGTTCATTACGTGGAACCAAGTAGGTAACTACACCCAGAAAACATGTAAGGTCATGAAAATATTCTCAAGCTCCAATTTCTTTTAAAAGCACCATCCTGAAAGTGAAAAGTTATGGCAAATTCTATTTATCATGTAGCTCTGTTTCTGTGGCTATAATTTGAATTTTTTGGTTACTGACATGCAACGGTGTTCTGCATGTTACATGACCAACCATTAGTAAAACTTCTCTCGGACTCAAAGGACTCCGTGCACAAGTACCCCCTCAACGGTTGAAAAGAGAGAGTCCAGGGGCCACTGGAAGGGACAATCGAACGCATTGCCGATGGTTCCCGACACTCAAGCAAAGACGCTACCGGTTTGTGCACATTCGGAATAAAATAAGTCGGGTGTACTTTGCACAAGGGCTTTTCGAAAGTGTTCACAAACCACTATCAACTGTTTGTGCACTGAACCATATGCCATAATACCAGCCAAGCAAGCTTGTTTTTCTGCAGGTCACAAATGGAGCAAAAGCAAAACAATCAACGGACTTCCAATTAAAACTTTCAAGTATTTCCTGGTAAATTTGGATGTAAGTGTAGGTGCGGTGCGGGTAACTTGGACTGGGAGTTGCTTGTTACGCTAGTGGGACGACTGCAGCTGTGTTTGACCATGAGCTCCGTCTTGGTGCGGTAGTACTCCGCCTGCGCTTTCATCAAGTCTACCCTAGCGATGTGTTCCTTGACCATGATGGCCAGCTTGCGCTTACGGTAGTCGTCCAGGGTGTCGACGGATGAGGGGGAGGGTCGCTTCAAGGGGCGTTTCTCCTTCGGTGAATGGGCTGGCGCTGAAGTTGAAGGGATACCTGGAATTAAGAAAATGCGAAAGTTGTTAGTTTTTGGTTTGTTTATTCTTTTTCTATTTTCCTCTACATCTGTGTTGCATTTTTTTTCCTTCAAATTTTCCACTGGATTTGTTCTATCCACTGCATTTACATAGCTTCAAGACAGTACAAAAACTCAGGAAATGTTTCTATTTTTAACACCAAAACAAGTTATTTCGTTTGTCAGGGGTTTGGGATACAGGTGGGGGTTGGTCACTGGAATCATACTCCAGCCCCCTCACCAGCCCCATACCCCACCTGCCTGCTTTGATGCTACATAAACCAGTTCACGCTGGATGACATGTGTACCCGCAAAGGTTTTGTGGTATTCGGAACGGATGACAGATAAACACGCAGGGATCTAGGCCGGAAATATGTAAGCAACCCGCTCGCTACGAGCGAGGCCGGAAATATGAGCGTGCTGCCCCGAGGCTGATGGTTTCAACCCGCCTGGCATGAGGTTGAGTGAAAAGTAATCCCGCGCCTTGTTCCATTCTTGTCAAATTAATCCCAGCGTGAACTGGTTAAGAAGATAGTCAAATCTGAGTTAGGCCATGTGCAAATTACTTGACCATGTCTGGCAGTAATACACATGTCTATGAACAGTGGCTTCAGTTGCCTCCACAGACCCAGGTGTAAGAGGCCCGAGACAAAATGACATCACACTTTGTTTACATGTGCGCTTTTCTATGGGAGATAGACGGGGACGAAAGCCAGCGGGCTCCCATAAGAAAGCGCTCATGTAAACAAAGCGTGACATCATTATGTCTAAGGTCTATTGCAAACTGTAGGCAAGTTTATCTGACACAGCCTGAGACTTGATTCACTGGGTTTCCTGCTGTCGTACCATTCGCTGCTTCAGGAGGACGCACTTGTTGCTGACTGGCGTTTGTACTTTCCGATGTATTGTCCCGTTTCTGTTGCTGCTGGTGCCCCAATTGACTCTGTTGATCACCCACCTCGTGGGATTGGCCGTCACTAGGCATTGGTAGCGGTCCTTCTAGGAATCCGGAGGACCTCTTGAACCGAACTGAAAGTCAAATCAAATAAGATACATAAAAATACAACATGAAACATTGAACTGCTTAAATGAAAGATCAAGTTCAGTGGAATTGGAAGTCTTTGAATGAATCAAGAATACACTCCGAGTTATTTTATAAAACATAAATCTCTCGAAAATACGTGGTAACACTTTAACTTTTTTCTTCTGGATATTGTTTTAATCAAGCTTGTATGATAAAAACAATTATAAATCTTACCAGCCTGGATCAAGTTCCGATGCCTATCTTTACATTGCTGCACAGTCTTCTGATTAGTGTCTCCAGAAAATCTACAAAAGATTTTGTTTATAACTTCAGAAGTTAATTAAAATATATAAAATTGTGGTACTGCTATTTATTTCAATCATAACAAACCTAGTAAATTCAATTTCTCTTACATTTAATTACAGAGAAGAGTTCAATTTAAATTATAAACTTACCTGAGACTACAGATGCCTAAAAATTTATCTCAAACTTAAGTTCAAAAGTAGGCCTGGCCTGCCTACAGATTTTGTGGTGAAAAATGACTAAATTTACTGCATTTGTTATTGTTCATTAAAAAAGAAAATATCAGAAGGAAAACTACGAATTTGGCAAAATAAGGTAGGAAGCTCCCAACTATTATCTTGGCTAAACTCACGCGTTAACACAGTCCCGTATTCTCTCCCAAGCGGCCATTTTCTGTTGCCTGCTCGGCACGCCGTGTTCACGGAGCGTCCCGTCCAGTATGTTTTTCTCGGTTGTGTACGCTGTAGCTAGTGCCACATCCATTGTGGACGTAAACGGCGTAGCTTTTCGTTTTGTCAGGCCGTCCATGGCCACGTGAAAATCGTCCGTTTCTCGGCCCTCACTTGCATCATCGTTGTCTGGGTCGTCGGCTGCAGGCTGCGGTTGTTTGGGATCAAACTCCTGAGCAGACGACATCGTGAAAACCGGGTAAACACTGCTTATTTTTGTTTGTGCTAAGTGCTTACGAACTCGTTTAATTGTTTAGCGAAAAATTAGGCTACCCGGTAAATTGGTGAAGCGCCCTCTTTTGACACTTAATCTGAGAAGAAAATCTCGAATTCAAGATGGCTGCGCCCTGGGACACATCAAAACAGCTCCAGACACGTGCAGAAGTGGAGCCCTTGTAACCAAATATTACACCGATTGTTCGGTCGAACATTAAGATGAAATCAAGGAAGAAAAGACACAGACCAGTTACGGAGTATAAAATGTTTGGACCTGGCAAAATTTTACTGTAGCCTAACACCTTTAATTTCCAGTTAAATTTGTTATTTTGTATTGCGTTGTACATTACCTGATTACTTTAGTCATAAACTCATATCACTCAGGACTAGGTTACTCGGACCATGGAGCTACTACTGTAGTCTACAGTCTGAGTGATATCCGGTTCATACTTCATGCAAAAATAATTGCAAAGTGAAGTTCAACAATGGTGGACGCACGTCAAACGTATTGTTGACGTCAGGAATTTCGCTGCTCTTTCGCTTTTGCGTGAAGTATGAACCAGGCTTGGAAAAAATGTTGCAACCTGACGCCAGCGCCACTTCAGCGGTTGTGTACAAAGTGTATGGACAGTCAAAAAAATGTATTTCCTAACAAGTTGGAAATGTTTCTCGGTCCCAAATCATAATTTTTGCAATGACTGACTTTCATTGAGATGATATAGGCCTATGAAGAAAAAATTGGCAACAGGTTGCAACATTTCTTTCGCAGGCTTAACTTGGACCTAGCTGGAGTTACCTCAGTCCTAAATTTTATCATGGGGTTGTTGTATTTAGGGCTGAGGTAACTCCAGCTAACTTGGACCCTACTTTTTTTAACATTGGGATATGGTCTGGCGATAAGTAGGGTCCAAGCCGCATGGCTGCCATTGTGTGACACAATAGAAACGACCCAACAAAAATATCAGATTTCCCCCTCAAACGGCCACAAAAATACTAGTTATGCCACCGGAGAAAAAAAAAAGGTTAAGGTTTGAGATGGTGGTAAAACTTACGATCTGGATGAAAAGTGAAATTGTCCATTTATTGGCGAGGACTCCATTGCGAATAACGTTCGGACGTCATTATTCGCGATGGAGCCCTTGCCGATAACGTTAAATTGCATTTTTCATCCAGATCGTAAGTAAACCTTAGTACATGTACCTCGATCTATCGCTGATCTTTACTTGTACCTCAGTTGGCGTATCTAATAATTTTGTGGCCATGTTGAGGGTGAAATCTGATGTTTTTTGGGGACATTTCTGTTGTGTCACGCGATGGCAGCCATGCAGCTTGGGACATATATTGCCAGACCATTTCCCAATTTTTATAAAGGCGATAAGTAGGGTCCCAAATTGCTTGGACTAAGTGTAGCCCAGGCGGGAGGCCGTCTTCATTGCATTACGACTGAGGGGATATTCGTTGGACTCAATGCAGTGTTTCTATTTTTTTATATTAACCAGTCTTTGTAATATTGTATTCTTATTGAACAGAGCGAATAATCGGAGGGATAACAAGGTGATTTCAAAGCTGCACACCCTAAATAAGGAAATTGAAAAGATCAGTGGAGAAAAGCGGAAAGAACCAGAAACAGATCTCAGGATTGTTTCATTGAAGAAGTCTGTGGAGGAGGTATGACAGAACTTAATAATAGGCCCTATAAGATTAAATTTATTAAATTTTAATTGAATTTTATTGTGAATTTTATTGTATTTATTTCCATATTAATTTTTATCACAAAAATTCCTGCTACAGTACTGCCAGTACTTGCTCAGGAGCAAGTGGGGTGCTGTGGTCCAATGGTTATGGTGTTCGACTCGTGTGCCGTGGTACATGGGTTGGAATCCTGACCGTGGGAACATGGTGCTTGTGCTCCTGAGCAAGGCACTTTACCATTATTGCCTCGTCCTTCAGATGGGACGTAAAGCCGTAGGTCCCGTGTGTTGTGTAATGCACGTTAAGGAACCCAGTAACGCTAACACTTATTGCTAAGAGAAGGGGTTTGTCCCGCTGTTTCTGGCAGTGGCTGCAATATGCGCCGCAGCACCTTGTAAATCCTTCTAGAGTTGCTACAAAATGGGTTGCATACATGTAGTTCTCATTAACTTGAGGGCCTCCATGGAAAGCAGTGCCTTGCACTGATCGGAGTTTACCCTCATTAATGATGACGTAAAAAAATCAAAATAATGAAAAAAAAGTACTGGCTACAGTCTTGCCAATAGATCGGTATTGGTTGACGTCATCCGATGAAAACATCTGTTTATTTGCACACCAGTTTTCATAGGTTGCTACATGTATGTGTTACCATACACTCCAGACTCAAGAGCCATTGAGTTTAAAGAACATAGGTCTGGGAGCTAGCCTATAAGCCAATGTAAAACATTCCCAAATGTCCGTGCCCACTTATAACCTACCATTAAACAGTGCAAGGCCTGGCCATCAAAAATCCACTTAAGAAAGTACAGTTATATTCCAGTATATAAATACAGAAAAACACAGTTGTGAATTTTGTATGTCATTATTTTTTTTTAAATTTATTTATTTAATTTATTTGGAACTTTATTCTAACCTAGACCTTGGAAGTCATCTTGAAATAAAATAATGTCACATGTTAATTTTGTTTATGCTCAGCTTGGAGGGCTTGAGGCTTATCAATCAGCATCTAAGCTTGGAGAAGCTCGCCATGGGAACCTCAACTCTGCAAAATGGGTTCTTCAGAAACTGAAAGAACATAACATCAGGACAGACAAAGTGAGTTGATTATAATAAACTCTCTGATCACACTTTGTATACATTTATTCTTTATATTTTTATAGTTTGTATAAATTTTCAAATGTATTTAGCCCTACAAACAGGCAAATGGCTCTCTTTTAACATTGGTCTTATCACTGACTGTCGCCATTACAGCCCAGCTGCCATGTCGGCTAAAAATGTTTAAGTTTCGCTCCAACAGTCACATCTCTAGTTTTGATTCCAAATATCTTCCGAAATATGCATCGCTGAACACTTTTATATACACCATCGTATTCCTGTGAGTTGTGCGATTCATAAACTCATAATAAAGCTTACCAAAATCGTAAATTTGTCCATATATGGTGTCTTAAACAAATTAAGAATATTCAAGCATGTTGTGACAAACTTGCCACCATCTTTTTTTTTTTTGACCTGCCGCGTTCTGATCGTGAGAAGTCAGAGCGCCCAGCTTTGTTAAACAGGCCCGGTTCATTGATAAGCATGATGACATCACACAATTTGATTCGTGCATATGCGCAGACACCGAGGCTAGTTTGGTTCCCAGACCAAAAGATTCTGACTAAAGTCAGAATAGTCAGCGACTCGGTCAGTCTAAGAATAGCAGGCTTGGCCCGCGGGTTCCTGCAAGAATAACCTGATTTATGTTTTACTGTCATTCAGGGAACCAAGTTTAAGCTCCTTGACGTGGGCGCTTTGGACTACAACTACAGCAAGCAGCAGAAATGGATCGACTGCACTCCCATCGATCTTAATCCCCAGAACCGGCGTGTCATCAAAGCTGACTTCTTTACTTTCCAGGTAAGTCTTGTATTGAAGAACTGTTATCTCCTTGGGGTCCGCTCATAAGTCCGACGCCCCATAGGTCCGACGCCTCATAAGTCCGACAAAATTGCATCCCCTAACCAAATAAAGGCCCATAAGTCCGACGCCTCATACTTATAAGGCGTCGGACCTATGAAGCGTCGGACTTATGATACGGCCCCATCTCCTTGCTTTCAAAGCAAAAAGAAGCAGTGTTCCAAGACCGTTACATAGTCAAGCTAAATCCTCATTCCCTACTTAGTTTTACTAAGTTGAGTACCATGTCTGTCAAAATCCATCACTCACTCTGCTTCACATAATGCTTCAGGACCAAATCCATTGAAATCCACCACTGGTGCTGGTGGATTTTGATGGACTTGTTACACATGTCTTATTTGCTAAAATCCCCCAAAATGGGGAGATGGATTTTGATGGAGTTGGTAAGATTAGGTTTAATCATGCAGAGTTGAAGTTGAGTCTGTCAGAAGTCCCCACAAGTCCCTGCAAGTCCCTGCAAGTCCCTGCAAGTTCCACCAAGTCCCTGCAAGTCCCTGCAAGTCCCTGCAAGTCCCTGCAAGTTCCAACAAGTCCCTGCAAGTCCCTGCAAGTCCCTGCAAGTTCCAACAAGTCCCTGCAAGTCCCTGCAAGTCCCCACAAGTCCCTACAAGTCCCCACAAGTCCCCATAAGTCCCTGCAAGTCCTTTCAAGTCCATCACAAGTCCTCCTGTCCCAACACAAGTCACAAGCTATTCAAATGATCTGAGACAAATGTACTCCATTGTTATGTCATCCCTTGTTGCTTGTGAATGGAGCTACGAATGGACTTGTGATTTACTTGTCACGGGACTTGTGATTTGAATCGCTTGTGAGTTGAATTGGGACTGGAGGACTTGTGATGGACTTGCAGGAACTTGTGATGGACTTGACTACGTCCCTGCCCTTAGACAATCACAGCTATTTCTTTCAGTGAAGCCCCACTGAAAACATTCAAATTGAAATCAAGTTTAGTTTACAATTGAACATTTGGACAACTTTTGCAGAATGATGAGCCAGTGCTGTATGACATCATTGTCCTCAGCTTGGTACTCAACTTTGTTGGCTCGCCGGCAAAGCGTGGAGACATGCTGAAGAAATGCACAGCAATATGCAAGCCCAAAGGATACCTGTTTGTAAGTTTCACCAATCTTGTGGTCCTTTATGCTGTTCAAATTGCCTATCAATCCCCAACCATCTTTCCATAAATGCAGTTTTGCTAGTGCCAGAGGGCTGGAATAGTGTCCTCTTTGCGCCCCTCTTATTCACTAACTGACTGTCACTTGTAGTCGGGCAGTGCTATTGTATGGGTTTACCCCGTAACGCCAATGAATGGGCTAAATTTTGGCTCATTGTGTAGACCAGAAGCATGAACCCAAATGTCGGGACTATTGTTTTAGTGAAGTTCTTCATGTAGCACTTTGAAAATCTAGGATATGAAAGCCCAATTCATAAGCTCTCTTTTAGTACAAGAATCATTCAAATCACGCATGTACTTTTTTCAAGTTACATAATTTTAAACACAACCACCGTTTTAAAGTTCTGTCCACGGATCACAAAAAAGGTGCATGTTCTTTCAGCAAAGCAAAAACAATGTGATTTGTTTTCATTTTGCTGAAAGAACACAGAACTTTTCTGTGATCTGTGGACAGAACCTTAAAGCGATGGTTGTGTTTAAAATTCTGTAACTTAAAAAGTACATAAGTGATTTGAATGATTCTTGTACTACAACAAAGTTTATGAATTGGGCTTTCATATCCTAGATTTTTAAAGTGCTACATGAAGTACTTTACTAACACAATAGTCCCGACATTTGGGTTTCATATTTTTTTTTTACTCACCCTGTAGAATTGTTTGTGCTCTGGGACCAGCTTTACCTGGCTTGCCTATGTGTGGTAGTCCGACTTGAGTTGCCTTAATTCTTTGTTTTTGTAATGCATATGGCCAATGTTTCAACAGGGTCAAACATTTTCTTTACCAGATTGTTCTACCGCTTGCCTGCATGGAGAATGCTCGGTACCTCAGCCACGAACTCTTCAAGGAGATCTTAGAAAGCCTCGGCTTCGACCTCATCGTCTCCCACAACAGCAAGAAGCTCAGCTTCATCATGTGCCAGTTCAGCGGAGAAACTAGCCAGAGGAAAGCTTTCCCAAAGACACTCGTCAGGAACGGAGTCAAATGCAACAATTTCAGTATCGTCCTGACCTTATGACCTGCCTGGACAAGTGTTTCCTTGGGGCACACTGTAGACTTTATCCTGTCTGTGCATGGTCAGTTGAGGGCGCCAGACAGACAAGTATGGAGGAACTTTGCATGTAGTTCACCACAAGTTCTCTGAATTATGATCACAAAACTGATTCCATACACTTTTATTTGTTCCATTTCTTCACAATTTCACAGTGTCCCTTTGACTATTATGGTGTGGCCTAGTGGTTAGGGTTTGGGACTCATGATCAGAGTGTCAGGGGTTCGAATCCAGCTGCTGGTCATATGTGTGTCCTTAGGCAAGCCACTTCACCTCCACTTGCCTCTATCCACCCAGGAGTATACATGTAAATGGATACCGGCATGGGGGGTAACCTGCGATGGACTAGCATCCCATCCAGGGAGGATAGAACATAGAAATATCCTTAGTCGTTTCATGCCTAGGAAACTGGAGACAAATACCAGCCTGATGAGTTATTATTGCCTCTGCTTTACTTCAATATTGTATACATGTAAATAAATGGAAAAAATCATGAGTACATAAAATGCATAGAAATTCAAACGAAGGAAATTTAAGCCACCAGAATCATAGGTATTTTCTTGGTTGTGATGCACAGTTGTCCAATTGAGGGGTAGTCAAGTTGACAGTGATGTGGTGAATTTCTTTAATTATAAACCAAAAGAAATTGTAGTTTTATTCTTAAAAAAATTGTTTGTTAAAATGTAGGGACAAAAAAATAAAAAAATCTGTATTCATGTATTTGGCTTTATTGTTTTTTGTACATGAATGAAAACATATTCAGACTTCTATATAAATTATAATATTCTGAGTTTTTTTAGTGGGGAGTTGTAGAATTTGTTTTAGGTAATCTGACATTTTGATCTGATGAAATTATATTGATATTTGATAAAAACATCAGATCAGTGCAATTTGACAACTGAATTTGACATGTGCTTTTAAACAATTCTCTTTTTTTGCAAATTACTATGATTTGTATTTTCATTTAAAAGTTAAAATCAAATATTCAATCAATTTTCCGTAAAAAGGCAAGTCATCTGAAGTCAAGTCAACTGAATGTAATAAATAATACAATTATTTTAAAAATAAAATTGGTAATCGTGTATGAAATTATGCAAAATCATAAATGAGGCTTTAACAATAAAACTTTGGAAAACAGTTGTAATTCAAATTAATTGGTTTTCTTTTCCATATTTATTTTGGTGTTTTTTTAGTATGTGGTTAAAAAATAAATAAATCTGATTTAAAAAGATTTGCATTCATGGCAGAGATCTAGTGAAGCATTGTGTATGTTTATATTTTTATAACAGATTCTGCGAAGAACTGGTAATCAACATTCAATAAAGTCTTTCAGTAAAACCCTTTACTCATTATATATCGGTATATCACTACATAAACAAAACAATAACATCATAAATACTGAATAACACTTTTCCAAATAATGTTTTTACTCACATCCTGATTTTTGTTGTAGTTGTACACGACCCTCACCTTTTTTCAAAAGATTTCACCTTTTCAACAGATTTCGTATTGTATATAGTTGACCGACCTTCAGTACAGAAGCCTTTAATTCTCTGCACTTCCTCTTTCGAAGTGCGTGCGCTTTCCGTTTAGGAACTTCTCTGTTGCATGTGAGCGCTTTTTTGCGGATTACAAGTTCAGCATTTCACCAATCAAGCAGAACACCGCTTGTCATGACGTGTGTTTTCCGCAGGTTGAAAACCCGATTGAAAAATATTTATACAAAATTCGCCGATGAGGATATTTAATATTATATCCCGATCGGGAGTACTTGTATGTTACTCCGTGCTAGCTGCTGTTGAACGGGGTATTTACCAATAATATCTCGATTGGGATTCCCTTTGTACGACTGCAGGCGATGGCGTGAAGCGAACTGCACTGACACGACGGGCGGAGTAAATGCTTGTTTTTCTCGGTCAAAATGTAAGTGATCGCTAGTGGAATTTTGTTGGCACTTAGAAACTTGCAGTGGGCCAGTGCGGGAAATTTTTCGAAGGGTGACGAAGTGTAGAAATTGTAATTTTTTTGATCGATGTAGACTAGGATAAATCTGATTGCGCCGGGTTTAGTGTGCCTTTGCTGCCCAGATTCCGGACGTGTTGTTTCTAGGTAGTGTATATTTTGCCGGAGGTAACGCCGGCAAACTAACGTTTACTAAAGGTTTGCCGGCGGCAATCCATATCAACAGAGGGCGCTGTACTCTTTAAGATAGGGCTGAATTAGAACATGTATTAAATTCCCACCAAAGTTGTGTAGCACAGTTGGTGCAGTGGTTAAGCAATCGCTCTAGTGAGTGGGATGTCCCGAGTTCGAATCCTGATCCCCGCCACAATTTTAAAGTGTTTTTTTTCCCATCCCCAAATAAATAAGAATATTCTTCTTTTATTATTTTAATATGTCTCAAACATTTTATTGCAGGGTATTACTTTTTCTTTTTCAGATTTGTGGCTCTGGAGGATTTTTTTTAAAGGGAAATAAAGTCCGAAATTGTAAAATGGTCTGATTCCCATCTTGTAAATACAAAAATACAACGATAATATTGGCATGGAGCCAGACTAAAAATTGTCACCGGAAAATGTTTAAGTACAAAAAAACAGTAACTGCGCATGTTCAGTGCATATCCGGCAAACTAACGTTTACTGAAGGTTTGCCGTCTCCGGCAAAATATCCACTGCCTTGTTTCTATGGTGTTTTTCACTAATTTCAGTGTCAAACTAGGCCTATAATATAGACTGGTGGAATTATTGTTGATATTATTATTGTTGATATAGTATTAAGTTTCATAGTTAAGGAATTATTGACCTACTGTCACAAAAATGCTTGCACTTTGAATGGAAACAAAATATGGTAATCCTTACTTTTAGTTTTAGGACACCTCTATTTTTTACGAGTTCTGTTCAAAACTGACTGTTGCAGATGTCTGTCCATTACCAAAGTGACTTTTGCAGGCTAAAGCAGTCTTTTTTCTTCATATAAACTCATGTTAGTTGTAATTTTGAAAGCACTTTTAAAGAAAATGTGACTTTTCTACCTTTTTTCGCAGTCAGACGTGCATGACAGTGAAAGCCCTACATAATGAAAGCCCGATGCTGATTGGCTGCTAAAAAAATAAAATAAGATGTTTATTTTTTATCAGCCAATCAGCATCGAGCTTTCATCGCATCGAGCTTTCATGTTTGCCATCTTGGTTTTTGAGTCTGTTGTCTGGTTGTCATCGTCGTCTTATACCCCTGAATTTCCCTCATAAATCAAAGCCCTGCCCTCTTTCCATAAAATTAAACCTGCTGATATTCAAGAAGGTGTCACTGCCAATTGTTCAGATGTGCCAAGAAGTATCAGAATGTCAATTTTGAGTGTCATTTAGTCAACTGTTTTGGTGAGTCTTTCCCTTCCTATATAGGAACGGGGTCCTAAAAGTAAGGATTACCCAAAATATTATTGGCAATGTTACTTTTTGTTAGGTCATGACATGTGGGGGCGGGCTGACATCATCCGATGAAAACAACTATTCATTTGCACCCCAGTTTTCATCGGTTGCTGTGTCATAGCACTGTTTTACCATTCAGCACTCCAGACTCAAGAACCATTGAGTTTCAAGAACATAGGTCTGGGAGCTAGATAAGCCAATGTACAAAATTCCCGGATGTCTGCGCCCACCTATTCAGATGCTTCCTTGTTGGTTGCTGAAAATGATGAAGATTTGCCCAAGTTTTAAATAAGTTTTGTCAATTAAAAATGAATGCATGTTGTTTGATAAATCAATTATTGCATTGGCATCAAAGATCAGTGTTCACTGATTTTAAGTTTTGAAATTGAAAAAAAAATACCTTTTTAAAAACTTCTTGTTGAGTATTACAGTAGGCCTATCATGTACCACATAGAATGCGAAAGGCATCATTGCTAAGAATAGGAAATGGTTTGTAATCTTTACAGGGATGACGCAAACGGCTATGCAAATGGCGATTTGCCCGATGACATCCAATTCCACCATCACCATGACAACATCTCGGACCCCTCGGACCCAAACAGCAGTCTTGAAGATGCTGGAGATGTTGAAGTCGAACCCGTCACAATGAACCATGTACCCAGTAACCAGCATGGGAACGCAACAAGAGAGTACATCCCGATTCCTGAAGATGACAATGTCAGTTCCTTTGACAGTGATCCTAACTACTGGGCGGGGACAACACCCCCACGCAATCACCGAGAAGAGAAGCGGCAGCACTTGCGATCCCGCCAGGCGCCAAAGCCTCCACGACTGGTCATCCCCAGACGAGAGTCGCGAGACAGCGTCCCAAAGACTTTCAACACGGGACCCCGTAGGAGTCTGGTGAGGATGGACAAAGTGGAAGAACGAGAGGCGTTTGTCGATCCGGTGCTGGGAAGCACAGCCATGCAGCAGAAACGGAAGAGTATCACAATCGAACGTAACCAGCAACGAGAGTACAAGCATAGTGCTACTACCTTTGATGGCACTGAGGTTCCCAACGTTGCTGTACCTCTGAACACATTCCTGGATCCTCTACCATCCCCAGTTGTGAAAGTAGATTCTAATATTTTTTTCCGCAGCCTGAACACACAAAGTGAGTCAAAGGTGAGTCAAAGTCCCCCACCCTCTCCGAAGAGATCAAAGTCCAAGAAACACTCCATTGGAAAGTCCTACTGCTCGGAAGATCGCATCTCATTCCACAAGATTTTCTCCGAGATGATTCGCATTGGCAGCGCCAAGAAAGAAGGGAGCATGGACGGCAAGAATTTTGTGGGATGGCAGGAGAATTCACATCATAATGACACAGTTCCCATGGCCTGGAACCAACTCTTGTGGTTAGAGTTGAAGGCGTCTCAGAATGGTTTAACAATGATGCAGGAGGACCAGAGGCTTGTGGAGGCTCGGGAGATGATTCCCAGCATCCTCCAGGCAATTCTCATTTTCAAGTTCATTGCCTCCCCCTCAAAGAGCAGAGGTCCAACAAAATGTACCCTGAAACGTTACCCAAGAACTCGCATGCTGTCATCCAACACTGGCATGGAGAACACGAATCAAGGTGACACGGGATCAGACTCGGACCGAAGTGTCCAGAGCCAAGATGAGCCGCTCAAGACCTGTAACACCTGCAGCACACCTTTCATTAATCGCCGTGGTAGTGTGGACAGTATCGGCATGTGCATGCCACTCAGTGCCGCATTAACAAATTACATCCAGAGCACAAGGCAAGCCTGGAAGCAAGTCACAAGTATCATGGAACAGTTGGAAGAAGCCAGACAATTATACCCAACACTGAGGGCACTTCAGAACGATTACCCACTCTACAGACTGGCGGGATTCAGTAGGCGCATTGAGACACTTTGCTTGTGGTTGAACATCACCAGCGATCTCAACCACAAGCTAGAGCAGGCTGCCTTAATGCTGGGAGTCATTGACATCGAAGGTGTTTTTTGGCCCTTTATACTCGAAGAAGAGCCAGATGAGGAACAAGTCACTCTAAATGAAATACATACCACCCAGAAGGCGGAAGCTGGTGTCATCAAACCACATGCAAGACGGTTATTCGACGTCAAGGAAGCTTCCAGCTCTATTGACTCAACAGACACGGAAGACACCACAATTGAAAAGGAGGTCGAATCTCCACCACCACCAGAAATAAACGACAAAGATGCACAGGTACCCAAAAAGAGAACTCGATCAGTGACCTTTGACATCCAAGACTCGGACAACGATGATGCTGACGATGAACGCGAAGCCTCACCAAGAATCTACCCTGAACACAGCACGCCAACAGGCAAATCACCCGTGACGGATGAATCACCTCGACTTGGTCGCATCTTCAGCCAGTGCCATTTCAGCTTTGACTACAACTCTGCCACGTCCATGTACCGGCCGTTTGTTGACCGGAGCCTGAAGCACAGCGGCCTGAGACGGATGACCGACATGCTGTACATTCTTCTCGGCAAGACGCTGCAGAGAACCAAACAGGTTCTTCAGAAGCCCACGTTCGTGGAGGGTACCTTTACACCCAGGCGGAAGCACAGACCAAGCAGTGTAAGAAAGTTATAACATTTTGCTTATTATCTTAGACAAATGACCACCCAATTCTGTTCAATTGATTCAGAATGCCTGTTCACTGGAGTCTTTTCGTGCATCTGGTTGTCACAATGGGCTATGTATTTTGAATCTGCCAAAATCCACCAATTTTGTCATGCAAAAAAATGTTGGTGTAAAAGGGAAAACCACCCGTTGCTAAAGTTTTGTGACAACTCTTGTGCGGCCGCGGGATGTGAGAAATGCCAGATCAGTGACTTCACTATTGGTCAAAAGAGGGTACCGACGGTTCAAAATCGCTATACCGAACGATGGTTATTACGAATACTTTCTTTGGATTCCACAATGTTTGTTATAGCGGCATTCCACTGTACCTCGTACACACCAAACATGTAGCCCAAGTAGTAGAGATCCTGAATCCACCAAAATCCCCCAACTGCTTAATATGGAGGTATCCTATATCTATCAAAATCCTGCAGTACCGCTAGGCTTACTGTCCTGAATCCATCAAAATCCCCCAACTTTTTCAATATGGAGGTATCCTGAATCCGCCGAAATCCTCCAAAACAGGGGTGTGGATTTTGATGGATTCAGGTACGTTGGGGTTAAAATGAGAGAAAACAGGTGACCATATGATTAATGATCAGAATACTTTTGAAGCATTTCTAGAATTTATAACCAACTTTGTAATCAACAAGTTCATCAAATGGGAATTGTTTTCTCTCATAAGGTTGATTTTGATTCGGTCTCTGGCCATCCACTCCCGTTCACAAGCCCCATAACGGAGGAGGCAGCCCAAATAGGACAGCAACAGTACGATATCCTGTCAACCCACGGAGCCTGGAGCGAGGCATTCATAGCCATGGGTTTACCTTCATTCACGTGAGTACACGCCCTCTGGCAAGTATTTACACGTAAACGCCACAAAAAAGGAAGTCCACACTCATTGGAGGGGTCATAACTTCGAATCTGATCGTCATCAGATAACGTCATTTACATAGACCTTTGAAGAATGTTGTTAGCTACATTTTGATACCCCATTTGCTACAAAAGACTGTCAATCATCCAACATTGACAATGGTTTATGAAAAATTATGCAGTTTGAAAAGTACGCAGGTGGAATTTGCTGCTTGATTAAGGCCAAGTTCGCGCAAGGACTATAGTTGACCAATGGTTAACTACTTGCGCCGAAACTCTGTCTGTCTAACGGTGGTTGACTACGCAGCTAACCCCATTTGGAACCAGCCTATACTGGGGTTGGTTTGGTCGCTGGTAACAACCAGCAGGGCCGCGGCGCATTCATAAGCAGCAGAGAGCCAGGATCCAGAAGTTTTGCATTTTTGACCAGCGTTTGTTTGACTGACTATGTTGTTTCGCACGCGCAGGCGTAAGGTACGCGTCAAATAAATCACAACTAGTCGACTAATGGTCCTTGCCCGAACTTGGCCTATGGTGCACTGCCCGAATCGAACGGCAGGGAATATCGATTGCACAGTGCTTGTATGCATGGGAGCACACTCAATCGAATTACCCGCGCTTTGTTTGGGAACTGTGTTTTCGATAGGGGCTGATTACGGACATGAGTGTTTACGCTTAGCAATTTCTCCTCGCATAATCAACTTTTCAAACTGCATCATTTTTCATAAACCGTTGTCAATGTTGGACGATTTATAGTGAAATCTGATGAAACCTGGTTGTATAAAATTAAATTAAGTTGGCTTCAAAATAATGGTCTTTTTATTGACAGATTCTATGATTCTATGATTTACTAGTGGTGGGAGAACTCAGAGATTTCAAAATCCCATTATCCTAATTTGTTTAAAACAGACTAGTGGTTATCGGATTTCACCGGAAGTTCCTATCCAGCTCACAAAAAGTGACGAGTGAGGTGCCACATGCAATGCCCTCCCAATGACTGGGTATAGTTCGCAGGATTCAATGACCACTGGGCCTTTACAAAAACACTCCAGAGCTGTAATGTTGAAAAAAATGGATGGGCACTCTCTGATAAGTCGAATGGGCAGGCTATTCACATACCAAGAAGGCCACTAGCAAGTGAATGCAGTTATGCGCCTATCAATTGTTTCTTATTTATTTTTTAGCCCACGTAGCAAATTGTTTTCGTTAGCCCGTGTCACAAAAAAATGGAAGGTTTCCAAGATAACATAGTAATAATAAGGAAGTCTTACATAGTGCACGTATCTACCAATTAGTACTCAAGGCGCTGGAAATTATGTCTATTATTAGAGACGGGTTAATGAAGTACATGAGAAATATGAGACCCAGTATGTAGCAGATTTATAAGGGTTTACAAGGTGCTGCGGCGCATTAAGCATTAATAGAAACTGAACAGTGGAATTCAAACCAAATGTTACAAAATCCGGATTTAAATCCCACCTCTTGTATACCTCATATTTATGATTGAAGTGGAGTATACGTAGTAACACGTTCCACTTGCTTTGTAAGCTTTCTGTAGAAAAAGGTGATAAATATCCAATCATGTGTAGTGGAGGTATCTCAAGGACGCCTTTTGCCCTAGTACTCCGGAACAACTCGTGATAGTATATCCTGGACCTATATGTACAACCTTGCATTGTTGCAGTCAATGCTGGGCCAGGAAATGTCAAAAAGGAAGTCAAATGTTGAGATGGTCGAACAATTTTTTTGTGTAAACACTGAATATGTACATGTGAAAGAGTGCAAAACAGTATTTGTAATATCAACCCACTATAGTGACTCTACCGCCCCAAACCGCCCTGCCTGTCACTCACTGTAACACCTGAAATCACCCAAGCACTCTATGCGTTGTATGGATTAATCAGTGAATTAACATAATGTAATTCAATGTTATACAGGTGGTAATAGGTGCATAACCCTCACCCTCTTTTAATCCTTCAAAATCAACCAGGCAGTTTTTGGAGAATTTTGGAGGATTTTGGAGGATTGAATGCCAAAAAGTGTCAGTTGATTTTGGTGGATACATTGTGTCAAGGTCTTAGGCTGTGCCCTACAGGTGCATCGTTTACATGTATGTTCAGCCATGCATAATTGAGCCCTACATTATACTGAATTAATAGCAATCGCACCAATGCTGGATATCATTGGCACTGCCTCAACATATTAACAGTGGTTGTTGGAGGGTTGTGAAGGATTGAGGAGGATTTTGAAGGATTGAGGCAGTGGTCATCCCACCAAATTCAAGAAACAACAGATGATTTTGGAGGATTGAGGCTGAAATTATCCAAATTGATCACATACGGTTGCAGTTGGAGGAATTTAGAGATTATAGAGCATGGATCCTAGCCAAAAGGGCCTACATGTAGGTGGTTAGAGCTGAAGGAATACGTATTTCAACAGATTTTGACAAGAATAGGTCGCTCTCAAAGACGACCAACTCTGTAGGAGAACTGCAATTGCGTATTTCACACAATCAAGCACAATTTGTGCAGTGTTGAAAATGTTCCAAACACACACGCTTGTTGCTCAAAATGTGTTTGAAATATGACGCAGCCGATGCGCGTTATGCAAGTTGAGACCTATAGGGCAGATTTTAATTTCATAGAACATTTTTTTTTTCTCAACTGAATAGGCCTGTATTTGCTGGTAACCAACCAAAATTGTATTCAATGTACAATGCAACTGGTTCTCAGCATTTTTTATTATTGATTAACTGAATTCGTTAAGCAATATATATTACATACTATCCAATGAAATTGGCATCTATCACAATCCACAGTGCTTGATACATCTCTGCAGAGCTATATTTTTACAATGAAATCAGGATACAAGTTTAGTAAACTTTATTAAACTTTGGCTTTTTTTCTGGACAGACTTTTTCGTATGTATAAATTTAAAAAAATGTTAACTGTTAGTAGGGTGTGGTGTTTTTTGTTTTTTTTTAACCTGGAGTGCATGGCACCAAACCTGTCAAAAACGTATCTCGTCTTTGAACAAAGTGGTTATTAAGTACTGGGCTGTAAAAAAGACTTACGATAAAAAATATTGTACAAATTTAAAGAAAAAGGTATACAAATTATGCAGCAGCTCCAGCAATGAGAACCTACCGGTACCAGCAAAATTAACATTTAGAGTTTATCATGTACACATGCATAACACTGCATATCATTGAAAAAAAGATAAAAGACTCATATTTTTATCATTTACAATATTAGTTTTGGAGATAATGTAAAATTACGGTAGTCAGGCTGGCGCCAGTTGTAAATTTCTTGCCTGTGACCTTTGGTGAGTCCAAGGTGAAATCCCAGCACGTGCAAAGATTGAAATGTCTGTCAAATTTTATGTCTGGATTTTCAAAACTGATTCTTGCGCTTGAAAGGGAATATACAACATTTGCTTTTGCTGTAATTTTCAGAAATGGATGGATTTGGGTGGGAGGGGGGCAGTATTTTATAGCAAATATTGTTACACTGATTTAATTGAAGTTTTAGGTTCGTAGACGCAGAGGAAAACCAAGGAAAACAATCGTGTTCTTGAAGTCTGGTTCCCTGACCCCACTGAGGATGAAACGGAGTAATTTATAGACGTCTGGGAATTGTAAGGTCAAGGAACCAGTCTAGCTGGCTTGTAACCGTTCATGGGTGTGTGTAATAGTTTGCAAACGAAATGCGGACTATTTAACTAAATATGATAAATTGGGAGCAGTATTTGAAAAAGGCCAGTTTTTTTTCCCAACGCTGGTCAGCTGACCAGCATTGGAAATTGATATAAAAATACTACTTTTCTTGAAAACGTCAGCACACCAGTTGCCATTAGACTTTTTACAGGATGCTTTAGACTGTCATTCACTAACAGTCCAGTAAGGTATTTTGTGATAATGTGGTAGTTTTGTTTATTGATGTTTGCAAATGTTGTATATATATTCCCTCTAAATGCAGGAAACGTTCTACTAAGTTTGTAAAGTAATGATGAAGACTAGACAAGCCTAGTAAAGCTGGTCCCAGAGTGCACAAAATTCTATTCAATTGATTCAGAAAGTCTTTTCATGCGTCTGGTCTACACAATGGGCCTGATTTAGCCCATTCATTGGCTTATTAAAAGCTCTATGCAAACATACATTCTGTGCCAATTTGTCCTTTCAGTCAAAACCAATCAAGTGATTGTTTAAAAAGAGATCACAGCCTACGTAACACACGATTGACTGGCTGTGACTGAACTTGATACAGCTATGCTTTGACTGTAGGTGATTGATAAAGACTGTTGACTGCATTTGACTAGTCAGAGTGCTTAGTTGAAATATGATCTGACTGTTGGTGACTAGCCTGTGTAGAAGGCATGGCAGGGGAAGTGGATGGAAATTTTGACTGTCTGTAACTGTTCAAACAGCAGGAGGGTTAATCAAGCAGACTCACCGTCATCAAGTCAGTCAGTGAGATATGTGTAGGCACAAATTATATAAAGTACATGTACATGTATCCGTATATTGTAGGAACATTTTGTCTGCATTCATGCTTAATTCCATGTACCTCATTATAACAATCTCTTTCCTTTTCGATTCCTGCATTTCCCAGGCCTGCCTATTTGTTTCTGTTGAGAATCCCCCTGGATGTAATGCATGAGTGTCTACGCTTCCGATTGGAACACAAGCCAGCGGTGGATCCCTCAGCTCATAGCATTCAGCAGGTATGGATTGAGGGAAAAACCCAATGTAAAATGTGGTGTAGTCTAAATAAAAGTTCAATGGATAGTTTCCTTTTTGTACATTTTTTGGACCGAAAGCAACAAAATTGCTTACAATGTTAAGAAGGCTGGATAACAACTAACCTGTTGCAATTTAAGCTCGTGGGTGTTATACATTCTGAGAATTCAGGAAAAAAAACCTATGCACAATTTATTTTCATCTTGTAAAGTTTCCGTCACATGTATTGAACCAGGCCCCCTCGTGATACAATTCCTAAATTAGCAATCGGGACATGATTCTCATTCAGGCATGAAGGATTCTGGCAATTATTGGCATGGATCACTGATCACAATTCCTAAATTAGCAATCGGGACATGATTCTCATTCAGGCATTAAGGATTCTGGCGATTATTGGCATGGATCACTGATCTCTATTTAACAATTGTTGACTGCTGTGATGTGGGATATGACATTTTTAACACCAGAGGGGCACAATGCACCCGAGGCAAAGCCGAGCGTGCTATGTGCCCGAGGGTTTTTCTATGTTCCCCGAGGGGGTTAAAAACGGCACATCCCACATCACAGCAGTCAATAATTGTTTTGTTATATCGTGCCAATAACTCAAAAACATCAATGGTTGTAACTTACTGTGTGAGAAATTAATCAAATCACTGCGATGTAACCTTTGATGACTGAAGGTTTTGATGTGTTGTCTGCCATGAGACTGAGCATTTGATGTTGCAGTTCTCATTGTGCAAAGCTAGTGCGCCGGCAGATTCAGCATGTGCGCGCAACTCGCGCAATGAACGCAGTGCGATATCATCCTCAGTATGTGACATGCATTTTTATTGTCCAGACACATGGCCGTTCTAGACCAATGAAATTACAGTATCCAAGCACATGATATAACAATACTGATTTGCATACACTTGCCTACTTTGTGGGGTAGACCTGCGCCCGTATATGAATTTAACATGTGGGTGCCTTTATTAAAACCACCTTCAATGTTAGTTTTCTTCCAAACGATACCATTTCAGGAGGAATAATTTCACAGGATATTGGATACCTGTCCTATTGTCACTTTGAGCAAGATTTCTCTATCATTGAATCGGTTGGTACTTTTCCGGGTAATCGCAAATGATCCTACATCACTTTACCTCATCTCACTTCAACTGTGCAAAGATGTATTCAAAATCACAAAACCTGCAGTTTTCAGTGCTAACATATATTTGTTTTTCCCCCTTAATTTTGCAGCTCATTTATGAGTGCAAGGAGGTGATTCGTTCGTCGGTACATATGAAGCAGTATTATCAGAGTATGGCTAGCGCTGTCATGCCAGATGACACCAAGGCCCAAGAACACGCCGAGAGCGACATTGAAGAGTATGAGAACGATCTTCAAGAAATGCTCAGGGTAAGTGATGAAGATTTTCTCCGATGACTTCAAGATTTCAAAATTAGCGGCCATCTTAGCGGCCATCTTTTGTTGTGTAAATTCATTAACAATGAAAAGGTTCACTCATACATATCCCACGAAAACAAAGGCATTGCCCTCTGCAATGGCCGCATTAGGTCTATTATATGTGATATTGTCAGAAAAAAAGTCTTCCAAGCTGCTGGTTGAAAATAGGTTTATTAAAAATATTGTTAAAAATAATGACTGTTTGATTTTTGAAAATGGAGTTCCCTTGGCAAAATTATGTTCATTTCAATTTTATAAAAATAAAAAAAATTAGAGCAACTTGATATTTTAGCCTTAGCAAGGGCTTCTTCAGTTTGTAGCAGTTTTATTCATTTTCAGTTTTCTAAAAAGGTAGAGGGCCGTTTCAGCTGTGGCTGTTTCTTTTCCTTCGAGAAAAATTCGCCAGGTTTGAAATATCTTGCCCTCTAACGTTTTTGATTTCATTTTTGTATATTTCAGGTCAATTCAGTCAGTGAGCAGTTTGCGGCAGTGTTATTAACTTTTTCATTTTCCATTTGAACTTCTCAGTTTTAACAAGACATATTTAGGATCACAAATTTGCAAAACAAAACCTGAAAGTGTTACCCCTAGATAGTTTTTTAGCCATATCAACATTTGCCAAGAAGCATATTTTTGACAGAACTCAACAAATATTTCATCGTTTATTGCAGTCCTACTTTGAGTATCTGCACAGTTGGATCCAGATGCTACAGCGGCTGCCCCAAGCCTCCATCAGTCTCAAGAACATCTTGGATGATGAGTGGGACTTCACTAAGGAGATCTGCCCTCATGTCAGGGGAGGAGAGGCACAGGCGGGCAAGAGATTCTGGTCCGTTCTAAAATTTCCCAAAGATTGGCCTTCATTTCTCATAAGAGTAGATTCAATATCCGGTTTTGCCCTTCACAGACACGTTTTCTAAACACTGTATACTCAGTGTTGTGCTGAGTGATTGTTAGAAAAAAATTCACAACTACTTGGGTGGGACTCGAACCCACGACCTCCTGCTTACTAGTGCAGACGTCTGACTTCTCGACCACTGAGCTTGCCTGGATCGGTCGGCTGGTTTGAATTAAACACACTGAATGTTTTATGAGACAACTGCGAAGGACAAAACACAATATTGAATGTGTATCTCCCCAAAAATTTCATTAAATAAACAGTGAAATATGAAAGCAGAGCTTGCCTTAAGAGTTACCTTATGTTGTTGTTGAGCCCAGTCGCAGGTAAATCGCAAGTCAATTCATAAAGTCCAATCGCAAGTAACATGGCGTGACAAGTTCATTGGAATAGCTTGACTTGGGACTCAATGAATTTGTGACTGAATTGTAGTGGACTTGACCACAACTCTCCGAGATTTTATGCACTTGGGGTTCAGCCTGTAAGATCATGTTCTGTATGTCCTTGGGCAAGACACTTTTCCACAATTTGCTTCTCTAAATTGCTAAACCGTGAGGGTAGAAATGCTTGCTATACTTGAACGCAAGTTCTAGCTTCTCAAGCAACTTTGAAGGACATAATCATGACTTGAAATAAAGAATTTAGTTTGAGTTGTTTGCTTTCCTTTTTTTCCGCAGCATTATGGCAAAGAACGTACTTTTATCCATTGGGGATTATCTGGACGATGGAGTAACTGACGTGAGCTCTAGCCATCAGGATAGCCAGTCACATGGAGACACAATGAAGTAAGCAATCTACAGCTTGAAATCATTGCCTCTTAAACTCCTAAACCCTTCAAAATCCACCAGGGGCCAATTCTGCTTAGCACAGAAATTGTGTGCTAAGCACAAATGGGTCACCAACCAAACTGTCATAGAATGTACATTGCTTGTGACTGCTACCCAACCGATTCATGCTTAACACATACATTTGCTAGGCATATTTCCTGCAAACATTAGCTTTAAACATTAGGGAATGTTTAATTACAAATGTAAAATTATTCATTGAAAGAGACTGGAATTTATTATACATTAACTTGCTTCATTTCTCTTCGCAAGTTCCAAAATTAAGATTTTACCTAACTTTCAATTCAATATGGCCGACTCGTTAATAAGGCCCATTACACACGTTGTAGATCCTAAACATGATGCCCGGATGTGCGGTATTCTCGTAAAATCTCGCAGGTTTTTTAGGTCAACTTGTACGCTCCATTTTTTAGAAAAAAATTCTTTATAAAGAAATTTTCTTTTTGATTTTTAGGCGAATAATCATCAACTCCTGCAAGCGCTTCAAGTTGATGTTCCACGAAGTTCGGGAGAGAGCATCTAAGGCTCTGGGGTTTGCCAAGATGCTGAGAAAGGTATGCGTGACATCTTCAAGCCGCCATAAAATGAAACGTTGAGAAATTGGATAAGTTTAGCAGTTATATTTCTGTTTAAAGGGAAAATACAACATTTGCAAATATCCAAAAACGAAATGATCAAATTATCACGAAATACCTTACTGAATTGTTAGGGACTGACAGTCTAAAGCATCCTTTAAAATCGTGGCTCCTGGCGGGCTGACATTTTCAAGAAAAACTGTATTTTTCCAACGCTGGTCGGCCGACCAGCGTTGGAGAAAACTGGCTTTTTTCAAAAAGTGCTCCTAATGTTTCATATTTAGTTATTCTGACTTTTCTTTGCAATTGATCACACACCTGTGAAGGGGAACAAGCCTGCTAGACTGATTCCCTGACCTTACAATTCCCTAAACTGTATTGATTGCTTCGTTTCATCTTAAGTTGGGTCAGGGAACCAGACTACGAGAACATGATAGGTTTTCTTGGTTTTTCCAGCATCTACAAGCCAAAAACATGAAACAAGTCAGTTTAACAGTATTTTATAGAACATACTAATCCTCCAAATCCATTTATTTCTGAAAATTGCAGCAAAAGCAAATGTTGTACATTCCCTTTAAATGCTTTCTTTCTTAAATTTTCACAGGATTTGGAGATTGCCGCTGAGTTCCAGAGGACGGTCCCCACAAAGGATCTGCTACGAGTTCTCAAAACATCCAACCATATCAAGGTTGGTAAAAGAATGGCTAAGATCTGAAACTGTCGTATGATCAGAGTTTCCAGGAAAATCTGTTAATTAATGCCTGTGAATTGCATATCTGTGATATCAAGTTCTGATAAGGATTTGCTTGAAATCAACTATAACAATTTGCAATTTCCCCCTCATATCTTTCCATTTATTAGTATAAGTAAAAATGTACAGCTTTCTTTGTCTTTGTTGCATATTTCTGTCTTTACTTGTAGGTGCCACCTACATTGCTGTTGGTCTTGTGGTTGATGAATTCCACTAATCATACACTGTGCACTCTTACTTTTGAGATTCACTTTCGCAAACTATTCTTAATTAAAATTGCTAGCAATACAAAATTATTCTGTTTTGAGGACGACAACTTATGAAAAAAGGCCTCACACAGTTGGTAATGGAATATTCACGAATGTCAAAATTGTTCATGGACAATGATTCAGTTTTTCCAGGGTAGACCGGTTCCCACCCCACATCTCCATCAACAATGTAGGGAGTTTATGTGCAGAATGGATCTGTTTGTGGGCAGAAACAACCCAAAGTAAAAAGCCTTCATTTTTCGGAGGGTTACAGACCCAGATTTATTTTTGTGTATGTGAAAATCAAACAGACATTCCTTTTTCTAATGTCAGGTTAAAATGGGAGCAAACATCCCCGGCCATCTCATGTTTGTCCCCAAGCATCTCAAGGATGACATCCTGCAGATCTTACAGCTCCTGGATGACCTGTGCGGCCGTGAGGACATGCCTCTCATCCCTAACGATCCTTCCTCCATGGACAGTGTCGGGTACCTGCTCCTCGTCCGATGCAGTGATGGAGGGGAGGATGGTGGTCTACCGGAATGGAATGAGCCGTGTGTCCATGTTACACCGGACGTGGAAACCACCATTGCTTTATCTGACATACAGGTATGGGTGTACTTGTTCTACATAACTTCTGAGGACCGACACACAAAGGGAGAACAACAGATCCTCAGTTTCAGTCCTCGGGAGTTGGGTCTTTTGCTCAAAACAGTCCTCTGTAGTAGGTTTGTGTGCTTAGTCTATGGTAGTGTGTTGTATTACAGAGACAAAGGAAAACACAAAGCCTTGTCCTTGTGAGTGTAGTAAAACAAGAATGCGTGTCATCTGTGATGTGTTACAGTCACGCAAACGTGTTTGCATTCCTTGGCCAGGCCCTGCAAATGTACCGACCCCAATTCTAACAATAATGTCACACAGCGTGCAATTTGACCTCAAACTCCTGCGAGATGTTACGAGAATACTGCTCATCCGCACAACGTGTGTAACGTTGTGTTTGTTGCTCACTGGGCCCGTCCAATCAAGGGCAAGAAATGGGTATTTTCGAAAGAAAAGAAAGCATTACAAATTACAACATATTAAAAGATATCGCAAAATCATGGCTATTATAAAACTAAAATGATTGATTTCAACTTCTGTGTATTTGATCACGCAGATAACAATTGGATAAATTCAAAGGTGGGCGCCTGCGACTAGACTAGCCAGTGTTTGGTACCAAGATGTTCACAGAAATTTTCAAAAAGACAATGTTTGCCAATCCCACAAATGTCACTGTTTAGATAGCAGCTTTTAGAATGCTAAAAGAAATTATCGTGACTGGAAGTGAAATGATACTTGCATTTTGACGAGTATCTTGTATTTTATCCAAGTAAAGCTGCTCTGTTCTCAAAAGATTTGTTTTCTCCCTGCTTGATAGTATAGGATGCTATCCAAGTCATTACATTTTGTAATTATTTGAAAATCTTCAGTTTTACAACAAGTACAAACAGAAGTGTTGTAAAATAGTCTCAAAAATTTAACTGACTTTTTCCATCGAGTATTGACATTCACTGACACAGTTCATCTGCATAATAATAAAAAAATCTGAGATAATAATGCAGGGTGAGATCTGTCAAGGTTTTTATTTTCCTGATTTTAGAATTTTGTTTAAACCGTTTGAAATATGGAATTTTTGAGATTTTACAATAAAGGTCAATTTTCCATTAATAGGGTGTATAAAAACAAAAGTAATGGGTATTTTAAGAGAGAGTTATCAGTATTAAATAGTCAAGCAGTTGCTAATGAAAATTTCCCCGGAACATATCTGTGACAAATGCAGAGCTTCTTTCGGACAAAGTGAATGATTATATCTTCTCCGGAACTTGTGCCGGATGTCATTCTGGAGTTTTGATGTGTCTTCTTTTTTGTCTTCAGGTGAAGAGCTTACTTCTTGTTGTCAACCATTCATCCCAACTTCACGGCCAGCGGAAGGCATTTGAGCGAGCCGTGGGCAAGGCTGTGACACTGACGAGTGATCAGACGTCGAGTCATAATACCATCGCAGAGGCACTGGACGAATTAAAGGTACCACTTACATCCTACTTTAAGTCATATCTCAAAAGTTTAGTCACGAGGTATTTTGTAGGTGAAGGAGCTACTATTTTTAAAAGTTACTTGCTCTCTGACATCATTGTCAGATTCAGAATGGCTTGAAGGCTGGCTCATTTCTGCGTCCTGACATAGTTTTGTCTTTTCATTTTGTTTCTCAAAGAAACCACAAAGGGAAAATGACTTGGTGCATATAATAATTTGAAATTGAGCAAAGACATTGATTGACTGGAGCAGGGCTTGAATCTGCGACCTTCGGATTGCCGTTTCAGTGCTCTACCAACTGAGCTATCCAGCCCTATGTTGGCGGTTCACCATTTTGTCAATGTCTTTGTTCAAGGGGTGCCATCTGGAAGCCAAAAACCCATATATGCCATGTAGCCAGGAATCACTCCCAATTTCTTTGTTGAAGTTCCAATTATTTTGTTTCAATCTTGAAACGGGTCAGTGTAACAATATTTCCTAGAAAATACTAACCCCAAATCTATCCATTTCTGAAAATTACAGCAAAAACAAGCATTGTTTATTACCTTTAACCACCTGTTTTTTGTTTAAATCCCATCCAGCAAGATGCCCTGGGTCTGTGCCACACCATCGTACACAACATCAAGCAGGTGGATCAGAACCTGGACATTGATTCCGTCTTGGACATTGAGGAGACCGAGAAGATTAACATGCTGGCTTTCTTCAAGGACACCATGCACCAGTGTTTCTCTGTCAGCTTTGATGTGAGTTGCTTTTAATCATTGAACGCCAAGAAAACAGTGACAGGGTTTGCCTCCCCCATTAAAAGTTTGCGCCCCCCAGTTGCGTCCCCACTCAAAATTTGCCATCTGGAGAAAAGCACAGCCTTATGAGTTTCCATGATTAGCTGGAAGAACATGAAGTCCCATTTTCTGCGATTTTGTGCATATTTTTCACCAAAACCCTTTCTTTTCGCGAGTTTCTGTATTTTAGCGTCCGTTGGAAGCAAATAGCGGTAGTTATTGTCTAACATTAACCATGATACAGGTTTTGAACAGCGCCCCCATGGGAAGATGGTGCACAGGCCTCTCTCCCTCCATTTGACTTTAAGGAGGTCGGGTGTCCAGTGAAAAAAACCTGTCTACCTTTCAGCACAGATACAATTTTTGGACGCCCCTCCATTATAACCTCAAGCACCCCACACGCCCCTGAGGATGAGAACCCTGGCTATGTCGCTGGTGTTTACATGAATGTGATCAGACTGGTTTTTTTTACTAGTCTGTATACAAATGCATGGCAAGGGAAGTGAACAAAATTGTTCACTGTCTGTGACTGATCAAACAATAGGAGGGTTAAGTAATATAAGCAAGGAATAGACCTGTTAACTTTCTGATTGTGCTTGGTTTAGTTTTTTTTATGTCATCTTTAATGAGGGTAAACTCCGATCGGTGCAAGGCACTGCTTTTCATGGAGGCCGTCAAGTTAATGAGAACTATGAGTCCCATTATGTAGCACCTTTAGAAGGATTTACAAGGTGCTGCGGTGCATATTGCAGCCACTGCCAGAAACACCGGGGCAAACCCCTTCTCTTAGCGATAAAATGCAACTGGGTTCTTTAACGTACAGGAGCTACGGCTCTACGTCCCATCCAAAGGAGGAAGCAATAATGGTAAAGTGCCTTGCTCAAGAGCACAAGCACCATGTTCCCACGGTCAGGATTCGTGTACCACGGCACACGAGTCGAACACCGTAACCATTGAACCACAGCACCCCACAGTACTGACACATCATTAGAAAGTTGTTACAAATCTCCATTTTAACAATTGCCTTCTTTGTAGAACAAGTGGCAAAATATCGGAGGTTACAATTCCTATTGTTTAATGTTTTCCTTAGCTATATTCCTAGTATACATTGTGAATATTTCCCCTCTGTTCCCCCCCCCCCCAGTACCACAAGGAAGTGACACGCCTACTGTCCGGAGAGGCCAGACAGAAACTTGCCGAGTCGGTGCAAAACTTAGCCCAGATGTGGATGAGCTTTGTGCTGGAAAAATGCGAGAGGGGACGGGGCACTAGACCAAGGTATATTTAATTTCCTTACAATTTTTTTCCTTACAAAATTTATTATATTTTGTATGGCAGTAATTTTAAGGGAAGTGTTTCCTTTTTAAACATGTCTTTCTCAGCGTCTGGGAAAAATTCACTAATACTGTAGGTGATGGTACAAGTGTATTTGTGGTAATTACTTAAGGGAAATTATACATTTTTGCTTAAAGTGGTTGGTTTTAATAATTTGTAAAATTATTAATACGTTTTTAAATGTAATGTGAATTTGAACACAGTCAGTATGTATGGCTCCGAATTTTCAATGGTTTTGATATTAAACCGAATATTTAAAAAAAACACTGACATCATCAGGTTTCTTAGAATTTCTGTATAAAGCTTGTGTTTAGAATTGCCTTTATTTGAGTTTTCTTCCGACTGTGTTGTTATTGAAACAGATGGGCCAACCATGGTATGGATTTTCTGGTAGTAGCCAGCGAACCTCGAAATGTTGCCCAGCTTTCAAATGAAGATTTTGTTGTAAGTATATCAGTCGTGTCCACTTTTAAGAACTTGTACTCAGTGCAGGGGTGTAAATCCAAGGGGGATGGGGGTATATAACCCCCCCCCCCCCACTTTTTGACCTGGGGGGGATGGGCTATTGAATCATCCCCCCTCCCCCTCCTCCCACTTTTCCGTGCTGAGAAAAAAAAATGCGGATTTCGAGGTATTTGTCGAACTTCCTAACAACAGAATGTATTCAATGGCACTGAAAATTGAAGAAACAAAGTACCAAAGCTTTTAAAATGCGCCGTTTTGCTGTAAGCGCAAGTTTACGTATTATACATATTAATATTTATCCTGAAGAGCACCCCCTAGCCAATGTGGTGTCCAGCCCCCCCCCCCCTCCACTTTTCGAATTTCCACGGCCGGGCAATTTTTGGATTTTGATCATCCCACTCGCTGGCACAGATTTACGCCACTGACTCGGTGGAAAAGATTTCATTGCATCTGGCTCCGTACGTCAATGTTTTGTTACTTATTACTACATGTAATATTAATTTTATTTCTGATAATGAAATCAAGGATTCTTCAACAGCGCCCATGACACTGTAGCCCGCACATTTTTAAGAAGCCTATAGAAAGAAGACCATGAAGAAATTACAGTTTTATATGTGGGAGGAAAACCCAAGAAGAATATATTCAGGGGAGAACCCACGGAATCAGGTAGGGACTGAAAACCCAATCCACATGTGGACCAGGGCAGGAATGGAACCCGGGTCACAGCGGGGGAAGGTGAGGAAAGAAACCACTGCGCCAGCCTGACTCTCACCTATTTCAAACTGTCTAAGATTTTCTTCAACAAATCTTGTATTTCTTCACATAGGAAATGACCCAGATGATGAACAAGTGCATCACACACATCATTGGCACTGAAGACAAGTCATGCTCTGGAAGTCCAGGTAAATACTGCCGTTTCTTTCTCTGAAAAAACTCTTGCTTTGTCAGCAAATACTAAAAATACAGCCTCGTTGATCATGATACCTGCTTTGTATTGCTTTTTCCTTTTCCAAATGGATTTTTGTTAGGCATGTAATTTTCTTATCTAATGGACTTTACAGGGTGAGTAAAAAAAAATAAAAAAATGTCGGGACCATTGTTTTAGTTAAGTTCTGTCTGTAGCACTTTGAAAATCTAGGATATGAAAGCCCAACTCATAAGCTTTCTATTAGTACAAGAATCGTTCAAATCATTTAAACACAGCCACCGTTTTAAGGTTCTGTCCACGGATCACAAAAAAGTTCAGTGTTCTTTCAGCAAATCGAAAACGAATCACATAAGGATGTGTGTGAACTGTTTTTGTTTTGCTGAAAGAACACACACCTTTTTTGTGATCCGTGGACAGAACTTTAAAACGGTGGTTGTGTTTAAAACTCCCTAACTTGAAAAGTACATGAGTGATTTGAATGATTCTTGTACTAAAAGAAAGCTTATGAATTGGGCTTTTATATCCTAGATTTCGAAAATGCTACATGCAGAACTTCACTAAAACAATGGTCCCCATATTTGGGCTTCGTATGCCATGGTACATGGGATTGAACCCTGACCGTGGGAACATGGTGCTTGTGCTCCTGAGCAAGGCACTTTACCATTATTGCTTCATCCTTTCGGATGGGACGTAAAGCCGTAGGTCCCGTGTGTTGTGTAATGCATGTGAAAGAACCCAGTAACACTTATCCCTAACAGAAGGGGTTTTGCCCCGGTGTTTCTGGCAGTGGCTGCAATATGCGCCGCAGCACCTTGGAAACCCTTATAAGGTGCTACATAATGGGTCTCATATTTCTCATGAAATTTAATTTACCTGTCTCTAATAATAGACATAATTTCCAGGGCCTTGAGTGCCTAATACGTGCGCTTTATTAGACGCCGGTATTACCTGGTTCCAATGCACAGCCCTAGCTGTGATGTGACAAATTTTGCCTTTGCTTTTGCGAAACATTTAAATTCCACATTTTTGGTTGTATTTCTTCCAACGTAGCCTTAACCGTGACGAGTCCTACGGACGGCAGTACGTTGAAACTAACCCGAGCATGGTCCAAGTCTTCTAGATCCACCTCAGACTCCACCCCGTCCCCTCACATGCCGTCCCCGATACACTTCAGTGAGCTCCAACGAACCAATAGCATCGAGAGGTTCCAGTCACTCATGCCCGTGGACCAAAGCAGCCCCACTGAAGATACGTCTGGTATGTTTAAGAATGTGTGTATACTGACTGGCAATATGTTTATATAGTGACTGGCAATACTTTTATATTGACCGGTTGTATTATATTGACTGACATTTTGAATTGAGAGGTTCCAGTCACTCATGCCGGTGGACCAAAGCAGCCCCACTGAAGATACGTCTGGTATGTTTAAGAATGTGTGTATACTGACTGGCAATATATTTATATATTGACTGGCAATGCTTTTATATTGACCGGTTGTATTACATTGACTGACATTTTGTAATATTGGTCTGCAGTTCAGCTGATCAATAAAACAGTATTGCCAGTCAATTTTTGTATGTCCTCAGAAATGCAAAGCCATGTACTAGTGCCCTCAGTGTCGGTAATATATTTTTATATTGACTGGCAATATTTATATATTTACCGGCAACATTTTTGTATTGACTGACATTTTTGTAATAATAAGTTGATGTATCGTTATGATATTGAATTAAAAGTTCAATATATTGACTGGCTGAATTTCAAAACAGGGGTGTGGATTTTGATGGATTCAGGTACGTTAGAGTTAAAAGAAAGTACATTGCATGGGCCCTTTAACAATCCATGTGACAGGGAATGGCTTACGGGAGTGAAAGTTGCTCCCACAAGGATAAAAACTTATCAAGAGTTTCTTTGTCTATTCTCGACAGAGCCTTCGTACCCCAAGCGCCCCACCACTAGCCCCTTATCCCCGCCCCAGTCCTCCCTGACCCGCATGTTCCGCAGCATCTCCAAGGACAGCGCCGAGTCCTTGTCCAAGATGGATCGGTGGCAGCGCATCCGCAGCAAGCTGCAGCAGCTGGACGAGCAGCGCAACAAGAAGCTGCAGGACCTGCAGATGATTGGCATGGTCAGCGACCGGCACAGCCACAACGAGGTGGTCAATATCAACTGCAAGAAGGTCACCTTCAGATGGCAGCGAGGCCGCAAGATTGGTGAGTTGCTCTTAAAACATTCAGTCCCTGAACGCTAACCCTCCGGGGTATTTTTGCTAGTAACCCTGCTAAACACAGCAACGTGCAGCACTTGTCAAAATGACAAGCCTACCCAGTATAGCAAGGTCCATCAGATCAAAAGTCTCAAGGCTAACGTGTGTCAGAGTCTGTGGTCGCCTAATGTAGCAGGATACAACTGTGGTATCATTCTATTGGTGTAGTTCTTGTTGCCTCAGAAGTGGCCAGTTTATGCACTGGTGTTGATAGCTATATGCATCAAAGTGCACCAGACTTTTACACCAGAAGTACTGTGTTGCATCTGGTAGGGTTAATGAACGTCTCAAAAATTGGAACACTCCACCGGGAAATCGCCTGTTCCAATCTGGAATAGGTGTTGTTCCCACTGGGAATAGCCCGGGAACGCCACATGTTTCCGCGTGGGAAACAGCCTGTTGCACTTGGGAAAAAACTGGAAACACTCCCGATAGAAGCACACACTGTTCCTATTGGAACGTTCCATACGAAACGGGAATGCTCCGTCTTTTCAGACGCTCCCTTAGGTTTATGGTTTTCAATAAGGACTCCTTGCATGAACAGTAGATGCCGCTTTGTGACTACTTTCAAGAACTCCACTGAGAGTTACACATCCTGTGAGCACACTGGCTCCTGAGCATATTGCATGAAGAACACACGACTCATTTAATTGTAAGCGTTCACAAACCTGTGGTGTCTTCTCATGACCGTAAGACGCCGGTGCATTCCAGAAGTTCACTCACCAGTCTAGCCAGCTGTAGCCACGATTTCATATTGAGTTACGATTAAACAAAATAATCGACTGGAGTTGGATTTGAACCCTTGACCCCTGGAAAACAGGACCGGTGTTTTACCAACTGAGCCCTGTGATGGCAATCTCCCGACCTGTCATTGTTGTCATTAAGTTTCAAGAATTTGCCTGGTTGAATAAGCTACTGAGAATTGAGCCCCATCTATTAAACTTCCCGCACTTGATGGTAACTTCTCCAAAAAGCAATTTATATGTTTCATTTGTTCTTCTGTGTTCAGGCGAGGGTCAGTGCGGTACCACTGTGTACTCATGTATCAACATGGACAGCGGAGAGACGCTAGCTATGAAAGAGGTAACCACTGAGTTCTTCTCCACACTAAGTGTATCAGAGCCCATTTGGACGATGACATTACACTTCTAGGTTGAAAAAGGATAGATCCAAAATGGGGCAACTGTATTCTTATTGGCACACTTATGTACGATACGTTTACTAAGGTTCAGTTCTATGTTTGCTGGGACTGCGTTGTTAGGAAGTTTTCGATTAGGAAAAGTTGGGGACCTTCTGACTATCTCCACATGCTTTGTGGGGTTCAGTACGTATGTGTGTGTTTTTTGTGTTTTACAAGTGTGTTTGTAGTCTGAGTATCACCCGTTATCCACGGAGCCAAGAGTCTCCTGTATAACATCTGATATATGCAAGCTGCGCGCCAGCCAATCGGAGTCGACTTCACTAAATCGTGACGTCATTTCATTCCCAAATCAGGACTAAATGGTTTGATTGGTCAATTGGGATGCAGTGTTTTGTAATGCAACAACAGCCGGGCGCATGATTGTGTAACATGATACAGAGCGCGTGACACAGGTTTTTTTTTATCCATTGTCTATGACGCGCAACAGGTGAATGATCGAAGACCCGATATAGAAAGCGCCCGCTGATTGGTCAAAATCTAGAGGTCAAGAGGCAGTTGTCTTGCCTAATTAATCCGCGAATCTGCTCACATGTCATGTTTGCTGCATCGCATTCAAACCTCAGGCCAGGCTATTTCTAAAAATTGTATGAGTCAATTAACAATGCTTTCAAGCGGTGCAAAATCTTTATGTTAAAGGTATTTCACCTATCCGACAACCATTTACAACTCGCTTAGTTACTAACATATTAACCTGAAGGTGCACACCATAGAATTAAACAAATAACCAATCACCTAGTGCAAATTACCATCATATATTGTCTGTGACTTGGTTTCCTTCCCTCAGCTTCGGTTTCAGCGGAACGATCACAGCGTTATCAAGGACATCGCTGACGAAATCAAGAACTTTGAAGGAATCCGTCACCCTAGCCTCGTCCGCTACTATGGAGTAGAGATACACAGGGTGAGTATTCATCAACTGTTCATGGACACATAACGATGAGTGTGGAAAGTCATTACGATAAGGCTATTCTTATTTTTTTTGGCCTGTCTGTTTTGTCAACAAGTTTGCCAAACAGCAATAAATTATGGGCTGCCGTTTGTAATTTTGGGAGCCTGTTGTTAAAATCACATTCTCTTGATCCCAATTTTATAATTTGGAAAACAAAAATATGTCCAGTAAAGCTGTACTAGTATTCTCAAATTAACCCCAACTGCCCGGCATTTTTGCCGGAAACTTTTCTGAATCCCTTAGAATTTTCCAGTGTGCAGGAATTCAGTTACATGCTTGTTTAACTTCAACTTTCCCTGTGTGGAGTGATACAAGTTTGCTTTATTTTCCTAAACTCTGCTTAAACCTGGAAGGATTTTGTGTTCAGGTAAAGAACTGTCTGATTTGATATTTGCAGGAGGAGCTGTTGATCTTCATGGAGTATTGCGATGAAGGGACGATAGCTGAGGTCTCCAAGGCAGGCTTACCGGAGCAGATGGTCAGACGTTATGCTCAGGAGATCACCGTTGCAATCAGCTTTCTCCATGAACATGGCATTGTACATAGAGATATCAAAGGTACACAATTCTTATCATCATAAAAAAACATGCTCAATCTTTTCTTAACCCTAACACTCAAATCCTGTTTAAAAAAAAAACTATCCCATTCCAAAAAAAACCTCTATTGAAAGAATGACGCATTTTTGCTGGTCCTAGAGGGCCAGCCTAGAATCCACTTTGCACCCATTTCACTGACTAACTCACTGACTGACTGTGAGCCGGGCAGTACTCTCGTATAGGATTACGCTGTAATGTCAATGAATGGGCTAAATTCTACCCATATGGGCTCTGTGCTTGAACAAGAAAGAGGGCGCTATTTGACCACTTTTGAGGGCCCAGTGGACAAGATACACCACGTGCATGTACAATTTTGCTCGCGTATGGGCTCCGTGCGCCAACAAAAGAGGGCGCCTTTTTACAACTTTTAAGAGTGCCTTGGATGGGAAACACAGCGTGCGCGTACTGTACTGTACTGGTTCGCGCGTGAAGTACGCACAACTTCCTGAATGTGCCAAAGCTATTAGCCACAGCGTCCTTTGCATGAGCGTCAAGCGTCGTCGGTGCACAAATACATTTAACTTTATCTTGTGATGGTCTCCCCGCCCCCAATAACTTTGGAGCATTCAAAATACGCAGTGGATGGACCAGGAACCAGTCTAGGTCTCCCCCAACTCTGCTTTCCTGGCTGTTGAAGGGGTACTTGTGCACAGAGCCCATAGCGTGAAGTGCACACAACTAAGTTTTACCAAGCCATAGCGTCTTCACATGAGCGTCAGGCGTCGTCTGCAATTTGTTCAAATGTGGTTCCCAGTGGTCTCCCCCAACTCTCCCTTTCCTACCGTTGAGGGGGTACTTGTGCTCCGATCCCATTGTATACCAGATGCATGAAAAGACATCCAGTGAATAGCGATTCTAAATATTTTGTTTCAGGTGCTAACGTGTTCCTGTCATCCGATGGGCACGTCAAGTTGGGAGATTTTGGTTGTGCAATCAAGCTGCAGAATGCCAAGACAATACTGGGGGAGCTGACTACGTTCACAGGAACAGCAGGTAAAGTCCAAATTCTCCTTACTTGGAGGGAAAAAAAAAACAGAGGAGGCCCAAAACAAAAACATATTTACATTTGTGGCTAACACGTTGTGTGTTAGACTCCTAACTTTTCTTTTCTCTGTTTTCTTTCTCTATTTTTGTGATTATCCTGTCTGTAAAAAGGAAGTTATTGATGTTTACTGAAGCATACAATGTAAAAGATATAAGCCTAAGTTTCCATGATGTTAATGTCAACTTTACATTTTCCTCCTTTTTTACTGTGATGAGGAATATTCAGGCTTTATATTGTCTTGATCGTGATAACTTTTCAAATGTGACCTTTGACTTTTGACCTTACAGCTTACATGGCCCCAGAGGTCATCACACAGACAGGTCAAGGCAAGAAAGGTTACGGCCGTGCAGCTGACATCTGGAGTCTGGGATGTGTGGTCATTGAGATGACAACAGGAAAGGTACCAACCACTCTTAATTATCCCTCTGAATAAATTACAGTGCTTCACAGATTACAAGTTTTCATTGTAACAATCATTTCTTGGGAACTGTTACTGAAGCTCTTGAGGAGTGTTAGCTTTAGTGGTTAGGGTTCATGACTCGTAGGCGGAGGTCAGGGGTTCAAATCCAGCTGCTTGCCATATGGTGTGTCCTTGGGCAAGCCACTTGCCTCTCTCCACCCAGGAGCACAATGAGTACCGGCATTAGGTGGGGAGTAACCTGCGATGGACTAGCATCCCATCCAGGGGAATAGAAATATTCTCAGTCGTTTCATGCCAAGGAAACTGACAGGCTTAACTTCACTTATTTACTAAAGCAAGGTCAACATAACAGCTTGTTTTTTAATACCTCACGTGTATGCAAATGCAGAAAGCTGTTGACGTCACATTCGCTGTTAGAATTCAAAAGACTTGAAATGTGTATAGCTTTTACAAATTATCATTGCATAATCTTGCATCTACCACACTACTTCAGAAATGCATAATAATCAATTTCAAGACGATTTTCAGACTGTGGTTTTATCTTATTATTTTCAGCGTCCCTGGCATGAGTTCGACCACGAGTTCCCTATCCTCTTCAAAGTGGGCGAGGGCGCAATTCCCACTATCGCGGACAACCTAAGTTCGGAGTGCAAGGACTTTTTGTCCAAGTGTCTGGTTCACAATCCGCTGGAGAGATGGACGGCCAATCAGCTGCTTGATCATCCATTCCTTAAGGTAAGATGAGGGCGGAGTCTATCGATATTAGCATAATGATATTTGGCCCAATCAGAATTTTTGCCCAGTTAAAGTTTGGGCTTGGTAAAGTTTTAGTAAAGTCTGACCGAATGCACTTTTCTTCCCAAATTGTAGTTAAAGTTTGATTTGTTTCAAAGTTAAGCCCTATTATAGTTTTGGGCAGTTCATAATTTCAGCCCAAGTAATGTTTGGACCAATCACGGTATTGGCCCGATCAAAGTTTGGCTGAACAAAAGTTTTATCCCAATCAAAGTTTGGTGCAACCAAAATTTGGGCCCTGTCAAGTTTTGACTTAATCAGAGTTTGGCCCAAAGAATTGGCACAAAATTTGGCCTAATCAAAGGTTTTGGTATTGTCATATTTTGGCTCATTTTGCTGTCATAAGTTTTGCACTTTATTTCCAGTTACCAAAGTCGTACTTACAGTTTTTGCATTGCCGAAATCATGTTCATGTCTCAGTTAAAAACGTATTTGACCTAATTCACGAGGAAGTCATTTTCGGTCATGTTCCCTGAGCCTCCTTTAGAAATTGTAAACTGTTGAGTGGGACGATGCCAGACTATTTTATGATCTGAGTGCGTTCCAAGCCTCACCTTCAATTTTATTTTAGATGTGGCTTAAAACATTAGGGTATCTTTAATCAAACATTTTAAATTATTCATCAAAGCAGACTGATATTAATTTATAATGAACTTTTATTTTGTTGCTTTCATTTCTACTCGCAAGCTCGAAAAATGAAAAGTTTACCTCGCTTTCAATTTAATATGGGTGACTCATGAATAAAGTCCATTGTTATACCTCTGTCTTGAATACTGTATTTTCATTGGCCTAGAACGATCACGTGTTAAGTTTATAAAAAGTCATGGCACACTCCCTGTGGGATATCACGTACGTGATATCCCACAGGGAGTGTGCTATGACTTTGTACGTACGGTACGTACGGTGTGAAACGCTTGTATCGTTGGTACCCACGCTATTTTCACCATGTTTTCACACATGAGTGGGAGCAGCAAACTAGCAGACGATCAGCTGTTTTGAGCACGCGACATGCATGTGAGTTGACGTTCGATTGTCATGATTGTTGTGTTTACTGCTGTTTGTTTTCATGATTTTTACATCAAAATCCAAAGAATCCAAGACAGAGGTATAACAAAACAATTGTTGACTGCTGTGATGTGGGATATATGACATTTTGAACACCCTCGGGGCGCATAGCACCCTCGGCTTCGCCTGGGTGCTCAAAACGTCATATCCCACATCACAGCAGTCAACAATTGTTAATTATCGCCAACAATATTCGACATCACAGTAACACATACGTTGTTATTTTTTTTCTGCACATTGTATTTGACAGGTAACTCCAGGCATTGATTTCCAGTCGATGCTACAAACCAACAGTCGGCCGAGCTAATGGTGTGTACACAGTGCTTGGGCTCATATCCAAAGGATATATCCTTTCATTTTGTAATGCTTTTTATAGCTCCAAGTGTATTGTATACTGTAACTGGTATGAACCCTCTCAAATAATGTAAGTATATTGGCTTGTGTGGGTAATGTGCAAGGTTAGATGTGTTTTGTTTTTTAATAAGTGGCCTTAAAAATTAAAAATAAATAACAAGTTTTCCAATTTTATAGATAGTTGTTAAAGGGACATTACATCCTGGAATGTGCCCAATTGGGCTACAAATTGCATTTCAAACGAAATGATGTTGATTGGAAAGAGCATTTAAAAGTAGGAAATAAATGTCCACACAACCATCCTTTAAAAAAAAATAGTGTTTCTACGTTAATTTTGCGAGAACCATGCGAGAATGAATTTCGGGGTTCAAAATTTTGACTCTCAAAAATCGAGCAGTTGGGTGCTAGTTGTGAATCCTACCGCACAGTGGTTCGCATTCTGCAAATGTGCGAGAAGCAACATTTGTGTATTGGTGCTGTGTGTATTATGTGACACACATAACGTGACCATACATTGAATGGACACAGCTGTAAATACGTATGCGTATGTCACAAAATGTCTGCCGCGTCCCGATGTAAACCAGGTTTGTTCGTATTTTTTTTCAGGAACGGTAAGACATGAAGTTAGTTTCCTTTCAACCAGACCTTTAAAATAGAATAAGTAAACAATCCAAAACATACAATTTTCAGGGATTTCAGGCCGTAATGCCCCCTTTAATCTCGAGGCCAGGCCCATGCATCCATTTTTATAATATTCCATGAACAGAAATGTTCCCTTTTTTATCAAGTTGGGGAGGGGGGTTAACAATTTTTTTAAAATCTGTATCAATACAGATAATCTTCCACAAGACGTATTTCTTTATTTTAAGTGCAATTTTTTCTTTTGCGATTTCTCAGGGCCAGTGGAAAACAGAAAAATAGTTCGTTGAACATATGAATAATATGTATTACAAAAAGGCTTTTGATTTTTTTTTGCGAGAATGCAAATTGGTTAAAAAAAATTGCTTTTTAACTTAATATGGCTGCTCTATTTAATAATTATGCTGCAATTTTTTTTTTCAAAAATGTTTTTTATATACTGGCTTCGCGGTTTGGAAATATCTGTATGATTGTACTCATTTTATTTATGTGCAAATTTTGTGTGAATTTTAACTACCGATCGTTAACAAAATAGTTTAAAAATACATAGTATTGATGTATATATTAATATGCTATTTTAATTATGCCCCAGTGTTTTAGAAATTAGATAATGATGTTATTAATAATTCGATCCTTAACAAAAATGAAATTTTAATAATTGCATCAACTGGGCCTTAAACTTGAGAATAATCCTGGGAATGTGTGTGCCTCTGTTCGAACTAATTATTTGTAAAAGCCTAATATTTTTTTAAAAATTAAATAAGTAATATTCTATCTGGGAAATTACCCACAGCTAACGCGGGAAACCGTTAGTCTCGGTTGTTCATTTTTTACTCATTTTGTTGGCTTTTCTTTTTCTTGTTTTTTGGGGTGTTTTTTTTTTTAGGTATTTTTGAATTTTTATCCGAGTATGGGCATTACATAAGAGCCATAAAAACGATGCCATTACATGTTTGAAATGTGTTCACATATCTGCTTTTATCACCAGGTTTGCATATATGCAACACCTTCCTCTTGTTCTTCTCATTCGCACTTTGGCAAGAACCCCAACAAAATCTTATGATATTATGCAAACTTATTCAAATTTATCTTGTTACAACTCATGGACATTGAATCTATTCTAATGGTATCTGTTCAATACTTTGTTCAGATGTTATGTTCCCTTTAAGGCAAGTCACAATGGTTGGTTTTTGTGTCGCTTAAACAAAGTTTTGGGGACACTTACTAGTCCTAAATTCTTGGTAAAGTTTTCATGGATTTTGCTGAAACTTGGATGAAGTTACCCTTGGGTGGTAAGACACAGTTGTTCATCGAATTACTGAGGTCAAAGGTCATGTTGGGGTCATTGGAGGTCATTGTTTAAATATGCTTCGAATTTGTCTTCGTCTACAGAATTCAAATTTGTCTTCGTCTACAGAATTTGATGGATTTTAATGTAACTTGAATGGAATGATCCTTAAGTGGGAGTTCATCACAACTCTTCCGAAATTGGAGGTCAAAGGTCATGGAGGGGTCATTTGAAAATTTAAAAATGCACAAAATTTGACTTATTTTAAGAACACAAAACATATAGGGATTGACCACGGAAAAAGGCGACGCAAGTGGTCTGCAGACCACTTGTCTTTTAACCCTTTATTCACTGTACCGCCCCAAACTGCCTTGCCTATTTCTCCCTGTAGTGCCCAAAACTGCCCTAGCACTCTATGGTTAAATGGATTTATCAGTGAATAACACAATGTAATACATTGTTCTACAGATGCTAATGGGCAAATGTGGGGCCTAAGTCGATCCCCCAATTTAGTTATCCCCCAAACTGAAACAATCCAAACTGTGTTCTGTTTTGCACTGTAAACACAAGTCTTGTTTGAAGACTATTTATTTTTCATTCCCTTGAGGTCCCTAACAAGCATGGTAAAGATGAGTCAAATCCAGTCTTGGGCATTTCGGCAGCCCTACCCAGGCAATTCGGAGCAAATCCAGATCCATTCTTTGACTAACATTATGTAAGCACCCACAAATAAACCCGCACATTTATCCTGTGTTGTAAAGTCAGTTTTATTTAACAGCTAACAAATTTGCATTCTGTGTATGCAAAGCAGCTGATTTATGCACATTCCAGAATCTCTGTAGCCCAGAACCCATAATGTAGCAGAAAACTCATGAGCCTGATAGTCATGTGGTATATTTTTGGCCAATGAGGATGTTTAGCTGGATCATGAATATGTATAAGGTATAGTGAAATTAAATATGATTGGGTGTGGCCTTTGTCACTGAAGCCAGTTAGTTGTGAAATTGGGTATACTTAATGCAATACGTAAAGTCTTTCTATTTAAGTCATGTCAATTTTGCAAGTGATGCAGTTCTAGATTTTAAAAAAAAATGGTGAATTGGAATTTACTTTTGATAAAAGCACAAGTCTGAAGCTAAAAACCACGACATAGGACCGCATCCTATTAAACCTATGCAAGGTTACAGGTTGGACCGGCAATTTGTCTTACTTTTGGGGGAGTTGATCATTTTATTTTGTTGAATAATTACATGTATAACTATTTGTGTTTCCGAAACTAGTAGAGACCTGCTGGGATTTCTATGTGAAGTCGACTTATGTTTATGAGCAGAGAATATGTTCCGTTGCCTTAATTAAGACCACATTATTGTTAATGTGTTTTTATGGACCTTCAACTCATAGTTGAGATAACTAAGCCTTAACTTTTATACAATTCGACCCTACCTTACTGCATTACACCATCAAGTAGTCGGTGAATTTAAAATATACCGAGGAAGATTTTTACTTTTATAAGCCAACTACAACATGATCAGGAATAGAAAAATCCGGGAAAACAACTTCCCTTGTTGACAACTATCCAATGCATTGACAACCTCTTAGTTCCAAGATTTTAAGTCAGTAAAGGACTTGTAATGTATGTGAATCTTATAAAAATTATGTACTTTAACTACACAATCACAGTACACTGACTGTGGCCCCCTTCAATGGCGAAAGCATTGCGCAAGCTATTGTACAAAGCAACTGCTCCATGGCAGATTATCTGAACAATAGCGAAGGGGGCCTTCGTGGCGTACAGTGGGGCGTACTTGGAGTAGTCTATAGTATGACCGTACGCCGTGCACAGTATCGTAGTCATCCAAGAAGTTTTCTGGCCTATTTTGCACAAATCATTATAAACTAAGTCTTGTAAACAAAATGTGCCATGCTTGTTTACAAGAAACAGGTGTGCAACTGAGAAGTAACCCCCCAAAAGGAGGACATTTTTCTAAACTTTACAAGACTTGACACAGTTTTTTTCAATTTTTAATGGCACATGAAGTGTGAAGCTGGAAAAAAAACCGAGGAAATCCGTTGATCCAAGGAAAAGTTGCATGCCTGAAGAAATGATGGTTGTTTTGTCAGATTTTAGTGTTCCTGACATTGTTGTGGTAGGGGTATGCTGGTAAAATCTTTCGCAATGCCGGTGTTGCATTACGCACATCAATGAATAGTTATTATTGTACAGTAATATCAGATATGCAGTATTATGATGTCATTTGTATATCGAACCACCATGGAATATTTGTGTATATAGCCTTGTAATATATTGGATAATGGACAACAATCCCGGGTTAATTGCGGGGTTTGTAGTTCTGTACAGTGACTACGCTTTTTAAGGTTTTTATTTGAAAGAAAAAAGTTGGAGCTATAATCTTGAACTGACATCAGCTGTATTTGAGGAATAACACGAATCTTATATGAAATATATTTTTCAACTGGAATGAATAACAATAGAAGTTAACAGAAATCTGATGAGTTGTAGTATTGTGTTTTGGTCTTGAGTTTTAGTTTCAGATCCTGGCTTTACTACACCCTTTTATCAAACAGCTAATACGACCAATGAAAGCAAAACATTCCTTGAACTTGATATTTTACCTTACATTTCTTGCTTTTCTCAACTTTTGGGTAGGCTAAAAAAGGAGAAAACAAGATATTTTGTTCACTGAGGGCTTTCTATAAAACGTTTTCTTCATTTTGCGCGCAGGAAGATGCTTTAAGGGTTCAAAACATTTCATTTTGATATTTTTTTTAAACAGATAATTATGCTCTTCCAAAAACAAAACAAAATGGGAAATTATTTTGGGAAAAATGTTTTTATACCACTAGGGGCGATCGCCCCTAGAGGTACGAGCGTTTCTGTGTACCGCTAGGGGTGATCAATAACGGTCGCCCCTAGCGGAACGAGCGTTTCTGTGTACCGCTAGGGGCGATTACGCGGTACTGCTGGGGGGCGACAATAACGGTCGCCTCCAGCGGTACGAGCGTTAATACATACCGCTAGGGGCGACAATAACGGTCGCCTCCAGCGGTTCAGAGAAATGTCTTGAGTTTAATTTGGGTTGCCTAAACAAAATACATGTAACTAGCCTTATCAGATTTCTTTTAAACCAAAAATGTTTGGCTCTATATCAGCTTTTATATTGGCATAACGCATTAAACATTTGGAGTTTTCCATGACAAAAAATGAATGTTTTTAACTTTTTATCAAAGCATCATCCCAATTGAACAATCAGTGATAACTTATTTTAATATAACATTATTTCTCCAGTCAAAAGAATTAAAATGACAAATGCTTTGGAAATTTCTTGAAAATTGTCGCTTCTTTAAGATTGCATGCTTGTATGAAACTTCCCCCTACACCCCCCGCCCCCCCAAAAAACTTGGTCCAAATATTCTACTCGAACTTATTATTGAAAAGGAATTGAAAAATCAAATTCCATCTTAGAGTTGAAAAATGAAACATGAAAGTTGAGTGTTTCTATAATGTGTGTTTTGGAGAAGGCAAAAATTAAGGCAATAAAAAAACCCCAGAATGGGACTCGAACCAGGGTCGCCTGATTGGGAGTCTTACGCTGATCCACAACAGCATAACCCCGCTCAGTTACCTGTCAGGTTCTGTAAAATTATAACTGTAAGATAGGCTTATCACGGCTTTTCACGTTGACGCCCATACACGCTTAAACGTAACACACAGTCCTACGATGCAAATCACTCGTTTGATTTTGGTTGTAGATGTTTGTGTTGATCTAAATTTGATTAGAAAAGGGTAAAGGGTGTTAACTGAACTAAAATCGTGAAATTCAATGAAATAAAACTCGCACAATGCGTGGTTTCAGTACGAAACACACGTGTTCAACGGATGCAGGGAAGGCCATTTCTTTTGTTAATTTCCTTTGTTGAATCTGGCGTTAACAATAAAATGTTTCCATTGAGGCGAAAGGATTAAACGCCGCGATCTTTTTTCACGCTTGGGTGCCTCTGAATGGGGAATATTGAAGCGGAAAATCAAGAATTACGGCACTTAGGAAGCATTTTAACCCACATAATGATACTTTTTGAAGAGGAAATTGCATACTGAAAACAACTATAGTTTCAAAATGCAAAAATTCGCCCTATTTAAAAAGTCGAGGTAAAATTTTTGGAAAAATTTGACCCAAACTTTCCTGTTTCCAACGTAGGTGGCGCTATATATATTCCATCCTTCAATTCTATACAGAAACGCTCGTTCCTCTAGGGGCGACAATAATGGGCGCCCCCAGCGGTACAAGCGTTATACCGCTAGGGGCGACGAGAGTGGTCGCCCCCAGCGGTACGCGCGTTAATATATACCGCTAGGGGCGACAAGAAAGGTCGCCCCCAGCGGTACGCCCGTTAATATATACCGCTAGAGGCGACAAGAAAGGTCGCCCCCAGCGGTACGCCCGCTAATATATACCGCTGATACCGCTAGAGGCGACAAAGGGCGCCCCCAGCGGTACAAGCGTTATACCGCTAGGGGCGACAATAGTGGTCGCTCCCAGCGGTACGCGTGTTAATATATACCGCTAGGGGCGACAATATCGGTCGCCCCCAGCGGTATACCGCTAGGGGCAACAATAGTGGTCGCCCCCAGCGGTACGAGCGTTAATACATACCGCTAGGGGCGACAATAACGGTCGCCTCCAGCGGTACGAGCGTTAATATATACCGCTAGGGGCGACAATAACGGTCGCCTCCAGCGGTACGAGCGTTAATATATACCGCTAGGGGCGACAATAACGGTCGCCTCCAGCGGTACGAGCGTTAATATATACCGCTAGGGGCGACAATAAACGGCCGCCTCTAGAGCTGGAGGTAGGAGCGTTTTTGCGTACCGCTCGGGGCGCTCAACAACATCTGTATACCGCTAGGGGCGATCAACAGCGGGGGCCGGGGGATAAATCAATACGCAGTCAACTAGAGTAACTTGGGTTTTTTTGTTTGTTTATTTTTTCCGTCTAGTCTTTGTTCTCCGTAATTTTAATATCTCAAATTTATAACCTAGAATTAAGGGGGGGGGGGGGGAATCGGAAGTTTGAAACAGAAGCCTGTTCCTTCCAGGTTTAAAAAGTGGGGAAAATGCAAAATACATCAGAATTAAGTTTTGCGAAAAAACGCAATAGTTCTTGGGAAAATAACGATACTTTTCCAGAAACCCAATAATTCCGTTAATAAGTAACACAATCCTCTTGCGAAATAGCGCAAGAAAGATACAGGGCGTTACCCCCCCCCCCCCCCACTAAAAAAAACCCTCTGAACCCAATAAAGCGCGTATTTTTCACACCTTTAAAAAAAAAATTCACAAATTTTGATACATGTTTGACAAGTATATATTTCACTCTAGTTTTCAACAGCGTCAACAACTTTCCAATCAGTCACATATCTATTGGGTTATGGCCAATTAAAAAAAGTTCTGCTTTTTCATTTTGTCCACGGTTTTAACTTTTACTTATAATGAATGTGATGGATTTGGGATGAGGGTAGTGTTGCTTTCTTTAATGTTGTCATTCTTTATTTGGTTCTTTTTTCAAAATTGCAAATATTTCATTTCTCTTTTTGGAAGGAACCGTGGTCATGAAAAGGACTGTTTTAACTTCTTAGATGTTGTTGCGGTCTTGGTTGCCTCTCTCACAGATGCAGGTTTCGGCCCTTGTTCACTGTGGCAGTCAAGCATCAGTCGCCGTGGACAAAATGAAACAGTTATTGACCATAACTCAATAAAATATGTTTCCGATTAAAGAGAGTTTTCATTGTTGAAAAGGCATATCATCCCCCTGCCTGCAAACGTACTGACCTCTTCTATAATTACCTTGTTTTGAAACGTTGTTCTGAAATCGACTTATTAAACATGCGAAATCATTCAAAGTTAAGCTTCTCGAAATTACAATTTTTAAAAAAATAATTACACGTTGGGGAAAATTACAGTATGTTGTCCCTCAGACGAGTTGGCACAAATACTAAGGCCAAAAAAAATTAGTTCTGCTTCCGATTACATTGCATTTGAAAATAGGGTCGGTAGGTCGGGAATTTTACGTCTTTTTGTCAATTTTGTTTGTTTACGATCATATGGAGGTATGTGCATGTAGTCAAGGGTAAAAGGTAGTAAATGACTATTTTCGGTTTTTTTTCCTCATTTTTCAAAAAAAAACAATTAGGGTAGGGGTTGTCAAAATAGGGTAGGTAGGGTAACCAAAAGCAGAGCTATTTTTTTTGGCCTAATTAGGAGTCATCAAATTAATGAAGTCCTCATTGCAAACCATAAATTGAAATATAAAACGCTTTCACACTTTTAGGAGTAAAAGTTTTCAACACAATTTACTGGGCAAAAGAAAATTGAAAAAGTGTAAGTACAGAGTTTTTCTTCAGAGAAATTTTGTTGCAGTTGAAAAGAATTTTCCCCCTTATATTCCATTAATCCCTGTACTACGCAAACTATCCTTGCTGTTACACCTATGCATGATTGTTTGGTGATAGCGTGCTCCGAATGGTCCACAGGGTGGTCAAAAAATTTACGCTTTTTCAGACACGGATTTCTTGGAATTGGGGAGACATGTTAAAATTGTCTCAAGATATTCCTAAACTACAGCATCTTCATTGTATATGATGAAAATAGCGCTGACAATAAAGCCTAAATTTAAAAGAAAGATTGTCAAAAACCAGTTTATCCACACGGAAGTCTATGAGATGTGGTCAACACAATGGCACTGCGCACACAAATAACTGCAATAGTAGTAATTGAGTCTACATAAATGCCATAGATGTGGACAGACTAGTTTTTAACCATTATTCTGTAAATGGCCGCTTTTTCTTACTATGAGCTTTATTTTCAACACCATTTTCACCATATACCACCAACATTTTGCAGCTAAAGAATGCATTAAAACAATTTCAACATGTCTCTCCAATTTAAAAAAATCTGCCTCTAAAAAAATGTAAACTTTTTGTTGGATCACCCTATATAGAACTTCAAAAGTAAAAAATAATTTCGCTCATTTTCTTTTGATTTTCCCAACTCCCAGTGTCGGGTACTGTCATATAAGTCCTACGAGTTTCTTAACATCGTTGTAAGTCCTCTCTGCAATCTCACTGGCCCTCTCAGCTCCTGTCCTCAGCACATCCTCAATGTACTTTGGGTTTCTCCTCAATTCAAAAATCCTCTCACGTATCGGCGCCAGTTTTGCGTTCACGGCCTCGGCCAACATGACTTTGTACTCCCCAGTCTGCACTCCCATGACCCGTTCGCAAATTTCCTCCGGTGACGAGTCTTCAATCGCTGCGTGGATGGCCACGAGGTTGGAGACCCCCGGTCGATTCTCGGGGTCAAAGGTCACACACCCAGTGAAATCGGTGACGGCTTTCTTGAACTTCTCTTGGATGTCTCCGTAGGAGTCTGTCAGCTCGATGCGGCTTTTCGGATCCGCTTCGGACTTGCTCATTTTGGCGCTGGGATTTCGTAAGCTCTTCACTCTGCTCACTTCACCTGTGAAAAAAGTGAACAAACCTATGATGCAGCTACAGACGCAATTCAGAAATCAAAAGAATGAAAAAAAAAAACCATATCCCTTAACACTAAAAGGGCTGGGGGGGGAGGGGATTCACAACCCGAGCTGCTATGACTTTTTAGCCTCAAGCCTTGCGCATCTTTTGATACCCAAAACACAAAAATCGGACTACAGGTTGCTGCGCAGTGAAAAATTTTCCGGCGCTACGCGCCATGAAAACTGAATTTTTCCATAGACATCGTGTACACAGAGCAGAATTACCATGTGTACATATGAATAATTAATTAGCCATAATTCCAAAACCCTTTGACCTATAGTCATGAAATTTTTTGAGTATGTTCATGATGAGTTGCTCTATGCATGTACCGAGTTTCAAAATTTTTCGGCTGAGAGATGGTCAAAATAACCCGGCCCTTTTAGGGTTAACCTTGCAAGCAGGTAAAAATGTAACTCATGCACTAGTACGGACCATTACTGCCTGTAACAGTAATTACAACGGAACAGCGCCCTCACACTGTTGGCTTGGATGTCTTGACCTCTGCCCAGTTTACAATTCAGGTCATGACATCCAGGGTCTTGTGTTTTATCGCGCATTCACGCCGCATGACCCGGCTTTCGATGCCGATGCTTGCAGCTGGATCTTTCAGGCAAGCCTATTGTCTTCTGAATGAAAGAGCCAATGACTGACTGACTGACTGACTCCCCGACTCACAGAGCATAAATAATGTCCTAAACTGAGACTTTTGGGTTCCAATTGACTTGGCAAACCTAATCGTGTTGTAATTTTAGCATACTGTTTTAGGGAAATTGCCTATGCTTATAACTTGTTTTTTAAAGTTCATTTCGTCAAAAAGGATATTTCAGTACTCAATTTCAAAAAATGAAACATCAATTCTGAGCCTGTGAAATGCTAGCTAATTCTGGACTGAGATTTTATAAACTCACCAGTAATAGCCTTAGGGATGGGGAAGAACGTGCCATAGTTATTGTTGAATATCCTGGCCAGGTTCTGGGCTAGCTCCAGATGTGGCAACTGGTCCTCCCCGACTGGAACATGAGTTGCCCTAAAAAGGAATAATGGGAAATTGATAACTGACGGCTGGCTTAACTTTACTGTGCAGCTATTTTGATAGCGCTTTGTGCTTCTATATCAGATTTAAAAAGGCCAGCTGACCCTGGCAAGCTGGGTAGTAGACTGGCAAGACATCTGAACTCATAAACAGGAGGTCACAGGTTCAAGTCCCACCTGAGTAAGCTTGTGACTTTTTTCTTACAAAGCCCTTTGACAAGACAATGCTAATAATTCACAACCAAAAAAATATTACGACCCACATCTGTGCCTGGACAGCTATGTACAAGGTAACACCCTTATCCTCAAGTTTCTAATGAGGACAAAGAATCAAAATAGGTTTTTTGCCCTTCACCGATGTTCAAAGAAGGACAAAGAAGTTATGAAATACAGTAAACTCCGGCTAAGTCGGCACTATCGGGACCCGAGAATTTGTGACGACTTACGCAAATGCCGATATCTGCTGTAAGTCGTCAGTTTGCCGACTTACATGAATGGTCTTTTGCGCACATGATTCATTGCACTAATTGGCTTCGATTTACCCTGGATTGTCTCCTTAATGCTTGAGTTGAATCCAGCAAATTAATCCTCGAATTGTACCATCACGTTTGGGGTATTGATAGTGGAGACCACGATACATATGTACTTGCACAGTAACAAATTAAATGCGTGCGTGGTCCAGTATATACCACTCACACATTGACTGCAGCACTGGTCATTCAATAAGACAACCCCCAAAATGGACAGAGCGCATGCGTACAGCCTAGAGGGGGTACTGGTATTGATATGCTCACGATGCATATGCGACAATTTGCCAACCGAAGAAAAGGAAGTCGATGCCAATGCGTGATTTGTTGAATGCCGACTTACACAAAGGATTTTGTAATGCTTTTTATGGAAAGGGGACTGAGAGTAACACGACGACTTGAGCAAAATGGCGACTTGTAAAAGCCGAATTAGAAATAAAAAATTCAATGGAAATGCATTAGGCCGAGTAAAAAAAAAAAAGTTTCTCGTCCGGGTTTTTGAAAAATAGGAGGAAGAGGGGCTTATTATTTTTTATTTTTTTCAAGATGGCCACCATTTTAAAATTTCCTGCAACCGTTGGTGTTTCCACTGTTCAAAGACACTTTTAAAATGAAAGACAAGTTGGACAAGAGAACTGAACATATTTACAGTGTCCTTTAGAGTTGTATTGGTCTACCAAGAACAGTTTTAGATGCATTTGCTTTAACCGCCAAAAGTCGCTAGCGAATTCTTTAAACACATGCTCCAGCGTGAGCTAGTCTCATACCGGTTGCATTCTGGCTTTGAAGTCAGCCTTTACCGCATACAGTACGGCAGACAGATTCCGGTTGAATTTTCAAACGACTGTAGTCTAAAACTATCAATAGACATACATGTTATTTATGTACGTAGTCTGGTTCCCTAGACCTGACAATTATTCCTGACGCTCATGTCTCAAGCCTCAACTCCATGGGCGCGTAGATTCATCCAGAATAGTCAGAATCTTTTGGTCTGGGAACCAAGTGGGTGAGTTGTTGTGAACTTGCCATGCTCGCACTGTCGCAGGGGTAGCGATCACACGTCGATATTATGTGGTGTACAAAGTGACCGACAGAGTCTATACTGAAAACTTTGACTCACATATTTCGCAAGTATTTATTTTCCGATGAATTTGTGGACTTTTTCAGTGTTTTTACTGCATTTTTCAAAAATAAAAAATAATAAAAAAATCCAGGCGGCCTCCAAAAAGGAAGCGGGCGGGGACGAGATACCTTTTTTTTTTTTTTTACTTTGCCTTACAGACAATCGGGACTTTAGTCAGACAGCCGACTTGAGCGATTTGACGAGTTGTACGATGTCGGTTTACCCGGAGTTTACTGAACCCAAAAAAATCTTTTAAAGGTGTAGTGATGTCCTTACTTATACAGGAGAATATCAGCACTCTGCAGGACCGGGTAGGTGTAGAGCCCGACACATTCTTTCTTCTTGTCGCCACCAGCTTTGGACTTTGCAAAGAAAAGGAATGAAATTGAAAGTCAATTGCAAAATGACAAGTCAAAATCCTTTGTAATACATTTTTTTTTCAAAATAAAATCATTTCCAAATATGCTTTATCTGCGGAAAAACCACCTGATAAAACGAAACCTCTCAGTTGATAAAATTTTAACAATTATTTTCCTGGCATAAAAGTATGGCTCACCTTCCACTGTGGGAATTGTCCAAGTCTGGCTAATGTGGTTTTGCATCCCAATATCCAAGCCAACTCAGCATGCTGATGCACCTGAAATGTGAAGAGGAAAAAAAAAAACCACTAAGGCCAAAAAAAAAAGTCTCCGGTTTCTGGTATGCGCACGCGTCGCCGTAGCCATGCGCGTCGGCAAAATGAAAAAGGTTTTTTTTCAATAAAAGATGATGTCTCAAAACCGCCAAACTCACTGGTTTGACTGGAATCCTGCTGCTGCACAGTTTTAACGTGTTTTTAGATGGGGTTATGATCGAGAATAAGCTTTATGTGGCCTCTCTGGACTCCCATTATTTGCACTAAGTTTAGTCGGGCACCATTTGCAGTCATCAGCCGACATTTGAAGCAAAAAAAAAACAAGTAAAAAAAAAAAAAAACACGCACCACTTTTTGGGCAAGCTCCATACCAGAAACCGGAGACTTTTTTATTTTGGCCTAACCTAGATTTACAAAATTATAAAGTCTTGTGGGCCATACTTGGAGGTCCCATGACATGAATCTTACTTGGAAACATATTTTGCACAACTTTCTACTCCTCTTAAATGTATGAAAACTATCTGACACCCCTTTTTTGGTTAATTTTATCGAAAAGGGCACTTTTTTTTTAAACATTTAAAATGTTCCATGCTTTTTCTGACAAATGAGGGTGCTGTTGCTGTGATGTCATTTCAGGAAGACACTGTTCACTTTAGGGGTTTTCTGTTCAAATTGTGAACCCCAAATTTGCTCATTGAAACCATTTGTGAGAAAACTTTTCCCATTGGCTTACTGTCATGTACCGAAACAACAAGGATCACTGAAGAAAAGAAAATTTATGACAGCAAAATATTCAAAATTCTGGCAAATTTTGGTGGTAAAATACCTGTAACAGCATGAAAACTGAAAAGGCATCAAAATGCCCTTAAAAATGGCAAAATGAAAATAATGTGAAATGGGACACAAAGGTGCATTTTTAACCCTAACCACCCCAACTCCATCAGAATCCATACCCCAGGTCCAGAAGGTCTGGCGTGACTAAATATTGATGGAGTATAATGGACTTGGGCCTAATGGCCTGAAGCAGTGCTAGGGGTCTCCGATTGATTTTGCCTAGCAATTGGGGTATATATTACCCCCTGTTTTTTTACCGGGGATGGGCTATTGACTCATCCCCCACTTTTTCGCGATGAGAAAAAAAATGCAGATTTCGAGGTATTTTTGAAATGTATTCAATAGCACTGAAAAGTGAAGAAACAAAGTACAAAAGCTTTTAAAATGTGCCGTTTTGATGTAAGCGTGAGTATACATATTGATATACATGTACAACTATATCCTAAAGAGTGCCCCCTGGTGTAATGTGGTGCCCCCCCCCCCCTTCGAATTTCCACGGCTGGGCAATTATTGGATTTTGGTCATCTCCCATCCCCCCCCCCACTCACCTGCACAGATTTACACCACTGGTCTACAGAGAGTACTCACAATTTTTCAAGTATTTTCTATCAGAACAGTATGTGTTTCTCGAATTCATATTGCACTTAAACATAGTTGCAATGAATGACCATCACTAAGGTACTGTGGTGAAAAAAGTGGCATCAACATACTGCATTGTTCCGTCAGGAATTGTTCAGATTATTTTTTTTGGGGGGGGGGTTGTTTCTTCTTCTTCAATTTTTCTATACATCTACTCACACTAGACTGTTGAAACAGTATGCTTTTCTCGGGATCGATCCCACAGGCCAGCAGCACAGCCACACAATCTCGTATGCTCTGCCTCAGTACATCGGGCTGTTGTGGTAAGGTAACAGCGTGCAAATCAACGATGCTGAACACCACACTGTTGTCCGTGTCGTTCTGCAGTTTGACCCAGTTTTGAAGCGCTCCGAAGTAGTTACCGAGATGTGGGATACCGGTCGGTTGGATGCCTGAAAATATTCTTCTCTGAATGCCCTGTTATGATATGAACAAATACAAATAAAACAATGTAATTTTTGTCGTGTTCCACAAAATATAACATCAATTCCAGTTTTAAGCGGAAATTACTGCAACTTTATATTTGACAATGGTACAGTTTGGGATCCCATCATATAATCTAAGAAAGTTAATATCCACCTTTAGATCATTGAACTTACCTGTTGAAAAGCAACCATGTCATTATCATGACGTGGAAAAAGGGCAGGGGTTTTCATTTTTTGAATGAAATTAAAGGCTAAAGTGACACCCAAAGTCGTAACGCACAAAGAATGCCAAAAAAAGTTTTGATTCATACGACATCAACTGGAAAATGGGGAGAGAAAAACATATTTTCAGTCAAAACATGGAGGTAGGAAACAAAACTAGACTAAGGGAGATTGCCTGAGGTTGCTGGAAGAAGTCATTTTTGTTTTTACTCTAAAAACCATTCAAATTTTAACCTCAAGACTACTGCTACTTGTAATTAACTCATTTTGAAAACAAATTGAGGTAGTCCTGACAGAAATCATTTTCGAACAATTAACACACTTTAGGAAAGAATGTTGCAACCAGATGCCACTTTTTTCTTCATAAGGTCAGTCATTGAAAAAATGTTCAAAAGACATGCATCTGAAACCGAGAAACATTTCCTATTTCGTCAGGAAATACTTTTTTTGACTCTCCACAAGACTTTGTACACAACCGCTGAAGTGGCGTCTGGATACTACATTCTTTCCAACACAAAAAAAGATAGAAGGTTCCTAAACTACATAATCCAATAGCATATTTTCATGACGGGTTGTGTTGATCTAATAAGGGGAGGCTGGCCATTTGTTGGGCGATCGTGTAGTGTAGGGCCTGGTTCCTTTAATAGGTTGAACCACCACCACGGACATTGGTGGTGCTATTTTCATGCCCAAAATGACCTAATTTTTTGTGACCACCTTTTTTGAAAAGGTTTGACATGGAGTATCACATACAGGGATACTTTCGCTGAGCTCCAAACATCAATTAAAGAGAATTGCAGGGTGTAGTTGACATCAGAAAGTTTGGTTTGTTATTAAATCACATTGCCAAAAAAAGTTGTGGATTCCCCAAAACAGCGATACCGTTATGTGTGTAAATTTCCCATACGTTTGTACACATAATCAACTGACGAGGTCACATTTATTTCAGACAGATTGAGCATCATTTTAAGGCAAAGAAAAGCAACTTTAAAATTGCAATAATGTCAGAACTGCTTGCCCCATGAAGTCAGGAGACCATTTGTTTAATTGCATTTTGAAAGCTCTTTAAGATAAAGTAAATTCTACAACTATCGAATCAACTTTGAAATTTGATGATTCTATCTACCTATATGGGAACAAAATTCACTTTAACATTATTAGACCTACCAAACTAGTTGGCGACATTCTCAATAAATAGGTATGTCATTGTAGGGTGTGTTTGGTTAAGAATTTCCCTATACACCCATAGCCCTAAAAATGCATTAAATATTCAGAGCAGATATTCTAGTTGAGAATGACATTGGATTTGTTCAAATCGCTGTTGTGGTTTTAGAGATATTGAGGATTTAGTGAACGCAAGTGGCAAGACTTTTGGGACACCTCAGAATCTGCTTTTCTTATGTTTTCTTTATTTTCTTCATGGTCATAGTTTTATACACACCATATGGGGAAAGGGCACGCCGCTGCTATTCAGCTACCTGCGCTAAACAATGCACAGCGCACCTGCGGTTACCCACTTGCGCGGCCCTATTCAATTGTACACGCTATAGTACGGAAGTGTATTTAGGACATGACCAAAAAAAAACATTTCCGGCCCTCTATTTCGCCCGGGCGGATTACTATTTCGCCCGGGCGGATTACTTATCCGCCCGGGCGAATTATTATTTCGCCCGGGCGGATTACTAATTCGCCCGGGCGGATTACTAATTCGCCCGGGCGAATTACTATTTCGCCTGGACAGATTACAATTCGCCCAGGCGAATTAGTAGTCTGCCCGGCCGGGAGAATTAGTAATCTGCCCGGGCGAATTAGTAGTCTGCCCGGGCGAATAAGTAAACCGCCCGGGCGAAATACTAATCCGCCCGGGCGAAAGAGTAATCCGCCCGTGCGAAATAGTAATCCGCCCGGGCGAAATAGTAATCCGCCCGGGCGAAATAGTAATCCGCCAGGGCGAAATAGTAATCCGCCCGGGCGAAATAGTAATCCGCCCGGGCGAAGTAGTGGGCCTAAAAAATATTTTCGGTCATGTCCTAAATACGCTTCCGTACTATAGTAAGTAATAGCTTTCTATACACAAACGCACAAAAAATAATCACGATAGAATGCCCATTTTAACAATGGACTCCCCCAAAACTTCACATATTATACTTCATTCATGTAGGCATTTACCTACTTTGTCGGGTTCCATTACGGCGGCTATTTCTGGGGGAATTTTATCGCCAAAAATCGTTTTCGTGTAGCTGCATGCGTAGACCTGCATGGATTTTTCTCAGACATACGAAGGGGGAGTAGCCCTAGCCAGCCGAAGGTGGGTCGCACTAAAAAGCGTCAACACAGCGTCAACACATGACAGAAGCGTCAACACACCGTCAACACATCCAAAACACATTCTGAATTAACAGAAAGGGTATATAATTGTAAAGCATAGAATAAAAGAGAATTTCCATTGGTTTGAGTTTCCATTTTGTTGTTAGAAATATAGTATTTTCACGCGAAAAAAATGACCCTTCACTTACACGGCCGTTGTCCACCATTTTGACTTCGCACAAAGCTTGGACTACACCATTTCAAATAGGGGTGTGCAAGTAATCGTGTCATAAACAACAGAGGGCGTCTTGCTGCAGAGAGGGACACCAGTGCACTCTGATCTGTGAGGGACTGAGGTTTATTGTACAACGCTATCACCCTTTAGCATAATGGTATGGTCCCCGCTGCCACTGAGGCAACATGGCAGCCGATCTCGGAGCGGCACGGAGAGCCAATTTTCTTGAACTGAAAATCGCAATTTTCAGACGTTTAACCTATTAATTTTGAGTCAAAATCTTGTGTCTGTCCATACCGTATGGGTTACATACTGCTTTTGTCACTTTTAATGCATTTTGGATGTGTTGACGCTGTGTTGACGCTTTGGAGTGTGTTGACGTGTGTTGACGCTTTTTAGTATGACCGCCGAAGGTTAAATGCTCCGATTTGACGGTTGCGCGCGCCACTTGCGAGAGGGCAAAGGCGCATCGTTTGTACACGTAAAATCAATGTATGAGTACCTTATACCTTGCATTGTACCTTGTGGTAGCAGACCAGTAAATAAACTTCCATAGACCCCAATGGTAAATGCTCCCACTTCAAAAATTCGGGAAAAATACTCACAACTCTCCAAGGTATTCGAGACACACATCAAATTAAAGCTTATTTCATCATCTTTCAATTTCTGTTCAATTTACGGGGGGTCAACTGATGACTTTTAGGAGAAATTTCCATCTGAAGACGATCACCCCTGAAAATAGTCCTGAAGCCCATCGCCATTTTGAAAAACGGTGCCTACACTCCATTGCAAAGTAGAGCGCTTTTAGGGTCCAAATTACATCAAAATTACACAGAACTGCAAGCTCCAAGCCCTGTGCACGGTTTCCATCCATATTTTTAACAAACCCTCAAGTTCATGGCCCACAGCATGCTCAAATACCGAAGATTTTGAGGGCATGCAAATCGTGATTTGGCCGGCGCAGGCAATTTCGGACCGATTTACTGGTCTGCACCCTTGTAGTTCGAACTCCCGAACGGTCCACCAGGGACTAAACTGGAAGTTGACGAGAGTGGATTATTAAATGTCTAGCGGGGGCTGATGTTTTTGTTGGTTTTGGATGGAGCTTTTGAAGTTTGCAGGGGAAGTTGAGTTCACGTGCGGTCGCCGCAATGGCATTGAATTTTTCACTATATCTTGAAAACCAGACACTCTTTTTATTTCATTTTTTGAACATCACAATTGTAAGATATTACTTGTAATAACCACTGAGGCAGGCCCGCCAAACGGCCCCCACGCACGGCCTAGACAACGCTGATTTTCGGGGTCGTACGTGGGCTGTTTTCAAAGTACTGTTATTTCCGTTTTAGGCGTCATAAATGGCTGAAACTTGTCTACAATAAACATTTTCATACCTTTTGTCTTGTGTGCACATTTTATTTCGTAAAGACTTCAAATAACTTCGTGGCGGCGAGTTGAATATGGGACCGCAGCGCACGGCGCGATGCCAGCCCGGAACTTGTCCCCATCATTTTCTCTGAGCGTTACATTTAAATGCCATTCATAAATACCTAAGACAGTTTACGCATTCCTATTGGTCGAGAGCCCGTCACGTGGCCGGTCTTAAATGGATGATAAAGACATGGCTAGCTGGTCTTAAAGGCTTTTCCAGTGTCACATGAAATTTGGACTCCTATGAAATCCAGTGCCTTTTAACGTTTCATTGGTTGAACGTTCCAATTCCTCCCGTATGCATGCGCAATGTACCAGTGAATCAGTATTTCATGGTACAAACTTCACACTTCACCAGCCAAGCTGCGTTTTGCGCGACGTCGCGCAGTACGCGCGACGCGCACGCCAATGTCCCTATATTATAAGGTAACGAGTTGTGGAGGGGCATTCCATATTATACTCAGAGGGGTGTTTCGTAAAACATAATGTAAAAACAGGTATGTCAATAGATAGTGGGCAGGGATTTGATGTTTTGAGGGAAATTTGGGGGTAAAATGACAATGACAGCGCGGCGACAACACGCGACCCTAAAATAAAGATGGCGATCACCACGCAATGTACCGTGAGCACGCACGGCGCGCTAAATTGCAAGGCACAAACCGCACAGGAAAATTGTGATTTCTACCCCCAGAAACTGTTCAAAATTGCAAAACGGGTGTCATTAGAATTGAGAAAAGTGTGCTTTTGATTGTAAAGGTGATTTTTGAGAAATACAAATCATTTTTTACTCTAATTTGATCAAAACAAAACAGGGGCCCTACACTCCACGATCATCGATCGCCATTTGTTGTCATGCCATGGGATGATGGGTTGTGTAAACAATTTCCGTGTAAACGTCTATCGGTTTTGAAGGCATTGTAATATAACAACTCCTTCAGCCAAAATCAAGGTTCGATAATTCTTACCTTTTTGGTAGCTGTTTGGCAATACAATCTAGTAACTGTTACACCTTGGCTCGGTTTAGCAAGCTTTGAATAAACGGAAATACGGTGAGCAAAACTTTGGGCCATGGGCAGCGCCATCTTGAATTTCATTGCATTAGCGCCCTCCATAGTTGTAAAACGTCAAGCGGTCTTTTTTCAGTACACCGTTATTTTAACACAGCGCCCCCAATGTTTGCAGGTTTGGACAAGTGCATCTTCTTAGAATTGCTCCTCTTCCAAGTTTGGCCTCGCACAGAGTACTACTTTCACCACCACATCTCGCCTTCTTCACAGGAATAATCTGTTCTACTTTGCCACGCCTTGGATATAATGGACTGGAAAATGTCCCGACTTTGTAAAAATAAAAGATACCTGATAAAAATGGGATGAAACGAAAGTATAAGGCCAACTCCCCCCCCCCCCAATGTAACAACACACAAGTGATACAAATCCAGTGCAATGTAATGACGTGATTGTAACATTAATTTATTTACAAAACATATTTCAACTATCAACAAACTGGAAATGTTTTGTTGGATAAAAACATATTATTTACTGACATAACATCTATTCGAAACACTGCTCAATGAACAAACATTCTCTTGGCAGAAAAGACAACATCAAAGAATTTGATAAAAGGATTCCTCATTGGATGTATGTAAAACAGTCTCAAACTCTTTCATGTATTATTGTTGCAGGGACAATGGGGATTGAAAAAATATTTAAAAATTCTACATTCTAGGAATTCAACCTTAAATGTCAACTTTTGGGACTGACATTAGTTGGAAAGGTTCACAAATCACAATTTGGTAGTTATATTTTATGGGAAACTTTAAGGCGGCTCGTTTTTGGTCAACTTTCAGGGGACACGAATGCAAAATAGATGCACATGCGCATTGATCGAAACAAAGCAGGTCTTCTGAAAACTTTCGGCAAGAGTGCATTTATATGACCACGGCATGGCATTTGGTAAATTTTTGGTCAAATACTTTTGGTAATTTTTTGGGGAAAGACAATCAGACCGATCGACCGACCACCAAGTGACATGAAGAAGCTCCTGCCAGAGCTTAAAAACTGAAGGAGGCTACCGTTTTTTTTGTCCTCTTTTTTTTTCCCCACCAAGACGGCAAATTTTTCAAGATGGAGGATGAATTCTTCAATTTTCTTGACTATTTTGCTGATACGAATTGTGTCTAAAGGAGCCATAATCCTTTCTACATACCTACAATTCTGTTGGAAACTAATACAAAGACAAAATGCTGTTAATGTATGTGCAAAATATATTGCAAATGTATGAATAAAAAAAAAAATTAAAAGGGAGGGGGCCGAGAAAAAGGAAGTAGGCGGGGATGAGAAACCAGTTTATTTTGTTTAGTTGGCCTAATTGTCATAATAACAGCCATTACGTATATTCTGGAACACCATAAAATTTGGGTTTCAGTTTCAGAGCAATCATGTCCATTGGTTACAGTGTTTGACTTGTGTGCCATTATGGTACGTGGGTTCGAATCCTGACGGGAACATGGTGTTGTGTCCTTGGGCAAGACACTTTACTGCAATGGCCTCTCTCCACCCAGGAGTATAACTGGGTACCTGTGAGGGTAGAGACCAGATTGCACTGATCTTGGCTGCAGGAAACTGGCCTGACGAACAGGGGTAATAATTATGAGGGGCTTTGAGATCTATACCTAGGGGGGAAAGCGCTATATAAGCAACGAAACTTAGTGGTCCTTCACATGCACAGGCCAAAGAGGGCCCTCAACAACTCACGCACGTAGCACACACTTCTAGCAAACCTGACTCAAAGTGACAAAGTAACAATGCAGTCTTCTTTTGCAAATCAGTCGTCCTTATATTTGTTTTTATGCAAATAGTGGACGTCAAAATCACTGATACACCTGATATATATATATACATATCAATAATTTAAACATCAATAATTGCCTCACTCCTCCCCAGCAGGTACCGCGTCCTCTAATCTCTTAATAAATTTCACTTTAAGCTCTGTTTGGTTGTCTCCTTTCAGGAGGTCTTGCACGAACCGAACGTTGACGTCCATCTGTACCTGTAAAAAAAAAAAAATTGACATTAGGATTTTAAAAGTTATGTTGATTGCCCCTCACTTTGTCCAAAAAAATAGTGAACTTCCACCTTGCTTTTTCCTCCACCAGAAATTTGGCAAAAAACTAAAGCTGCCTAAAACTAAAATATTCTGTCCACGTTTTGGAAAATTGAGATTTTCCAGTAAAAGAACTAATGAAGTCACATCTTTTGTTAAGAAAAACAAGACTTGCCTTGCCTAATCAAGCTAGACCAGCAAGTCTCACTCAGTGACTCAGTCGGTGAGTCTTTCAGTCAGTGACTCGGGGAGTCAGTCAGTCAGATGATAATGGGCTGGCCCTTCAGGTCGAGCAAAAATACAGTTACGTGTTTCTGTCATGCCTCTTAGACACAACAATGACACTGGCTTGCTCTCAAAGTATTTTTTCTTGTCTTTTTTTTTCCTCATTGAATTTGGAGATGATTCTAAACAAAAGTGTGACTCCCCAAGGGAATTGCAAATCGATTTCCAAAATGTTGGCGTCGTCCATTCCAACACAACATTCACACAACTTACTGTTTCCAAAGCTCCCCTGATGACTCCACACAAGATATTGGAATAGTTGAGTTGACTGTGTTCTTCTGGGAGTTCCACAAAGTCTGTCAGAGGGTTGTTGTCAAATACGAGCGAGAACTCGTCCCCTGCTGCACTCCAATTGGCAACGGTGGGGGTGATTCCAAGAAACATTTTGAAACCGGACTGAAAAAGAAGGAAATGAAATCAGTAGTAATATTTTCTTTCTCTTTCTTTGGAGTTTATGTGACTATAATAATAATAATAATAATAATAATTTGGGAGGCTAATCATCCTTACTTGCAGCTGGTATGCTGAATTGCGAAGGACGCGGCTACAACGTGGTCGAGCCCCTGGCACATAAAGGCGCCTATGGCTGCCGGCCACATCGACCCATATATGACCAAAAGGCACAGCCTGAGATCTAAAGTGTTTGATTTTTCTGGAGGGAGGAAAACCGATGGGCCCGGAGAAAAACCCTCGTGGCATGGGAGAGAACCACAAACAACTCTACTAGCATGTGATCCGTGGCCAGGGTTCGAACCATGCACACCTTGGTGAGAGGCAAGCGCTTTGCACACAAGCCACCCATGCCACCAACTATTGGAGGTCTGGTATTAGTAAAACGTAACTTTGCTGCTGTTATCACCACTTGCCCCATTAATGTGTCTCAAAAATGTCTTTAGAGCCACACAGCAATGCATGCTAAATTTCCTGAAAAGTTGTGTTTCCTGAAAAATATCATGTTTTCACTTAATTTTTGCCATGGAAGCTACTTTCCTGGTTAATTACCAGAGAAATTCAAAAGGTCATACATGCATGACCCATGACCTTGAGGGAAAATCCGGCAGTCATTTTGGACAAATTTCTTCTAAAAATTACAGGATAACTTGACATCTAGAGGTGTTGAATTTAATCTGTCAAAGCAAATGTTGAGTTAAAGAAACAGTCTAAATTTTAAATTTAGGAAACGCAGGAAAATTCAGGAAATTTTGCATGCATCAATGTGTGGCTCCCAGTATTTGAGCAAACCATATGAAACCTTCCTCAATCCTCCAAAATCCTCCAGGCTGTTTTGAAGGATTTTGGAGGATTGAGGCTGATCGGCAAATATGTCGGTTGATTTTGGAGGATGTATTGTGTCGAGTTCGAAGGCTGCATGCAGCATTGTTTATGTTCAGCCATGCATAATTGAGCCCTGCATTATGCTCGATATCATCCGCACTGCTTCTGAATGTCATCGGCACTGCCTCAACCCATTAACAGTGATTGTTGGAGGATTTTGAAGGATTGAGGCAATGGTCACCCCTCCACTGAACACATTCAAGAAATATCAAATGATTTGGAAGGATTGAGGCTGAATCCCATTATTTTTCACATGGTAGCAATTGGAGGATTTTGCAGGATTCAGGATGGTTTCTGGCCAAAAGGACCTATGGGGCTAGGGTTAAGGGGCTTTTACATAAACACAAAAGCATGTCCTTATCTGTCCGCACCTTTGCTATAACATCTGCTGTTTCCCTGAAGTCGTTACATCTTCTTTCCCCCGAGCGAGCTAAGAAATCTTCCACGAGACGAATACCGATGTTATAGCCCCTGCAATGGTGAGAAAAAAAGGAATCTAATAAATGAACCAATACAGAAAGTGTTTATGTGACGAAATATTAAAGAAATCAACAAAGTTAGAGGTCCTAACTAGGTCCAGCTAGGATCAAAACGTTAGCCCTCTATCTTTTTGGATATTTGTATATTTCAGCTAAATCCAGTCAGTAAGCCATTTGCAGCAATTCTGTTCATTTTCAAAACATAAAAAAGACAAAGAACTTAGTCATTCAAATTGTTTACCTTCATTTACTATTTTTGTATCAATATTTTTGCAAACTTCCTTATATTTTTTAGATGATTTGCGGTTTCCCCTATTCTGTACGGTTCAATTTTATGATAATAGTTTTCTTACACTCAGTTCCTAATGACTTTTTTATTATCTAAATAGAGGGTATGCACAGCTGTTTTCCCACAGTAAATGTAATGTGAGATTTGACCTCAGTGAGGTCATGTTGTGCATCTCTCCATAAGACTGATGATGTCATACGCATAGACCTTAGTAAAGGGAATGTACAACATTTGCTTTTGCTTCAATTTTCAGAAATATATGGATTTGGAGGATTAGTATGTTATAGAAAATATTGTTAAACAGACTTATTTCACATTTTGGGCTTGTAGATGCTGGAAAAACCAAGAAAACCTATCATTTTCTTGTAGTCTGGTTCCCTGACCCCACTAAGATGAAACAGAGCAACTAATACACTTTGGGGAATTGTAAGGTCAGAGAATCAGTCTAGCAGGCTTGTGCGCCTTCAGAGGTGTGTAATCAATTGCAAAGAAAATTCAGAATAACTAAATATGAAAAATTAAGAACAGTTTAAAAAAAAAAAGCCAGTTTTCTCCAACGCTGGTCGGCCGACCAGCGTTGGAAAAATACAGTTTTTCTTGAAAATGTCAGCACACCAGGAGCCACGATTTTAAACTTAAAGGATGCTTCAGATTGTGAGTCCCTAACAATCCAGTAAGGTATTTTGTGATAATTTGATCATTTCATTTTTTGATGTTTGCAAATGTTGTATTTTCCCTTTAAATGATGATGGTGTGGTGTAAAAGGCTTTACATTTTGTCCAGTTGTTTGTTGACTTCTTCATCGCTTTCGTAATCTTTGACAAGCTGTGAGACTAGAGATCCATACGTCAGAGTAAACAGCTCTTGGCTCTGGAAAGTGGAAAGAAAAAAAATCAAGGAACACATTAAGTTAAGGCAGTGGATATTTTGCCGGAGACGGCAAACCTTCAGTAAACGTTAGTTTGCCGGATATGCACTGAACATGCACAGTTACTGTTTTTTTGTACTTAAACATTTTCCGGTGACAAATTGTAGTCTGGCTCCATGCCAATATTATCGTTGTATTTTTGTATTTACAAGATGGGAATCAGACCATTTTATAATTTCGGACTTTATTTCCCTTTAAAAAAAATCCTCCAGAGCCACAAATCTGAAAAAGAAAAAGTAATACTCTGCAATAAAATGTTTGAGACATATTAAAATAATAAAAGAAGAATATTCTTATTTATTTGGGGATGGGAAAAAAACCTTAAAATTGTGGCGGGGATCAGGATTCGAACTCGGGACATCCCACTCACTAGAGCTATTGCTTAACCACTGCACCGACTGTGCTACACAACTTTGGTGGGAATTTAATACATGTTATAATTCAGCCCTATCTTAAAGAGTACAGCGCCCTCTGTTGATATGGATTGCCGCCGGCAAACCTTTAGTAAACGTTAGTTTGCCGGCGTTACCTCCAGCAAAATATACACTACCTTAAGTTAAAACATACAAAAAAACATTTACATGTATCTTCAACCCTCTGTGATCTGTGCAGGTAACGCTTGCAACACGCGCAAGTTATCACACCTAAATTGAATGCCAGTGCGTAGAAATAAGACCGCGTAGCTTTAGGGGGTTTAACGAATGACGATACATTGTGTCCAAAATGGCACTGTGTCCAAACACGCAGGTCATTTCATTTTCAGTCTAAATACAAAAAATATTGTGGATACTTAGTGATTCCCAAAGCAAAGTCTCATCAAGTATTTTGTAATTTATAATTTGTTATAATACACGTTTAACCCGCCTTCTTTTAGGAGGTCACAAAAAATATTGACCCAAGTAATAACAAGGTTCACAATGCATGTTTTTAATGAAAAAAAATATATATTATTAATTAATGAAACTTTGTTTTTTAATTTTATTTTATTTTTAGGGAAACCAATCAACAGAATGAAAACGTGTTAAAAAAAGATAGTGGATATTTTGCCGGAGGTAATGACGGCAAACTAACGTTTACTAAAGGTTTGCCGGCGGCAATCCATATCAACAGAGGGCACTGTACTCTCTAAGATAGGGCTGAATTATAAGATGTATCAAATTCCCATCAAAAGTTGTGTAGCACGTTTGGTGTAATGGTTAAGCAAAGGCTCTAGTAAGCGGGATGACTCACGTTCGATTCCGACTGCACCACATTTTAAAGTTTTTTTTTTTCATCCCCAAATAAATAAGAATATTCTTCCCTTTTTATTTTAACATGTCTCAAACATTTTTTGCAGAGTATTACATTTTCTTTTGCAGATTTGTGGCTCTGGAGGATTTTTTAAAAGGGAAATAAAGTCCGAAATTATAAAATGGTCTAAATCCCATCTTGTGAATACGAGGTAACAACGATAATTTTGGCATGGAGCCAGACTAAAACTTGTCACCAGAAAATGTTTAAGTACAAAAAAACAGTAACTGCGCATGTTCAGTGCATATCCGGCAAACTAACGTTTACTAAAGGTTTGCCGTCTCCGGCAAAATATACACTGCCTAAGTTAAAACATACAAAAGAACATTTACATGTATCCTCAACCCTCCGTAATCTGCGCAGGTAACGCTTCCAACACGTGCAAGTTATCACACCTAAATTAAATGCCAGTGCGTAGCCGTAGAAATAAGACCGCGTAGCTTTAGGGGGTCTAACGAATGACGATACATTGTGTCCAAAATGGCACCGTGTCCAAACGAGCAGGTCATTTCATTTTCAGTCTAAATACAAAAAATACTGTGGATACTTAGTTATTCCCAAAGCAAAGTCTCATCAAGTATTTTGTAATTTATAATTTGTTATAATACACGTTTAACCCGCCTACTTTTAAGACAATAAAGAGGTCACAAACTGTCAACATTTTCTTCCTCACTTCCTGGCAATGAATGGGCATACTGTGTACAAACCAATGGGGGTCTTGACAAATATTGACCCAAGTAATAACAAGGTTCACAATGCATGTTTTTAATGAAAAAAAAATTATATTATTAATTAATGAAACTTTGTTTTTCAATTTTATTTTAGGGAAACCAATCAACAGAATGAAAACGTGTTAAAAACATGACAAACAATTTTCTCATACCACTTTTCTTGGGTCAGCAGATCGACCACCTTGTCTTGACATAATTCTCAGTGGGATTTCACGTCTCTCGCTCAAAGAAATTGAGGGAAAAAACTGATTTATAAAAATGATTTCGACAAAACACCTGCGCCTTGTGTACTGCCCAGTGTAAATGAACGTTCTAGATTTTCAACACCAAAAAGCTGTCTGAAGTCCTGACAACGTACGTTTTTACATACCGTGAAGTTTGAATAGCACCAGACTAAATTTTGGAGACGACAAGTCGAGACCCTGGGAACGAGTTCCCGCGGTCACTAAAACATTTACTTCCTGTTTTGAAGTCGCAAGATCAAGATCGGTGCATCGAGCACCGAAACACTCGCGAAAATGTCGTCTTTAAATATAATCTCGTGGACCCCAGAGGATATTGCAAACTGGATCAAAGGTAAATGTTCATCCGTTTGATGGTTGATAGTGTTTAAGACCTAAGAATCGTTGTATTAATTGGGTAGATTGAGGTTAATTTCCAACCGAATTTACAATCGGGTTTGTACATCCATACGCATATTGCACAGCCGGTGTTATGTCAGTTGTAATATGTTGTGCATGATTGTTCATTGCGCATTACACGACGTGCAATATGCATGATGGAGGGGGCGGGGCATAACAAGGCTGTTCTTTCTTATTTCTCCTATGATATACATTTTTGTATTTCTATGGTTAAATCAGTTGTTTCATATTTACTACACTAAGCCTTCGATTCATTCACCAAATGTGCATAAATTGGATCATTGTGTTTTTGTGGGTTTTTTTAATGGTTTTTATTGGGGGGGGGGTTGTGTGGACTGATTTTTATTTTTTTTTTATTGAACTTTGAAGGAAGGTTTGACACTTTTCTTTGAGTTTGTTTTATCCTGTAAAACTGAAATGATTATTTGTTCATCTACAAAACATTTTGGTGATCGTCATTTTCATATTTTATTTTAATCGCAGTGGCTATTTATATGAATGTCATCATGCGTTTTCCAACAGCTGCTGTTACAGAATTGCAACATATTAAAACTTTTTTGTGCAAATTCTTACAGCAACTGAAGCAATTGGGTAGCTCAGTTATATAAATTATGTGTGTTTAAGAGCCGAAGTTGCAAAGTTTGGGGACTTTCTCCCCCCCCCCCTAAAAATATACATTTTCTTACTTTTATTGTTTTAAATGAAATTTGACTCTATATTGAAGTAGATTTAATTTTTCCTTAGTTTCATGGCCTTGCAGACCACACAGTTTACAACTGACACTTAACAGCTCTGCAAGATTTTTTTTTTTTTAAGCCCAAGAACTTCTGGTTGACAATTGATGCATGCTACTGTTTTAGCAACAGCGTGTCGATTATGCCTAGATATTTCCATGGTTTTTGTTGTCCTCATCCAATCATCGCCACAACCTATGTCATCACTCACCTTCACATTGTAACCCTTTTCACCATCCTAAAACATTCAAAATTTAAGCAAAATACATAGGCCTATAAAGATAAGGGGTTTTCGTCAAGTGATTGTGCAAACAATGATGGGAAAGAATGTTGCAACCTGACGCTGCTTTTTTCTTCATATCATCTCAGTGAAGGTCAGTCATTGCAAAAATGATGATAAGACATGAATCTGGGATTGAGAAACATTTCCAGTTTTATTAGGAAATACTTGTTCTTGACTCTCCATAGACTTTGTACACAACTGCTGAAGTAGCGTCAGGTTGCAACATTCTTTCCCAACAATGCTCTTTTCAAAATTTCTTGCAATGTTGCTCTGTATAAAAATGTAGGCTTTAGGCCTATTGTTTGCACACAGTCTTTCAAAATACGTGAGAAATTGTACAAATTAAACTTTGAACACCTGTTTTCTCAATCATTATAAAAAGGGATGACATTTGCATTTTCTCTGTCTTAGTCACATGGTATAATGGCAAATTACTGGCGAGTCATCAGCAATTACAAATGAAAAGCAAAGGACGTTAATGTTCAGACATAATCCAGCGTATCAAATCATTTCCTCTGTCACCTGTCCCCTCGTCACAGTTTGTCTGATTTCCTGAGTTGTTCCAATAAAGGATAAGTGGTGCACGGCTGTGCCAAGGCCTTAAAACAACATGACTCGAAATGCGCACGTCCTGCCGTTTCCTACAGTGATCTGATGGCTTGGGAAGAGTTTATTTTTGTAACTTGATCTGAAGTATAAATTTATGTTATAAACTACCAATCCAGTTTTAGTTGTTTATTTTCTCATTAAAGGCACGTAGGGACATTTTACAAACTATCTGGAATATACCAATTTAATGAGAAAATCCTAGCTCAAAGTGAAGATACACTCAACCAAAAAGAAAGTACCCCTTTAATATATTTTTGTCTAACTCAAAAACTAATGGGCACATCTTGCTCAAATTACGACTGATCAGTACAGAAATTCCTTAGCAATCCAGCCATACTCTTTGTTTGGCCCAAAACAGTGATAATGTGTACAAAATTATGCAATTTATGACAAATGGTACCGAAAAAAAGTTGCACTTTTGTATACGTGCAAGGCGCGAGTGTGAACCACAACTTGCACGTATACAAAAGTGCAACTGTTTTCGGTTTCATTTGTCAGAAACTGCATAAATTCGTACACAGTATCACTGTTTTGGGCCAAATAAAGAATATGGCTGGATTGCAAAGGAATTTTTGTACTGATTAGTCGTTATTTAAGCGAGAGGTGCTCAGTAGTTTTTGAGACCTCAAATATTGTGCATACATATGTACGTTTGCTTCTGTTTTCACAAACTGTACAGGGTGAGTAGAAAAAAAAACGAAATCCAAATGTCGAGCGCATTGTTTTAGTGAAGTTCTGCAAGTAGCACTTTCAAAATCTAGGATATGAAAGCCCAATTCCGTAAGCTCTCTTTTAGTACAACAATCATTGAAATCACTCATGTACTTTTCAAGTAACGGAATTTTGAACACAACCAATGTTTTAAAGTTTTGTCAACAGATCACAAAAAGGTGTGTGTTCTTTCAGCAAAACGAACACAATTCACACACATCCCTATGCAATTTGTTTTCGTTTTGCTGAAAGAACACTTACCTTTTTTGTTATCCATGGACAGACTTTAAAATGGTGGTTGTGTTGAAAACTTCCGCAATTTGAAAATTACACGAGTGATTTGAATGATTCTTGTACGAAAAGAAAGCTTATGAATTGGGCTTTCATTATTTATTACAAAAACAGGTTATTATAGAAAATAAAATTGTTACAAGTATAATATGTTAAATATTAAACTGTCAAAAACTTCTAAAAGTACAATTCAATCTTTTTGTGGCCCTTTTGTGATCAATATCCATTGTTAAATATCATTCCATGGTTCATTTTGTTCTGATAAATTTTTGTTCTAAAATATGTTTCCCGGCCCACAAAATATGCATAGCTAAATAATAAGTCATCAAACCACATGGAATTAAAATGAAAAACCTATTGTCTGGATGGGCATCCACAGTAGGGCCTACTTATTGTTGTGGAAGGAATTGGACCGTTCAAAGTCAAGTTCTGTACTTGTTTACCACGTTGATACACATGAATGATTTCTACATTGGGCTTAATGTAAACTTACTATGACATGTACTAAGACCCCAAAAAAGTCTCCCGTTTCTGGTGTGGAGCTTGTCCCAAAAGTGGTGCGGCCACGCGGGTGTTTTTTTCCCCCTACTTTTTTTCTTCTTCAAATGTTGGCTGATAAGGCAGATGACGCTTCGATCCCTTAAAACTCTAAAAAATATCCTTCGTAGTGGAGCTTGACATGACCTCAGTAAGGCCATAATGCTTTAGAGAATTCTGCACCCACTCACAATCTTGACAAAATTCTTCAGAAAATGTTGATAGTCAAGACAAATATCAGAGAAAACGTCAGACCATGCAGGGACATCGTGCATGACAAAGTTACAACACTGTCTGCAAATGGTGCCCAATGAAATTTAGTGCAAAGTGTATTTGAGCCCAGAGAGGCCACATAGGCCTACAGCTTTCACTCAATCGGAACCCTTTCTAAAAACTGACAGTTAGTCCAGAACGGGCGTTCTCTTTTGAGGTTTTACACCATGACATTATGATGGCTTTTGAAAGTCCTGAAGTTTGGAAAATTCATCATGTTCATAGTGCAAGCACCTTGATTGTATTTTACTTCATAACAAAATTATAGACATGGCATATGCAATACATTGTATCTTGCACAACCTAGTTTTTGCTGTGGTTGTTGCAGCTTTGTGTATTTTTCCAAATCGACCTTCAACTGTACACAATATAAATTTTCATAAAAGAACGCCAGGAACCTTGTATGACTTATATGACCTCCATTGTGTATAGGAAGGATTCAGTGTGCGGGAATTTTAGAAGGAAGCACCTGTAGATTTTAGATTGGTACTTCCTGAAAATACCAAACCCCAGTAGGACTGTGCGCTCATTTATGATGTAGGCAATCAGGATATAATTGTGATGTGTTAATACTTTGCCCTGGCGATCAAACAGTGATAGTCACATAAATCATTGAAGACTACCTGTTGATGTTCTAATGTAATGTAAACGGCGGTTTTGTTAGTGTATTAAGAGTTGTGTTTACCATTTCTGTGCTATGCACACATTGGACTGAGTTCCTTGTGTGCATACTGTTAAAGGGAATATACAACATTTGCAAACATCGAAAAACAATAACTACCAAGTTTTTACGAAATACCTTGCTAGGATGTTGGTAAATGACAGTCTAAAGCATCCTGTAAAATTATGGCACCTGGTGTGAAGTCATTTTCAAGAAAATGGTATTTTGTATACATTTTTAACGGTGGTCGGCTGACCACCGTTGGAAAAACCTAATTATTTTTCAACTACTGCTCCAACTTTACATTTTTTTTTTCTGTCAAAATGTTGTTTGCTATTGGTTTAATGAACGAGTACAGGCCAGCTAGACTGGTTCCCTTAGCTTACAATTTTTCAGCATCTACAAATTGATCCATTTTATCTTTACTGGAGTCAGGGAACCTGTTTTTCTTGGTTTTTCCAGCATTTTCGAACACAAAACTTCAAACATGTCAGTGTAACAATATTTGATCTATTATACTAACCCTCAAATAGTTCATTTCTGAAAATTACAGCAAAAGCCAGTGATGTACATTCCCTTTAAAGGCATTCCTTTCTCATGCTTCAAAAGGAAGGAAATAAAACTTTTGGGACAAGGAAAAAACTGCATTTTGACATCGATGCCAAGTACAAATGCTGCATAACAAGATAACACTAATGTGCAGTTTTGTTACATTGCAATGTTCAGGCGAAGAAATAAAAAATTGTGTTTCCTATTACTTTGAAGAAAAGATGGTGGGTGGGTTGCTATTTTTTTTGTAACTTTTTATTAGCTAAAGTAAACAAAGTAAGTATACATGTAAAAGACTGACAGAAAAACGAAAAGAACTTTCCAAATACAATGTACCTACATGTACCTACCTAAATGATTTGTAGGGCTTCACTGTAAAAATGCATTATTTTTTTTTCGGCCTGAGGAATAAATTCCGTTCACTTCCAAACATATTTTCTGTGGTTTAATTGTTCATAAAAGAAGAATTACACCTCTTATTGACATTAAATTTAGTCATTCCATACTATAGTTCATGATATTATGGAGGTTTTTGCTATAACAATAATAGTAACAATACCGGAGTCTTACAACAATGTATAGCGCACGTATCTACCAACAGTTAGGTACTCAAGGCGCTGGAAATAATGTCTTTTATTCAAGACAGGTAAATGAAATTTATGAGAAAATATGAGACCCATTATGTGGCACCTTGTAAGGGTTTACAAGGTGCTGCGGCGCATATTGCAGCCACTGCCAGAAACAGCGGGGCAAACCCCTTTTCTTAGCGATAAGTGCTACTGGGTTCTTGAACGTGCATTACACAACACACGGGACCTTCGGCATTACATCCCATCCGAAGGACGAAGCAATAATGGTGCCTTGCTCAAGAGTACAAGCACCGTGTTCCCACGGTCAGGATTCGAACCATGTACCACGGCACACGAGTCGAACACCGTAACCATTGGACCACAGCACCCCAACAACAATGCTATTTTTTATGGGTAAATTTGGAAATCCATTCTGAATGCAATCATGTTGTCCTGGACAGAATCGGAATAGATTCCAAAAAAATAGTTGGTTTAAAAAATTTAATTTCAAATTTCTCCCCACGTATCCTGCCAGGATTGGACAGTTCCTTGGAGCAGTACATTCCCAACTTCCTCACCCACTCAGTAACCGGCGACCGCCTCCTTAAGATGACGATACAGGAACTTGAAGATATGAAGATTACTAAGATGGGGCATCAAGAACTTATGTTGGAGGCCATTGATCTCCTCTTGATGGTGGTAAGCCAATCGAGAATTAAACATTTCAAAATAGGTCCAGACCTGGAATTCGGTAAGATATTTTCTGGCAGTTAAATTTGTTGTACATGGTGACTATTATATTGTTAATGGTATTTCTATCCATTTTCCCCCGGTTAATTCCATCAGCACTATGCACACCCGACGGAGACCTTACAGACAGTGGCCCTGAATCTGAACACCAAGGCCAGTAACCTGGCTAGCCTGTTGAAGCAGAGATTGCAGTCAGGGAACCATCCCCAAGACCGACTGTACAGCGCGCCTTCTACCATCCTACTCAAAGTATCCGAGACGATATCAGCTGCCAAGACACTGATCTCATGGCTTGACAGGTAAGCTGTCAAAGTTGCATTAATAAGGCACTAAGTTCTTAAAGGTAGAGTCCATCATTTGTAATTTGTGCATTATGTTCGTTTGAAGCAACAAAAGTGCTCAAACTCTAAAGAAAGGTGCTGAACAACTAACCTGATGAAGTTTTAGCTCCGTGAATGCTGTATATTCTGAGAAAACAATATTCTAGGATATCGATTTCAAATCAAAAGTTGCTGAGTCATGTTTTGAATTGGGCCTGAATTCAGCGTCTGGGACACGTTCTCACTGAGCCGATTGCAGCTACGTGATGTCGCGTACTGAATCGACGAAATTATAGCAACTGCACGCACGTGTGCATCGTGTCAACACTTATCGCGCGCTTCGACGAACTAAAAGCGAACAAAACTAACAAATTTCCAAGAATGCGTCTTTAGACGCATCATTGGAAATGGCTTTCTTTCATTGTTTTCTTCAAAATGACAGCTTGCCAGAAAAAATAATTTCACAGGGAGATTAGTCCCATAACTATCTTTAAACCGAGTACGCTTTCCAACGATAATTACGTCAGTTACTTTTTGGAGAGCTGCAAATGATGGACTGTAGCTTTAAGGGGCAAAGTTAAACTGTAGGAGCTTAGCACTAACATGTACTCCATGGTCATTTCTTGCTCCTTGAAATCCATTTGCTTTTTATTAATGATACCACTCAAAATCCAAAGAAGAAGGTTCAAAACCTAACCCTTTGAAGCTTCAGCTCAGTGGATATTACACTTTTAGAAAAAACAGTGAAAAACCATGCACAACCTTTTGATCACGAAGCATGATTTCGTCTATAGCACTTTTTATTTACAAATGTCAGTCAATTGACTGATCGTTGGAAATCACCTACATTTCTTGATTTTTTCTAAATGACAGCAAGGCAGACGGAATAATTTCACAGGGTGTTTAGTACCATAATGATCTTTAATGAGACAAGTTTCAGTTTGTTCTTTATATTGTGTTTTGGGTTGTGTGTTTTTTTATTTCCCAGACCGCCATTTTCCACTGGGCCAGAGAAAGATTTTCAGGAGTTCAGTAAAGACATCTTGCACTATGCACTTGAGATGACCCAAGCCGTGCAACAACATCACAACTTGGCTGAAGCACTGCCGGAAATAAGAGCCATCGTAAGTAGAGGTGTAATCTAGACATCACAAAGCAATCACAAGGCTTCACAAATCAATCGCAAGTCAATCAAAGAAAAAGCAAATCATCCCAAGTTAAGTGCAAGTCATCATAGGATAAACACAAGTCATCACAAGTCAATCACAAGTCCATCACAAGTTCTCACAAGTCAATCGCAAGTCAATCACAAGTTATCAAAAGTCAATCACAGGTCAGTCACATTTCCATTCCAAGATCATCACAAGCCAAGCACAAGTCATCGCAAGTCAATCACTAGTCAATCGCAAGCCATCACATGCCAATCACAACTCAATAACAAGTCACCGCAAGTCAATCACAAGTCATGACATGTCAATCACAAGGCATTACAAGTCAATCACAAAGGCAATCACAAGTCATCGCAAAGTCATCGCAAAGTCATCACAAGTCATCACAAGTCCATCACAAGTGATCACAAGTCATCATAAGTCAATCACATAGTCAATCGCAAATCATCACAAGTTATTCACAGGTCATCAAACCTGAAGTCAAGTGACAATAAACGATGGCATTTCTTTTCTTATAGTTCACCTCCTGCTACTTGTGACATGAGTTGTGACACTTGTCATTGTACTTGCGATTGACTTATGATTGTTTGGAAACAAACTGCGCTTTCAAGTATTGTACTTGTCTTTTGTGGTTTCTGTTATTGCTGCCTTGCATGATTATCATGTAGAAACGGAACCGCTTGGTCCTTGTCAAGGTTTGTTTTTCCTCTTGATTTGTTTAAGGCAAAAGAGTTTGCAGCGATTGCGGACAATCTGATCAAGCAATCAACAGATCCCCTCGTGATTCAACCCACAACGGTTGAGGAGGTGAGAATCAAGAAGAGCAGGCCAGAGGAGGAACTGGTGAGTTTTACTGCCTTTAATTTGTCAATGTCCTTGGTTTAGAATTTGGTTTTATTTCATCCAACTTCGTCAAAATGTGACAAACTTAACAACTTATGGGTGATACATTGTTTCTTGTTGAAGTATAGCAATGACAAGCTGATTTTAAGGAAATGAGCTCAATCCATGCACACTTACATTTGTCAGCGTGTATGTGTGTCATAAATAATCCAAAGAGCGCCCTCTACTGTTCCTACGCAGAGCCAATAAATGTCTTTACATGTTTGTATCGTGCAATCATGCCATAAATAAGAAATCATTGAAAAATACAAAGTGGAGGTTTTAAGACCTGATGCCATATTTAATACAAAGTTGCAATTATTAAATGAAAATAATTTAGTTGAAACCAGATTTTGCTTGCAAATTTGTACACTAAGTCCTTGAAACTTGCTGATAGAAAATGGCACTTACGTCAAGCTAGAATTTTCTTGTTACATTAATTTGTAACGGGCTAGCTTTTACCACAGATTCAAAATTGGCTCCGCTAGATTTTAGCTACATTAAGTCCTTGAAATGTGCTCAGGCCAACGAGTACTTGGTTAATTTCCTTGTAACAATAATTTGCAGTGAGCTGAGTTTCACTTCAAAAATAAAATTTGTTGATGAACAGGAAAATCCCTCATCAAATGGAAAACATTAGTCAGCATAGAGGGAATACACAACATTTGTGATGCCATCAAGCTAAATGATTCGTTTGACGGGAACTTTCATTTGGAGATTCAGGCCAAAATAGGGCCACTTCATCACATCACTTCATCACATCTCTTGGTGTTCCGACTTCCATAATTTTTGAACTAAAGATGGTACCAGCATGCAGTTTTCACAGCAGTAATGCTGAGATTGTGCTCTTTTCAAATCTGTAAAAAAGAAAGAAAGAAAATTGACCAGGGTTGACAAACGACTCCTTAGCTTGATTGCATCACATTTGCTTTTGCTGTAATTTTCAGAAATGTAATTTTCAGAAATGGATGGATTTTGGGGGTTAGTATTTTATACCAAATATTGTAACACTGACTTGTTTGAAGTTTTGGGTTCATAGATGCTGAAAAAAAACCAAGAAAAAAACAATCATGTTCTTGTAGTCTGGTTCCCTGACCTCACTAGAAATGACACGGAGCAATTTATAGACGTCAGGGAATTGTAAGGTCGGAGAACCAGTCTAGCTGGCTTATACCCGTTCACAGGTGTGTAATCGCTTGCAAAGAGAATGCAAACTAACTAAACACGATAAATTGGGAGCAGTATTTGAAAAAGCCAGTTTTTTCCAACGTTGGTCGGCCGACCAGCGTTGGAAGTTGATACAAAAATACCACTTTTCTTGAAAATGTCAGCACACCAGGTACCACGATTTTACAGGATGCTTCAGAGTGTCATTCAGTAACAGTCCAGTAAGGTATTTCACAATAATTGTTTGCAAATGTTGTGTATTCCCTTTAAAAGCCGGTGTAGAATCATTGAATAGTTTGCCACAAAGGTTGCTCATTTCCTTCTTCTTTTACTAAAGTTTGTTCAACATTTCCTCTTTCCTGTAGGGTCTCTTTATCAAAACATCAACCATTGACGGAATCCATTATATAACTGGCACCAAAGATCAGGTCAGTATTGTGTGCTCAATGGGGAAGTTCAAATTTAATTCAGCTTCGATTTTCCCGGACAAAACTAAAACATGATAATTTTTTTCTTTAATGAAAGAGATTAAACCATTTGAGAGAACATCGATTGACTCTTTGCTGATTACCAAATGTGAATATTGAACATACATGAAACAGTCGCTGAGTCGTAGTCCTCATTGTTGGGACTGATACAAAGTTAGAAATCTTATTTAGACCAAGTTCAACACAAGTCATGTACGAAGGTCAATTTGGCACAAATTTGTAACTGGATAAATTTAACAATTTTTATGATACAAGGATCATATCCTATAAAAAATTTACAGTACAGGCATTACTAATGTTAATCATGCTGTATAACATGAAATATTAACGCAAGCTTCTTCACCAGCTAAATTTGTTACTTCAACAGTAATACTTGTCATTTGCATATACATATATGTATCTTGCACTACTGTTTCAGTCTGCGGCAAGCTTAAGCAGAAAAGTGGGCCCAGGAGATGAGCTGCTAAGAGTGAATGAACAAACAGTGGTAAGCAAATATGCATAGGAAAACTCAACGAGTCTCAGTTAAAAATCAGTGACTTCATTCTGACAATTTTATTTCAGTTAAAGCTTATCAGGTGGCTGAAACAACCTTTGATTCTGTAATTTTTTTTTTTAAAGATTCCCGTCCACAGCATTTTTACACGTTTTCATCGTAGAAGGCACTTTGGGCACTAAAATCAATCTAATTGCCTTTATACTCGGCACACACTTAGACCAGCATCTGAAGATGTGTGCCGAACATTAATGTCATCATGACCTAATCACGTGACCCATGACGTCACATTTAATGAACATATTTTGAAGGCCTATATCGACAGAACTACGAGGCCGATTGGGTTGAAAGTTGGTATGACGATGACTTCATCACATGACATGTCACGTCATATTAAAAGAGCATATTTTTTTAAAGGCTTATATCTACAGAGCGACGGGTCCAATTGGGTTGAAAGTTGGTATATGTACGTAGACCGGGATGTGCACCTTTCTCACTGACTAACTGACTATCACTAGTGAGCCGGGCAGTGCTGTTGTATAGGATACCCTGTAACGTTAATGAATGGGCTAAATCTGGCCCATTGTGTAGACCAGATGCATGAAAAGACTTCCAGTGAATAGCCGTTCTGAATTAATTTCAAACAATTTTGTGCACCGTGAAGCCAGTCTACTAGGCTTACCTTGCCTTGTCTCCCGTCACAGGTCAGTTGGGAGCACAGTAAGGTGGTCACAGCCCTCAAGCATGACCCCATGGGCGTCTGTCTGACCCTCCGTAAGCGGCCCTGTAACCTAGGCTCCCCAGGCCAGGTCATCCGGCCGGGGAATTCCCCGTATACCATACGGCATGGAGGCACGCCCCAGCTCATGCGAAAGGACAGTAAGGACAGCTTCCCTTCCATGAGGTCGCCGATTACGACAGGAGAATTCCTGATGCCGATGTCGCCCCACGATGTGCTGATCACGAAACAGAGAAGGTACTTACAGACTTGTCCTAAAGTCATCGCAAGTCATTCACAGATCAATCATAAGTCAGTCACAACTCCATTAAGAGTCATCCCAAGTCAATTTGAAATCATCACAAGTCAATCACCAGTCAATTTAAAGTCATCGCAAGTACATTAGAAGTCACTTCACAAGTCAACATGAGTCAATCACAAGTCAATCACAAGTCAATCACAAGCCAATCACAAGCCAATCACAAGCCAATCACAAGCCAATCACAAGCCAATCATAAGTCAATCCCCTATCTGTTACATGTCATCATAATTTGAATGACAATTTATCACAAGTCAACACAAGTCAAATCACAAGACATCACAAGACAATCACTAGACATCACAAGTCAAATTTCAAGTCGTCAATTGTCAATCACAAGTCATCGAAAGTCAATGCAAGTCATCACAAGTCATCTCAACTCGTATCACAAGTCAATCACAAGTCATCACAGGTCGAATCACAGATAAATTGTAAGCCAGTCACAATTCAATCACAAATTAATCACAAGTCTGATAATTCAAATCGCAATTCAATCATAAGTCATCAGAAGTAAATCACATGTTCAATCACAAAACAGTTACAAGTCATCCTGGCTGAAGTAAGCGACAAGCTATTGATATGCCTGAATACTCAGTCATCCCGAGTGTGTAAGATGTTTGCAAATGCATGAATATGTTTTCTGGTTATTTTTTGTTCCTCATTCGAGTGCCCTTTTTTTTTGGAAACCCAGTAACAGTGATCCTGAGACCCAAAAAGAGGCCCACGAGACTCACTCCGACTCAGAGTCTCTGGTCCAAGAAGCGGAGAGAATCAAACGTCAACGACGAGGCACAATGGGTGAAGGCTTGCAGAGGAAAGGCAGTAAGGGTCAGACTCCGGAGGGCCGGCCGAGATCGCTGCCAATCAACACAGAAGAACTGGTGGCAGAGGGTAGGGTCTATTTGCTGGTTTTTCTCTATGAACTCTATGCATGAATATTTGATGGTGTTTCATAACCACTTGGGGTGAATGTGGCCAAGTGGTTAGGGTTCGTGACTAATGATTAGAGGGTCAGGGGTTAGATTGCAGCTGCTGGCGGTATGTTGTGTTCTTGGGCAAGCCACATTACCACCACTTGCCTCTCTCCACATCAGAGGGTCAGGGGTTAGAATCCAGCTGCTGGCGGTATGTTGTGTGCTTGGGCTAGCCACTTTACCACCACTTGCCTCTTTTCACATCAGAGGTTGTGGATTAGAATCCAGCTGCTGGCCGTATGTTGTGTCCTTGGGCAAGCCACTTCACCGCCACTTGCCTCTCCTTCCAGGAGTATAAATGTAAAACCCAAATTTTTTAATATGTCTTAGTTTGAACACTAATTTGAGTTATCATTTTCCCAATCGTCTTTCAGTGGCTAAGTGGACGGCCCCGTCTATTTCCGCCCGGCCTGATTTCTCTCCCATCGCGGGCAGCCCGTCTAGCCCAGCCACCGCAAGCACCCAGACCTCCCCCTTACTTGGGGGCGATAAAACCCCAAACCGGACCACAAATCCTAAAGATGCCCCACCCGTCCCCGCCAAACCCTCCCTCAAGAAAGTTTCAATCTCCACAACGGACGGCTCAAGTCCATCCAAGACAGACGCCTTGGATTCACCCTCGATTCTTGTCAGACCGGAGTTTGAAATTAGCAAACCGACCGAAGATGAAAATGCCCAAGACCCCGCTGTCCTAGATGAAACCGAAAGATCCTCAGAAGCCGACCAAAAAAGTCCAAAAGATCCTGAAAAAACGCCTGTAACTACCCCTGACACTGAGCCTGAGTCCACAGCCAAGAACACAAATAACAACGTGGATGCCTCCATGGCAGGAAATCAGCAAGAGGTCACGAATGAAGTGTCAGGGGTCGTGACCTCTGACATAGATGAGTATGTCTTGGTGGAAAACAAGAGTCCCCTGTCACCATCTAAATCGGTGAGGTATGTAGAGCTGAAGGTTGAGCTTTGCTTTTATGATATGTTGTTTGGTGGATTTCTGCATGTTGGTTTTTGCCTATTAGTTTAGTAAGACTCTGTGTTAACTTTAAGGAAAAGGCTGTTTACAAAAATTGCATTTTAACCAGTTTGGGTTGGAGGACGTGATAACACGCACTGGCTGTTTTTATACACAGGCACGGCTGATGGGTTAAGACGTCAAGATTGCCTCGACTCGCCTCCGGGTGATGTCTAAACACGCTAATCCCTTGTGCGTTTAGTACACACACACAAAGTCTGTGAAGTCTGTGGAGGCGGACCGTGTGTTGATCTTGTATTGGCCGTTGTGCACAGCCTATTGTACAATTTACGCTCCAGTGCACACCCCGGAGTATTGAAACATTATGAGGTTTTGGCAAGAAGTATTGTACAAATACTGCACTGTTGAAATGACTCTTGCGAATCAGTATTTGTGGCGTTTTGCTGTATATCAGAAGTTGGCTGGAAAATGTTGCCTTTTGCGAAAATTGAAATTTCGGCAAAAAGAATCCCGACGCGAAAATAGCAAAACCATAATTGCTAGGTAATATTTTCTTCATAGCAGCTAATTGAAACAGGCATTATGATAATCAATGTCTTTGTCTTTAGGTAGAGTAGACCTTTTGTAATTTGTGCATTTTTTTTTTTTTAAGCAACAACAGTGCTCAAAATCTAAAGACGGATGCTTAATAACTAACCTGATGAAATTTTAGCTCAGTGAATGCTGTTTATTCCGAGAAAAAACTGGATCTCGAGTTCAATTTCAAAGTAGCCGAGTCTTATTTTAAATTTTAAACCCCGAAATCGGCATCCGGGACGTGATTCTCATTCAGTCGGTTGTCGCCCATTCAAGGATTTGCCCAATTGCAAACCAACTACAAATAAAAATGCATGGGGGCAGATTCACGGAAATTTCCAAAAATGTGTCACTTGACACATCTGAATGACATTTCCAGTGCCGAAAATAATTGATTTGTGGTGCTTTGAATTTGAAGCCTTGTTTTTCTTTTCTTTTTTCCAGTTTCTTTGAAAGGTGTCAGTCCAATGCATCGGAATTATCTGTGACTTCTGTAAGTAGCCAAAAAGGTCATTCAAATTTCAAATCCTTTTGCCCAAAGTCACGATGGCTAGCAACATTAGCAATGCTGCAAACCTGGAAAATGGCAAACGAGGATCACTCAGGCTGAGAATACGGCTTTTATAATACAAATCATCAATGAAACAAGCAAAGAGTTTATTTCCAAAAAAGCGATATATATATTTAAAAGAAGTGAAAAATTTGCACTGTTATGAAACTTTGAAGGAAAAAAAACCCAATAACTTCTGTTTTTGCTTTATAGTATTGTAAAATTGTCTTTAACTATGTAATAGGTGGGAGTCAGGTTGGGAGTTGGGAGTCAGGTTGGCGAAGCGGTACTTTCCTCACCTTCCACCGCTGTGACCCGGGTTCGAATCCCGCCTGGGCCAATATATGGATTGGGTTTTCAGTCTCTGCCTGATTCCGTGGGTTTCCCCCAGAATTTTCTTCTGGGCTTTTCCTCCCACCTCTAAAACTGTAACTTCTTCTCATTGTCTCCTCTCTACAGGTTTCTTCAGGCTTGCGAGCTACAGTGCCTAGGGTGCTCTTGAGGAATCCTTAGTTTCATTACCAGAAATGACAAAAAAAATAATAATAATAATAATTATTACCCTGGATTGGACATTTGGGAGACATCCCCATAAACTTGTGCACAAAATTTTCCAAACTTAAATGTGCCCTAACCCAATATTCCCTTGTTCTTTTTCCATGAATTTCGATGTGTTTACTAATTAGACCACGAGCAACAAATATAACCTAATTGCAACAATAACATTGTGCCTCTAAAGGGGGTTGTGACATTAGGGAGTAATGACTGATGTCTCCCATCGTGGGAAGCAATTACGATAACGTGTCTCCTTAGTGGTACCTTTACCCTAATAATAATAATAATAGCCATCGAAACTGACTGAGCAGGATTCTAAAAGATAACAGAATGGCATTTTCGTTTGGGAAAATTTTGATTGCCAAACTTAAAAGAAGTGTTTGGTTATCGTTGAAGGCAATGTCACTCACTTTGCTGTATTCCTCTTCCCCCTCCCCCTCCAGAGTGGTGTGAGACTCCGCCCCAAGAAAACCAAGAGGAAGTACAAGGTGTCCCGAGGCGTGTCCTGCGTGGACCTCGGCCCCGGGGAGTGCCAAGGATGGCTTCACAAGAAGAATGAAACCAAGCAGACGTTCCGATCCAACTGGCTGGAGATGTGGTTCGTTCTCAAGGACTTTGTGCTGTACTACTACAAAAACAAAACCGTAAGTGGTGCACAGTTCAACTTTTAATTTGTTAATGTCGATGAAATAAAAAATTAAATATTGATAATGGTGATCAGGAGGTGTTATGGTCTCCGTGCGCCAACGAAAGAGGGCGCCCTTTTACCTAGAAACGACGTCCCGTGGGCGGGACATTTTGCTGGTTGACTTGCATCGTTCCTTGTGTGTGACGCACGTACACCAGGGGATTTGTACTTTGTACTTTGCAGTGGCCGCACATCACAGCAGTGCATTGCAGTCAGGCAAGATGGCATCGGTCGGTCACCCCCAACTGTACTTTCTTTGCCGGTGAGGGTGTACTTGTGAACGGAGCGGATAGGTGCATATTTGGCCAGATTTGGGGCCATTTTTTGAAAATTTCATGTTTCTACATTGCTTACTTACCTTCTTTCAACGGTGTGGGTCACAGAAAATCCACAGAATGCCTTGCATTTTACTGAGAAAGTAATGAAAAACCACATATGCTCACATCTGATGCTGCAGCAGCTTTTGGCCCAGTCTTTACGTATTTCAAGTATTTCAACTGTCAACAAGGGACTGCCATCCCATAATGTGACAATTTTACCGATCCTACACATATATGTGCAGTGGCAGATCCAGGGGGTGCGGAGGGGATGCCCCCAAAAAAACCCAAGGAAGATTAAATTTTTAAATTGCAACTTGGTTTCCAGGATACAAAGGCCAAAGGAGTGCTCTGTCTGCCAGGCTATCTCATCTCAGAAGCTCCAGAGTCAAAGAGGGACAAGTAAGAAAGGATTTCCCAATTTTTATTCTTAACTGAATGACTCTGGCATGTACTTGACGTCAAATAAAAATCACAAAAACCCTAAAGTACAATAATATTTTAATATCTTTGACTTAAGGCTTTCTTTAAGTTTTGCATATACTTTTCCTGGAGACACTTTATCCATCTTGAAACCTTTTGCACTGATGATAAAAACAAATTAGTATTAATTTCCATCCCACTCTACAAAGCATCGTCTTTTTTAACCAGTTCGCGTTGGAGGACGTGATAAAACACTGGCTGTTTCTGTACACAGGCACAACTGACAGGTTAAAACGTCAAGATTGCCTCGACTCGCCTCCGGGTGACGTCTCAACACGCAAATTCCTCGTGTCTTTTGTACACACACACAGAGTCCGTGAAGTCTGTGGAGGTGGACCGAGTGTTGATCTTGAATTGGCCATTGTGCATGGCCTATTTTATTGTTGTACAATTTACGCCATAGGGCGAGACGCAATAGATTGGATCATGTTATGGCCATTCAAATCAACGTAACCAAAGCGAGGCCAAAGGAAAAATAGTCTGGTTCCTTTTTGCACAAAAAGCATTATCATTCAGTACCATTATTGGATACAGGGAATATGACTGAAATGGTGGCAGCATGATGAAGGTATATTGGGCCTAGTTCCTACAGTGCTGTATACATGTATCATGATGCTTTTATCCTCTTTTTTTTGTTTTGGATCAGTGCTTTCAAGGCTTCTCACAAGGGCACCAAGCCGATCTACTTTGCTGCCCATCGGCGTCAGGACATGGAGAAATGGATTCGGAAGCTAGGCCTGGCGGCCATCATGTACGCGGATGAGAAGAGGATGAGACAGTCTGTGATCTTCGGATCAGAACCGTCGTTAAACGTCAGCGCTATGATGCAGAGTAAGCTGGAGAATATGGCCCAGTTGTTATCAAGTCATCACAAGGCGTCACAAGTCAATCGCAAGACAATCACAAGTTAATCACAATTGCAATGAAAGTCAGTCACAAGGCAGTCACATCTCAATAACAAGTCAATGACTGGTCAATCACAAGGCTTCGCGAGACATCACAAGGCATCTCAAGTGGTCAAAGTCAATTGCAAGTCTATAGCAAGCCAATCACAAGAAAATCACAAGTCAATCACAATTCGTTTATTTGTCAATCACAAGGCATCACAAGTCAATCGAAAGTCAATCACAAGTTCATGGCAAGTCAATCACAAGACAATCACAAGTCAATCACAATTCAATTACTTGTCAATCACAAGGCTTCACAAGACATCACAAGGCATCACAAGCCATCAAAATCAATCGCAAGTCTATAGCAAGCAAGTCAAAAGAAAATCACAAGTCAATCACAATTCATTTATTTGCCAATCACAAGGCATCACAAGGCATCACAAGTCAATCGAAAGTCAATCGCAAGTCTATGGCAAGTCAATCTTAAGACAATCACAATTCAATTACTTGTCAATCACAAGGCATCACAAGTCATCAAAGTCAATCACAACTCCATAGCAAGCCAATCAAAAGAAAATCGCAAGTCAATCACAATTAATTTATTTGTGAATCACAAGGCACCACAAGTCATCGAAGGTCAATCGCAAGTCCATGGCAAGTCAATCACAGGGCAATCACAAGTCAATAACTTGTCAATCACAAGAAATCACAAGGAATCACAAGTCAATCACAAATCTTTAGCAAGTCAATTAGAAACCAATCACAATCCAGTCACGAGTCTATCGCAAGTCCAAAGCAATGTCTACACAATGAGCCCGATTTCGTCCATTCATTGGCATTTTGAGGGAATCCTTTATGATAGAACTGCCCAGCTCTTTTCACTATTCCACAACCAGTCCAAGCCACAAGTGACGGTCAGTCAGTATTCAGTTAGTCAGAGAGATAGGTACAAAGAGAACACTAGACTCACCCTCTTCAACCAGCAAAAAAAATGTGCACGGGTGGGACTCGAACCCACAACCTTCTGCTTACTAGAGCAGTCATCGTATTGTGATTTTTTCTCCTTGTCCAGGTGTAGATGGTTACCATAGCGAAAGTGACGATGAAGACAAAAGCGACAAATCCAGTCCCGTCTCCCCAACCTCTAGCGATAAATCAGATGAAAGCTCCAGCGGTTCACCGCAACACAAGCACAAGTACAGACGAACGCAGACTGCTCCCGATCTGCTCAGTGGTAGGTCAGGTAGCCCGACTCCTATACCCAAATCCTACTTGAAGAACAAGAAAGAGTCTGGCATCGCCAGTCCAAACTCGCCGAAGGGCAGCCCGAAAATCATGCAGCGCGTGCTGCAGACGATCCGTCGACACAGTCGCGGGAATCTGAATATCCAACCGTCAGACTTGGATGGCTTGCAAGGGAAATTCGCCACACGTCGGAATTCATCCCCATTTGGTAAGAGGTGGCTTAATATCGGACCGACACAAAACAGGGTTTGAGTTTTTAAAAGTTGAGAGCTTGATCCATTTGTGATTTCCACTTTGGTGCTGTTTTTCAGAAATTGATATTTTTGCCTTAATATTGTTTGTGGACATTCTACAGATGTACCAAAACTTAATGTCAAAGTTAAATGCTTATTAAAATTCTAAAGCTTAGGCTCAAAAGCAATTATTTTATCTATCGTGCTAAAGTACAGTTTCGTCAGAGTTACACTTAACCCTAACCCCCTAGGCTCTCTGGCTAGCATGCTACCTCAATCCTGCAAAATCCTCCAATTGCCACCAAGAAAAACTTGGATTCAGCCTCAATCCTCCAAAATCATCTGTTGTTTCTTGAATTCAGTCTGTGGAGGGTGACTACTGCCTCAATCCTCCAAAATCCTCTGCTTACTGCTATGGTTTGAGGCAGTGCGAATGGCGTTTAGAAGCAGTGCAGATTATGAGAAAAACTCAGGGCTGATTTATGCATGGCTGAACATAACCATTGCAGGATATGGCCTACTGGCTTGACGTAATGCATCCTCCCCAGAAAAAGCGATACATCTTTGCCATTCGTCCTCAATCCTCTAAAATCATCCAAAACTTGCAGGAGGTTTTTGGAGGATTGAGGCGGGTTAGGGTTTATTGGTGATGATTTTCAAATTGATCTTTCTCAACTTTTGGAGGCAAACCCTGTTTTATGTGGATATGGTAACTGGTTTTTGTGTTGGCGTTACGTTTATCGAAGACAACCAGAAATTGACAGGAATGGGCTGAAGCTACGAAGCCAGTTGCCATGTCCCATGTCCAATTCAAACATGGACCAACAGTTTTCTGCACGTACAGCACAAATACTTACTTCTTTACTGATTTTAACAATAATACGAACATGTCGGTATAAAGTATGATGTACATGTACTTGAAAACAACTATTCCAGTTTAAGGCCAATTCACGAATGTGACTGCGCTGCGAATGTAAAGTCAGGAACATTCTGTGCAAAATTACAATTTGTTTGAATTCACAGCGAGAATACTTGCCATTACATCATAAACTCGTATTTGTTTTTGCACCAAGCATGAACCGCCCTGCACATGCATGTCAACATGACTACCATACATGTTATTCTGAATCTAGTGTCGTACCGATTTCTTTTCGATTATCACCATATGTATGACCGTGTCTGTCATCCAGTCCATGCATGCAATGAGTACATTCAGGTATTGTGTTCGACCTGTGTCCCCCAGTTTCTTCACCAGTGTATCACTGTGTCTGTCGTCCCCAGGGTCCATGCATGTGAAGTGTTCCTATAGACCTTTATCATGATGCCACCATTTCAGTCATGTTCCCTGTAACCAATAACAATACTGAATGATAGTGTTTTTGGTGCAAAAAGGAACCAGACTATTTTTCCTTCCAGCCTCGCTGTGGTTACGTTGATTTGAATGGGAAAAAAATCAAGATGGCCGCAACATGATAATGGTCTATTGCAGTGTTGTATCAGTGTCCTCCAGCTATCACCATATGTATCTATATGTATCTGTTAACCTGCTCACAACTTTTTGTTATAACTCAAAGATTTAATTTTCAGACTGTTTCAAAATTCACCTCACCCTGACTGTGACCTGCTAATCTTCAGTAATATCCTTCTAAATATAGCCAATAATTAACTTTTGTTAACTTGAGTCTGTTCATGCATTCAATAGGGGACATTGAACAATAGAGAACAACAGAGGACAATAGGGTCCCCAATTTCCGAAGGTCCCCAATTTGGCGATCATGTACAAAACATATGGGAGGTCTTCCTAACAAGTACAAACAAAAGAGGGACAATAAGGGGTCCCTGATTGCAGGCAAATACACACTTGTGCGAGTTAACTTGTGTTAACTCTAGTTAACTTGTGTTAAAGTTAATAGTTTTAAAGTAAAACAGGTTTTGGTCATTTATCTTAGTTAAACCTTTATTTTTTTTTAATTATTTTTTTGTTTATGGCTTGCAGAATGTCGCTCGCAGGGAAATTTCTACTGCCAAAATTTTGTCTAGCCTTTTTTTGTCAGTGAATAACACTTGCCAACAATTCATTGAAATTTTATCCAAACTTTGAAGCATTGCCTGAAAAGTTCTGAAAGTGAAGTTCCACGAAAATCAAGTGTCAAGAAATTCCCCAACATTTTCAGTCTACAACAGTGCCTGACCAATGGCAATAATGATAGCTCCTTTAAATTCCTGGATTCTTCGGGAAATCGACCAATGAAAGAAGCACATTTAATTCAGGTACAATAGTTATTATGAACATTTATTTGACCTTCAACTTCACAACCCTTCCTTCCAGTTCCAGTCCCACCCCCACCCCAACACTAGCATGTTCGTGTTACCTGCATACAAAAAATGTGAAACACCCATAGAGCTATATTAAATTACTAGAGCGCTAACTTCGTGTACAAAGTAATGCCTGCTGGGCGCATCCATGTTTGTGCACAAACCTATTGAGACTTAGAAATTTTGTACGGCTTTTGTACGGCTATTTGCATATGTGCGTTTGTATTCCATACCGGTGCGTCATCGACGCCAATACTCCCAAAACCGAAATGCATGATCAGCAAATGTGCATGTCATTTTGCTCTACGCAAACAGCGCAACGCGCATGCGTATTCGCTGCAGATGCTTTTTGCCTTCACGTTTTTTTAACCGTCAATGACACGCTTAAGTTGTTTGCATATGTTCTACTTGCGTGTTGCATTTAGAGTACACTTTCAAAATTCAATCCATCTAATTTCATTATGTTCTACAAACACGCACATGAATTCAAAATGTCTGCACCCAGGACGGCTTCAAAGCGTCTCCGCGCACAGAATGAGGAGTTAACGCTCTAGTAATTTAATATAGCTCTATGGAAACACCCAGCACAATAAACGTCTAAATTGTTAAATACTCATGTTTTATTTAACTTCCCACCACCGTGCACCCGTCTTTTTGGTCCATGGAATTGTCCTCAAATGCAATGATGTTCTACACAAAGAAGACACCAAAAAATGTACAAAAACTTTGATTTCTGCATGAACAGGGTTTTCACTTACACTGATATGTTTTTTTTTCACAAAACGTTTTCATAGGCCAGACCAATTCCTTTTTGATCCAAAAAATCAAAAGGTTAGCAAAAAAAAATTGTATATCTCTTAAAATGACAAACAGGAACTTTGAGATTTAACATGAAATGTGGTATTTAACTTGAAGACATATTCCTCAAGTTTTGATTCAAATGATAAATCTTGTAAAACGAAAAAATGTTCTCACTGAAATAATTCTCTCATTGAAATTGAAAAGTCCAGAGGATATAGAGTGCTTCTTTGTGTAGACTCCATTTCCCCGAAAGTCACCTCTTGCAGACAACCGGGGAAAAAATAAATTAATATATTTTTGAACTTTTTTCCCCTTAGTGCTTATTTCCCATGTAGACCAGCCATCAGGTATGTTGCCCTACCCTTATGTGAAATATTCTGGAATTATGAACACGTGTTTGAAAAATTGACACAGCATTGGTCAGTAAGACAGTTGCGATAGCTAGGCTGAATTTTGATTGGTCAGAAGGGGCCATGGATTAACCAAATTGACCATATTATGAGGAAACAAATTTTCAAATAAACACCGCAAAAAACAAAAGAAGTCAACACTCATTGGAGGGGTCATAATTTTGAATGTGATCCTCTTATGATGACGTCGTTTATATAGACCTTTGGGGAATGTTGTTAGCTACATTTTGATACCCAGTTTGCTACCAAAGACTGTAAATTGTCCAAGACTGACAACAGTTTATAGAAAATGATGCAGTTTGAAAAGTTGCAAATTTAAAATTTTAATGTGCAAACACACATGCCTGTAATTGGCCCCTTTCGACTGCACAGTGCCCGTACAAAACGTGGGTAATTCAATTTCACATGCTCCCATGCATACAAGCACTGGGCAATTGATATTCCCTGCCGTTCGTTTTGGGCAGTGTAACACTGTCACACAGCAATTTCCACTCGCATTCTCTTTAAATTTGCAGCTTTTCAAACTGCATCTTTTTTCGTAAACCGTTGTCAATTTTGGATGATTTGTAGTCTTTGGTAGCAAACGGGGTATCAAAATATAGCTAACAAAATTCCCCAAAAGTCTATAGAAATGACGTCATCATAAGGCGATCAGATTCAAATTATGACCCCCTCCAATGAGTGTGGACCTTCTTTTTTTGGCGGTGTTTAGAAACTGGATTAATAAAAATATGGTGAAGTGGAAGCCTATCGAGTGTCGAGGCAAGACAAAAGACTCAGCTTGTTACAATTTGCCATCGAATCGAGCGTTGGAGAAGTTATGCATGTCTTTCTTTTTTTTTCTTTTTCTTTTTTTGAAAAAAAAAATCCACTTGATATTTAACAATCAACTCGATCATTATTTTGATATTCTTTTTGTCATTCAATTATTTTTTTCCCTTATTTACATTATTTTGTTACATTTTCTGAGGTTTCATTTACTTATGAGTTGTTCCTGTGTTGGTTATTGATTTACATTTGTTTCAGAATGCTAAGTTTATTTATTGTTCCTTTGTTTCAGAAATCATGTGTATTTACTTTGATACCTACTTTTAACAAAATCTCCAAGCCCCATGTTATGTAAAAGTGGCCCGACTCTACTCAATCCTGCAAAATCCATAAAAACAGGGTGATTGTTAGCAAATCTGAGAAGAAATAATAATAATAAAAGTGGGTATTTATAAAGCGCACATATCCACCAGAACTGGTGCTCGAGGCGATACATCATTATTACCCCTGCTCATTAGGCCCATGATTGCCATGAAACATTCCAAAGACCATCTCAGCTCCCTGGGAAGTGCATAATGTATACAGCTTGATGCTGCCGTTTCGGCGCACAGCAGCTTAAACCAACCACCATCTCTGCACTCACAGGTACCCAATTTACTCCTGGGCGGAGAGAAGCAATGAGTGACAAAGTGCCTTGCCCAAGGGCACACGCACCATGACCCCAGGCTGGACTCGAACCCACAACGTGCAGACCACGAATCCAATGCCCTTAAGCACGAGGCCACAGCACTCCACTTAAAAGAGTTAAGCAATTTCCAGAAAATGCCAGTCCATTTAATTGCAACGCAGTATACCTATCCTTATGTCAACAGATGAAGCTTTCGGCCAAGTACAAACCGACACAACCCCAACCTTTACCCACTCTTCCCCAACCTCCCCGGACGCCACCGATGGCAGACCAATAGAGGGCGCCACAGTGCACAACAACGACGACCTCCTCAACCATTATATGACCTTAGTGGAGGACACGGGTGGCGTCAGTGGCTTGGAGAGAACCATGGAAGCAAGAACTAGCAAGAGATTCAAGGCAAAAGGGCCAGGGCTGAAGCGCATCCATACAGTACTTGATAAGAACCCGGAGAAAAACAAGAAGGCGTTACAGAGACGCGCACTGCAAAGAACCTTAAAGGTACACTCTCTGTCCCATAGATTAACATCTCTTCTGGGAAAGAACGTTGCAACCTGACGCCAACTGTTTTCTTCATATATCATCTCAATGATGGTCAGTCATTGCAAAAATGATGACATGAATCTGAGACTGAGAAACAAATCATGTCATAGGGATGTGTGTGAATGGTTTTGGTTTTGCTCAAAGAACGCACACCTTTTTTGTGCTCCTTGGACAGAACTTTTAAAGGGTGGTTGTGTTTAGAAATCCCTAACTTTAAAAGTACACGAGTGATTTGAATGATTGTTGTACTAAAAGAAAGCTCTCATATCCTAGATTTTCAAAGTGCTACATGCAGAACGTCACTACAACAAAAGTCCCAACATTTGGGGTGGTTTTTTTTACTCGCCCTGTATGAAATGTGATGTTATTTCTATTTACAGGCCAAGGAAGAGGAACTTCAGCAACTAAATTCGCTGCTATCGGAGGCGTCCGTCTCGTCAACCACCCTTCATGAGTGGAGGAAGTCCCACAAGGACCTCCTGGATCACATCCTGAAGGGTCCGAAACCAGACAGTCCCAGCGACTCGGACTCGGACTTGGACGAAGACAAAAACTTGGACAAAGCCGTGAATGGAAGTCTGGATGGAGAATCAGCGAGTGCCAAGGATGACGTTAGTGAAGATGCGAACGGAAACAGAGACACAGTGAGTGCAACGCCAGAGGGAACTCAAGTTGTTGCTGGTAGAGACTCGGATGTTACAACTGAAGATTGCTGCGGTGTCGAGAACTTGGATAAGGAGAAGCCTAGCGCTTCAGCCAGCAGCCAGTTGGGAGAATCATCAGAGATGACGCCCTCTACAGTCGAGTCAGAGGTCAGTGGGATGGCAAGGTCGTCGCATGACGAATTTAGGAAGAGCATCGGGAGCCAGGGGTCCGAAACCAGCTTATGAGAAGGTTTTGTTGGTTTGTTGATAAAAGTCGAGAGAAAAAGAATTGCCCTGGAACCTTCTGGAGGCAATTGCAGTTGGATTGTAGTCTTTTTTATGGGTAACTTAGCGAATTTATTTGGTAAGCAAAAGACGGCTTGGAACCGGTCACAGGTTATATACAGTGCACAGCTTTTTGACTGGTATCCTGTTTTTGCTAAGTAAATATTTTTCTATGCTTAACATCTCATAATTGACTCCAGCACCTGGTTTCATGAAACTCATCGTAACGATGCATCACAGCATTGTATCCTTACGATGCATCGCAGCTGCGACACGTCCTGCGATTCATTTCACAAAAAATGTCGTAACTTTGAAGCTTGGTAGGTATATTTATAGCACAACACGGTCACACACATACATGTACGTTTGTGTTTATTCTAGGCACAGTAAATAGTCGTCTGATAGTCAGCAAAGCGTCTTCTCCCATCGAAAGTTTTTAAAGCGTAAAACAAAATGGCGGACGTATGATACAGTTTTAAAGGAAAACAATTAAGTTCACAGTGGACTGTTAGCTACTTTGGAACTTCAACTGCAATATTGAATGTTTATTCATATTGACTATGATGCATATTCCATTTACAACTTCACCCACACATTGTCTCGGTATTATAGAGTAGTTTATTTGATTTTTATGGCAGAAACTGGCTAAGTTGTGTGAAATGGATCATAAGATCCATACGATGTTGCAAGTTGCGATGTGTTACACACCCCAACTCGAGCTGCGATGCGTCGCAGCGCTTCGTGAAATCGGGTGCAGGTCTCCACCCATGTTCTCCTTGAATATTCCCATAAGTAATTGAACATTCTACCAGATGTACCACAAAACAAACTGCTGTGGCCCTCGTAGAGAAAAGCTCCAAGCTTGTGAAACTGAAAGTGCTACTGCCAGATGTGTATATCTACCCAAGAAGGATTGTGTATTAATAATAATAATAAATATAATAATTTGGGAGGCTAATCATCCTTACTCGCAGCTGGTATGCTAAATTGCGAAGGACGCGGTTACAACGTGGTCGGGCCGCTGGCACGTAAAGGCGCCTATGGCTGCCGGCCACATCGACCCATATATGACCACGGAACACAGCCTGAGATTAAACCAACTAAGATTTGAAGTACGTAAGTAAATGTACATTAGTGGAATCAAGGTTTATTAATTAATTGTAAAAACTAGGCCTAATGGCTTAATATTACTTACATTACATTGTGGAAAGTGTATATTATTTCTTTTGCTATTTTGTTTGTTTGTATAATGAGTGTCTACTGTGTAATTAAATCAAAAATGTATGATAGACCACAGAGTAAACTTAAAAGCATTTACAGCATTCAGACGATGGCTGCCTGTATTTTTGTATTTTATTTGTATTTAACTTTTAAGCAACTCATTTACAGGTGTGTAATAAGTCCAATAAATTTGCCAAACAATCGACAAGGATCGTGTTAAAGCACTTGGTGAATTTGTATACGTACTGCCTGCTTTACTTGGAATTGTTTGTCATAAACGTGTTGTGTGTTTACACAGAAGTTTAAAAAGAAATTAAAGGGAATGTACAACATTTGCTTTTGCTGCAATTTTCAGAAATAAATGGATTTGGAGGATTAGTATGTTATAGCAAATATTGTTACACTGACTTGTTTCACGTTTTGGGTTTGTAGATGCTGGAAAAACCAAGAAAACCAATCATATTCTTGTAGTCTGGTTCCCTGACCCCACTTACGATAAAACAGAAATTTATAGACTTTGGGGAATTGTAAGATCAGAGAATTAGTCTAGCGGGCTTGTAGTCTTCACAGGTGTGTAAATCAATTGCAAGAAAATGCAGACGAACTAAATTTCAAAAATTAGGAGCACTTTTTGAAAAACAGCCAGTTTTCTCTAACGCTGGTCGGCCGACCAGCGTTGGAAAAATACTTGTTTGAAGTTTTGTGTTTATAGATGCTGGAAAAACCAAGAAAAACAATCATGTTCTTGAAGTCTGGTTCCCTGACCCCACTTAAGATGAAACGGAGCAATTTATAGACGTCAGGGCATTGCACAGCACACTAGGTGCTATGTTTTTACAGGACTTTCATTTACTAACAGTCCAGTAATATGGTATTTCTAATATTTTGGTAGTTTTGTTTTTTGATGTTTCCAAATGTTGTACATTCCTTTTAATAACACTGGCCAGCAAGTTTATTTCACAATTTTGCAATGTCCTTTTTCTGTTTATGCAGCATGGCTATTTTGTTTGCTCGTTTTTGTTTTGGCAGTTACAGACCTTATGTTTTGTTTTATCTTTAAATTATCAACCACAAAAAAAGTTGTATAAAATTACTTTTGTAATATTTTGCTGCATTATGTAAATAAATATTGAACAACATATTTTGTTTATATCACTTCATGTAGAAACTGGGATATTTCCCCCATTTGGAATAAATTTTACATATTTCTTTTGCTTTTTAAAACACATAAAAAAAATTAAGAATAGGAGTAAGAAGTATCTTATAGGGTTTTTACAATTCTGTTTTTAAGACGGTCCTAATTAAAAACTTATATATAAATTATTTAGCCAGTGTTAATTTTTGTTTTGTTTATGTTGTAATGTACCATTCTGGGCATTTGTGTTTGATTTTCTTTTTATATATTTGCTGAATATTTTATATATCTGTATATATATAAACACAAACAGTATAACAGAAATGGTTCTATGTATGATAGTCTCAATTTGTATTTAGGGAAAAAAAATGGAAATACATGAAGCACAGTATATATTAAGGCATAAGAGTTTTATTTGGCGGTGTTCTTCATTGGTTCAAAGATGTTAAGTCATCTGCACTTCACTACATTTGAGAACTCTCTCTCGAAGCTTTTGGATAATGATGATAGTTCTTCATTGACTGTTACCATGCTATAGGTCTGTATACACTGCCAGAAACATTTCAACTGCTATTATTGAACACTCTGGCAGTTTCATCGTCAGCGTTGGGCTACAGTTTCATGATTTCAAGTCTTAATTATTTGGAGACGTAGGCTCAGTATGGCCATTGTCTTCTACTGGACCACATGATATTCAGCTAAAATTTTGAGCCTTTTCATTTGGTTCAAACATCAAAGAACTACAACACCTTCACTTCTGTTTTATTTGAAACATATATATATATATATATATATGTGGTTTTTAAAATAAAGATTTTCATTTTTGAAAAAAAAAATAAAATAGAGCTAATTACTCAAATACAACAATAAGATTTCATAGTCGATGTACATGTATATCATATTTGTTTAAATAAATCGTTTTTCTTTATTAAAAAAAAAATTTGGAAGTTACTGCAAATATATTTTCTAAATATACCTATTTTATTGCTATTGATTAATGCATTGACCCTTTCAGAACTCTGCTTAAGCGTGTAAAAGGCAAAGTTTCTAATACCACTGTAGACTATAATTATCTACATGTACTAAAAAGTGAAAGTCTGTCACGAGCCAATATGGCCCATCAGGCCAGCATTTAACTCTAGTCACCTTGGCATGAAACGACTGAGAATACCGATAATCTATTCCCTCTGAATGGGATGCCAGTCCATCGAAGAATACTCCCCAGCTAATACCAGAACCCATTTATATTCCTGGGTGGAGAGAGGCAAGTGGGGATGAAGTGGATTGCCCAAGGACATAACATATGACCAGCAGCTGGATTCGAACCCCTGACCCTCTGATCATGAGTCACGAACCCTTAAAATCAACATTTTTGATCTGGCTGTGCTCTGTGGTCAGACATGGGTCGAATGGCGGCAGCCTAAGGCACCTTTACATGCCTTCTGCTCGACCACGTTGTAGCTGCATCCTTCACAATTCAGCTTCTGCTCCGAGTAAGGACGATTAGCCCACTAAATTTATTCATTTATTTCACCACAAGGCCACACTTCCCTCTAACCACATTCCAACATGAAGGGGGGGGGGGAGGAGGGGAAGGGGGGTCATCCGTTGACATCAAACCAGTGGTTTGCCATACACTGATGATTCCACTCGATGCAACACACCCAGCACCATTCAAACTTGCATTGCTGGACCGCACACACCATGTGCATACAACCACCTGTGAAAAGACCAGAAAGAAATGCATTAACCAATCTAAATTTGACATGTCATAACTACCACCCCACCAATTCCAACTCCACCCACCCTGTTTGTATTTGACCCTTCGACTTTGCAAAACAGGGCCAGAGTCAGTAGAAGTAGAATTAAATATATACACATGTTCATACGGATGGACAGAATTGAAGCAATTGATTCTCAAATTTGGACACCACATGGCTGCACAGGACGGTAGTCCCCAAGTCATATCAATACATGGAGATGACATGCATTATTCCCCATGGAAGCCATTTGGAATCCAATCTTCAAAACTCATTTCACAATGTATAGTGGAACTTTCCCTGCCTTCCGTCTCTGTGACCCGGGTTTGAATCATTTCATATTAAGTGACTCAGTCAGACAGAGACTTAGTCAGTCAGTGACTCTGGGAGTGACTCAGTCAGTGACTGACTCAGTCAGTGACTGACTCAGGTGGTGACTCTGTCAGTGACTCACTCAGTGACTGACTCACCGTGGTGACTCAGTCAGTGACTCGGTCAGTTACTCATTCAGTGACTCACTCGGTGACTCGGTGAGTCATTTGGTGAGTCACTCGGTAACTCAGTAACTCAGTCAGTGACTTAGTGACTAACTCAGTGACTAACTCAGTGACTCACTTGGCGACTCGATGACTCACTTGGTGACTCACTCAGTGACTCACTTGGTGACTCCGAGAACAACAGGCTGGCCCTTAAGATCCAAAAATACTGGAAAACCTTTGCAAAATGCTCACCACTTTTTTCGACGGGTGCCTTGCATTTTGGGCACGGCTTGGTGGTTTGTCGGATGGTCTCTCTGCTTCGACTCGACTCCCACTGTGCCTGAGCTGCTCGCTCAGTGCTCACGGTGTAGGCATCCCCACCCCTGTCTGTGACAGGTTGTGCCACCGTTGTGTCACAGTCCCCCTGGTGGTATGCGTTACGACACTCGCGACAGAAGACCAACTGGGTGAAAGATTCAGTGAGATTTGGAGAAGTGGGCAAATTTAGTTTATGGAAACACTGTACAAAATAAAAAGTTTAGGCGATAAAAAATCAAATTCTCTGATTGCCTGATGCATTACCAATATAACATATTTAACACTCTCTTGCAGAGTAATTTTGTTTTTGTACCCCACTTATAAAGGTACATGTGGCATCATTTGTTTCCGTAGTGCATTTGTTTTTGTTTGAAGCAACAAAATTGCTCAAAATCTTTAGCAGGGTACTTAAGCAACCTGCTGAAATGCTAACTCAGTGGCTAATATACATTTTGAGAACAAACAGTAATTAAGTCTTGTAGCTGGATTCCATAGCAAAAGCACCAGTTTCAATTATTGTTTTTTTTTCCTTTTTTTTGTGTATTTGGAACTAGCACTATCTTCACTTTGAGCGCGGTTTTTCGATGAATTCGGTGAGTACATTTCCAATTTACAGCTCCAGACAGGAGCCCGTGTTCTCATGCTTACCCCACACCCGTGACCAGCCTGTTGGACACACTCTACTCTCCGTGATCCAGGGTCCGGCACCAGACCAGCCCCGCACCCCGGTGCGGGGCACAGCACCCCGCCACCTTGAAGCAAACACTCCTCAGCTCCGAACCGCTGGTACCTGGCGTACTGAACGAATCATTTGCAAAGCATTTCTTCATAATAATAATAATAATATGGTGCTTGTAAAGCATTTTAGTCTCAAAGTGATTCACAATTATTACCCCTGTTCATCAGGCCATGCAACCAGTTTTCTGCAGCAGCTCGAGATCGGCACAACCTGGCCTCTACCCTCACAGGTACCCCTTTACGCTCCTGAGCGGAGGGAGGCAATTGAAGTAAGGTTTCTTGCCCAAGATCATGAGAACCATTAAGGTATTAATTAAAAAAACAAAAGCCAAGTGTTATGTCGATGACGAAACTGCGACATCATTATTTTCACAATGTCAACTTTTTTAGAAGTGTACCAGATTGGTTCTGATCTGAAAACTTCTTTTGGATGACCTAATGTTTTTAATTACAAATTCAGGCACTTTGACAATTTCAGGATCTTGTAGCGCATTATATGCTAATAATATATGCTAACTTGGGGGGAAGTGGGGGGGGGAAGCTGGGTAGTGGGGGAAATCTGATGAAATGTTTTTGGGGTCTGGCTGCAGCCTAAACACCCTAGAAATGCTTTGAATCAATCTTACCTGCTCATCGCCCAGTATCCGAAAATGATGAGTTTCCTTGATCAGTGATCCTGGACATCCCACTTGAAAAATAAACATGGAGAAAAATGGTCAGACTTTTCAAGATGGAGTAAAGTAGATTGAGAGGAGAGTTGGAGAAAGTTAAATTTATGCGATATACAAGGTTTGTGACTAGGGCCCAATTTCATGGCCCTGTTTATTTACCAAAAGCACATGGAAGGTTGCCCAGTGGTTAGGGTTCATGACTCATGATCAGGGGGTCAGGGGTTCGAATCCAGCTGCTGGTCAGATGTTGTGTTCTTGGGCAAGCCACTTCACCCCCACTTGCCTCTCTCCATCCAGGAGTATAAATGGATACCGGCATTAGCTGGGGAGTAACCTGCGATAGACTGGCATCCCATCCAGTGGGAATGGAAATATTCTCCGTCGTTTCATGCTACTAAAAACGTAGATAAACGCCAGCCTGATGGGTCACATTGGCTGTGACAGACTATACTTCCTTTATGAGCACAAAATCTCTGCCTTCCTTGGCAGAAAATTCAATTTTTACGTTTAGTGTAATTCACAGATTAGCGAGGAATGTTTATGAGTTCTGGTTCTTACATGGTTATCAAAGAACTTCTTTGCAATAGCATTATGCACAGAGTGGTGGCCGCAAGGGCAGACAGACTTTCTGTGGTTAGCAGAGCCATGAAATTTGCTAAGCAAGTAAATATGCTTTGCACTATTTTCTGGTTAGCAGATTACCAGACCCTGACCATACCTGGGCATGGCAGGGTGTAGCCAAGCTCTCCGTCAGCTGTGAACCTTCTCTCATCGAGTTTCACCTGACAGTATTCAGCAAAGCAATCTAAGCAGATTGTATGACGGGCTGGGCAGGGGAAGACTAGCACTTCAACACTGAAAGGAAATAACAACAAAAGCAAATCAACAGGCCATGCTCCATACATTTTATAACAGGCCTACCACAGAAATCTTATTCATAAGACGGAAGTTGCGTCGGGGTGATGTAAATCAATATTAACTTTTGAACTTCACCAAAGTATAAACTGAGTATAAAGTGTTAAATACGTCGGTGAAGGGCAAAACCTAATACAAAACCTAATATTGATTTACATCACCCGACGCAAATTCCGTCTTATGAATAGTTTAATTGCAGTACCCACTGCTGCATGTACATGAGATACGAACCAGCCAACCGATCCCGCTAGGTCGGTGGTTAGACGTCTGCACTAAAAAGCAGGTCATGGGTTCAAGTCCCACCCGAGTGATTTTTCAAACTTGCACTCCGAAGGTAACACACTGAGTATACAGTTTTTATATGTTGTTGAAGGGCAAAGCCTGGCACAATTGCAGAATACCCCGCCACTCGATCTATCCACCTCATAGCCGGTTACGAGGTCACGGTTGATTGACCTCAATAAACATTCTCAGCGCTACTTGTATGTACTATGCGTCATGCTCCGTTGCGCTCCCACTTCGTGACCGCGTAGCCGCCAAAAGGGTAGTTGGTTGGGACTTAGAATTTTTTTCAGCAACACCCATTCCTTTTGTGTTGCTTCGTTCTCAAATAATGGACCCCCACTCAGTATCCGCGTAGCTGGCAATGGACTTGAATTGTTTCTTTTGCAGTGATTCCAACCTCGTAGCCAGTGATTTTAGGGGTGTATTTCCGAGTGGCGGGGTATTCTGCAATTACTCCCAAAGCCTCATATTGATTCACATAAAGGTTAAAAAGAAATTCTATGACTTTTCCAGGACAAAATTAGGGCGTTCCACGACCAACTCCTGCCCTGTTTTGGCATCTTTGGAGCCTATACACTGGCCAGTCATCACACTGAGGCAAGGGACGTCACTCCCTTTCAGCCTCCCAGTTTGACACAAGACCACCAAGCACCACAAAAGCATCACAATGGTGCACTGAACACTCAACAAGTATAGAGCATACATGCCTATAAAAGAGGAAGTATAGTAAACTGGAATGCAAACTGGAAGACTGCCACAGCCAAATAAATATTTAGCATCATCACGTATACGTTGCGCAGGATTCAATGACTTTTCTATGACTTTTTGTTGACTCCTTGTAAAATAACAAAATTCCATGACTTTTCAGTGACTTTCCACGATAGCCTTTCCCGTATTTTTCCAGAACTGTGGGAACCCTTTTTAAACCAGAGATACAAAAAATAGAATGATCGAAAAAAATATTAAAATTGTCACTTATTAATATTTTAAATCCACTAGCTGGATGCTGCGCTTTGCGCGGCACCCGCTAGCTGGGTAGAGTCATGTACTAATGTATGTCTTTGACCTTAATTTGCATGTTGACCCCAAGTGGGCGTGGTAAACCTTGGTGAAGCAATTTTGCCACATATTTTTATCATCAACGTTTTGGAGAGTTTTCATAGAGATAATGTTGTAATATTTAAGTATTCAAAGTCTCAAAGAAACAAATTTGCCAAGAAAGCAAAACAAAACTTTGGAGGGCAGTGAAATGGAAGCATAGGACCTGCATACACCTGATACCTCTCCATCAACCCTTGCATTTTGTGTGTGCTTCCGCACTCTCCTCAGGCCTTTTACAAAACAACCTGACACCAGACATAAGAGAGACATACTTTCATAACAGAACTGATAAACAATTTAACAATTGCACAACTGTGATGTTAGAGGAAGATAGAACGATCTACTCTTTCATCAAATGAAGTTGCAACAATTCCTGATTCCAACTCGTTTTGAACTTTTCCCTCACCGAACATCTTCACAAGTTAAGCAGACAACATTCCTCGTGTTACACTTGATGAGGTCCAGTGCCACAGCCCTGTCGTCGTCAGAAGTACTGTGACTGCCGCACTTGAAGTAAAACTCCTACAAAAAAAATTATTTAAAGTACTTGATGAAAAAAACAAATGGTGGAAACTCTCTTTGCTCTCTTTGAAGAAAAAAAAATGGGTTAAAATTTTGTCAGGCAAACGTACAGCAGTTGTTCCCGAACATCCAACAGATTGACAGACTCCAGAGATCCTGAACGGCGTCAAGACATCCTCCCAACGAGATGGATCCTAGACAAAGAAAGAATTAAGACAGGTTACTTTCACCGTGAAAAGAAACATAAACTAAAAGTAATGAAAGAAATATCAACTCAATTTCCACAACAGAAAGTTGCTGCATATGAAGTTGGCATTTCTTACTTGATGGACGACAAACGTTCCCCGTCTGCAAGTTCTGCAACACACTCTGAGTTTTCCCGGTTCAACTGAGTCACACTGGGACTTGCAGTATACATAGATCTGGGGCTTCATTTTCCCAGCTGAAACATACCAACGAGAGACAGAAATATGCATGGTAAGAAACCTGCAAGTACTGTTATATTATAGCATTAAGTACACATGCACACATCTCCAGTGTTGTAGTTTGGAGTCAATCACGAGTCCTAACAAGTCAATCACAAGTCCCCCCAAGTCAGTCACAAGCTCTCACAAGTCAATCACATGTCCATCACATGTCCTAACAAGTCAATTACAAGTCCTCCCAAGTCCTCGAAAGTCAATCACAAATCCATCGCAAGTTCTCACAAGTCCATCCAAAGTCCTCACAAGTCAATCACTAGTCCCCACAAGCTCATCACAAGTCCATCACAAGTCCTTACAAGTCAATCACTAGTCCCCACAAGCTCATCACAAGTCCATCACAAGTCCTCACAAGTCAATCACTAGTCCCCACAAGCTCATCACAAGTCCATCACAAGTCCTCACAAGTCAATCACTAGTCCCCACAAGCTCATCACAAGTCCATCACAAGTCCTCACAAGTCAATCACTAGTCCCCACAAGCTCATCACAAGTCCATCACAAGTCCTTAAAAGTCCATCACGAGTCCACAAGTCCATCACAAGTTTCTGTTTCTGCTCATATACTACCTGTTGGACCATCTCGAAACAATGGACAAATGTGGCATGTGAGCTTAGATCCTGAAGTTGGTGCGGCTAACTTGATTCCTAACTATTTATAAGATGGAATTTTGCGTCGGGGTGATGTAAATCAAATTAGGTTTTGCCCTTCACCGACGTATTCGAACCAGCCAACTGATCCGGTTAGCTCGGTGGTCGAGTGGTAAGACATCTGCACAAGAAAGCAGGAGGTCGTGGGTTCGAGTCCCACCAGAGTGATTTTTTCCAACTTTCACTCGGGAGGTAACACACTTGAGTTTACAGCGTTTATACGTCGGTGAAGGGCAAACCTAATTAGATTCCTAACATTGATGTCGTCCAATGCTGACTTGAAATCCATCACAAGTCTATCACAGGTCCATTAAAAGTCATTCAGTCTCAAGAAAAGTCACAAGCTATTCTGATCAACTTCGAAAAGGCACCCCTCTGTCAGTGTTCATCCTATTTCACATGTGACTGAACTTGTGATTTACTTGGTACCAAGCCTCTGAACCCTTCACAGTGTTGGTCCAGACTGGATCTGGGTTGTTTTCACCTAATGCAGCTGGTTCTCTACCGCCGCTGCGGCGGTAGAGGGCACTATCAACCAGATGAATCAAATCCACTATTGGTCTTTGAATGTCTGGTACTCGGACCTCGAGAAATTCTGAGCATATACTATACTTAAGCTAATGTGCATGCATGAGGCCGGACTGGGACCTTGAGTGCAGAAAAACATGCTAAAAGAAAATCAGGCCAACTTTACTCACTCTTTAGCCAACAGAAATCTCCAAAACATTTCATGAGGCAAAGGCAATGTCCTCAGTATTTCCCAGCCAAGTTTGAGGTCTCAATTTTGAATTTTTAAAGGAGACTTTTGTTTAAGATTTTGCATCTGAGAGTGAAGCCACGTGATTTCAATTTAAAGCCTAAGACTAGACTGGTACATGTCCAACTTTTTGAGAAGATTGACCCTTCAGTAGTCTGGCGGCATGACTATGGAAATGTGTAAAAATAGAGACTGGGTACCCGATGTTTCTTTTGACACAGTTGATTGATGCAGTACTAAAGGGTGTTGGACTGGTTGTTTCATGTTCGTCTATTTTCTTGTAAAATATTGCATGTTTTTACTATCTTAAGTTTTGGGACTCTCATACACAGTATTGAGAGTCCCAAATTTTTAGACTAACCTCATGTGTACTATATTCAAGCTGATGCGCATATCAAATTTTCAGACTAACCTCAGGTGTGTCATATTCAAGCTAATTATGCGCACACCCATGAGGTATGCTTGGAATTTCTCGAGTGTCCACATTCCTAAGGCTGGATTCGATTCATCTTGTTGGTAGCATCCTCTAGCCACCTCACCATCTTGACCACTTGACTATGAAGGGAAAAAAAAACAGTCTGCAATCAAGACCATACCATTTAGTGTTGATGGTTCTTGCTCATGACTCCCAGCTTCGTCACTCATGATTCCTTGAATAGGTTGTGGCTCCAGATCAGCCATGTCAGCACTCAGGGACCTGTACACCTCCGGTCTCCCCTCGGGTGGCCTGTCCATCCTTGGCCTGCTCGACGTATCGTCATCACATCTTCTTGGAGATCGTTTTCTCGTTGCAAACACAGTGCTGGTCTCTTGCAGTTCACAATCCTGTTGAAGCAATAGTTGGTAAAAAGTGGATTGGTTTATCAACATTTGACCAGTACAGTCATCATGAATACATACATTGACAGATCAAGGTATTCAACTTCAGCTGAGCTAATGGAAACAAAGCAACGAACAGTATTAAAGAGAGCTACTGAAATTCTATCATTTATTTCATTTTTAGTTTGAAATAACTATTGCTATGAAAAGCTGGGCTTGGATATGTAATGTATGTAGATATTCTGTTCTGCAACACCGTTTTCAAACAAAAATTTTCATTTCCATTCCAAAATAACATAAAGAGCCATTTTGCAACCTTTACCGAAGCCCCATTCTGTCGCAAAGTCCTGTATCTTGGCCCCAGAATTGGTTTAATGGAATACATTCACCACAAACGTTACAATTTTCAATTGCAATACATTTCAAAATTTCTTCTCTTTTCCTTTCATGTTTTCATCATTGTTCTCTGTTCATTTTCAAGAGCTAGCATTTATGCAAGCAGTGACAAACGTGTCTGAAAGCAACAATATACCTGCAATATCATTTCATCAGCTAATTTTTTTCCACAGAATATAACTTCGATATCAGATGGTTTCAATCCATCATCGCTGTGGCAACGAGCAAATTCCCTTTTCAGACGCCCGACAGTCCATGCAGCTTCCACCGCCACACTGCAACTCTGCCCGTCAAACTTGACAAGAAGTTCAAACATTTCTCCGGCAAGTATCCCTCCGCTTCTTTAAACTCAGGATAGGAGAATCTACCTCACTTATCTGACTGACATCATGAGAAACTCACAATGCGACTGAAGATCGAAGGTCCAAAAATCATAACAAGACCCCGCCACGGAGGCTACCATTTTCAAAGAGCGCCACCAAGTGTTTTAAAAAGCCCTAAGCTCCACATTTAACGAAATTTCCGATACGTTAAAACTAAAGGAAATTTTTAAGTGAATGTAAAATTTAAGGACTTTTTAAATTAACTCCCAAAATCTGAAGAACATGAAAGAAAATTCGAAAAATATGGAAAAAATCCAAAAATCATTTGGCCAAATGAAAACGTAGAATATTTTCGGCGTCTCTAAAAGAGAGCCGAGCGCGCCTCGCGCGGCGGGCCGTGCACGTGACACGTACGGCAGGCTCACACGTACGGCAGCCTCACAGGCTAAGAGCCGCGTCTAGTATGGCCTTAGCCAGCGCAAAAATTACACAAAGAAGACAGAAAACAGACAGAAGACAGAAAAGATAGAATATCAACTCAGGGGCGGCTCCTAAGTTTGCCTGGGAAGGGGGGGGGGGGTAGCTACGTACGGTGTAGACTCGAGGCTCGCGCGTGCCAAGTTGCAACTACGCGGGGGGGGGGGGAGGGGGGGGGGGGGGGGGGGGCAGGAGCATGCTCATTCAGATAAGTTTGAAATCTAGTTGCTTCCTCCTGTATTCTTGGCATAGTTTAGAGAATGTGTTGTTTTGTTGTGCTTTGTTTGGAGGCCAAATGGAAGAATGTTTAACACCCCCCCCCCCACTCCACGGCTATAAGCACCAAGTGCAATTCAGTTGTGGTATAGAGATTTAGATGGCTGGCCATGACCACAAACCCGTTCGATTTTGCTTGATGATGGCGCAGCAGCTTCACTCAACGATGATAATAAGGCCTAGACACATAATATCTTTCTGGCCTAATGACACTAGCATAATATACGTCATTGCTCATTACACAAATAAATTTCACGTGTCAAAATTGCCACTGTGTTCAACTTTCATCGTGTAAAATCAACCTTCTTTTTAGCTTCTTCTTGTTTTATTTCTTTTTTATTCCATGCAGTGTGAACTTGACCTTTTTCATATTTTATTCAGTTAATACTTAGATAGGTTAACGTAGCTGATGGGAATGTAAGTCCTAGCTATACTTTGTACGTTGTCGTTACAAGAGTCTAGAATTGTAGTGTTTATCACATAGCTCTGTGTAATTCTGAATCGAAAAGGTTACAAAGTCTAAAGATTATATTTGGCTTTTCGGAAGACTTGTTTGAACAATGTAATGGCCCGGCAGTCATAACAACATGTTGCGCAAGAACTTGAAACAACTAAAAAAGAAGAAGAGTATTGGCTTCTGGACGGTGCAAACTGAAGCAAACCATGTGACTCGCAGTATGGGAGTAAAGTACGGACTTCTGACGCAGCATATTCCTGGTGAAATGACATCTAAACCAAACACAACGCCGAGGTTATAATCACCGCTTAATTACTGAATGGCATTAACGTCAACAAGTAAACACTCAGGTAAAATCCGGACTGGTATATTGCACCATCAAAAGAAACACAGCTTTGAAATAGGGACTTGCAAAAGATCTTGCACCATACTGCTGTTGGACTCCCTTAATGGTTGAATCGTACGTCCCTCCATACCAATACGATATCCAGCAAACGTAAACATATTTGATATTATAACAACAATTTGCCCAACGTTCTGAACTTGGGGGAAAATCCAGCCGGAAAATGGGTCGTAAAAGGAAAGAAAATGCGGCCATGGATTTGGAGCCAGATCCGCCAGATTCGGGTTGGGCTTGGGTAGTTCTATGCAGTGTTTTCGTCGGCCAGTTCCTGGTCATTGGGTTCCTTGCCTCGGTGTCCGTCTACGTGTACGTGTGGATAGCTTTCTTCGATGGTAGCGCGGCGGAAACCAGTCTGGTTATTTCACTTTGTTCCTTCATGATTGGAGTCTGGAGTAAGTCAAGGAATTTTATACAGTGCATAACTCATACCATTAACGTTTATTCTAAAACTGATGAATATTAATTGAAAAAATGAATGCAGCGAACAAGACAAGTTGAATGCAAACTGCTCCTTTACAGGGTGAATAAAAACTAAATGGTAGGACCATTTTCTTTATAAAGTTCTGCATATACAGCACTTTCGAAATTGAATACATGAAAGAAGTATTTTGACTGAGTGATTCTTGTTCTAAAAGAAAGCTTATTAATTTGGCTTTAACACCTAGATTTTTTAAAGTGCTACATGCAGAACTTCATTACATAATCGGTCGGTCCTGCAATTTTGGGTTTCCTTTTTGTTGACTCACCCTGTATTTCTGTGTGAGAGATAAAAACAAATTCGAAGAAGAGCACTGTACACGAAGAAAAGACTGAAAATAGGGAAAACAAGTACATGTATACATATGCCATACAATTATGTATGCGTGTATTGTACACAATGCGTTTTTGTTCAAGTTGAACTTTATACCAGGACCAATAGTGTACAGGATCTTCCCTATGGGCTCCGTGCGCTAACAAAGAGGGCGCCCTTTTACCTAGCAACGACGTCCCATGGGCGGGACATTTTGCTGGTTGACGCGCACCGTTCCTTGTGTGTGACGCACGTACACCAGGGGATTTGTAGTATGTACACGCAGTGGTACGGCCGTGGGTCGCGGCAAAATACGGGCGATTCCCAATAGTGCGCCTCCAAGAGTTTGCAATGCGTTGGCCAATCACAATGCGCAAAATCTGTCGACCCAACGCCCGTTTGGAAAAGGTCGACTGATTTCGCGCATTGTGATTGGCCAACGCGCTGCAAACTCTTGAAGGCGCCCTTTTCGGAATCGCCCGTATTGCAGTCAGGCAATGGCGTCGGTCGGTCACCCCCAACCGTTCCTTCTTTGCCGGTGAGGGGGTACTTGTGAACGGAGCGGATAGAGCACCCTATCGTGCCCAAACATCAATTGATGTTACCTTCTTCGGAAACTCTTTCCCCGGCCTAAGTTTGTGAGTACAAAAAGGGAGAATTAATCCCGTCCACCATTTAGATAGGAGCATCTCAAACTGAAAACTTAATTTTTGGTTACCCTTGTTTAGGTCCGATTGCTGGATGGATATGTAAACGCTTTGGACCCCGTGTGACGGTTATGGTGGGAGGTATGATGACGTGTGTTGGTTTGGTAGTCTCCTCCCAGGCGACTGGTGTAATATTCCTTATTATCAGTCTTGGATTTTTCACAGGTGAGGATCAGCTAAGTTCATTTATTTCTTCTCTCTCCATCCAGCTTTGGAAAATGAGGTAAACAGAATGTTGGACTTAAATTAAAATGTTGTAGAACACAAGATACCTTAAGTTGACACATAAGAGGAAAGCTATTAGCCAAAAGTTATATGCCTTTGTTACTGTTTTGGTTAGCATTTGGCATGTTAAAATGTTTATTTGCAAAGGCCGGTTGATGGTGCATAATAACGCCACAAATAGGCCATAATCTCGGTTACAGATATGTAATGACATTGATTGTGAGTACAACAAAGTCGATGTTGTGGCTTAAGATCAGCCTTGTGATTTGTTTTGTTTTACCGTTGAGTGACCGTCCTTCTTTCCATAGCCTTTGGAATAAGCATGACCCTCAATGCTGGCTTTGCAATCCTGGGCATGTACTTCAAGAAACGTCTGGCTCTGGCCATGGGCTTGGCATTGTCTGGAACCAGTCTCGGACAACTGGCGCTCCCGCCTCTCTACCAGTACTTGATCGACCAATACGGATGGAGGGGCTCTCTGATGATAACATCTGCACTGGCGTTTCACGTAGTTACTGCTGGCGCCCTCATGAGACCACTGGTGCCCAACAAGCAAAAGAGGTCATCTAAAAAATCCAAAAGGAGCGAACTTGAGGATAAAACGTGTGATGCAACAACCAGCGAGAGCGGCCATTCGACAGAGGTCGGCAGCACTGGCCTGTCGTTTCTCAACCCGTCCCTTTTTGGCGACGAAAACTTTGTCTGCGCCCAAGGTGACACAACTCTGGGAGAAGGCTCAATATTCCAAGGGAAACCCGCCGTTGCCACGACAGCTGATGAGACTGAGGATGAGGACAGGATCAAATATGCCGACTCCGATTCTGTGAGTCTGTTCTCGACCTTGGAAGGAGATATGACTGCCATGAACAACATCGTCTGGGTACCGGTCGCCATAACCACTCTGGGGAACTTATCAAAGGAAAGGGGGAGGAATTCCTTCATTCCCGGACGCAGACCTCGCTCTGCATCCATGCTCAGTCAGACCCTGGTCAAAAAGTCCTCTGATTTAATCCGTCTTCTGCGCAATCCAAGCTTCCTGGTCTTGATGGCTGTAAGCATTGCGCACGGCTTCGGTTGGGCGTCCACTACCTACCACTTGGTATCAAGAGCTGAATCAATTAACATCGAGCCAGACAACGCTGCGTTGCTTCTTACCCTGATGGGCGCCGGTAGTCTCATCGGTAGACTCTCCATAGGATGGATTGTGGACAGGAATTGGGTGCGTCCAGAGCTCTACTACACCTTGTCCTTCGGTGTCTGTGCATTGGCAACCTTCATAACTCCTCTCATCACGGAATTCAAGGTGTTGGTAGCCGTGGCGCTGGTACACGGCATATCTAACGGTGTAGCATCTGTCGTTATTACCATGACCCCTCGACTTGTCGTCAAGCCATCGCTTGCCAGTACTTCCATGGCATATTTCTTCCTTGCCTGGGCCGTTGGTGAAATATCTGGAGGAGCTTTAGCCGGTGAGAAGCGATTAGTACAGTAGGAAGTAAAACATCATTTCACAAATTTGCGGATTGGTAATGAGCAGGTGTAAAAATAGTGAACTATAGTTTGGGATGGAGCGAGTGTCACGCAATCAAAATCTACCAATTTGATTGGTAGATTAACATGTGTCTGCATGGGCTGATTCTAAGCCCTCTGCGCAGGAATGAAGGTGGTACGAAACTCATACATTCAATCGTGATTGTGCAAGGGCATAGGATGCTTAATTTTGGCTGTTGAACTCTTGTTGACGGTACACTCTCTCAATGCGTCTCTTTGATATTAACAGATCGATCAATGTTCCGGATAATAATTGTTTTGTAACATTTTTGTGCACTATAGTGATGTAAACCAAAAAAAATCTTCCAAATTTCAGGTTGGTTTTACGATGCGCTCAATAGCTACGACTTCTCTTTCTACACTGCGGGCTCCGTGATGACAGCTGGCTCCGCACTGATGCTCATCGTCTACTTTCTACAGCGAGCTAAACGACGACGTCAAGGGCATCACACAAAGACCTTCGAGGAACAAGCAGCACCGGTCCAGCCCGGTTCAAACCAGTTAGATCCGGAGCTAGCCGGATCGAAACATGATGACTTGGGAAGGGTCAATCCGGTATTTTTCATGAGGGAAGGGTTTGAGACACGGATAGATCAGTACGAGGGTGAGATAGTGTGTGAGAGTGTGTCAGTGTGTGAGGTAGATGTCGATCAGCTGGCGAGCCAATCTTGTCAGAGTAACGCAGCCTGCAATCGGGAGCGGAGTGAGTTGAGCCAAAGAGGACAGATTGTAGGGGGAACTGTGGGAAAGGGTTGTTATGATGTTGGCGAAGTTCTAGGAATTAAAAACCCAATAAGTGAGAATGACTCAGATGAGGACCATGCAAATTGTACACTGTCATCCCAAAGTGACACACATGCAGAAGTGCACGAACAAGAAATAGATGAAGATGACACACCGAGCAGTGTTACTGGTCCAAATCCACAAATTTCCTAAAAAAATATTACAACGGAAGATTCCAATGATACATCCGAAAGTGATAACGAAGATGTGGTGGGTTTTGAAAACTCTTGGTATAGAGATAGGCATTATGCCACTAGGATCCCAGAGTCACGAAAGGTTGAGCACGAAGTTTCTGCACTTGTAGAAAGGAGTAATGTCACGCTTGAAAGCATCAGTGATTAGGAAGATTGTGGCATTCAAAATCAAATATATTTCGATGAGACTAGCGGGAGCAAGAGTTTCCCGTACGATCCAGAGTCTGCGAGCAGTGAGTGTTGGGATGGTGTAACAGATAGTACCGGTAAGTATACAGGGAGTGAGATGGGAGTGTCACAGGCCCACCGTCGGTCCCAAATCACCCAAAACTCCGTGGACGATCAAAACCAAGGAAAGGGTAGTGGACATTCTGAGGAAGACGAACATGACAATGACCAAACTAGCGAGAAGATAAAAACAAGTTAGCGGTGAACCATTGTGGGGGTCACGGGCTGGAGGTGTGGTCCCTATTCAGTGAACGTGTAGCAAGGGTTGCTAAAGATTCACGAGGCTGGAAGAAGCAGTGTATTACAACTGAAGAAACGATTGAAGAAATTGTGAGCAGTTACGAGAGATCGTAGGGAGATGAGGACATAAGAACCGTCTTTTGAGAATTAAATTGCATTTGTTTTGGGGGTGCAATGCCAGTCCTAATTTAGAGCTATATCGAACTTCGAATTCAAATGTCTAAACAATTTTTTTTGCTTGAAAATGTTGCCAAATAATATTGTGTACATAATTAAATTCGATGGCATGTTTTAAAAGGAGTTCTTTTAACCATTTCCCTTTATCATTTGTGTTTGTGTGATGTATGATTGTACATACATTAAGACAATGTGCATATATAGCTGGTATCCTTACTTCTAACATACTCGAGTGTAATATAATGGACACCATTGTAGTCAGTCGCACAGTGGACACCAGTGTAGCCAGTTTCACTTGCCTGCGCATACCCACGCAGGAGGGGGGGGGGGGGGGTTGGCAGGGGCATGCTCATGCAGATAATTTAGCTGCTTCTTCCTGTATTCGCGGCATATTTAGAGAATGTATGACTGTGTGTGTTTCGTTTGGAGGTCAAACGAGGAAGGGAGGTTTAACACCCCCACCCCCACCCCACCCCACTCACCGGCTTGGCACCTCATTAGTGAAATTCAGTTGTGATTTCAGAAGATTTAGATGGCTGGCCATGATATAAAAAAAAGATAATTGAGGCGTTGTTCGATTACGATGGTTGATGGGGCGGCGGCAGCTTCACTCAACGATGATAAGGTCTAGGCCTTTTTATCTTTCTGCCTAATGACATTAGCACGGTATAATATACGTCATTGCTAATACATAAATCGATACCATGTATCAAAGTACTTTCAAAGTACAGTTCCCGTTACCTCACCCATGGATTAGGTTGAACGACTGCACATGCACACATTATAACACCTAAATAAACAGAGCAAATCATGGGCGTCGCGAGGGGGGGGGGCAAGGGGAGGCACTTGCCCCTCCCTGGAAAAGAAAAAAACAAAAAGAAGAAGAAGAAGAAGAAAAAAAGAGAAAAAAGAAAAGAAAAAGAGGCGCGAAGACAAAGTGGTGTAAATTTAATGAGTTGGGGGGGGGGGGCAAAATGTCCCTGCCCCCTCTAAAACTGATAAATCGAGAATATGTTGAGAAATGCAAGCATTTTTGGCCCAACATTTTTTGCCCCCCTCTAGAAAAAAATCCTGGCGACGCCCATGGTGCAAATCAACCTTATCTATGAGTTTCTTCTTCTCCGTTTTTCCAAGTAGTGTGAAATTTACCTTTTCCATATCTTATTCTTTTAATACTTATAGGTATAGCTGATCTATAGGTCCTGGCTTTTTTTTAACATTGTCGTTAATCGAGTCTAGAACTGCAGTGTTTATCACATGGCTGCCGTTCCGTAGCCTATATTCGTAGATCGAAAAGCCTGTTACAAATTATATACAGTATATTATATTGGGCATTTCGGAAGTCTTGTTTAAACAATGCAATATGGCCCGGAAGTCGATCATAGCAACATGTTGTGCAAGAACTGGAAATACCCGTCAGTTAAAAAAGAAGAAGAATATTAGCTTCTGGACGTTGCAAACTGGAGCAAACCGGTTTCTTCCCCGTGTGACTCGTAATATCTGGGAGCAAAGTAAGGACTGACGCAGCATAACCCTGTATAATAACATCCTATCCAGACACAAGTAGGTCTACTACAACGCCAGCGGTTTAACCACGGCTTAACTGTTGAATGGAATTAATTTAAACAGGTGAACTGGTAAACTCTGGATCTGGAACATGTCATCATGAACAGAAACACAGCTTTGAAATAGTGACTCGCAAAAGAACTTGGCCCATAATCCTGCTTTTGGACCCATGCGATTGGCTAAATCTAAGGCTTCCATACAAAATAATACGATATAAAACAAAACGTAAACATATTTGATATTATATCTACTGTGTTGTCCAACGTTCTGAACTTGGGAGAAACTCCAGCCGAAAAATGGGTCGCAAAAGGAAAGAAAATGCGGCCATGGATTTGGAGCCAGAGCCGCCAGATTCGGGTTGGGCTTGGGTGGTCCTGTGCAGTGTTATCGTCATTCTGATCATGACCAATGGTTTCCTTGCCTCGTTGTCCGTCTACGTGTACGTGTGGATAGCTTTCTTCAATGGAAGCGCGGCGGAAACCAGTCTGGTTATTTCGCTTTGTACCTTCATGATGGGAGTCTTGAGTAAGTACACGGAATTTTATACAATGCTTAACTCATATACTATTCACATTTATTCTAAATCTGGTCATGAATCCGGTGCATATTAATTGACCGATGAATGTAGCCACCAAGACAGATTGAATGCAAAATTGCTTGAAAATGTTGCCAAATAATATTGTGTACATAATTAAATTCGAAGGCATGTTTTAAAAGGAGTTCTTTTAACCATTTCCCTTTATCGTTTGTGTTTGTGTGATGTATGATTGTACATACATTAAGACAATGTGCATATGTAGCTGGTATCCTTACTTCTAACATACTCGAGTGTAATATAATGGACACCATTGTAGTCAGTCGCACAGTGGACACCAGTGTAGCCAGTTTCACTTGCCCGCGCATACCCACGCAGGAGGGGGGGGGGGGGGGTTGGCAGGGGCATGCTCATGCAGATAATTTAGCTGCTTCTTCCTGTATTCGCGGCATATTTAGAGAATATATGACTGTGTGTGTTTCGTTTGGAGGCCAAACGAGGAAGGGAGGTTTAACACCCCCACCCCCACCCCACCCCACTCACCGGCTTGGCACCTCATTAGTGAAAATCAGTTGTGATTTTAGGAGATTTAGATGGCTGGCCATGATATAAAAAAAAGATAATTGAGGCGTTGTTCGATTACGATGGTTGATGGGGCGGCGGCAGCTTCACTCAACGATGATAAGGTCTAGGCCTTTATATCTGTCTGCCTAATGACATTAGCACGGTATAATATACGTCATTGCTAATACATAAATCGATACCATGTATCAAAGTACTTTCAAAGTACAGTTCCCGTTACCTCACCCATGGATTAGGTTGAACGACTGCACATGCACACATTATAACACCTAAATAAACAGAGCAAATCATGGGCGTCGCGAAGGGGGGGGGGGGCAAGGGGAGGCACTTGCCCCTCCCTGGAAAAGCAAAAAACAAAAAGAAGAAGAAGAAGAAGAAAAAAAAGAGAAAAAAGAAAAGAAAAAGAGGCGCGAAGACAAAGTGGTGTAAATTTAATGAGTTGGGGGGGGGGGCAAAATGTCCCTGCCCCCTCTAAAACTGATAAATCGAGAATATGTTGAGAAATGCAAGCATTTTTGGCCCAACATTTTTTACCCCCCTCTAGAAAAAATCCTGGCGACGCCCATGGTGCAAATCAACCTTATCTATGAGTTTCTTCTTCTCCTTTTTTCCAAGTAGCGTGAAATTGACCTTTTCCATATCTTATTCTTTTAATACTTATAGGTATAGCTGATCTATAGGTCCTGGCTTTTTTTTTTTACATTGTCGTTAATCGAGTCTAGAACTGCAGTGTTTATCACATGGCTGCCGTTCCGTAGCCTATATTCGTAGATCGAAAAGCCTGTTACAAATTATATACAGTATATTATATTGGGCATTTCGGAAGTCTTGTTTAAACAATGCAATATGGCCCGGAAGTCGATCATAGCAACATGTTGTGCAAGAACTGGAAATACCCATCAGTTAAAAAAGAAGAAGAATATTAGCTTCTGGACGTTGCAAACTGGAGCAAACCGGTTTCTTCCCCGTGTGACTCGTAATATCTGGGAGCAAAGTAAGGACTGACGCAGCATAACCCTGTATAATAACATCCTATCCAGACACAAGTAGGCCTACTACAACGCCAGCGGTTTAACCACGGCTTAACTGTTGAATGGAATTAATTTAAACAGGTGAACTGGTAAACTCTGGATCTGGAACATGTCATCATGAACAGAAACACAGCTTTGAAATAGTGACTCGCAAAAGAACTTGGCCCATAATCCTGCTTTTGGACCCATGCGATTGGCTAAATCTAAGGCTTCCATACAAAATAATACGATATAAAACAAAACGTAAACATATTTGATATTATATCTACTGTGTTGTCCAACGTTCTGAACTTGGGAGAAAATCCAGCCGAAAATGGGTCGCAAAAGGAAAGAAAATGCGGCCATGGATTTGGAGCCAGAGCCGCCAGATTCGGGTTGGGCTTGGGTGGTCCTGTGCAGTGTTTTCGTCATTCTGATCATGACCAATGGTTTCCTTGCCTCGTTGTCCGTCTACGTGTACGTGTGGATAGCTTTCTTCAATGGAAGCGCGGCGGAAACCAGTCTGGTTATTTCGCTTTGTACCTTCATGATGGGTGTCTTGAGTAAGTACACGGAATTTTATACAATGCTTAACTCATATACTATTCACATTTATTCTAAATCTGGTCATGAATCCGGTGCATATTAATTGACCGATGAATGTAGCCACCAAGACAGATTGAATGCAAACTGCTCCTCTAAGTAAAAAAAAAACCAAACCAAATGGCAGGACCCTTTTCTTAACAGAGGTCTGCATGCAGCACTTTCAAAATCTAGGATATGGAGTCCCAATTGACAATTTAGTGCAAGAATAATTTAAATCACTCATGTACTTTTTAAGTTTTAAACACAACTACCATTTAAAAGTTATGTCCACAGATCAATAAAAAGGTAAGTGCATGTTCTTTCAGCAAAACGAAAACAATTCACATGGAGATGTGTGTGAATTATTTTGAATTTGCTTAACGAACATACACTTTTTTTGTGATACGTGGACAAATCTTTAAAACAGTGGTTGTGTTTCAAATTCCGTAACTTGAACTAAAGCACATAAGTGATGTGAATGATTCTTGCACTAAAAGAAAGCTTATTAACTGGGCTTTCATATCTTAGATTTAGTAAGTGCTACATGCAGAACTTCATTAAATAATCGGTCCTGCCATTTGGGTTTCATTTTTTGACTCACCCTGTATTTCGGGTGTGAGAGAGAAACACAAAATCGAAGTAACTGTACACGAAGAAAAGAATGAAAATATGAAAAACAAGTATACAATCATTAGCCATACAGTTATGTTGTGTGTATTGTGCACATTGTGTTTTTGTTTTGACTTTAAATAATATCTTTTCATCTCACGAAATCTTTTTCCTTCGGGCCGATGAGTGTGGAATGCAAGAACTTGTAAAGATCGAGGTTTTCTTTTCTCAAAACCATATTCTCTTTATTTTGTATAATTATAATATAACAAAAGGAAAGTGTTATACTATTGATATTTTGCTCAGTTATTTTGGCATTTTCATTTGGCATTTATTAATGACATTATGTTTAGCCACCTCTTAATAATATATCAGCGTGTAAATGAAGGGAAATAAAAATGTACCCTATGTTTAGGAAGATAATGTTGGAGAGTAGGCCCACAGAATACAGACACTACTCTAAGAGCGTTCCAATGTTGAAAAACGAGGAAATAACGAAAATAAAATTAATTTATTCATAACAAAATGTTGTTTTGTAAATGCAATGTTGCCAAACACCGTGTGGTCGGAATATGTTGAATCAATGGCGGCAGTGGTGAAATGTATTAGAATTTGGGGGCACAAAATACTATAGCAATGGGTGCCCAGCTCGAAAGTTTGCCACCTAAAAAATCCCCAAAAATTGTTCCTTCACCCAGGTTCCACCGCCTATATGCCCACTGGTTTAATATAAGAACATCCACGAAGGAATGCATGTACTTGAAAGTTTGTTCTCTTTTTGCAGCGGGAAACTTATTGATAGAACAAGTACATAAGGAAGCCGGAATGTGAGTTGAAAAGATTGCGAGCGGCCAAGATGTCGGAACCGTCGCCGCCGGGTACCAGTATTCATTGTAGTCAAAGGCCACTACTCAGAGGACGTGACTCACCTAGGAATAATTGGTCGTGTCTGGAACGGGCTTCCAGAGCTACGGGCAACGACTAATGTCAACTTGTTCCTATAGTAATAATATGAGCGAAGAAGACCTAGTGACAACAATGCCCTAGACATCTGATTCGGATGTGGCTATTATTTTTTGGTATTTCTAAGGGGGTAATAATAATAGACCACTTCATAAGGGTGGGCGCCCTTTGATAATCGGTATTAAACAAAAGAGTAAATTGTTTCACAAAATAATAAGCTGCAGAAAGTTTGTCCAGAAAAGTTTTAACCTTCTGTTTTTTTTATATCATCCATTGACTATATTATATACGTAGTCAACTAACGGCTTATTTCACATCCAGGTTTTGGGTGTGTGTGTGTGTGTCGGTGCATGCATGGGCTGGGGTTTATAGACTATCTACTAGGACAGAGGATCTTCCTATGTAGCACTGAAGCCATAGGTTTGCAATTAGTTGACCAAATGTCCTAAATCGTTCCCAAACATTGAAGTTAGCCCTTCTGTGGATAGTGTTTCTCGGTAGTTTGTCAGCACAAAATACAGTGAGTATACAAAGGGGAGGGGGAGAATCACTTCCATCATTCTGATATATAGCAGCTCCTGAAAATGAAACTTTTAATTTTTTGGTTACCCTTGTTTAGGTCCGATTGCAGGATCGATATGTAAGCGCTTTGGACCCCGTGTGACGGTTATGGCGGGAGGTACGATGACGTGCGTTGGTTTGGTATTCTCCTCCCAGGCGACTGGTATAAAATTCCTTTTTATCAGTCTTGCATTTTTCACAGGTGAGGATCAACTATGTTCCTTTATTTCTTTTCTTTCTTTTCTTGCTTTGGTATGAGGTGGACAGAATATTAGACTTAAATTGGCATGTTGTAGAACACAAGATACCTTAACTTGACAAATATGAGGAAAGCATTTAGCCAAAACCTATCCTTTGTTACTGTTTCGTTAGCATTTGGCATGTTAACATCTTTATTTGCCAAGGCCGGGTGTTGGTGCATAATAACGCCACAAATGGGTCATTATGTCGGTTGCAGTTATGTAATGACATCGACTGTGACTATGACGAAGTCGGTGTGTGACTGGCTTCAGATCAGCCTTGACATTTGTTTGGTTTTACCGTTGATCAGTGGCATGTCCTTCTTTCCATAGCCTTTGGATTAAGCATGGCCTTTTATGCTGGCTTTACAGTCTTGGGCATGTACTTCAAGAAACGTCTGGCTCTGGCCATGGGCTTGGCAACGGCCGGAACCAGTCTCGGACAACTGGCGCTCCCGCCTCTCTTCCAGTACTTGATCGACCAATACGGATGGAGGGGCTCTGTGATGATAACATCTGCACTGGCGTTTCACGTAGTTGCTGCTGGCGCCCTCATGAGGCCACTGGTACCCAAAAAGCAAAAGAGGTCATCTAAAAGATCCAAAAGGAGCGAACTTGAGGATAAAACCTCTGACGCAACACCCAACAAGAGCTGCCAATCGACAGAGGTCGGCAGCACCGGCCTGTCGTTTCTCAACCCGTCCATTTTTGGCGGCGAAGATTTTGTCTGCTCCCCAGGTGCCGGCGACACAACTCTGGGAGAAGGCTCAATATTCCAAGGGAAACCCGACGTTGCCATGACAATCGATGAGACCGAGGATGAGGACAGGATCAAATATACCGACTCTGATTCTTGGAGTCTGTCTTCGACCTCGGAAGGAGACATGACCGCCATGAACAACAATGTCTGGGTACCAGTTGCCATAACCACCCTGGGGAACCTACCAAAGGAGAGGAGGAGGAGTTATTTCAGACGCAGACCTCGCTCTGCATCCATGGTCAGTCAGACCCTGGTCAAAAAATCCTCTGATTTAATCTGTCTTCTGCGCAATCCAAGCTTCCTCGTCTTGATGGCTATAGGCATTGGGCACGGCTTCGGTTGGGCGTCCACTACCTACCACTTGGTATCAAGAGCTAAATCAATTAACATCGAGCCAGACAACGCTGCATTGCTTTTAACCCTGATGGGCGCCGGTAGTCTCATCGTTAAACTCTCCATAGGCTGGATCGTGGACAGGAATTGGATGCGTCCAGAGCTCTACTACACCTTGACCTTCGGTGTCTGTGCATTGGCAACCTTCATAACTCCTCTCATCACGGAGTTCAAGGTGTTGGTGGCCGTGGCGCTGGTACACGGCGCATCTAGCGGTGCAGCGAATGTCGTTGTTATGATGACCCCTCGACTTGTCGTCAAGCCATGGCTGGCCAATACTTCCATGGCGTATTTCCTCCTTGCCTGGGGCGTTGGTGAAATATCTGGAGGAGCTTTAGCCGGTGAGAAGCGATTTCATCTTTTCACAAATTTCCGGATCGGTAATGATCAGGTGCAAAGATGATGAACTAAACTTTGGGATAGAACGACTGTCATGCAAACAAAATCTACCAGGAATTTGATTGGTACCATTTAATTACACGTGTCTGGGCTGATTCTAGACCCTCTTTTCGGGAATGAATTAAAGTGGTATAAAAATTATACATTTAATCGTGATTGTGCAAGGGCATCTAATTCACAACACACTTTGGCGCTTAATTTATATAGGCTGTTAAACTCCTGTTGACAGTACAATCCTCAATGCGTCTCTTTGATAACAGATCGCTAAATGTTCCGGTTATTGTTTTGTAACATTTTTACGTACTGTGATGAAAATTTGTGTCTTCAAATTCCAGGTTGGTTTTATGATGCGCTCAATAGCTACGACTATTCCTTCTACGCTGCGGGCTCCGTGATGACAGCTGGATCCGCACTGATGCTCATCATCTACTTTCTCCAGCGAGCTAAACGACGACGTCAGAGGCTTCACGCCAAAACCTGCGGGGAACAAGCAGCACCGGTCCAGCCCGGTTCAAACCAGTTAGATTCGGAGCTTGCCGGATCGAAGCATGATGCCTTGGGAAGGGTCAATCCGGTATTTTCCACGAGGCAGGGGTTTGAGACTTGTATAGATTCGTGCGAGGGTGAGATAATGGGTGAGAGTGTACCAGTGAGTGAGGTAGATGCCGATCAGCTGGCAAGTCAATCGTGTCAGAGTAACGCAGCCTGCAATCGGGAGCGGAGTGAATTGAGCTAAACAGGACAAATTGTAGGGGGATCTTTGGGAAAGGGTTGTTATGATGTTGGCGAAGTTCTAGGAATTGAAAACCCAATAAATGAGAATGACTCACATGAGGACCATGCAAATTACACACTATCATCCCAAAGTGACACACATGCGGAAGTGCACAAACAAGAAATAGACCTATATGAAAATGAGACACCGGGCAGTGTTACTGGTCCAAGTCCACAGATTACAGAAAATCTGAGCACAAACGATTCCGATAGTAGGCCTACATCCGAAAGTGATAACGAAGGTGTGATGGGTTTTTAAAACACTTGGTATAAAGGTAGGTCTTACGTCAGTAGGATCCCATCAGAGTCACGAAAGGTGGAGCACGAGGTTTCTGGACCTGTAGAAAGGATAAATATCATGCTTGAAAGCATAAGTGATCAGGAAGATAGTGGCATTGAAAATCAACTATATTTCGCTGAGACTAGCGGGAGCGAGAGTTGCCTGTACGATCCAGAGTCTGCGAGCAGTGAGTGTTGGGATGGTGCAACAGACAGTACCGGTAAGTATACAAGGAGTCAGATGGGAGTGTCACAGGCCCACCATTGGTCTCAAATCACCCAGGACTCAGTGGACAATCAAAACCAAGGCAGGGGTAGTGAACATTGTGAGGAAGACAAACATTACAATGACCAATCTAGCGAGAAGATACAAAGGTAAGCGTGGTTTTTTTCAATCCCTGTTACATCTCAGGCATTTCAGTCGATGACAGACCTGGCGATGTAACCAGAGGCTGTGGTGGGTAGTTTGGATGGGGCTGGAGGACATGGTCCCCAAAAGTGAACATGTGTGAGGGTTGCTAAAGATTTACGTGGTGGGAAGAAGCAATGTATTGTTACTGAAGAAATGTTCTTGTGAGCAGTTACTTGGCCATATCGAGAGGGAATGAAAGTGGTTGAGATCGAGTGGATGACAAGTCTTAGAGTAGATGGGGATAGAACCTTCTTTCGATAATTATTTTGCATTTGTTTGGGGGGTTGTATACGCCAGTCCGAATTTCGTGCTATATCCACCTTTAGATTCAAATTTGCAAAAACTTCCAAAAACTACCGGGTTTTTTTTCTTGATAATATTCCAAAATAATTATTTTACATAAGTTGAAAGCATGTTTTTAAGTGCAGTTACTTTAACGAAGCATCCATTATCGTGTGTGTCTTTGTGATGTATATACACATTAAGACAATGTGATGCGCATATAGCTGCTTTCCTTACTTCTAACATGTATACTCGAGTGTAATATAATGGACAACAGTGTATTCACGTCATTTACTATATACCTCCTTTGTTAATATTAAATGTATTATATATTGTAACAATTTAAGTATTTGCGCCAGGTGATGTCCTACAGCAGTGTTTGGCATTTTTCTAAGTTCCTTTAAGTCCCTTGTATGACTTCACCCAGAAGGGCCCTTGGTTGGGGCCATGCATGGATTAACATTGTTGCATACATTAAACAGAATAGTGCATTGAAGCCCTCCCTCCCTACACTGGGTTGGGATCTATTCTTTACACTTGGCCATTTATTTTAGGAATTTCTTTGTTCAACACTTTCCTATAAAAACCTGGTGTGCCTTCATCCAGTGCGGATTCTGTGACTGGGCGTTGGCCATTTCAGTTCTTGCTGTTTTAGTAGTCATGTGCATCAGTAGGCCTGCACTGCTGTGGCTGGTGAAGAACATGTCAAATGTTGCAAGTTTACTTAAGTTTCTCTATGCATAGTTTTATTTGGCTCCCTCACTGACTATAATTTATCTGTCTATTATTAATACATTTGTTGAACTTTATTTTTGGGTTTCCGTTTCCTTCATTTGTCTGTTAAAATGGAAATCCGTTACAATATATATATATCACTTGCCGTTCTCTATTCTAAATGTGTGTGAAGTGTGACGCATTGCCTAAGCAAAATAATGAAGTATGTATTTGCGTGCTTTATCTATGCGGACTGTAATGGTTTGGCTTATGTTCAAAGATGTTGATTTTACCAGCAGCTAGCGTGCAGTATTAAAAGTAATACAGTGTGATTACAAAAATAACGAAACCAAAATGGCGGGAATCATTCAAATCACTCATGTTATTTTCAAGCTACGGAGTTTGAAACACAACCACCGTTTTAAAGCTCTGTCCACAGATCTCAAAAAAAGGTGTGTGTTCTTTCAGCAAAACAAAAACAATTCACACACATCCTCATGTGATTCGTTTTCGATTTGCTGAAAGAACACCGAACTTTTTTGTGATCCGTGGACAGAACCTTAACGGTATTTGTTTAAAACTCCGTAACTTAAAACGTACATAAGCCTGATGATTTGAATGATTCTTGTACTAATAGAAAGCTTATAAATTGGGCTTTTATATCCTAGATTTTGTAAGTGCTACATGCATAACTTCTCTACAACAATGGTCCCGACATTATTTTGGGTTTCGTTGTTTTATTTTTTTACTCAACTGTACTTGTTTGAGCAATATGGTACCGTCAACAATTTCAAGTAAACATGTATTTTATCAAGTTTAAAATAGTTTTCTTCAAATGTTTTTCTTCAAATGTTACTAGATTAGTTTGGTAGAAAAAATGTAAACGCTGCATGTTATTCATTTTGGAAAGGGCCAGGAATGCGTATCTTACAATTGTAAAAACTAAACTTATTTTTGTGTACTGGACTTTTCATCTATTTGGAGCCTGTCAAAATGTAAAATATATTCCTATTTCAACACAGGTTTTTTGAGTAGGCCTATACATTTCATTTACATTCAGATCTTCAAAATGGAACGTTGTGCAAATCGTGTGTACTCTATTTTGCTTACACCACTTAAGTTTACGTAGTTTCATTTATCATCAAATGGATAATTAACATCATAGCGAAGTAAAACTTCGCACTTGAAGTAAACTCCAAAAACAAAAAAATTGTTTAAGTATTTCACGAAAAAAACAAACGATGAAAACTCTCTTTGGTCCCTTTGGAAAAAATGGATTAAAAATTTGTCAGACAAACGTACAGCAATTATTGTTCCCCGAATATCCATCAGATTGACAGACTCCAGAGATCCTGAACGGCATCAAGACATCCTCCCAACGAGATGGATCCTAGACAAACAAAAAATCAATCAAGACAGGTCATTTTCATCGTGAATAGAAACATCAACTAAAAGTAATGAAAGAAATATCAACATAATTTTCACAACAAAGTTTCTGCATATGAAGTTGGCATTTCTTGCTTGATGGACAGTGAACGTTCCTCCCTTGCAAGTTCTGCAACACACTCTGAGTTTTCCTGGCTGAATCGAGTGACATTGGGACTTGCAGTACTAGATCTGGGTCATCAACTTCCCAGCTGAAACATACCAACGAGAAACATGCGCGGTAAGAAACGTGGAAGTGTTGCTATAATACAGCATGAACTATACACAAGCGCAAATCCTAACAAGTCAAAAACAAGTCATCACAAGTCCTCACAAGTCTTTCACAAGTCCTCACAAGTCTATCACAAGTCAATCCCAAGTCCATCACAAGTCAATCCTTAATCAATAGCAAGTCCATCACAACTCCGTCACAAGTCTATCATGCACAAGTCAATCACTATTAAGTCTATCACACGCCAATCACAATAGTCCATCACAAGTCATTCAGTCTCTGAGGCACATTTTCGGGACGATATTGTTGGAGCTGATGACTGATTGTCGTTTGTTTGGCCAGATGGAGGAAGGTTTCTAGATAAAGGAACGTGTTTGAGTTCCTCTACAACTAGGTACCCTAACTTTGGAAATTCTGCCCTAAATGAGAAGATAATCTCGATCAAAATCTGTAGCAAAGTCGTTTTTATTTACATCACTTTTCAGCGTTTAGGGGAGCATCGCCCATCTGGCCGTACTACAGAGCTTGTGATATACAGCTTGTACGGCCAGAGGCAGTCGGGCTACCCAGAATGGGGCTCACATTCCTACCCCCATGGTACATTCACAGGTCTACATTTCAATTTTGTGTTTTTCATTTTTTCATCGTTCCGTCTGTTCATTGTCATAAGCTAACTTTACTATTATTACAAGTAGGCCTAGTGACCGGCGGTGACAAAAGTGCCAGAAAGCAACATTCTACCTGTAATCTCAAATCATCATCTAATAGTTTTCCACAGAATATAAATTCGATATCAGATGGTTTCAATCCATCATTGCTATGGCAACGAGCAACGACGATCCATGCAGCTTAATTAAAAGCTACTTCAGAGTTACAAAAATGTACTACTGCGCGTGTGCACATCAAATTCAACGATTTAGATTCGGGAAAATAAACAAAGCAGATAAATGCACACAAGTCTATGGGAGACGTGGTAACCGAATCCACATATGATTTTTGCACTTTTGTTCTAGCCTGGTGCTTTAGCTCCCTGGTTGTAGTAAAAAAAGATGGAAATTTTTGTCATTCGCACAAACGTTGGAGCATACAAAACATCTTAAACCATGGTGCCGTTGAAAACAATCAACATTTTGCATTCTACATGTACTTCAGAACAAGAGCTTTTCTTTGATTTCGTTGGTACCCTGCTATGATTTTGCTCGCGTGTGGCGAACTATTCGGGCCCCGACCCTAATCGTTGTCATTTGTGAGAAACTCTCATCACATGACTGAAGATCAAAGTCCCTGAAGAACACCCCGCCACGGAAGCCGCCATTTCGAAAGAGCGCCACCACGTGTTTGAAAGAGCCCTACGCTCCACTTTTAACAACATTTCCTTATTTTAAGGCAATTCTAACGTCCTAAGGAAATTTCTAAGGAAATGAAAAATGTAATGAACTTTTTAATGAACTCCAAAGTCTAAAGAACATTTCAAAGAAAGTTCGAAAATTGAGGAAAAAGTAAAAAAAAAATCATTAAATAATAAATTCGTGTCGAAACGAAAACTTAGGCCATTTTCGGGGCCTACAAAGAGAGTCGAGCGCGAGGGTACGGTACAGACCGTACGTCATTGCTAATACACAAATAAATACCATGCGTCAAAATTACCAACGTTCAACTTTCATCGTGCAAAATCAACCTTCTTCTATCTCCTTTTCAATTTTTTTTATTCCAAGCAGTGTGAACTTGACCTTTTTCTCATATTTTGTTCAGTTAATACTTAGATAGGTTGCTGATGTACTTTGTACGTTGTCGTTACAAGAGTCTAGAATTGTAGTGTTTACCACATGGCTGCCACTCTGTAGCATATTCTGGATCGAAAAGGTTACAAAGTCTACATATTATATTCGGCATTTCGGAAGACTTGTTCAAACAATGCAATGGCCTGGCAGTATATAACAATATGTTGTGCAAGAATTGAAAACAACCACCACTTAAAAACAGAAGAAGAATACAAGCTCCTGGATCTGGTGCGAACTGGAGCAAACCGGTTTCTTTCACATGTGACTCGCAATATCTGGGAGCAAAGTACGGACTGACGCAGCATAACCCTGTATAATGACATCCTATCCAAACATAAGTAGTACAATTTACAAAAAAAGTTTACAACAACGCCGAGGTTAACCACCGCTTAATTGTTGAATGGAATTAATATAAACAGGCGAACTGGTAAAATCTGGATCCGGAACATGTCGTCATCAACAGAAACACAGCTTTGAAATAGTGACTTGCAGAAGAACTTGGTCCATACTGCTTTTGGACTCCCATACGATTGGATATAAATCTTTCTTAAATACGATATAAAACAAAACGTAAACATATTTGATATTGTAACTTCGATTTTGTCCAACGTTCTGAACTTGGGAGAAAATCCAGCTGGAAAATGGGTCGCAAAAGGAAAGAAAATGCGGCCATGGAATTGGAGCCAGAGCCGCCAGATTCGGGTTGGGCTTGGGTGGTCCTGTGCAGTGTTTTCGTCACTCAGTTCATGACCGTTGGTTTCCTTGCCTCGGTGTCCGTCTACGTGTACGTATGGATAGCTTTCTTCAATGGAAGCGCGGCGGAAACCAGTCTTGTTATTTCGCTTTGTTCCTTCATGATGGGAGTATTGAGTAAGTACACGGCATTGTATACAATGCATAAAATCATACTATAAACGTTTATTCTAGAAATGCTCACATTAATTGACCAATGAATGCAGTGAGCAAGAAAGATTGAATGCAAACTGCTCCTTGTTTGGTATGAGAGAAAAAAACCCAAAATCTAAGTAATGTGTACGTACACAAAGAAAAGAACAAAAATAGGGAAACAAGTAACAATAATCATTTGCCATACAAGTTATGTTCTGTTTATTGTAAACGTTGTGTTTTTGTTTTGAACTTTAATTAATGTCTTTTTATCTCACGAATAATTTAATCTTTCTCCTTCTGGCCGATGAGTGTGGAGTGCAAGAACCTGTTGTAAAGAGATTTTCTTTCACAAAACATATTCTGTCTATTTTGCCCAACTCTTTTGGCATTTCATTCGGCATTTGTAAACGACATCATTTTCCTATTCTGTTTAGCCATGCACCTTTACTGGCTGATTGTATTTCTATATGAAAATTAAATAAGTGTACCAATAGAGGCTATTGTTGAAGAGTATATAGAATAAAGACCCCAATGGTCAACGTAGAGCGTTCCACTGCCTTTTGGACGTCTAAAGGCAAAATGATAAAAAAAAAAAAATGCAATTAATTTATTCATTAAAAGAACACTCTCAAAATGCAATGTTGCGAAATACCGTGCGGTAGGCATATTATATTGAACCAATGGCGGCAGGGGTGGAATGTTTTAGAATGTTGAGGCGCAAATTGTACAGCGCGCGCAGCTCGAAAGTTTACAACCAAAACAAATTCCCCATAAATTGCCCTTTCCCAGGGCCCAGGTTCCACCGCCTATGCCCACTGTTTTAATATAAGTGTACCCACGGGGAAAAAAAGCATGTACTTGAAAGTTTGTTCTCTTTTTGCAGCGGGAAACACAATTGATAGAACAAGTACATAAAGGAAGCCGGAATGTGAGTTGAAAAGATTGCGAGCGGCCAAGATGTCGGAACCGCCGCCGGGTACCAGTTTTCATTGTGGTCAAAAGGTCACTACTCAGAGAGGACATCAGTCACCTATCAATGATAGGTCGTGTCCGAAACGGGCTTCCAGAGCTACGGCTACGTCTATTGTCAGCTTGTTCCTATAGTAATGTAATGGGCGAAGACCTAGACAATCGCTCTAGCCCCCTTTTTTTTTGCTATTTCTTTAGCTCTACTTCATATAAACGAGGGCGCCCTTTGTATGTAAACAAAAGAGTAAATTCACAAAATATATTAAAGCTGCAGAGAGTTTGTTGTGCTTAGAAAAGTTCGAACATATCCTCATCTTGATTATATATGTATCTTATTACATCAACTAAAATGAATCTATTTGCTAGTCAACTAACAGTTTATTTCACAGGTTTTATTTTTTTTGGTCGTTGCATGGATGGGCGGGGTTTTATAGACTTTAGAGGATCTTGTACCCAAGCCGTAGGTTTGCAGATAGTTTACCAAATGTCCTATATCGTGCCCAAACATCAATTGAAGTTAGCCCTTCTGTGGATAGTTTTTCTCGACCTAGTTTGTCAGCACAAAATCTCGTTCTCGGCAACAGTGAGTATACAAAGGGGGGAATCACTTCCATCATTCAGATATATAGCAGCTTCTGAAAATGAAAATTCTAATTTTTTGGTTACCCTTGTTTAGGTCCGATTTCAGGATCAATATGTAAGCGCTTTGGACCCCGTGTGACGGTTATGGCGGGAGGTACGATGACGTTTGTTGGTTTGGTAGTCTCCTCCCAGTCGACTAGTATAATATTCCTTATTATCAGTCTTGGATTTTTCACAGGTGAGGGTCAACTAAGGTAATTTCTTTCTCTTTAACTGTAATTCGTCTTGCTTCGGCAAAAAAAGTCGACGATAACTTGGACTTGAATTGTAGAAAACAAGATAACTTATGTTGACAAATGCATTACCAAAGTAGAAACTTCCATTTCTCATTGGAGAGACGTTGTACAATTGATGCCTTGTTACTGCTCTTGTTTGCTTGTAACCATCATTATTGGCAATTTCGTAACTTTATTTGCCAACGCCTGTCGGCAAATAAAATGGGCCATGCTTTCGGTTACAGACAGATTGACATTAACTGTAAAAGTGACTACTGATCGGATTTGTGATTTGTTTCCTTTTCCTTTATCCCATAGCCTTTGGAATGAGCATGAACATCAATGCTGGCTTTACAGCCTTGGGTATGTACTTCAAGAAACGTCTGGCTCTGGCCATGGGCTTGGCAACGGCCGGAACCAGTCTTGGACAACTGGCGCTCCCGCCTCTCTTCCAGTACTTGATTGACCAATACGGATGGAGGGGCTCTCTGATGATAACATCTGCACTGGTGTTTAACGTAGTTGCTGCTGGCGCCCTCATGAGGCCACTGGTATCCAAAAAGCAAAAGAGGTCATCTAAAAAATCCAAAAGGAGCGAACTTGAGGATAAAACGTCTGATGCAACAACCAGCAAGATCTGCCAATCGACAGAGGTCGGCAGCAACGGCCTGTCGTTTCTCAACCCGTCCATTTTTGGCGGCGAAGATTTCGTCTGCTCCCAAGGTGACACAACTCTGGGAGAAGGCTCAATATTCCAAGGAGAGCCCGACGTTGCCATGACAATCGAGGCCGAGGATGAGGACAGGATCGAATATGCCGACTCCGATTCTTGGAGTCTGTCTTCGACCTCGGAAGGAGACATGACCGCCATGAACAATAACGTCTGGGTACCAGTCGCCATAACCACGCTGGGGAACTTTCCAAAGGAAAGGGGGAGGAATTCTTTCATTCCCGGACGCAGACCTCGCACTGCATCCATGCTCAGTCAGACCCTGGTCAAAAAATCCTCTGATTTAATCCGTCTTCTGCGCAATCCAAGCTTCCTGGTCTTGATGGCTGTAGGCGTTGCACACGGCTTCGGTTGGGCGTCCACTACCTACCACTTGGTATCAAGAGCTGAATCAATTAACATCGAGCCAGACAACGCTGCATTGCTTCTAACCCTGATGGGCGCCGGTAGTCTCATCGGTAGACTCTCCATAGGATGGATTGTGGACAGGAACTGGATGCGTCCAGAGCTCTACTACACCTTGACCTTCGGTGTCTGTGCATTGGCAACCTTCATAACTCCTCTCATCACGGAGTTCAAGGTGTTGGTGGCCGTGGCGCTGGTACACGGCGCATCTAGCGGTGCAGCGACTGTCGCTGTTATGATGACCCCTCGACTTGTCGTCAAGCCATGGCTGGTCAGTACTTCCATGGCGTATTTTTTCCTTGCCTGGGGCATTGGTGAAATATCTGGAGGAGCTTTAGCCGGTAAGAAACGATTAGTAGAATGTAAGACCAAGGAAGCATGGAAAGTAGAAAAAGTAGTTACATCATTTCACAAATTTGTGGATCGGTAATATGCAAGTGTAAAAATGGTGGTTTGGGATGAAGCAAGGTACACGCAATCAAAATCTAGCAATTTGATTGGTACCATTAAATTACATGTGTCTGAGAGGATTCTAGATCCTCTATGCAGGAATGAATTTGGTCTGAAAGAAATACATTTAATCGTGATTGTACAATGGCATCTTAATAATCACAACCAACTTTGACACTTAATTTTGGCAGTTGAACTCTGTTGACAGTACACTCTCTCAATGCGTCTCTTTGATAACAGATCGCTAAATGTTCCGGTTAGTTTGATGTTTGCGATGCAAAGTAATTTCTTTCTTTTATTTGAAATTCCAGGTTGGTTTTACGATGCGCTCGAAAGCTACGACTATTCCTTCTACGCTGCGGGCTCTGTGATGACAGCTGGCTCCGCACTGATGCTCATCATCTACTTTATCCAGCGAGCTGAACGACGACGTCAAGGGCTTCACACAAAAAGCTTCGGGGAACAAGCAGGAGCGGTCCAGCCCAGTTCAAACCAGTTAGATCCGGAGCAAGCCGGATCGAAGCATGATGACTTGGGAAGGGTCAATCCGGTATTTTTCATGAGGCAGGGGTTTGAGACACGGATAGATCAGTGCGAGGGTGAGATAATGGGTGAAAGTGTGTCAGTGTGTGAGGCAGATGTCGATCTGGAGGGGAGTGAATGGAGTCTGAAGGGACAAATGGTAGGGGGATCTTTGGGAGAGGGTTGTAATGATGTTGGAGAATCTCTAGGAATTGAAAACCCAATAAATGAGAATGACTCGGATGAGGACCATGCAAATAACACACTGTCATCCCAAAGTGACACACATGCAGAAGTGCACAAACAAGAAATAGATGAAAATGAGACACCGAGCAGTGTTACTGGTCCAAGTCCACAAATTACAGAAAATCTAAGCACGAAAGATTCCGATAGTACATCCGAAAGTGATAACGAAGGTGTGGTGGGTTTTGAAAACCCTTGGAATGAAGGTAGATATTATGTCAGTAGGATCCTGGAGTCACGAACGGTTGAACACGAGTTTCCTGGTGGTGTAGAAAAGATCGATATTGTGTTGGAAAGCATAAGTGATCAGGAAGATAGTGGCTTTGAAAATCAACTATATTTCGCTGAGACTAGCGAGAGCGAGAGTTACCCGTACGATCCAGAGTCTGTGAGCAGTGAGTGTTGGGATGGTGCAACAGACAGTACCGGTAAGTATACAAGGAGTGAGATGGGAGTGTCACAGGCCCACCATTGTGCCCAAATCACCCAAAACTCCGTGGACAATCAAAACCAAGGCAGAGGAAGTGAGAATTATGACGAAGACGAACATTGCAATGACCAACCTAGCGAGAAGATACAAACAAGTGACCGTGGGTTTTGCAATCCCTGTTACATTTTAGGTACTTCAGTTGATGACAGACCTAGCGGTGAACCAGAGGTTGTGGAGGGTAGTTTGGACGGGGTGGAGGAGGGTGTGGTCCCCAAAAGTGAACGTGTGGAAAGGGTTGCTAAAGATTCACGTGGTGGGAAGAAGCGGTATATTGTAACTGAAGAGCTGTTCTTGTGAGAAGTTATACTTGGCCATTCTGAGAGTGGATGAGAGTGGATGAGAGGTCTTAGAGTAGATGTGGGGACACAAGAACCTTCTTGTCGAGAATTAAATTGCCGATTTGTTTTGGGGTGTAATGCCAGTCCTTATTTTATGCTTTATCAAACTTCAAATTCAAATGTCAAAACAACTTTTTTTTCCTTTGAAAATATTGCCAAATAAGCATTGTGTACATAAAGTTCAAATCATGTTTTAAAAGGAGTTATTTTGACCATTATCCATTATCGTGTGTGTTTGTGTGATGTATATACATTAGGACGATGCGCATATAGCTGGTATCCTTACTTCTAACATACTCGAGTGTAATATAATGGACACCAGTGTAGTCAGTCACGCTATCTATATATCTCTTTTATTAACATCAAATGTATTATAAATATCACTTGCCGTGCTCTGTTCCAAATTTGTGTGTGACTCATTGCCAAGCAAATTCAGTATATAATTGAATGCAAAACTAGGGTCTTTATCTATGCGGACTTTAAAATGTAAATAGCGGTTTGGCTGATTTTCAAAGATGTTGATTTTACCAACAGACGGTGCAGTATTCAAAATTGTATTATGAAATATACTTGAGCAGTAGGGTATTGTGAAACAATTTTAAGTAAACATGTATTTTATCAGGTTTCAAAACGTTTTCCGCAACCAGTTACTAGATTAGTTTGGTAGATAGAGGTGCTTAAAACGCTGCATGTTATTCATTATGGAAAGGTCAAGGAGTGCGCGTAATGCAACTGTAAAATTTAAGCTTATTTCTGTATATTGGACTTTACATGCATTTTCAAACCTGTCAAAATGTAAAATATATTCATTATTCGAACCTAAGTTTTTCGAGTAAACCAATATACATGTACATTATATTTCATTCAGAGCTTCAAAAGCGAACGCTGTGTAAATCGAGCGTACTCTATTTTCTGTCAACACTTAAGTTTATTTATAGTCTCGTTTATCATCGATTGTGTAATAATTAACGTCATTGCGGCAGTTTCTATAATTTATTAGATCATCATAATTATCATCTTTTCCGTGCCACCGTACGTAGCTTATCTTATGTTAATAATTATTGTCGTGCTCAGCTGGTTATTCTATGCATGCTTTTCTGCAGCATTCGTGTAATATTGCTAAAACCGCCATTTTTGAAATAAAAATTTCAGATGCACTGAAATGAGCAATCAGTGAGACTGATTATTTATCGAAGTTGCAAAGTCCACAGCGGCCATTAGATACAGCATGGAGCTATTAGTGTTGTGATATGAAAAAGAGCGCCCTCTAGCGTGAAATGAGGTGCAGCCCCCCCCCCCCGGCCCCCCTTCGAATTTTCAGCAACTGGCTGGCCTGTTGGCCCCCTAAAAATTTAAGTCAAATTTGTTGGGCATCTGACCTTGGTGCCCTTTCCTCCCCCAAATAAAATGCTGGTGCCCCCAAACTGAAAAAAAATCCTGACTAGGCTTTACGCCACTATATACTATACAGGGTGTATAAACACAAACAAAAACTCGGATGTAAATGTAAACAATGGTAACGAATGCTCAGTCATCCGTGGCCACAGACACACAATCAAGGTATCATTGGAAAGAGGACACATTGGCATTTCACATGATTATTTTATTAGAAAATATTTATTAGATATTTTTTTTTAATTTACATTTACATTTGGGTTTCCTTTTTTTTTTTAATACACCCTGTACTTCTGAGGATTGGCGAGCTAGTAAAGTTTCCAGATCTTGACGCTAGGTGGCGCTAGACTGTGCATTATAGACCCTAAGGATGCACCCTTGCACTAGTGCTAAATGCCCATAATTCAATTTTTTTTTTTATAATACTCAAAACTCAAAAGGTATTTAAGATGCACAGAAAAATGATGATCAACATGTCATCTTTCATTTTCTTTTCATTTTTTGGTGGGTTGACTGTTGACTTTTTTCGAGAAATTCTCACCCAAAGAACACGACCCCTATTTTCCCCAACTTAGCGGGAAGGTTGCCATCTTGAAAAACGATCCCTCCACAACATGGCAAATTGCATTTAAAATGCCCGAACTTGGAAGCCCCAAGTCCGGGCCAGGGGTTCATCGTCATATCTTTTCAATTCCCCAATTTTATGGCTCTCAGAACTCTCTAATATGGAATATTTTGAGGGTATAACTTTTGTTCATGAGCTCAGCGGATGAATTTAGGCCTATTTACATGTGTGCACCCCTAAGGGTGCAGGCGAGTAAATAGACTTCCATAGATTATTAAAAATATTCAAAACTCTCTAAGATATTTTAGACACACGTCGAATTAAAAATTATGCCATCATCTTTAATTTTCCGTTCAATTTTTGGCGCTTATCTAATGATTTTTAGGAGAAATATTCCATCCACAGATGATCATCCCTAAAAGCAGGCCTGAATCCCATCGCCATTTTGAAAACGGACCCCTACGCTCCATTGCAAAATAGAGCCATTTTAGGGCATGATTTCATCAACATTTCACACTAAGACGAGCTCGCAGTCCTCTGCACAGCTTCCATCCTTCTTTTTCTTTTTTTTACAAATTCTTAAGTTCACGGCCCTCAAAAAACTCTGATACCGGAGAATTTGAGGGCATGCAAATCGTGATTTGGCCGGCGTATAGGCAATTTCGGGCCTATTTTAGGTCCCCAACAAGGAACCAGTTCCCTCCAACTGTTTGACGAGGATACAAAGCCTTATTGTAAGCCAGGATATCCCAAGACATTTCAAATTCAAAAACTCTGGTAACCTCAGATCCCATCGTGAGATCATGAACTTTACCTGACTCTTGCAGCCACCAACAGGGGGCGTTTTTCATGTAACAATATCGAGGAGTAAAACGCAAACTGGTAGCCACTGCTTCCAAACTAAACATATCTCACATTTCTCGATTTCATTGTCGATTGTGAAGTTGTCTAGCTTAGAGGGCGCTCTCGAACAGTTATTAATTTTACACTCTGTACGTCGTCTTTTTTATTTAGAAATCGACATATTAACTTTCATATATTATGTTACTTCATTTTATCAAGAGCCTCGTTCTAAGATTTTGAAGTAGTTACATGGATGGCCCTATTGTGTGGTATTCAGCCAAAAATGAATTTATTACCGACCTTTACAAAAAATGTCAAAATAAACGTGATGCCTTTGAAAGTTGTTAATACTTTGCATAATACTAGAAATTGTAAACTTCTTAATTCCAGCTTAAGAAAATTATATTATGGCGAAAAGAGTTTGATACCTTAATGAACTCTTCTTTTACTCAAATTTCAACCATTTTCAATTCGCACAACTTGTCAAACCACATACCACACACTTTTACTTTGCTCTCTTTAAGGACGTTAAGGAGTAAGAATATTTCAAATTAATCAAGACACTCCGGTATGAAGCAAAGGCCCGTTCGTCAACCTTGTATGTGAAACATCCACCACGCTTTAGAATTGCATGTAAGTTGTGTATGTCCCTGAATCATGTTGTAATCATTGTATTTATTCGGTGGTTGTCTGATTGACGATTCCTTGGCACGAATAACCATTATTAAAGTGTCTAAAAATTTAACAGGAAGACTCGTCCTTGTTTCCCGGGCTGATTTCAGCCATTTCCTTATCTTGCTGTTCTACAGTGTGTATCCCCTGTTGAACCTCGTTGTTACTAGCACCAGAGTACATGGGATTCACAACTCCATTCTCAATGTTTATATCAAGACGATCTCCCTGTGTGTCTACGGCAGTACGAGGCCTTTGCTGTGCTTCACCGGTGCCTGCTTCGTCAGTTTTGCTCACTAGCTTCTTGTCTCCCTTAGTCTTTCTTTTTTCTAAGAAGAACATAATGGTTGCTAGGATAGCTACAATGGCAAACACGGATCCCGCCATGAAGTACGCGTTGTTGTAGCTTGCGAGGGTGTCATAGATCCGACCTGTTTCAAACAAAATAAAAAAGAAACGAAAGGTTATTTTCCTTGATGTAACTTACCACTTCTGGGTGGACCTCTACTTTCTTAATTTGTGCAAGAAATTAACCCAGAGCTGGACAAAGTCCAACCACAGAGCAATGGTTCAACTTATAAAGGTACAGTAACAAAAAGGCACTCTCGGTGAGTTTGTAATAGGCCCCGCCGAAGAAACTGCAAAGCGATTCCGTACCTGCTAAAGTACCTCCTATTATTTCTCCAACACCCCAGCAAACAAGGACAATACTGGTCGCCCCAGCCACCTCAGACGGTTGCACCAGAGCCTGAAGAATCACGAAGATCATCGGTTCTGCCACACCGGTGGCCGCACCGAAGAGCACACAGGCCGCGACCATGGGGCCAAAAGTTACGAGAGGAGGCAGAATGAAGGAGCCTAGTAGATTGCAGAGGATGGCCAAGGTGTAGGCGATTATTGGGGAGATATACCCCTTATCGACGAACCATCCGTGACTGATTGAAGTAACAAAGGCTCCTACGCCCATGAGAGTGAGCAATGTAGCCCCCTCGCTGGCCTGCAAGCCGACAGACTCAGCACGGGCGTCGAGATGAAACACGACCGAGGCCCAACCGAAGCCGTGAGCCATCCCGATGGGTATGGTCAGGACGAAGCTTGGGTTGCGGAACAAGCCCGAGAGGCCGTACTGGTCCAACATAAAGGACTGGAAGTGGGATAGGTGTCGTCTGCAACGTCCGGCTAACGATTGACTAGAATCGCACTGCGATGCGTTTAATGGTGGATTGCTCATCTCGGGAGAGTTTGTTGCTCCTGAGTCCGTAAGGGAGCAGAGATCACGAGGTTTGCTGTCTCCCACGGGGGATCTGTCTCCGACGTCAGCCTGCGTTTCTGCTTTCGGCTGCATCGCTTCCTCGTCATCGTCTGTTTTCTGCCACAAGATCTCCTTGTCGTCAAAACACACTCTGACGGAATCGTCGTCGATTGGTGAGTCCGAGCAAAAGGTAGAGTCACCGCTAGTTCTCGACTGTGCCCGATCAATAAAACCCTCCTCTCTGGATTTTTGAGCAGTCTCACTGTTCTTCATGGAATCATCGCTCGCAGGATTTGTCTTGGACTCGGACTCCTGCTTCGATTTCAACCTCGGCCTGCGCGCCTTGGGTGACAGCGGACGCATGAGGGCACCAGCGGCGATCAAATTCAACATGATGCCGCCTAATATGACCATAGACCCTTTCCATCCGTACTCGATTATCAGGTAGTCTAGAAGAGGGGAGAGGGCTACCTGACCCGCTGCAAAACCCGACGCGGCGATGCCGAATGCCAGAGTTAGGCGCTTCTTGAAGTAAATGCTCAGAACTACCAAACCGCTGTTGACACACATGCTGAAACCGAGAGCTGTTTCCAGATTAAAAAAAAAAATGATTAATTCAATTTTATAAGTAGCTTGGCTCGTGATAGGCCTACATTTGGATAAATGGCTTTTGACCAGTGTCCATGAACAAATGAAGCGATGAAAAAATATACTCTGCGATTTTCATCACATGGCAGGATATCCAAGTTTGGGACCATTAGAGTGTTCAAGAAAGCGCAGGTTCAAATCGTCTTCCAGTTAATTACTTTTTACAACCTAACAGAAAGATTTTTTTTTAAATTTCCTCCGAGGAAGGCCTTGTGAAGACTGAAATATGAGGCCATTTTAATTTGTTTATTTAATTTTCAAGTAGTTCGAAGAAGACGTCTCGGTTCTTATTACCTGTTACCAAACTCATGCTCAAGGTCAAGTAGAGTGTACTGGTGGCAAATGCAGATATCAGCAGTCCTAGTGATGACAGCACGCCCCCAGCGATCCAAACAGACCTCACGCTGAACCGGGTGATCAAGACACCAGCAACCACGCCTAACAATGACCAAGGAGATGTAATAAACTAGAGGTGACATTCGACCGGGGTCGCCATGCAGACTTTAGTAATTGTAATTTACTCACCATATGTATCATAACCAACACAGTGCCTTATGCATTCCCCCCCCCAAAAAAAAATATCACGAAAGCCTGTTTTTTTTACACCTGCCGCCGCTTTGCCGCGGCACTATAGTGCGGTGGCAGATATTTTTACCTTGCCTTACGTATTTCCAGAAGCCAATAATGCCAGTGATAAACAAAAGCTATCAACGTCAAACTGGCGTCGCATCTATAGCTGTGTAAAACCAGGTCCCCTAAATCAGAACACATGTGTTTTTACCCTTGGTTTTTTTTTTTTTTTTAAAGGAAAGGTTTGATTGAAATGACCCGAATTTTGAGGACCACGAAATTATTTCGCGCAATATAAACCTAAACAGCCTACTTAAAAAAGGTAAACTGAAAATGTTCAAGGTGTAGCTGATGTGTGACGGTTACAATCTACTTTTAAACGATCTTTCCAAAATTATCAATCCGGTCGAAAGTTCCTTTACGTCCACGTTCAATTCCATGTTCTGTATTCCGTACAGTACTAGCCTTTCGCCAAGGCCATCGTGGCTTAGAGCGGCGGAGCTGCGAAAGCAAATTTTGTGCAAGCATCCGGGCGCGTCGACGTGTCCGGGTAGTAGCCACGCGCGCACTAAAAGGCTGATGATTCATGATTGGTTGGAATTTTGCTACCCTTTTGGGGTAGCAAAAATCGAGATTATAAAGAAAAACATATGAAATTCTTGACAAGTTGGAAAAGGCCCTCGTGGCTTCGCCACTCGCGTGTCTGGTCTCCCGCGCCAGTCGCTTCGCGTTTTCGCCGCTTTGTCTGATGCCGGCAAGTTAAGCCACGATGGCCTTGGCGAAAGGCTAGTACAGTCAGGTTCGAAAATCACGAGGGGGTCCAATTTACAGAATAATTGCAGGCGCTGGATTGTTGGCTGATGATACGTGCGTGAACACCGTGGACTTTGACCTAGCAAACGGATTCCCGCCGTGGCGCTGCGGCGGCGGATCCATGACTCTTTTTTCTTCAATTGGATGGCTACTATTGTCAACACGTAAAGAAATCCAAGGCCTGAAGCATGCAATGGACGGAGATTTTGCAGTGTCGTTAGACGTTATTCCATAAACAATTAAGATATGTTTTTCCCCTAATAACTCGTACATCATTATATTGGCACTGATCAAACAGGGGCGGCAGAACCGGGGGGGGGGGCAGGGGGCACTTGCCACGGATTTATCCAAGTGCACCTCTTGCGGACATAAAATAATGTGCCCCCTCGAGATGAAAAAATAAAACTGGCCCTAAAATTTCGGATTTGTTTTCAGTAATCAATTCCCAAAATGGTGTAAAGAGTTCTTATAAGAACGAGGAATATGAAAACCAAGCCCAAAACCCTTACAAGTTTGCATAATGACTGGTTTTGAAGAGCGCCCCCTACTTTGGAAGATGGTACCAGCCCCCCCCCCCCCCCCCCCACCCCACCCCACTATTTGATTTTACGGAGGCCAAGTGTCTGGTGAAAAAAGCTTATCGACATTTCAGCACGGATGAGCAAGTGCCCCTTTTTGGTGACCCCCGTTTGAAAACCGTTTCGACGCCGCTGAGACCGGCGGAAGGCGGCGGGTATCCAAACCACACCATGAACTCTTCATAACAATTGATGGGTATCATGTAGGCGTACACTACAGGCGTTTTTGCAGATTAAATGAAACTAACTTGGGATACGTACTCCAAAAACCCATGAAGAATGACGAAAGTGAAACAACCAGGCTCGTATCCGTCGCTGAGCTGTCGAAGAAATCCATCCACACAGGGACATAGACGGCCGCAGCAGCGTAGAAACCAAACGCCAGGGCTTGTGACGAGAACGTACCGGCCAACACCACCCAGGCCCACCCGCCGTCCGGCGGCTCCACGTTATGAGCTCTCCTCCGACCGGCGTCCGTGCTTGGAGACTTTTCGTCCATTTTTACCCGACCAAAATATGGATCGAAAGCTGCTTTACTGATAGTATGTGACCGAAAGACAACTTCTCTGGTGACGTGTTTTGTCGTTTACATCGGTAAACAAGGGACATATTTGTAAATGGTCCATGGTTAAACAGGGGTGCAAAACTATATATTGTGCAATGTTTAAGCTCTGACTATAAAGTAAGTTATGTATATTGGGCTCAAAGGTCGCACGCTATGGTTCTCTATCCGGTGCAGCCTAAATCCATTGGGTGGGTTGGGGAACCGAAACGGGGACCGGGACGGGGACACGAAGAATTAAAGTTTGTTGGTCAACTTTCTGCTTTCGTCACGTACCATATACCCGCAACAATCTTTTCATGCAGAGTAAAAGTGAAAAAGTTGCAGGCGCAAGGCCGCTGGCAGACAAGAGCACCCCCTTATCCACATATAAATGATGATCTAGATTCTGTCAAGGGGGCTTTATACAGTCTCAGCTGATTTTGTTTCCTTACAAATTGAGGTAGGGGTTTTCACTGTGCAGTTAAGTGGCATAGCCAGGATTTTTTTCAGCGAATTTTCTTTTCAGATTTTTTTTTTTTGGGGGGGGGGGAACCTGGGGGCACTGGCAATTTGTATGGTGAGTTTGTCTCTGCATTCAATAAGGGGCGTTGAACAATAGAGAACAATATAGTGTCCCCAATTCCCGAGCGGTCAATTTAGCGAGGTGTACAAAACATATGGGATGTCAGTCCTAACAAGTTATAGTACAAACAAAAGAGGGACAATAGGGGTCCCCAATTGCAGGCAAATACACACTTGTGTGTGTGTGGTGCCCCCCCCCCACCCCAGGTCCCCCTTGGCAACGCCACTGCCACTGGGAAAATCAAAAAGTGTCCTTTGAGGAAAGAGAATTTTCAGAAACGTCCTTTTTGTCTGATGGAACGTTGGTCCGGTTATTATAGAGACCTAAATGAAATTGGATCGGAGGAGAATTTCAGGAAAATACTGTAGGCTCTATTAAAGGCCTATACGCACAGCAACAGAGTTGGATTGGGCCGCGCCTCTAGCTGACTTGACGGTTTTGGGTTCGTTTTTATTGAAAGAAATATTAGGTCCCCCGTTATTGCATCCCCAAGTTCAAGAATAATTCCGGGTTTTTTTGTTACCTTTTGAGTACCAGAATTGAGGTGCGGATCCAGATTCGGCTCAAGGGGGTGGGGTGTTAGCTGGCGGGGGGGGGGGGTAACAGACAAGTACTTTTTTCGGCATGATTTCCATTTTTTTGCGAACCAAGATGCGTGGGCTTAAAACCCCTCCCCTTTTGGTAAGCTCCATAGTCTGTTTTAAGTCATTTTTTTCCATGTGATGACAATTGAATTTAATTTCGCGTAGACCCGTATTTCGCGATGCTGCCATAGGCCTACGTACGTTCATTGTATGCAGCGCCAGCAGCGCGCTGCACGCATCTAGGACATAAAGAACCTAGTCTATGGCTGCACGCCGTGCAAACTACATAGCGCCCTCTAGAGGCGGTTGTTCAACCGGGAAAATTTGACTAAAGTCAGACGTAGACACACTGACACTAGATAAGTGTCTCTTGAAATTACTTCGTTTATGAGAATTTATGGTAAGAATGAAGCGTATGAAAGACACGTATTAAATACCAGTTATGTTTTGCCACAATTTTAGAAGACATTTTAATTTGTCATAAACACAGTTGAAAAGGGTTTCTTTGCTCTACAGTGTCCACGACGCCAATTTTGTTGTCCAGATTGAATTTCACGGATTTTCAACCCAAAATACATAATCGTGAGTATCGCCCCATTACTTCATCTTTGACATGTGGAGAGGCAGTAGGTGCTTTGAAAGATATTTTTGTTAAGTATTTTGCGTGACTTTTGGCAACTTTTGAAAGAAGGCTTCTCTCCGTCAGACGGAGAGAAGCCTTCTAATTCTAGACATGATATTGCTAGAACTTTAGAAGTAGAAAAGTGACACTCTCCGAAATGAGGATTAATGCATTGTGGGGCGCGCGCTATAGTACGACAAACCGCATCCCAAATGTCAAACTAAAGGAGTTCTAGCGCCCCAGTTAGTGGGTCTAGGGCCGCGGTAGGGCGCCTGCTGTTCAAAATTACAAAAAAAATAGTGTCAACAATTGTCATTGCATTTCATTAGAATTAGAATTTTGTTAGGAGAAGTCAGCTAGTTGCACAAGTCATTTTAGAATGATGAAAAAAAAAAAACCACTTTGGACTCAGAATGATGAAAAAAAAAAACCACTTTGGACTCTAAGTCTAACTCAACCAAAACTAAAGTAAAGAGGGGCCCGTAACTATACAATTGCCAACAAGAATTGTGCAGGTATTTGAATTGTTAACTTATCCATATTCCACAGAAGATTTACCTTGAGTGCCAACTCTACAGGCAAACATTTTTAGGCAAAACCAGAAGGGTTTGAAGTACAAAAGACTAGGAGGGTTGAAGCAAATATTAATTCCGTTTATATTAATTTAGTCAACAGTGAGGCAAGACACCATGGCAGACCAGGACAGTCTCACCCAGTCCCCAACCTGGAAAAAACCCTCGGACATCATGAAAGTCCGTCTCCAGAAACGACGAACCAGCAGCCTCGGGAACGCTCGGTCGCTAGCAGCGAAAGCCGAGAGGCGAGACCGACTCTCAAGCGGTGAAGGGGATGCGAACCACCGTCCAGGCAAGAGGCGTAACCCCTTCGGTCAGGACGGTGCACCCCCGGCTAGACGGAGAGCCTCACAGAACAATGATGCGGAAGATGAGAGGGGAGACAGGAGATCAGACGAATACGGAGAGGACTCTCCCTCCATGGGGCAAAAGGAGGGAATGGGCGGAGTCAGAGGAGAAGTAGGCAGGGGGAGTGAAGTCAGTCTGTTTCGGGCGTTGGACTCTGGGGAAGATGAGGTATGGTAATTCATTTTGGGAAAGAATGTAGTATCCTCCCTCCATGGGGCAAAAGGAGGGAATGGGCGGAGTCAGAGCAGAAGTAGGCTGGGGGAGTGAAGTCAGTCTGTTTCGGGCGTTGGACTCTGGGGAAGACGAGGTAATTTCATTTTGGGAAAGAATGAAAGAATTTTTGTGGAAAGAAAAATGTTCCTTAGTCCTAATTTCATGTTTTTTTTTCAACACATTTGCAATGACTGACCAGACCAAAAAAAAAAAGGTTCTGCTTCCGGTTACCCGACCTACCCTAATTGTATGGCCCTTAAGTTTTTATAGACAAGTTTAAACAACAAAATTCCTTTCGTATTGTCTGTCTTCATGAAAATGTTTCTCAACAATTGTTTCTCGTCAAAAACGCTTGCAACATTCCTGCTGTGCGTTGTCTGCCTACTCACATTTGCTATTTTTGAAAAGAAACCATTGCTATTTTTGGCGAGCTGTGAAGCAGATGCGAGCCTATGTAATACCAATTTCCGTCCGTCTGTCCTGGCGTCCGTCCGCCCGTCCGTTCTGACCATACCACCCTTGTGGGGTGATGTTCCTTTCAGGACACATCACCCCACTATTTTCACAATAGAAAAACATCACCTCAGAAGAGAATCTTTAGAAAAAGGGATAATGGGAACACAATGCTATCACCCCACAATACCGTCTGGCTGGAACGTCCGGCCGTCCGCGTTCAGATAAAAATGTTGAAGTTTTTGGTTCTAGTTAAACTTGGGGAAAAAAATTAAATGCAGTTGTCATGTATCATCTCTAGGCCTATAACTTCAGTTAGGTTCATATCATTGCAGTAAATTTTATGATTTTATTGAGGAACTTTAATTCAAGGAAATGTTAAAGTTTTTAATTGTTACATGTACATGTACGTGTGTGTATACCGGTATAACATGTACATGTGTGTATACCGGTATAACATGTACATGTACACTATGCATTTTGGGGATGTGCATGAGCTTCTGGTTTGATCTTTTAGTTTATGGGGTTGGAGTAGGGATGGGGTAGGGGAGGGTAGGGTGGGGTGGGTTGGGGGATAGGGGTTGTAGTTAGGGTTTGTGTGAGTAGGATGAGTAGGGGAGCTAGGATGGGTGGGGCGGGGTGGGTTGGGGTGGGTTGGGGTGGGGTTGGAATACTGGGTTTGGGTGGGGTGGGGATTTGTAGGGGTGGGGTGGGAACAGGTAGGGAGAGACAGGTAGGAGGAGACAGGTAGGGAGAGGATGGGCATGGATGTAGGGGTTGGGTTAGGAGGGGGTTGGGCAGGGGGCGGGATATAGGATCAGAGTAGGGGTTGGGTTGGGGATGTGTAGGGATTGGTAAGGATGGGTTGTAGGGGTTGGATAAGGGAAGGGGGCAGTATATAGGGATCAGAGTAGGGGTTGCATGGGGTCAGGTGGGGATGTATGGGTGGGGGAATGGGGTGGGCGGGATATTGAAATTCGAGTAAGGGTTAGGGTGGGGATGTGTAGGGTGGGTAAGGACAGATAGGGGAAGATAGGGTAGGTGGGTGTAGGGATTGGGGTAGGGGAGCGGGAAGGAGATAGGGATTGGAGTTTGGGTGGAGTTGGGATGTGTAGGTGATAGGGTGGGGATGGTTAGGGGAGGATGGAATGGGTGTGGGTAGGGGGTTGGGTGGGGGAGGGGGAGGGGGCGGATAGGGGATGGGGTAAGGTTTTGGGATGGGGTAAGGTTTGGGGGAGGTGGTGATGGTGCTGTGTCTACATGTACATGTATACCCATTCTTGTTCTGCATTTGTGGCGACTACACAAGAGTTTTCCCATGGTAATACAAGTATGGGGAGCAGAAGACACTGTTGGGGCTGCAAAATCCACAACTGGGTCCTAATTACCCTAACAATGGAAAACTCCCCCATAATCCAGTGACGGCTAACCTATATATACACATGTATTTATCAGGTAATCTGTTGACTTTTTATGTTGGCATTTAAAAACTGACCCCTACACCTAGGCACATCAACAAGAATCCTGATGCCCTTCCATCATGCCCATCCCCAACCCTACCTTCAGCCTCCCTTCCTGCCTTGGACAGCGAGCCATGGCGGCTTCGCCGTTCTAGTACAAAATTGGGAACTGAAAATTGGGAACTGAAAATAACTATAACTCTGTCAGATTTTGTTCGATTCCCATATTCTATACATCATTGGAAAGCTTTAATCTTTTCCAATGAGTCCAAAATCCCAGATTCCAAGTGACTGGTTATGTGCTGGAGGGTCACATGTAAGTAATCAGTTGTTTTCCTAGTGGCTTTTTAGATTCAAATAATAAAATAGCTCAAGCAACATTATCAATTAAAAATGTGTGGATTCCATGCACAAACTACAGAGCTCGCTTGCTCAAATCGTAACCTCTTGGTAACTTGCATGGCACTTCAGCACTTCAAATGAAACGGAGCTTATCAGGATCAGCTGGCTGATTTCAATCTAATGTACAAGCCAATAAAGGGTATTTTAGAACTTTGTGATAAGAATAGACTAACACTATTTTAAAGGGAATATACATGTTCATGTACATCATTTGCTTTTGGTGTAATTTTCAGAAATGGATGGAATTGGGGGGTTGGAAATATATAGCAAATATAGTTACACTGACTTTTTGAGGTTTTGGGTTCGAAAATGCTATAAAAACCAAGAAAAACGATCATTTTCCTGTAGTCTGGTTCCCTGACTCCATATAAGAAGAAACAGAGCAGTTTACATACATTGGGCAATTGTAAGGTCAGGGAACCAGTCTAGCTGGCTCGTACCCGTTCATAGGTTTGTAATCGATTGCAAACAAGTACGATGGTCAATTGGGGCCAGTATTTGAAAAAAACGCCAGTTGTTTCCAACGCTGATCGGCCGATCAGCATTGGAAATTGATACAAAAATACCACTTGTCTTGAAAATGACAGTATACCAGGTGCCATGATTTTACAGGATGCTTTACACTGTCATTCACTAACAGTCCAGCAAGGTATTTCAAAATGATTTGGTAGTTTTATTTTTTGATGTTTGCAAATGTTGTATTTTCCCTTTAATCAAAGACAGTAATCATCTTTTGTTTCCTTTTCTCTAGGCTGTATTTACGGAAGGGACTGAGAGAAAAGAGGCACCAACGACAGAGTACCAGCGAGCGCTGAGCGTCAGTAGCTCAGGGAAGACAGAAAGACCGGACGAGGAGACGGGAACAGAGGGAGAAGCAAAACTTGAGAAACTTGTGAGTTTTCTGTGGTTCACTTTCTGTACAGTATCTTTGAAATAAACAATGATTTACAAAGACAGTTTATTGTGTGTGACAAATATAGTGACATTCTGTTGCACACTTGTGATTTTGCGTCCACATAAACTTTTCTGTGGTGCAAATGTTTAATGTAAGGGACACCAAATTTGACAAATTGGACATGTCACACTGCCACATATGATTTTTTTGCATTATTAAAAAAAACACCCAATTCTTGGGGCAAGGAAAAGTGTGTCACTCCCTTAAAAAACAATAGTGAGATAGGTACAAAGAAACTGACCCTCTGGGACCAGCGAACATTTCAAGTGAGCGGGACAAGAAACAAACACCCTAACAATGTGCTGTTCTAGATCAGCGATATTCCAATATCGGAGTGACGATAATGCAGTCATTTTGATAAACTTTTTGGCCAGCATTTTAGCATTTGTATCAATTTTGCTCAACATTCAGCCCTATTTTTCCTCCTCTGCAGACCAGTGAATTCCTTCCCCTGGACTGGAGCATCAAATCCAGGGTGCGCTTCACCTCCCCGCACCCCTTTAGCTGGAGTCACCCTCTCAAGACCACCGAGGAGGCCAGCGGGATTTGCTCCTTTGTGAGGTGTGAGGACCTCTCAAGAGCACATCACAAAACATCTGAGGTACTACTTCTGTGAGATAGATATTTGGTTTATTGTCAAAGTTATCCTTGTTGGAAGTAAGCAAGTATTTTTTTTTCTCCAGATTAAAGATAATCTGGATATGGGCAGTTCTTTAGTGTTATGAAAGAAAATTTAATGTCCATTACAAATAAGAGCCCAGCCTTTTAAACCTAAAAATGTAGTTTTGAAATCTTATTTATCCATCATCTAGCAATGGCCAAGGAGATTACACACTAGGAGTTTTGGATCATTTCTCTGAATCATTAATTAAATATGATGGTTAATTGGCTCTGTCACAGACATTTCATTTCCTTTCATAACATTGGAATTGGCCTATGGGCTCCGTGCGCCAACAAAAGAGGGTGCCCTTTTACCTAGCAACGACATGGGCGGGACACATACATTTCGCTGGTTGACACCTGCCCACCGTTCCTTGTGTGTGATGCAATTACACCAGGGGATTTGTACTATGTACATGCGGGTATGCAGTGGCCGCCGCACTTCGCGGCAAAATATTGCAGTCAGGCTAGATGGCATCGTTTGGTCACCCCCAACTGTACTTTCTTTGCCGGTGAGGGGGGTACTTGTGAACGGAGCGGATAGAAGATTGCAAATTCAGTTCATATTTTGAACTTTTTGGTTGTGCCATTCTTGACTCACCATTACTAAAGAGTTAATGGATAAAGCCCTTGACTCTCGAGCTAATGTTGTCAACATCAGACTGGCTCTGTAACGTAATTTATACCAATTAATGGTAATTTACTGTGGGATATCGGGTCCAAGGACATCGTGAAAACATGTTTGCAGCAAATGTTTTCAAGAAGACAAATGCAAGACTGGAATCAAGACCTACAATTTAATATACAGCTTGATTTATTGAGGACCATTATTTTTCAAATATTGGGCTCCGTGCACCAACAAGAGAGGGCGCTTTTTTACCGCTTTTGAGAGCCCCGTGGACGGGACACACCACATGCACGTACTTGTTCACACACGTACAGAGTGAAGTATGCACGACTTATTGTATTCTGAATGTACACAAAGCCACAACGTCTCTGCGTGAGCGTTGGGCGCCATCTGCGATGCGTTCGAATGTCTCCCCCAACTCTCCCTTTCTTGCCGGTGAGGGGTGCTTGTGCATAACGCCCATAGTTGTGTGCACTTTTATATTCTACTTTTCAAATAATCATTCCAACAATTTTTTTTGTTTTCGTTGGAATTTAATTATACGCAATGTTATTCATCATATTCCATTCCATTTATTCATCATATTCCATTCCATTTATTCATCATATTCCACACAGAATGTCTCAGCAGTGCATAGCAAATGGAAAGCTAGACTTCAACAGTCCCTCATGATGTGGAGTCACCCTCATCTTCCCTGGGTCAAGCTGTATCCCCGACTCACGCTACGATCAAAAGCAACCAGGTCGGTATAAACTGAATAGTAGACTAACTTTCCATCAACCAAAGGCAATGCACAACTGTTTCCAAACCAGTGTCTTCTCAGATTCCTAAGATTTTGGGAGGATGTTATAAGATTATTTAAGAATGTATTTTTACATGGGACCTGTTTCACATTAATTTTTTTTAGTGGATTTTGATGATTTAGAAAGGTTCCTTGCTATAAAGGGCTTCAAACTAAGGGTAAAAACTTCATTTACTTTTTTTCTTTACTGTTTTAGTTCAATACTTGATTTATCGTACAACTCAAATTTCCAAACCTTGCAATATTCGGTCAGGAATACTGCTTTCAGGGTGACTGTAAGGTCATTACAAAATTCTGCTAGATGCACTTCAAAAATCTGCTAGATTTAACAAAAATCTGCTAGATTTAACAAAAATCTGCTAAATCACCTATTATTACAAGAAATACATTATAAACACTTAACCTCGCATGCAAATGTTACAAAATTTCCCAAAACAAAACAAAAATCGTCAAATATTATTTTAAAAAAAAATATTTTTTTAAAATTTTTTTATTTGCACGTGTCTAGCCTGGCTTGCACTGGTCTAAAGTACTTGACTGTGTACTAATACACGTCAGATAACCTCAAATTGAAGCTTATTCAAAACTAATTAAAAAAAATCATTCTGCTAAATTTTCTTTCAAACTTATTTTTTCCCCAAAAAATTCTGTCAAATTTAGCCCAAATTCGACTAAAATGGTCACCCTGACTGCTTTTCTGCACAGTTTTTCCTACATGGAAAAGTCAAGGTACATGGCATGCTCCAACAGGCACTAAGTAGCATACTGAATTGTTCAGGAAAGTTACAGTTTTCAACTTTCTATTTCAACCAACAAGTACTTTTTTTTTTTAAATTTGCATCATTTCCCTGTCCGGGAGGCTTTGTTCTTATATCTTCATGTTTGATCGATCTGTTACACTAAGAAATTGTTGGCAATTCATCAGACTGCCATATAAAATGAAAAACTTTTCTTGTCATTTCTCAGTACCTCATTTGCTGCGTTTGATGAATCGATACAAAAAGACCTTATGGCCAGTTGGTAAGTTATAATGCAAACAATTTTTGTATTACACCTTTCTTGAAACCATTTTCATTTGAAAAAAATATATTATTTTTCTCGGTACCTGCGGAAGATCTTGCAATTAGGAAATCTGGAATAATGAAGATGTACATTTTGAACTTTTCAGTCTAAGAATTAATGTTTTTATGAAAACTTTTCTGTTTGCTGTTTTATTAAATGTTGCTTACCCTGGGATATTTTTTGAGTTTCATCCCCCAACAAATAAGTTCCTTTTCTAAATTGTTATATTCTTAGGAGTACAAAAGTTATTCACTTTTGAATGAGATATCGACCGAAAATATCAGCTGAAGTTAAGTAATTGAAATGTTACTTTATGAAGTTTGAATTACTTGCAGTTCGACGATAATTCCGTTCTCGCTGGGTAGGCTGGTTCCCGACCCACAATCAGTATCGATAATGTGTGGACCGGGAGCCAGTCTGCTCACAAGGCGGATCTGTTTGTGCCCAAAATAAGAATTTTTTTTTTTTCAGACGGTTGCAGACACCCAAAAACTAAAAAAGAAGGTCTTTTGGTTGGAATAAAACATACAAGTTGAAAATTTACAAAGAGAGAAACAAATTTGTTGAAAAGCATATGGAAAGCAACTTTAAACTGTTCCAAAACACTTAGTAACATTTACCTCCCTTTTGTGTATGTGATCAGGTCTGAAAGCCTCCGCTCAGTGTTCTACCTCCTGAGGTCTGGCCACTGCCCCTATTTCTACCTGTTAGCCCACCAGTACACCGTACTCTTCAGGGCTGCAGGAGTGGGTGGGGTCAAACACATACACGCCCTGTTCAACCCAACAACAAAAGGGCTTCGCGATGCATTCAAAGAGGAAGGTATGAAGTAGAAAAATGCTGTGTAAATTTGTTGTCAAATTTCTTAGTCAACAAATTTCTATAAAGTGGCATTGAATTTTTGTTGGATAGCCATCAAAACCTGAATGTGCAATGAAGATTTATGCACTACATTTTTTTCACAGTTTTTGCTGACGTAAAGTCCTTCTTTAGCATAAACTAAAGAGGGTCTATGCCACTACTTCAAACACTGTTATTTCCCAAATGACTCTGTACTGAACATCCCTTTCCAATTTAGCTTCCAACACACTATTTACCACACAAGCCTTTCATCAGTACAATTACGGCTACACCTAATGATAATGGGTGCGTTCCATTAGCTCACCCGGGTCGACTCGGGTTAGCCCCGTGCCGTTTGATTAGCTCTGACGTCATTCTCAGGGTTCATTCTTGGGGGTCAGCCATCACAGACCCTGCTCGTTGAGCAGAGTCATTGGTGCAAATACGTCACATGCATGCATTGTTCATTCCAAGAAACGGACAAATATGGCAGCCGGACAGCAGAAAAGATCAATTGGACCCCAAAATCAACTTTATTTGAATTCTAAACATAATCATTTATCAAGCTCTTTGTGACTATAGAGGCCGCTAATTCCGGCCTGACTGTTACTTTTTGCGATTGACGGAAAAGCAGTAAATCTCAAAGTAAGGCCATGGAGGAAGGAATGGTTAGACTCAGTCCGAAAAGGGCATTTCGTGAATGGTTACAGCAACGGATACGGACATCACATGAGGATCGTGATGGCCTATGGTTGAGCAGTCGATTAGCCGGGCTGTCGTGGCTAACCCGTCTAACTTTACACGAGTCGATCTGGGTGAGCTACTCGAAACACAGCCATTTATGGATCCAATGATGTTTGTTACATTAAGTTTTCTTTTTTGGCCACTCTGTGACATTAGGCACATGTACATATAGCAAAAAAATAGTATTTGATAGCGTAGTGATGTATACACTAGCGGTGTATATAATTAACCTGCAAGATATTCAACTTTGCAACAGGCATTGATTACAGCCTGCCACTGGCTAAGCTGGAGGATCAGCAGAACAAATCCAGATCAGACTTGGAGGAAGAATTCCGAGAGCAGTACAAGCAACCATCGGAAACGGAGGGAGAGTTATCCAAGGCAACTCTCTCATGGTTTGTCTTTTTCCTTTATTTTTGAGTTCCAATGCAAAAAAAAACAATGCTTGGAAACTAACTTCTTGATATTTCTATCATAGATGCTATGGTTTTGCCAGTCCAAGTGGACAAGATTTTTCCTCTTTGTCTCTATCTCACTGATTGACTGACTGACTGAATGACCGAATGACCGACTGTCACTTGTGACTTAGACTAGTTGTGGACTGATTTTCAAAGTCGAACAAAGAAATTGACTGGAGCGGGGTTTGAACCTGCGACCTCCGGATTACTGTTCCAGTGCTCTACCAACTGAGCTTTCCACCCCTATGTTGGCAGTTCCCCAATTTGTCAATGTCTTTTGTTCAAGGGGCGCTAGTCAGAAGCCATTAACCCGTATATGCCGTGTAGCCAGGGATCACACCCAAAGTCACGATGGTAGCAGCATTAGCAATGCTGCAAACCAGGGAAATAGCAAACGGGGTTCACACAAGGAGGATACGGCTCTTTTAGTTATAGACTAGTGAAGAGAGCAGCGCAGTGCAATTCTATAAGATCACCCCTTATTACTAATGAAGGGGCTAAATCTGGCCAGAGGCATGAAAAGACTTCCAGTGAATGTTTGTACTAGCGTACTAATTTAATAAAAGAATCAGTCAATCAGATCAGAAGGGGATCAGAATCTTTCCCCTTCCCGGCTAGTTCAGGTGTCGAATGGCAAGATGTAGAAACTTTGTGCAGTAGATCATGGGTTCGAGCATACTACGGCTTATACATGAAACTATTGAGTGGTAAAATCCATTAAAATTCACACCTGTTTCTTTCCTCCTTGTACAGTGAGGCAGATATTGGCCAGATCCTTGCAGGAGATGATGAAGACAAAGATGGTGAGGAAGAGGAGTTGGCAATAAGTCAAGATGACGACGCTGCCTCCTCATGGCTGCAGAGCATGGGATTAGATAAACAACAATTCCCCTCCCTGGAACCTAGCAAAGTCAATTTGTATCCTTTGAATTGCAGCTGTAATAACCCAATTGTTGACCCTCACACCATTTGATAACCCTCACACACCCATTTGACAACCCTAACATACCCATTTGGTAACCCTCACACACCCATTTGAAACCCTCACACACCCATTTGATAATCATACACCCATTTGATAATCCTCACACACCCATTTGATAACCCTCATACACCCATTTGATAACCCTCACACACCCATTTGATAAGCCTCATACACCCATTTGATAACCCTCACACACCCATTTGATAACCCTCACACACCCATTTGATAACCCACACACACTCATTTGTTAACCCTAACAAATCCCAACCTTGCGCACCCATTTGTTGGCCCTCCCACACCCACTTGTTAACCCTCACATGCCAATGGTCTTTATCCTGAGATGTCTGAGGTGCAGGATCTGAAGGAATTTTGTTGAGGCTTGTGAAGAGAGCCGGGCAGTGCTATCATACAATGAATGGGCTAAATCCCGCCCATTGTGAAGACCAGATGCATGAAAAGACTTCCAGTGAATGGCTGTTCTGAATCAATTGAATAGAATTTTGTGCACTCTGGGACCAGCATTACTAGGCTTTCCTTGTCTCCTTCCTTAACACATTGAAATCAGGCAGCGAGATCATCTCATGAGAATAGACAACCGTCCAGAATCCATGGTTCTCGTCCAAGGATCAGACACCCAGGCCCTGTACAACTTCCTCCTCAACACCCGAACCACGGTTGCCACAACGGGCGCCACGGCGGGGATACCACCCACCCTCCTGGCGCCTGTGGCATTCCAGGGAGCTACACTGGACAGCGTCAAGGTAAACATGGGGTAGAAAAATTGAGAAGCGCAGAAGACTGAATGTTCCCCTTACTGCTTCTATTGTAGTATTTGGGATTTCATGATCAGTAAAGTTAATGGTTGGTACAGGGCGAGTCAAAAAAAGCGGAACCCAAACCCCATAAAATATATTGAATATTTAAAAAATATGTAGCACCAAAAATAATAATGACTGGAAAGCCAATTTCATGAGCCACTTTTAGATGAAAAAATTACTGAAATTGCTCAATCCGTTCAAAGAATATCACCATTTAAACACAATGACCCTAAAACCTGTCTCGTCCAAAAAAAGCAATTCATTGTGTGTTTTGACTGTTTGTAACAATAAAGAAAATGACAAAGAATACTTGTTTTAACAACTGTCACCAAACTGTAGTACACAATATCTTTATATAACAACCCTGGTTAGGCAAACAATATGCTTTATAAAATCTACTTTTTTTAAAGGACGGGCCTTCAAAGGATTCTGTTGAATATTTTTATCGTTTAAACTGAGATTTTATCGCTGGTGATGTTTGAAGACAATTGCAACGACGATTTTTGAAATCGCATTTTTTTGGACGAGAGTGGTTTTAGGGTCATTGTGTTTAAATGGTGATATTTTCTGAACGGATTGACCAATTTCAGTCATTTTTTCATCTAAATGTACCTTAAGAAATTGGCTTTCCAGTCACTATAATTTTAGGTGCTACATATTTTTTTAAATATGAAATATAATTTGTTGGGTTTGGGTTCCGCTTTTTTGGACTCACCCTGTAGTATTCTCTCTGAAGAACCAAATAGAGCTTATGCGTTGGAGGCGTCTCAGAGGGTATCTGCTGCGACGGGAGGTGCTCCCGACAGGCGGGAATCAATGTGTAAAGTTACGATGTCATGTGCGCGCATCTGGGATCATCTAATTTCTTGTGTAGCCAATCAGTGCGCGGCAAAAATGGCTGCATGAATGGACGTGGCCATGGCAGATTGTTTGATTGTTATCAACACACGCACTGCCCTTCTGAAGACGTCACATAATCACGTCTATGTGGAGGAATCGTCGTCGCGTAGGAATCGTCGTTACGTCATGGGTGCCGTGAGCATGGATGCGATTATTTTGTGTCGAGATGCTACGTGTTCCACTAGAATCACACAATTTCTCAGTTTTGTGAACGGAGCATGACTTTTGTGCTTGATGCCAACGGTTCCGTCGTGACGCACGCAAATTGCGGGTCGACCTGAGGCTGCCCTTAAGTATAAATGTTAATACACTAAATGTAATTGGCTTTATAGGAATATTTGATCTATGCACTTTCATTGTAATTTCAGTTGATGGAATATTTGCCTTGCTTTTCGATATTTGTTCACATCCATACATTAACATAGTCTTGTGATAATCTATATGTGCTATATAGTACTTGGTAGTTTATATGTCGATGAAGGGCAAAACCCATTATTAAAATATCATATTTGGTTCCCATTTTTGTGTGTGTTTATCCTAAAAATAATTAATAGTTTTCATGTACTACAGTGAAATACTCGTGACAATTTCTATGTAACACTAACACCTGTTTGTTACGTTGTTGAAGGGGAAAACCCCAGTATATAGATATATCTGATTTCAGTTTTTCTCATGATGAACCTCAAACATTTTTAATAATTTTCATTATTTGTAGTGGAAACCAGGCGTGATGAAGCAAGCCGTCGGCAACAAGCTCCAGGAATCCTACAGCTTGGAAATCACCGGTCCCCTGCTACCTCACAACATCTACCACGTCTGTCAACTCCTTAACGAAACCCAAGGGGCCGACTTCAGCGGGACGTTCAACAACCACGACCCTACCCTACCTTTCAGTCTCGTCACAACGGAGACTGCGACCGATTCAAAGACTGAAGCAGGGGAGAGTTTACAAGAAGACAGTCGGGGGAAGGACAGCTTTGCAGACTACTTGGCAGCACAGGGAGGGGAGAGGCATGTGGGTATTTTGAAGGAGTTTGCCTACACCGATGGACTGTACCAGTGGTGGAAACAGTGAAAAACCCAACATTCTTAGGCTTCGTCCCAATTACTTGGCTACGGCTTGGAAGAACACATGCGTCTATGGTAGGAGTGGAGTGGAGTGCTGTGGCTCATGGTCTGGAGCATTGAATTTGTGGTCTGCGGGTAATTCCGCGGGTTGTGGGTTCGAGTCTCTGCGGTGCTGTGTGTGCCCTTGGGCAAGGCACTTTGTCACTCCTTGCTTCTCTCCACCCAGGAGTAAATGGGTACCTGTGAGGGCGGTTTCGATCCAACTCGGACCCAAACCAACTCGGACCCATGCCAAGTCGGACCCATGCCAACTCGGACCCACTACCAACTCGGACCCATGCCAACTCGGACCCACTACCAACTCGGACCCACGACCAACTCGGACCCACTACCAACTCGGACCCACAACCAACTCGGACCCACTACCAACTCGGACCCATGCATGACCAACTCGGACCCATCGTTTTCAATCATTCGACATCGTTTTCAATCATTCATTTAAAAAAGTTTGTCCACTTCTCATCTGTTATTACAGTGATGCTGTTTAGTATAGATTTTCATTGTAATTGTAAGGTAAATTATCTCATATCTGTATTGCAGCAGTATGACATTTTTGTCGTTGTAAAGCGCATTAAAATGCTATTTTGAAATGCACTTTAAAAGTGTAATTAATTATTTATTATTTTTATTTGTTTTCCATTAAAACATATTGCGCTTTAAAAGTTTAACCAATTGTTTATTTTCATTAAAACATATTAATTGACAGAGTCGTTCACACCATCTTGCTAAATTTAACAGCAATTTATTTCGTTTTTAATCCAAACTTCAACGTAACGAGTATACAAATTAAGAACAGATCTTCATAGAAAAATAAAATTGGAAAGTATGGCATTTAAACATAAACACTTTTAAACATAACATTATTTACTCAATAAATATAAGTAAACATAAGTCACTAAATAAAATAAATAAGATATAAAAACGAAGTCTATTCTAATCTCTATTTAAAAAAAAACCACATAAACACCATTGCATACACTGCAAGAAAAACGAAGGTTTCATATTAAACAAAAAAGTTAAATCAAAAAATTATTAAAAAATAAAAAAGCTTCATAAAAAATTCCACAAAATTCAAAGCCAGCATGTGAATTAAAAAAAAAACAATTACATATAATGAAAGGCCTAAATAGTTATTTCAAATTAATAACTTCCTCACTGAAACAAAATGTGCCACTTAAAACCACTTGTTACACGACACAAAGGCCTGCAAAAAAAAGCACGTATATATCAAGTTGTACAAATGACATACGAAATGATACGATATGCCTAACCTATACTATACGCTATTAATACCTCTTGATTTAGCTTCACAGGTCACGGTTTCAAACAGCTAAGCACGTTTAGTTTCATGGCGTTCAAAACGATAAGTGTTTAGCAACAGTATTACTGTACGCATCATAAAATAGCGCTCCACACAGCGGCAATACAAGAAAACAACAAAACTAAAAGCCCCATTTTGCCCAATGTAATTACAGAATATCTTCACTATATAAGCACTAACATTACGATCACCTATAAATATAATCTCTGAAACTAATGATTGAGTCATTGTTGGGTCCGAGTTGGTCGTGCATGGGTCCGAGTTGGTAGTGGGTCCGAGTTGGTCGTGGGTCCGAGTTGGTCGTGGGTCCGAGTTGGTAGTGGGTCCGAGTTGGTAGTGGGTCCGAGTTGGTAGTGGGTCCGAGTTGGCGTGGGTCCGAGTTGGCATGGGTCCGACTTGGCATGGGTCCGACTTGGTTTGGGTCCGAGTTGACCTGATACCGTGAGGGCAGTTATGGTTATTGTGGTTGATTTAGCTGCTTTGCGCCGAAATGGCAGCATTGAGCTGTATACTCCCCAGGGAGCTGAGATGGTATTTGGAATGTTTCATTGGCCCAGTGAGCAGGGTAAATAATAAGCGCCTTGTATCCTTTGGCAATTTGGCGCTCTGTAAGTCCAGTTGTTATTCATGTTTATTAAGGGGCTGAAGATTTGGACGTGACCTTAGTTACTTATTGAGCAAGAGGCAAAAGTATTCAACTTGTTGCCTTAAGACGGTCAAGAGATACTGCCTAGATGGAAGCAGATGTATATTTGTTGGAGTTCTCGACTTTTAGATTTTATTTTGTGATGTACTTTTTGTACATATTCAGTCTGGCCAACAAATTCTGTCCGAGTTGAATCAACCAACCAAGCTGTTGGGGGTTGTTTATTCGCAGCAGAAAAAAAATGCCTTTTTCCTATATCAATAAAAAAAAATTATATCAAAAAAGAAAACTACATCCAAAATTCATAGGTTGTGACAATCTTGACTAAGTATTATGTAATGCTGGCTTAAAAGCTGCAAGCAATCTAAAATATGTACATATTAAATTCTATTTATTGAAGTTAAGTATTTGTATTGTCCCATTTAAACTGAAATATTTCACTTGTGAAGAAAAACAAACTCTGAGCTTGCTTTATGTCTTCATCATTAAAGAAAAGCGTATGAATAAATAACACTGGCAAACGGTATTTCAGTTTTGAACTTTCTTTTATTTTTTTATTTTTATTTACATAAACTTAAAAAACATAAAACTTACATGGATTTGTGAAGTACATGGTTTAGTGAGCATTTGATAATGGTTGTCCATCACATGAACTGAATGTGGTTAAGGTAACTTAACGGCTTGATTAAGGCTCTGGATTGCCTTCAAAATCGAGTAATGCAGAAAACGGAATACATTAATTTCGTAAACATAATTGTTTGAACAGAAGCTTATGTTTGAAGCTTTGGACATTGACCTATTAGTCCCTGTTCTGCCCCAAACTGCCCCAAACTGCCCAGCCTGTTACTCATTATACCGCCCCAAACTGCCTCTGCATGCTATGGTATTCAGATTCATCATGGAGTTAATACAATGTATTACAATGTAGTACAAGTGCTAATGGGTTAAGTAAAGAGCTAGTATGTTTTAGCAAAGACCTGATCATGCAGTTGTGTGCATGCCAGTAATCATGTGACATTGTCATGTGATATCATGTGACAGGAGTGTCACATGATTTGGGCTCCAACACACACGAGTCAGTGAAGTGGTGTAAGTTGTTGGTCGTAGACTCGGCTGTTTGGATTCCTGGACAAGTATTTCCAAAGTGATTAGGTGCATACATGCAAGTGATCACATGATACAAGGCATGGATCACATGGTATTATCAGGTGATTGGTAGAGTGATCAGGTGACACGAGGCAGTTACGGCATGGAAATGATTGTGTGATTTGGAGTGTTGATCAAATGGATTTATCAATTGATGCAAGGCCTCAATTTAAATCAACGATCACATGATTGTTCAAGACATAGGGCCAAGATCAGGTGCCAAGGCTTTGATCACATGACTTGATCAGGTGGTATGAGTCCCATTTTCTGCAGAGCGACAGCGGCGGCCTGTGCCTTGGCCTGTTTCTTGTTGGGGCATGAGGCGGATGGCTGGTACTCTTCATTGTTGATGCGCACCTACAGAAACAAAAAAGAAACAAAATCTCTGATTAAAACCTTTCTAAACATGAGCTTGTAATTTAAAGGCTAAAACTTGAAATTATATCCTTGAATAGATCAATCCGTTTTAGCCATATCTACTGTGCATGCGTGAGACAATACATGTCACTCCGATGCCACGCTGTATGCTCTAGCTGAGTGCGTCCAACGCAATGCACACAGATCAGACTTTTGTTGACATTCGGTTGTGCAATCACGGCTGCGATTGGTCAAACAGTCCCAAACATTCCAATTTTAATATGACCTTTAGTGCATTGGACTATTGTATGAATATTGTACTAAAAACTGATTGGCTGTCCAAAGAAGGCCTAGTTACAGAATTTCTTAGGTAACAGTTAACTGCACTGTCTGTAGTATTGCTGTGCATGAGCTTATGTTCCAGGAAACTTATAGAATTGCTTTAAATAGTCTTACAAATACAATGCAAGGTGTTATGCCCCCCTCTTTGAGTCAACCTTACTCCTCCCCTTCCCTTTTTGAACATACCCTAAAGATTAAGAACCATGTTTCAGTTGCTGTGCATGAGCTTATCATGTGATATTAAACTGACAGGTTTGCTTTAATGGGTCTTCTGTCGATCACATTTAAACTGTTATGCCATAACCCCCCCCCCCTTAAGTAAACCTAGCTCCTCCCTTCCCTCCTCTGAACCCACCTTGAAGATGAAATTCTTCTTGTGTGCCGGTCCCTTGTCCTGCACCAGATCAAACGCCGGTGGGGCCCACTTTCTCTTGTTGCATATCTCCATGAGAGCTGAGACTGGGTGCTTGCCTGACAGGTCCTTGAAGACCGTCTTGGGGACCGCGGTCCTCTTGCGTCTCTGCTCATCCTCTGCTACCAGACCTGGGAGTTCAGAACGTATGAGTCTCCAGTGTCTTTATTTCATATTTCATAGGGTTGCACACATCCAAAATAAAAAATTAAAACGTTGATATTTGTCAGGAGAGAAAAGTCCAACTTGTTGAATAGCACGGACAGTCCCCTTTTATTTCCAATTTATTTTAACGAGACCCAGAACCAAGTCGCATGGCTCCAAGTCATTCTCACACACTGCACCTAGGCTGTGGACCCCTTTTCAAACTGTAGACACTTTGAACCAGTTCAAATCCATCCTCAAATCTCACCTATTTCACAAAGCTTATAACCTTGTAAATTAGTAAATTTGGCACTTTTTTATCTGCTTTTCATGTCGATTTGCAAAGTGCATCAAGATTTCTTTCTGTCTCCATCACCACTTTGCCATTGTGTCCTAACTTGTCAGTGCTAATTTTGACCTCTTTCATAGAGGCCTTGTTTGCTCGTCTATCCATGACAATGACGTAATGAACTTAATATCATTGGATACAGGACGTCCTGGGTTTTTTTCCTTAATATAGTTGTCACTTTCTAAAATGGGCCATTCTTAGTTATGTGTGTGGCACATTGTACAGAAACGTATGGTTACATGTACATGTGTGACATTTGTTTCAGTTTACTCAGTACATTTCTGATAATTTGCATTTGAAAATGGGCATACTTTATTTTGAGACACCTTGTACATCTGCACCTGCAGTACTCCATTACTCTAAACATGGTGCTTCACTACGACCATTACTTTTGTTAAAGTACACTACACTTGAATCAGTTCAGTGCAATCCTGCTTGCTGTACCTTTGCGGTCCGTTTTGACGTCCAGAGCCAGTGGTTCCAGCGCCCCTTCGTTGTTCTTGCCCAACCCTTCCCCCTGCCGCCAGCCCATCTTGGCCATCAGCATGGCCCCCTTGTTGCCTCCAGTGATCGGTGCCTGGTTGCGGAACATGTTCTGCAGGGTCAAGGTTTTTTTTTGAAGTTCGGGAGAAAAGAAAGGATGAAAAGAGACAAGGAGAAACAGTGTGTTAAAATTTGCTTGAGAGTTGAAAGGTCATCTACTGAGTATTCACGTTCAGTGTGAGGTCATCTATTGCATATTCATGATCAGTGTGACCTACTGCATATTCATGAAAGGTCACGCCTGCTAACTATTACCAATGTTATGAAGTTATGATTATGCTGCAGCTATTCGTTAGAACTGATTTATGTATACCTCGATTTAAAAATTTTAAAGAAAGAGTTAAATAGACTTAGCCCTATTTATACTCTCTGAGCAATTCCGTAAATCCAACGTACGCCCGACCACATGATGTACAAAGTCGTTAAGGTGGTGGTACCTTAGTTTGGTCTGTAATTGTTTTCTACTCATTAGAGATTGTCGCATTGTGCTACCATAAATCTTTTTCTTATCACTTATTAGATGTCACATTATAAGTGATGTATCACATTCACTTTTCCAACAGCAGCTCAGTAAAGTGTCTGCCGTGTACGTCCAAATTTACGGAATTGCCCCTCTGATGTTGTTTCCTAAAAAAATATACACTAGAATGTCGCTATAGTGAAAACGGCTATAACGAATGTACCCTTTGGCAACCAAATTCTATGCACAACTATACAGGGCCGTGGTCGTCAGCTAGAGCAAATGACCACTATACAGGACATTCGTTTATGGACCCAACTGCATTCGTTATATTTAACTTCTACTGTAGCAAAACTAGTTATCGAGTTATAAAGTGCATCTTATTTGAAAGCATTGAAACCTATTACACAATTGATATGTACAGCTTTTTATGTATTTTTAGTTTCCAATTAAAAATTAATTTAACCTTTCAATTTTTTAAAGGTTTGGAAACGCCCTTCAAAGGGTGCTTGTTGCCCCTTCAAGCAAAACAGGAATAATCAGCCCAATTTCATGGAGGAAATTGCTTGGGAAAGTTTTCGTGCTACACAAAAATGACTTGAGAACCAGTTAAAAGCAATATACAATGCATGACATTTTTCAGCTGGTAACCCGCTTTTGTTAATCAAATTTCTATGCCAAACATTTCTAAGAAATTGGGCCTCGATTCCAAGTGCCTATACTGTATATATATCTTTTGATAATGCACACAAATGAAATGCACTCAAACAAAAATACTTCAAATGTGGCTGTTCAATCCTAACTCACAGCCAGACCTGTGTATAAGAGATCTTTTAAGCACACACCAATAACTGGCCAAACTGGAATAAATGCAGTTTTTCTTTCAGAAACAATGACATTTGATTCACAGTTGAGCCCCTCTCGCAGCAAGTCGACGTGTGTGTGCTTAAAAGTACCTCTCACCTACCCATACTGTGCGGAACACAAATCATTCCAATCGGGTCCCTGTGGCGTGTGGTGACTGTAGGATCATCCAGTGACTGCTGCAAAGTTCTGGGTGATGTTTTGCCTGTAACAAGTTTCCATTTTTTTTGGATTTTTTTTTGTTTCAAGAGTGCTGCCCTGCACCCATGGCAGGAGTGGACGAATCCACTCCTGCCATGGGTGCATGTGTACACCGGGTGGGTCCATTAAGGGTTTCAGGGATGATTTGGCTGAGGTAAATTCAGCCAAGCCAAATATCTCTGATGTTGTCAAAGATCCATTTCAGATAGTAGTAACAACCTAAACTGATTCTCTGCAGATAAATGTATTGACTAAAAAGTCCTGAGGATGTCATCATTCCTATTTGACAATTTTAGCAATACAAAACATGTACTGGCTCACATGGCCTACAAATCCTATCAGCAATAACCCATTTTGAAACAATCATCAAATCTTTGCATTTGCCTGACTGTAGCAGTGTTGTAATTTAGTACATTGCCATGAGTAAAGAGTATGAAAATGAGTACTTTGCCATAAGTACGAGTACAAGTACAGGCAATTCTTTTCTGTTGGTAGGAGTATGAGTACATTCTCATGAGTATGAGTACGAAAAGGGTACTCGAGGGTGAGTACAATTGGCAAAGCGATGTTATTTATTTTTTCTTTGCAGTTAAAATGTTGAATTTAGGGAAATCCTTCTTGGATATGGAGAATTTAAGAATGAAAGTGTACATTACCTGTGACACGGATAACTTTGGACGGTAGCACTCTTGAAACAAAAAACGTTTTAAACAATTTGAGCAGGGGCAGATTATAGACCATTCCGAGCATGCTGTTACTTGTACACCCACGGAGGCCCCCTTCAATGGCGAAAGCATTGTGCTAGCTATTGTGCAAAACAACTACCCCATAATGGATTATCTGAACAATAGCTAGCACAATGCTTTCGCCATTAAAGGGGGCCTCCATAAATGTACAATGACAGCATGCTCGGAATGGTCTATAGGCAGGAAGTCACAAAAAGCTTTGAAAAATTAGTTCAAACATTTTCGACTTCCAAAAATTTTTTGGTTCCTCTTTGATGATGTAGGATTTAATTGAAATTTTTCATGAATTCCTAATTTAGATTACAATCAAAGAATTGGGAACAAACCCCAAATTTGTCTCGCATTTTTGACTTTTCCCCTGCTCAAATTGAACTGGAAACCTGTTTAATCCACAAAGAAGGCCTCACTACTCAGAGCTTAAAATCTAATCCAGGAAAAAGATATCGAAAGCTCTGAATAGCGAGGCTTTCTACATAACTATCACTACATTGTGACAAGATACTTATGATGTAGGGGATAGGAGGATGGGAACCCTGACCACATGCCATACAAACACATGAAAATGAGTCCGAGCACCAGCCACAAAATTGCAGCAGGGCACTTAAAATGTGTAGGTTATAAGGCTGTGTACGATTTACTTGGCGACGGCTGGAATGTGGGAAATGGCTGCAGCCGCTTCCATAGGCGTGTGTGTAATGTCCAGCGGTAGCCAAATAATTCGGACACAGCCCAAGTCATCATGAATACTTCAAGGTACCATACACGGTCAGTGCGTAATACCTTGAATTCTCACAGCATAGTAATGTAAGAAGACTGATGCAAAGCTGGCTGAGAATTCATCTATGCTCTTCTTACAACTTGTACCAAATTGAGAATCACTGTTTAGCTATCAAGCTTTTCAAGCTTTTAGAACTTTATTAAGAACACTGCTTTCTAACATTTCCAAATCTCATACGTAAAAGGCCACTTCAAAATACAGCATGTGGACATGATTTTTCTATGTGGAATTGAGGCCAACAAGTAATTTACAAGATTGTGTTTTTCAGAATGGTGAGAAAGCAAGGAAGAGAGAGATGTGTAGACACGTTCCGTTCTGACCTTCTTTGCCCAGGCTTGTGCTCTGGGGTCTGTGTTGGCTAGTTCCTGCGGACGTAGCGTCCTCAGTCCCGTGTCGCCCGTAAACATTCCTGGCTTCTGCTTACCCATTGTCCAGTTACGGATCTGATGAAAATGCACAAATTAGAAATTAGACCTCAAAAATTGTTTCTCTTGTAAGCTTTTCTTTCAACTTGTTACTGCCAAAAATTACGAAAGGGATGCAAGTCTTCCTGCAATTGCAGAACTTCAGGCTTTTAAGTTTTGGATTACATATTAGCACTTTATATGAGTATACTTTTCTTGTATATTTCAAAAATCCAATGCCGATTTGCATATATTTAAGGTCATATGTAAATATATACTAATTAATGAGATCGTGTGTAAATAATGTTGTTATTTTTAAATCAAATAATCACAAAGTGAAGTAGATGTAAAAGGTGATGCATGATTTCTTTTTTCAACCAGTAACGGTATTACTGACCTTTTTTTTTGTTCTTCAAAATGACAGGTTCATCATAACTATGAAATCGTTTCATTTGGTTTTTGCTGTTTGGTACTAGGCTTATCTTTTTTTAAGACCAGATATGCAATTAAGTTTGTGACATGAAATAGTTGCTTACTTGTGTCTGGGCCTTGTGCATGACAGACAGTGCTTCCACATCGTTAGGGTTGTGTTCAAGCCGTCTCGCTGCTTTCAGCCTCGCAGACACCATGGCCGCAATGTCAACTTTCTGAAATGTACAAAGAAAAACTCTGATCTTATAAAAACCTTTTTATAATCAGACTATCTATTCAGAAAAACTAAGTAAAACAGTAGGGAGTTAGGGTTAAGTTAAAAGAAACAAACATTCCATTGAGATGGTAACCAATCCTTACAAAGTTTGTGGGATTCAATTAACAGAGCAAAACCACTGCAAATTGTTTGTCATCTGGGGTGCTGTGCTCCAATGGTTACGGTGTTCGACTCGTGTGCCGTGGTACATGGGTTCGAATCCTGACCGTGGGAATAAGGTGCTTGTGCTCTTGAGCAAGACACTTTACCATTATTGCTCCATCCTTCGGATGGGACGTAAAGCAGTGTGTTGTGTAATGCACGTTAAAGAACCCAGTAACACTTATCGCTATAGAGAAGGGGTTTGCCCCGGTGATTCTGGCAGTGGCTGCTTAATGCGCCGCAGCACCTTGTAAACCCTTGTAAAGGTGCTACATAATGGTTCATTCACCTGTCTCTAATAATAGACATACTTTCCAGCGCCTTGAGTACCTAATTGTTGGTAGATACGTGCGCTATATAAGACTCCAGTATTACTATCTTTTCTGAGGAGTTTCAAGGTTGCACATGTTCAAAGCATCATCATAAAGTGAATAATTTTTGCCGAGTATGATTTCCTTACCTGATTAGGAATTTCTTCAAACACTTTGTCTTCCTTGGCTTGTTCTTTCTGAGCAACCGGAGGCATCGCTGCAACTCCGATGGGCACGGGCGGCGCCGTCACTGCCATTGCCTTCGACACAGCTGCTGCAGCAGCCACGGATGCATACTCGGCAGCGGCAACTGCTGCAGGGATGGCCGACGCTGCGGCGATGGCACTGGATGTTGGCAGCGCTCCGGCCGGGGATATGATACCGGCAAAGGTGAGTGGGGCTGGGGGCGTGGCTGGGGGCATGGGTGGGGGTGGGGTAGGAGTAGGGATCTCGGGTGTTGGCGCTGGTGCTATGGTGGTGGGTGGGGGTGGGACAGGAGGTGGGGGCATTGCTGCTGCTGCTGCTGCCGCTGCAGCTGCAGCTGCTGGGTCGGTTACTGTAGGTGCAGTTACTGCAGGAACACCAGGAACTCCAGGAACACCTGAAAAGAAATACACACAATTCAAATTGGGTAAGAAAAATCAAAATGACAGTTACCTTGATATGTTAGTGTGTATGTGTTCTACATAACCCCCAAGGACCGACACACAAAGGGAGAACAACAGATCCTTACAGTCCTCAGGAGTTGGGTCTTTTGTTGGAAACGGTCCTCTGTAGTAAGTTTGTGTGTTAAGTCTATGGGAGAGTGTTATATTACAGGGACAAAGGGAAACACAAAGCATTGTCCTCGAGAGTACATTAAAACACGACTGCGTGAGCCATCCCTTGGTGTGTACAAACAAAATGTGACCTTTTTTTTTTACAAATTGGGGACACGATTGATTTTTTTCTTCACTTCTCTTTTAGCTTTTACTTTTACAGGGGGTGTCATTACAGTGTCGAAATACTGACATGATAAAAAATCTTGGTTACTTATCTCACATTTATCCCTATTTGTTGGTAAAAACATGGCTGAAAAAAAAATGTCGAAATAAAATTTGAGAGATTCATTTTGTTTCCTCTGGGAAACGACTATAAAATGCTCATAGAAAAGACCCCAAACATGAATAGCAATATAACGTGTAACGGTCAAACAAACATCACAGAAAGTTTGTCAAGTGTTCAACTTTTGGGCTTTGTTTTTATTCCAAAAATGTATTTATGAATGAGAAAAGTTTGGTTTAAAACTGGTTAGGGACAGTTTTAAAACAAATATTTTTATTAAAGAGCCCCATGAGACTATTTTATGTTTTTTTAGTGGCAATTTCTAGGCACCTGGTGTTGTTTCTGCTGGTGTTAGCGTCGTGGTGCCAGGAGTCGGCATGATCTTGGTGGTAGGTTTAGCCACTGGGTCCATCATCTTCGGTTTCTTCTCCACGGACACCCAGTCCCCGTAAGGCTTGGGGCCCAACTCATCTTCCTTCTTGCGGTGCTGGGAGCCGCTGGAGACGGGGAAGGTTAGCCGAAGCATCTCCTTGTCTTGGATCGGCTTCTGAACAGCATTCTGGATGGAAGAAGCAGTCGATTTCGAAGAGTGAAAATCCTACATTCCAAAGGTCAATTTGTGCTGGTCCTAGAGGGCCAGCCTCTAGTCCTCTTTGTACCTGACTTACTGACTCGCTGTCATCTGGTGATTTAGATTTGTCTAAGTCTCTCACTGACTGACTGTTACTTCTGACCAAGAGTGGTTACCTATCTCACTGTCTGTTACTTGTGACTTAATGAGGCTTGCCTATTGATATATGTAATGTAGCATCCTACGCTACATGTGCATTAGTCTGGTGCCGAGTGACATATGTGCAGGCAATAAGTCAAGTCTCCATGCGCACAGCAAGAGCGGAAAAAGTGTATTTAATAATATGCATTTTTTTTTATAAAGCCCAAGTATCCACCAATATTGGTACTCAAGGAGATACATCATTACTACCCCTGCTCGTTGGGCCAATGAAACACTCCAAAGACAATCTCAGCTCCCTGGGAAGTATAATAATAAAGGGGTTCTTATGTAGCGCTTTTAACTAAGATCAAAGCGCTTCACATTTGTATACAGCTTGATGCCATTACGGCAAAAAGCAGCTAAAATCAATCACACTATTAAACCATCTCTGCCCTCACAGGTACCCAATTTATAGTCCTGGGTGCGGAGAAGCAGTGAGTGACAAAGTGCCTTGTCCAAGGGCGCACGAACCATAGCCGCAGGCTGGACTCGAACCCACAACCTGCAGAATTACCTGCAGAATTACCTGCAGAATTACCTGCAGACCAAGAATTCAATGCTCCAGACCACAAAACCACGGCACTCTACTCCACAGCACTGGATACAAGTGAATGTTTTTGATAACTTACTCTGATGTTCATCACGATGCCCACATTGCCCAATGGAGCCTCCCTGACTTTGAAGGGATGCCTTATGAACGGTTCATCAGTCTCATCGTCGGATCCAACAGGTTTATTGATGGGAGAGTCATCAGAGTCAGAGTCGTCCTGCTGCTTGCTTGCTATCTCCTTGCAGACGGCTGTTAGTTCCTCTACACTCCTCCTCTCTGAAAAATCAAAACACAATTTGTGGATTTGAGGATATCATTACCAAATTAGTGACACAGAAAGTGGACTACCAGAATTGCCATAATCAGTGTTGTAGTACTCGTACTCGTACTCGGGCAGCAAAGTACTCGTACTTGACACGTCGAAAATTGTACTCAATCATCAAAGTACTCGTACTCGAATAGCAGTACTCGAAAAAATGGCCACGGCCTTATTTTATTGATACTTTCAGTTTGAAATGGTTGACTGGCTTGCGGAGAAATCAAACTGTCCTGATTTTCCTCTGTACACCTCCAGACAAACACATTTAACAGCTAGCCGTGAGTGGGTCTGTATATCGGTCTGACTGGGCCTGGGCCTATTACGCACAACGAACCATTTGCCGTATGGCCGTATTTGGAAATAGAAGTACTCGTACTCGGAAGTACAAGTACTCATACTCGGAAGTACAAGTACTGGTACTCGGAAGTACAAGTACTCAAACTCGGAAGTACAAGTACTCGTACTCTGAGACTTGTACTTGTACTCGGAAGTACAAGAACTCATACTTGTACTCGGCAACCTAAGTACTCGACAGTACTGGGTACTTGGAAAAAAGTACTTGACTATAACACTGACCATAATGCATAAAATCAACATGTCATTTGCTTTGATAGAGGTAGTTTAGACTTCACCCTAACAGTTACAACACAATGCAACAGGTGTTAAAAGTCTGTTGGAACTTGTTGCATTGGGCCATCAGCACCAGTGCAAAAACTGCCATTTCTTTAACCGTAACCCTCCAGTGTATTTTGGCTAGAAACCCTGCCAAAGGTAGCAACACTTAACACTTGTCTAAATGACAAGCCTGCCCAGTGTAGCAAGATCCATCAGGTTAAAAGTCTCAAAGCCTAACTGTAGTCTGTGGTCACCGAATGCAGCAGGATACAACTGTGGCATTGTTCAATGGGATTAGCTCTCATAGTAATTTGTTTCAGAACATGCCATTTATGCATCAAATGCATCAAAGTTCACCAGACTTTCCACCTGATGTTCTGTGTTGCGTGAGCTTGCGTCAGGCAGGGTTAGGGCTAATTAAGGAAGTAGTTCCACTGAACAATGTCACTGTTGGATCGTGTTGCAGTTGACGACCACAAACTTCCATGCTGCCTAGCCAAGCAAATGTATGACCTGATGGATCTTATTACACCGGGCAGGCTTCTAACTTTGAGAAGTGATGACTTTGTGTTGAATGTTGTTGCGGTTGGTAGGGTTTCTTGAAAAAAATACTACAAAGGGTGAGGGACAAGTTATGTGCACGAAACTGTAAACTGGATGATAAGGATGTTTTGGTCTCCACTCACCCTTTGGGTCCACTTTGGTTACCACACTCTTAGGTGTCAGCTTCATGTACGGTGGGAATTCCCCAGACTGCATCTTAGCGTAAGCGTTAGCCTTGGCAATCTCCAGCAGCTTGGCCTTGTCGATTTTAAACTCATCATCTGAGCGTGGCGATCTCGAGCGCGACCGTTGCACATATCTTGAGCCAGCGCCGTAGCGCCTGGAATAATACCTGTCAGGGGACGTGCTTCGATAGTAGGCTTCCTCTCTAGATCTCAACCTTGTTGACTGGCTGTGCTTGTGAGTCTTTGGGGAGCGGGATCGGGACTTTGAGCGCTTGTGCTTCTTGTGATGAGATGTGGATTTGGATTTGGATGGTGATTGGGAACGGGACCTTGATCCAGACCTGTGTTTCCGTTTGCTACTGCTTTTCGTTTTCTCTTCCTTAGAGTCGCCGCCTTTCTCTTTGTGTTTGCTTTTATGTTTCTTTTCTTTAGCTTCTTTCTTCTCGCTCTTCTCCTTGTGCTTATCTTTCCCAGAGTCATTTTCCTTCTTTAACTTGTCTACTTCATCACCCTTGCTCGCTTTATCTTTGGACTTTTTCTTGTCTTTGCTTTTCTCTTTGTCTGGGTCCTTCTCCTTGTCTTTGCTCTTGTGCTCTTTCTTCTGTTTGTCCTTCTTCTTGTCCTTCTTGCTCTTGTCTTTGTGTTTATGTTTCTCCTTTGGGGACTCCTCCTTGGTTTCATCCTTGCTGTGTTTGTGCTTCTTGTGTTTGTGCTTTTTGTGTTTCTTGGATTTCTTGGCATCCTCATCTTTGATTTCTCCGCTCGTATCCGAGTCCATCCCATCCTCCTTTGTGACGTTTGCTTCTTCCTCCCCTTCCCCCTCCCCTTCTGCCACCCTGTCCGCTTCCTCTTCGCTTTCACTAGACGGTGACAGCTCCCCTTCTTCATAGACCTTCCTCCACGGCTTTCCATCCTTCACTTCCACCTCGTTTTCATCATCACTACTGTCCGTACTACTGTCCACATCGTCCATCTCCTCTTCCGCCACCTCTTCCTTTGCATCCCTGTGCATCGTTGCCTCAGGTTCAATTTTCTTTGTGAGAAGCTTGATAGTAATCTTCTTATCTTTACCATCTTTGCTACTGGAAGTTTCTATTTGCATAGGTTTTGATTCCTTCTTCATGTTTTCATCAATCTCACTTTTGAGCTGCTCGGGGGGAGTTTTTGTTGTCTTCTGTATGGCGTCATTTCCCATTTCTGCTTTAACTTCTTCATTTGTAGAATTGTGTTTATCTTTACCATTGGAATTCGATGTTGCATCTGATGACTGCTGCTTTTTATTGCATTCATCCAAGGCAGGTTTTGTGTCCTCTGTATCCCTGTGGAGACAAACAGTAAACAAATTTACCTGATTTTCAACTGCTATCATTACGGCATAGCATAAATTATTTTTGAAAAAACATTGCGCATCTAAGTATAACACCAACCTGAGCGCTTTGGTAGCTTGATTGGTTAAATGTCACACTACGATGCTGAAGGTCCCGGGACCAAATTGGTGCTGAGAAAATTCTATTTCTTCTTTTTATTCTTTTTATCTCTAAATAGTTTTCTTTACTTTTATCTTTTAGGAAAGAATGTAGTATCCAGATGCCACTTCAGCAGTTGTGTACAAAGTCTATGGAGAGTTGAGTGCATTTTCAAAAGTTTTTTCTGACAAAAAATTGGAAATGTTTCTCACTCAGTCCAATATTCCCAGATTATGTCTTTTCAACATTTTTGCAATGACTGACCTTCATTGAGAGGATATTTGATGAAAAAAAGTGGCGTCAGGATGCAACATTCTTTCCAAATCAAACCCTACTTGTTGATCTCGTTTACCCCCCCCCCCCCGGCCCCCAACCCTTACCCCTTGTCCACGATCGATCCATACTGATCAAGTCAATCCAAACAGCCAGCACTGTGTGAACCCATGGAGGAATAAGAACACAACGGCAAACCTTCCATTCCTCACTTCCTCTTTTAATAATTTGAATCTAGAATGCTTCCAACGGAATGTTTAAAACCAATTTAATATTTCACTTACTCATCGCGTCGTTTTTCCTTAAGTTCTTTCATTTTTTGAAGCGCAAAACTTCGCAGAACTTCGTCCAGGCCTGCCATTTTTATTTTTCCCTGGGCAGTGCATATGTACCTGAATTATTTGGGCCGTTTCAATGTGTAAAGAGGGGTGAAATTTTTTTATTCAAACGCCATTCAACAATCAAATACGTATTGTAACATTTTTATGCAATGAGTATCATTTAAAAATCATGACATCATATGTTAATTATAAAAAAATATCACATTATAGGTCAGATTTTGGACTTTGAAATTGAAATAATTATCTTTAGTAATTTCATCGACCCTACTTTTCTAATGGACTGAACGAACGAATGTCTGGTATCCATTTTGTTTGGAGATTTGCATTCACAGTGCATGGCGCCGTGACGCGTGTACGTACATTCGACGGTAGGCAACCGTGGGAAGTGGACGTGCAAACTGTGTGCGGAGCTGAGAACATCACCAACTTCTTACGTGATTGTTTGTAGATTAACACGGGTAATTTACCAATAAACGATTAAGCTAATTAAGAAATTAAGCTCACGTGTTGGTGTAATACCACACACGTGGTCCGTTTTACTTGTTGAACCATACTATTACTAGTTGAGTAGTTCAGAGCAATGAACTGAATGTGCAAGTCATGATTGCAAGTGCTGCAGCTGAATCATGAATGAAGTTGCGCAAGGTATCCCTGTTGTGCCCATTCTTAAAAATCACGCATTCTCGAAAATGAGCGTGCATTCTTAAGAATGAGCGCCCATTCTTGAAAATGAGCGCTCATTCTTAAGATTGGGTGGGAATACCACGTGCACAATTTATGAATTTTGCCCAATCTTAACAAACATTGCACGACATAATTATGTTAAATGAATTGTATGGCGGTTAAAAGGGAAACAATTTATATAAAGAGGAAAGAAAATGTTCCATGCTTCTGTACTCGTATAACTACGATAATTTGAATCAAATTAAACCTGTTATTATTGCTTTTTTTCTGCCCAGTATGGGAAGTTTTGAAATAACGGAGGACTGGGAACTAGTCTGGGAAGAACTTTGTTTAGGCTAGACAAGTTACAAGTCCCTGCATGTATCATATGCATGCCACGAAAAAAAACGATGTCCAGAAGCTGCCAAAATTGCTCTTTTGACTAGATAGAATCCAGCTCTGCGACGTTATGGTGGGGTGTGAACAATAAATTGGTGGCAATTTAAATGGGAAATAGCATTAGCACTGTTGTGCCCATTCTTGAAAATCACGCATTCTCGAAAATGAGCGCGTATTCTTAAGAATGAGCGCCCATTCTTGAAAATGAGCGCTCATTCTTGAAAATGAGCGCTCATTCTTAAGATTGGGTGGGAATACCACGTGCACAATTTATGAATTTTGCCCAATCTTAACAAACATTGCACGACATAATTATGTTAAATGAATTGTATAGCGGTTAAAAGGGAAACAATTCATATAAAGAGGAAAGAAAATGTTCCATGCTTCTGTACTCGTATAGCTACGATAATTTGAATCAAATTAAACCTGTTATTATTGCTTTTTCCTGCCTACTTATGGGAAGTTTTGTAATAACGGAGGACTGGGAACTAGTCTGGGAAGTGCTTTGTTTAGGCTAGACAAGTACAAGTCCCTGTATGTATCATGTGCGTGCCACGAACAAAAACGATGTCCAGAAGCTGCCAAAATTGCTCTTTTGACTAGATAGAATCCAGCTCTGCGACGTTATGGTGGGGTGTGAACAATAAATTGGTGGCAATTTAAATGGGAAATAGCATTAGCACTATGGGATGTCGCAGTATTCATTCTCATTCTTCACAATCTTCATTCTTACGTCTCCCCCCCCCCTCTTTTATTATCCCAAAAATCTGAATTCTTTCTTATTTATTCTTATTTTTCCCCCGGTCCCCTCCCCCAATACGCGTATACATGTACTTTTCATATCCACTCTACTTTTCAGCGCCTTGCGTTGCAACAGTATAATTATTAAGAATCAGTGAACGAGGATGCAGCTAGACTTGCCAAGCGCAGCCGGTGCTCGGCATCGACAAGACCGTTATCTTGTCGGTGCTTGTCGCGTATTCTCGAGAATGTGCGCTCAATCTGGAAGAGTTATTTTTTGCCAAGATTGAGCAAGGATCCAGTTGCACATTTTCGAGAATGTGCCTGCCCATTTTCGAGAATGCATGATTTTCAAGAATGGGCACAACAGCACTATGGGATGTCGCAGTATTCATTCTAGTCTGGTTCCCCGACCTGACAATTTCCCCCGACGTCTACACGTCTAAATTGTAGGTCAGGCAGCCTCCGTGGCTAAAAATAAACATGACGACATTGACGGCCCTTTTTCAAAGCTCGACTGCTTTCCGACCCGCTTTATCACATAAAGCTTTTAATGTTCCGATAATTTTTTTAAAAATAAATCACTTGCTTCATATATCATACAGTTATGATATACAGTTTAATACTTCTGTAAAAAAACAGCGACTAATTTTAACCTGGAATCTTTAAAGTTGGAGACCCAAACAGCACTGTTAGCAGGCGGAGCCGAATTGAGACCACGCCGCGTTTTGGAAAATGCCGGTAACGGTCGTCAAATTCAAACTAGTGCATGACGCAGCAAAAAGTTCGCCCCTCGTATACGATCCGAGTGCAAAATCGTCGTTGAATTTCAAGTTTTCTAAATAAAAGCAATGGATATTAATTATCAACTAGTTTTTAAAAGTTTTTAATAAGCAATTATCAGTTAATAAAACCTATATTATACTCGGAAATACTCGGACACTATCCAATTGTCGACGAAATGAATTCGGCAAACTTCGGACAGTTTCGGAAAAAGGAGGAATTCCTCCCGTTTTAGTCACGTGATGTAAATTGTAATACATTGTATTACCGGAGGCTACCTGACCTAAGATTCATCAGGAATAGTCGGAATCTTTTGGTCTGGGAACCAGACTATATTCATTCTCATTCTTCACATTCTTCATTCCCCCCGCTTTTATTATCCCAAAAATCAGAATTCTTTGCACTAGTATTATTATGTCTCTTATTTCCCCCCCCCCCCCATATCAATACGCCTTTACTTTTCATATCCACTCTACTTTTCAGGGCCTTGCGTTGCAACAGTATAATTATTAAGAATCAGTGAACGAGGATTCAGCTAGACTTGCCAAGCGCAGCCGGTGCTCGGCATCGACGAGACCGTTATCTTGTCGTGCATTCTCAAGAATGTACGCTCAATCTGGAAGAGTTATTTTTTGCCAAGATTGAGCAAGGATCCAGTTGCACATTCCCGAGAATGTGCCTGCCCATTTTCGAGAATGCGTGATTTTCAAGAATGGGCACAACATCCCCTTACTGCGCTCAGCAGGCCTCTCTCATCCATGTCATCCGTTTTGCGTTTTGTTTGGAAAGTCACTTGACAGCCTGTGCACGAACCTAGTATGAGGCTGGTCTGAAAAAAGTTCTAAATTTTCTTTTTTCAGTGAATGGCATGCTTCAATTATTTTCCCGGGAAAAATATTGTAACCTGATGCCACTTCTGCGAGTGTGTACACTGCAGAGTCTATGGAGAGTCAAGAAAATTTATTTCCTAAGTTAGGAAATAAATTTTTATCCTAACAAACTTGGAAATGTTTCTCAGTCCCAGATTAATGTCTTGTCATCATTTTTGCAATGACTGACCTTCATTGAGATGATATATGACATGTATGAAGACAAAAGTGGCGTCAGGTTGCAACATTTTTTTCCATTTTCCCTGCTAAATTTGACCTTTTAGGACATGTAGGGAAAAATTATGGAAAAAATGTTGCACCCTGACGCCACTTTTTCACTGAAAGAAAGTCGGCGCCATTAAATCCATGAAATCAAAAGCTGGTCTTTTCTCAAATTTCCCCGCTCATATAGGACACAGTGTCCGTACTGAACTTGAGATCAACATGTCTGGCGTACTGTCAACACTGCCCAAGGATTACGGGTATGTCATTCTAGTGGGCTCGGCCAGCTACGTCATGGTGTATTACCTGGCTGTGAACGTCAGCAGGGCGAGGAGAAAATATGGTGTGGAGGTATGCCAGGGCTGTAATGTAGCAAGATTTGTGACATGAGGGGTGCTAATTTTCGTACGCCATTATGTGTCCAAGAATGGGATAACATTCTGTTGCAAGATTCTTGGGTTATTTTTATGGTCTTATCAAAAACAGAACCAGAAAATTAGAGAAACTGATGACTGTGGCATCGTCCCAACTATAGTTAGGATCGTGCCAACTACATGTATATGTTTAGGAATGCCCCAACTTTTATTGTTGAGACTGTCTCCGCTATAGTTAGGACATCACAATTGCCATAGTTTGGGCCCATAATGTTACGGACACAATGCAAGCCGAGTTGGACCTTATATCACACCAAAATGGATGGTTGTCCCAACTCTCCCTCTATAAACGGCTTGGAGGTATTCAATCGCTTTCCTGTGTTGCAAATTTGTTGACACTTTGTTTTACACAAGGGCTTAAAATTGCTTTATATGTGGACACTTGGGCTTTTGAAAGTTGGGGATCCCTTTTTGATTTCTTGATGCATTTATTGGTCTTACTTTGTGTTGTCTAAGTTTTATTTTTATGTAAATAGTTTTAATGAAGGTAGTGGTCTGTTTTTAAATGGACATCACATGCCATTCAACAACTGTCATTTTCTTTCATGGATAGAGCCCAATTCAACTGATTCAACTATTTGAGTACAGTACAAAATAATAATGAACCTTGTATAGTTTATCACAGAGTAGTTTTTAATTTAACTTTGTAAAAAAAAATTTTTTAATTGTAATAAGTAGGCCTATTTATAATACGATTCATTTTTTGGTTTCATTTATCAGTATCCTGCCATGTACAGCGATTCTCATCAGCTTTTCAACTGTGTCCAAAGGGCTCACCAGAACACGTAAGACTGCATCCTTTCCTTCAAAACCAATTTTATTTATTCCCAACTAACATTTCTGAAAGTGAAATAATTATCATCTTTGGTCAAGTCCCAGAGGGCCAGCCTCTTGTCCTCTGCATACCTACTTCACTGACTGACAAATGATAAGGGAATAAATGTGTGTTTGGAAGGTATTAAAAACTCTGTTTAAGACCGGTTGGAGTCTGGATGGGTGATAATTACCCGAGGCAAAGCTGAGGGTTATTATCAGCACTCCAGACTCCAACTGGTCTTAAACAGAGTGTTCAATACCGGCGAAGCACATATTTATTCCTATTTATAAATACCTTTTTGGTCAAAAAAAAATCAAAACAAGTCAAAAACTAGACGTTGCCAACCATTTTGCTCAACAAGTTTACTTAATGTTTTATGAAACACCCCTCTGACTGTAATATGGAATGTCCCTCTACAACTCCTTACCTTATAAGGAGATGACGCATGCCTACGTGAGGAATGTGAACGTTCAACCGATGAAACATCAAGAGGCACCGGAATTCATGGGAGTCCAAATTTCATGTGACACTGGAAAAGTGTTTAATACCAGCCAGCCATGTCTTTATCATCCGTTTAAGACCTGCCAAGTGACAGGCTCTCGACCAATATGAATGGATAAACTGTATTAGGTATTTATGAATGAATGTTAAAGTAAGGATATCTCAGCCCTGTAGAATGTGGTGTGACTGGCACGCTATGTGCTTGTAAGTTACTTTACGACATACTTACATATATGTCATTTTTCTGCTTTTATGGGAATTTGGTTAACTACTCGTGAGTACTCGACTACTTGTGAGTAATTTCTTTGAGAGTACTCGAGTAGAAAACTCCACTTCTCGCCCAGGCCTAATAGTGACTAGCCGTTCTGAATCAATAGAATTGTGTGCGCTCTAAATTAGACAGGTCTACGTCTGGGACAAACTGTTTTAGGCTTGCTTTATCTTGTTCTCTGTAAACTGTTTATGTCTTCAATATGTTGCTGCAGCCTGGAGTCCTATCCTCCGTTCCTGTTTTTCCTGGCGATGTCGGGACTCCGATTTCCGGTACGTTTTCCCCTCCATTCCCTACCCCAGTATTCTAAAATTTCAGTGTATACTGGTTGAAATCTGGCAGATGCATAGAGTGGAAGGGAACTTTTTTTTTGCTGAAAAAAACTACCAATTGAAGCCCCTTTTCAAAGACAATGGAACATTTTGTCGCAGAGCTGACATACGGGCGAATCGGCGATTTAGAAATTTTGTAATTTTTGTAGTTTTTAAAGGTTGCTCTTTCAAGTATTTATGCCAAAATTCTTAATTCTTATGTGGCAAATCAGTCATAATAACAAATCCGTAATTCGACATAGTGACGAATACAGATTTTGGCTGGTAACCAGCTAATGTAAGGTGTGCTTTCAAAGTACCAACGCGTGCAAACTGACGAATAGCATAGAAACAGTGTGAAGAACAACCGGCTATTAGAAATTTTGTAATTTGACAAACTGACGAATACGTTTTTTACGATCCAATAAAAACATATCGCACGATTTCTCTGATTACATAAGTAACCTCATGGATACTACATTTCCTATTTTATTTTGATTATACACCAAAAGGGTTATTATCGAAACATTAAGGGTGAAATACGATGCCCAGAAAAATGTCCAACTTCAAGCGCGAATGACTTGAAACAGGGTTTTCACTTATTTGTCGGTATGTCAGCTCTGCGACCATTTTCAAGGGGCGTGTGGAGGCATTGGAATAGAGGACTTGGCAAATGCTGTGCTCTTCTTGTCTTTGTGTTAGATACTGCCTCCTTACTGAGCAAACATAAAATGAGAAAAAAGCTTCATCTGAACAGTCCGAGAATTGTTTTTATTTTTATAAACCTGGTACAGAGAGCTTCAGCTGCATGCGGTGCTGTGTGGATCTTGAGTCGTCTCAGCTTTGCACGTGGCTACTACTCGGGAGGTATGGACTGTCAGTTAAAATGGAATCCTTTCAAATTCAATTTACAAAAGCGATTATTTTTTTGCAGTGTTACTGTTAGTGTCAAGGTACTCTAGATGGATTACTGGTTATCACAAGTGCATCACAAGTCCATCATAAGTGCATCACAAGTCCATCACAAGTGCATAACAGGTGCATCACAACTGCATAACAAGTCTATCATAAGTGCATCACAAGTCCATCATAAGTGCATCGCAATTGCATCACAGCATACCCCAAATCCATCACAAGTCAATCACAAGTCCATCTAAGTCCATCATAAATCCATCACACCTCATCACAAGTCCATCACAAGACCATCACAAGTCCATCACAAGTCCATCATAAGTCTGTCACAAGTCCATCATAAGTCCACCACAAGTCCACCACAAGTCCTCACAAGTCCACCACAAGTCCTCACAAGTCCACCACAAGTCCACCACAAGTCCACCACAAGTCCTCACAAGTCCACCACAAGTCCTCACAAGTCCACCACAAGTCCTCACAAGTCCACCACAAGTCCTCACAAGTCCACCACAAGTCCTCACAAGTCCACCACAAGTCCTCACAAGTCCACCACAAGTCCTTACAAGTCCACCACAAGTCCTCACAAGTCCTCCAGTGCCAAGTCAACTCACAAGCTATTCAAATAAACTGTGACCAAGGCGTTCCTTTGTTTGGGTCAAACTTTCCAACCAGCAATTTCTGTACACTGCATTTCCCCCTCCTTGTCTCCAGATCCAAAGAAGCGCATGCGGGGAGCCTACGGATACCCTGCCATTCTTGGTCTCTTCGGGATGACAATTTTCTGCGCTGCACGCCAGCTTGAGTGGGTGTAAGAGATAAAAATGAAATAAAAGTGATCTATTTTATAACGCCCATTGTGGGCAAGACCACTTTCAGATACGAACATTTTCCAATTAATTTGCATCGAAGTATATGCTGCCTGTCAAATTCTTCTTGTTATTAAAGACAGATGTTGCCTTTTCTCTGAACGAAAATCCACCATTTTAATGACTACCAATTTTTACCTCTTTTCAGCCAAATTTTATTTTGTGCCGAGGATTTAAGCTCATGTGAAATTTATTGTTATAGATGTTTCTATCCGAATAGTTTGAATTATTTACTACTGCTTTTAAATGACTTCATACTTTATACTTCATTTTGTGTTTGATTTTTATTATGTTAGCAAGCTCTAGGAAAAGTTGGATTGGTTTTGAAACTCATTGGTACAGAAGTTGCTTTCAATTGTTTTTAGTTCCCCATTTTGACTTTTTTTATATCTCATGCAGAAATCTTTACGCCTTAGTTTAACCCATTAAAGGTGCAATTAGGTATCAAAAATCTAGGAAAAGATAGAAGAATTTGTACTGTTAAAGATATAGTCCATCATTTGTAATTTGTGCATTTTGTTCGTTTGAAGCAACAAAAGTGTTCAAAATCTAAAGAAGGATACTGAACAACTAACCTGATGAAGTTTCAGCTCAGCTTCAGCTGTATATTCCGAGAAAAACAGCAGTCTAGGATCTCAATTTCAAATCAAAAGTTGCTGAATCATGTTTTGAATTGGGCCTGAATTCAGCATCCGAGAAACGTTCTCACTATGCCAATTGCAGCTGTACGCGATGTCGCGCACTGATCCGACGAATTATAGCAACTGCGTGTGTGTCGTGCCAATGCTTGCGCGCGCTTCGCCGAATAACAAAACGAACTATTAATTTAAATTTTCCTACGGTGCGTCTTAAGACGCACCGTTGGAAAGGCCTTCTTTCGTTGATTACTTCAAAATGACAGCTTGCCAGAAAGAATAATTTCACAGGGAGTTTAGTCCACTTACTATCTTTCAACCAAGTATGTTTTTCAACAATAATTACGGCAGTTACTTTTCGGATTGCTGCAAATGATGGACTACATGTATAGCTTTAAAGATAGTATAACAGTTATTTCAATTTAGAAATTTTTCAGCAGTAGCTTCTAGAGAATGTTTTATTAAACTGTCGCGTTTTGTATTCCGACAATCACGTCCTTAATCTTTTTAAATTTCTAAATAAGCAATACGTATTCATTAATCTGTATATCTGAAAAAAGTTAGTTTCAAAAAGAATTCAGACAAAAATATTTAATGAAAGTGTGCTTTATATTTCAGGAAAAGATGTATAATTCTCGAAATATTTTTATATAATCTACGCCTTGTGTTAAAATGGTAAATTAATAAAGTAACATTTACACAAACCCGCATTGTGATGTGCAGTCTTTATTCAAAGGTTTCAAGTCCCTGTACCGCCCCAATCTGCCCTACCTGTTACTCCCTGTAATGGCCCAAACTGCCCGAGCTCGGTATGGTTTTATGGAATCTGGAAATGAATCCAATGTAATACACTGTACAGGGTGGTTAAAAAAAAAGTTGAAATACTGCATTCGAGTCCATCACAAGTCCATCACAGGTCCATCATGGGTCCATCACAAGTCCATCGTAAGTTCATCGCAAGTTCATCGCAAGTCCATCACATGTCCTCTCAAGTGCATCACAAGTTCATCGCAAGTCCATGACAAGTCCATCACAGGTTCATCACAGGTCCATCGCAAGTCCATCGCAAGTCCATCGCAAGTCCATCACAAGTCCATCACAGTTCCATCACAGGTCCACCGCAAGTTTATCGCAAGTTCATCACAAGTCCATCACAAGTCCATCACAAGTCCTCTCAAGTGCATCACAAGTCCATCGCAAGTCCGTCACAAGTCCATCACAAGTCCATCACAAGTCCTCTCAAGTCCATCGCAAGTCCATCGCAAGTCCATCACAAGTCATCCAGTCCCAAGTCAACTCACAAGCTATTCAAATCAATTGTGACAAAGGCATTCCTTTGTTATTGTTCGCCCCTGTTACATGTGACTGCCCCATGTTAATTGATCTGTGATTTACTTGAGACCAGACTTGTGATCCTTTACAAGTACCTCGTCTACAACACCAAATGAAGTTTTTTTTTACCTAACTTCATGGACCCATGTGTATTGGTCCTGGGTCTCTGAGGATAGAGTTTAGACATGACATCGTTGTAGTGCTTCGGGCAAACTTTCCAACTGACAGAATCTAGCCTAACTCCTCAGGCCTTTTTGCTAGGATTCAACCTCAATCCTGCAAATCCACTGTTATTACTTGAATGTGGTCCTTGAAGGGGTGACCACTGCCTCAATCCTGCAAAATCCTCTAGCAATCACTGTCAATACATTTAAACAGAGCCAGTGACATCCTGGAGCAGTGTGGAGGATTTCAAGTATTATCTAGGCCTAAATTTATGCACAGCTGAGCATAAACAACAGAAGGTCCAGCCCAAGATCCCCGACACAGTGAGTGCATCCTCTAAAAACAGCAACGCATATTTGCCATATAGCATCAATCCTGCAAAATTCTCCATTTTGCAAAGAGGATTTGGGAAGGTTATGATCAATCTGCATATTTGTTCCTCGTCTCCAGATCCAAAGCGTGTGCGGGGAGCGTACGGATACCCTGCCGTTCTCGGTCTCTTCGGGATGACAATTTTCTGCGCAGCACACCAGCTTGAGTGGGTGTTTAGTTTCCCCATTTTGAGGTTCGTTGGAGGTATCGCATCCAGACCTCTGTATGCCTTAGTTGCAGCCATTAAAATTGCAATCAGGTTTCAGGAATGGAGGAAAGGCTAGAAGAATTTGTATTGTTGAAGATACATGTAGTATAATAGTTTTTTGAATTTTGAAAATGTTCAGCAGTAGTTTCATGAGAAAGTTTATTAAACTGTTGAGTTTTGTATTCCGATATTCATAATAATGTCCTTAATTCGGCCTTTGAATTTTTTTCTAAATAAGAGGTGTATTACTTAATTTCAGATGAAAATATTTAATAATGATGTTGGGCTTACAGCGCTTTACAATTATTACCCCTGTTCATTAGGCCACGAGATCACTTCTGCAGCAGCTCAATAATAGCCCCCCTAGCCCCCCCCCTCACCCCGTCCGTAGAACTGCCACTGCAAAGTGCCTTGGCCAAGGGCACATGCACCATGACCCCAGGCTGGACTCAAACCCACAACCTGCAGCTTTACCTGCAGACTACAAATCCAGTGCCCTTAACCACGAGGCCGCAGCACTCAATGATGAAGGTGTCTTTTTTATTTCAACAAAAGATGTATAATTCCTGAAATATTTTTTATATAATCTATGACTTGTATTAAAATGGTAAATTAATAAAGTAACATTTACACAAACCCACATTGTGATGTGCAGAGTTTATTCAAAGGTTTCAAGTCCCTGTACCGCCCCAATCTGCCCTAATTGTTACTCCCTGTAATGCCCCAAACTGCCCGAGCTGATGGTTTTGAAAAAAAAAATCTTTCGATTTTTGGGCCTTCAGACTCAAATGTCCTTTTTGTACGCGTGGTGAAGGCAAGTTGTATTTCTTGAAAATCCTATTCACCAAAATTACTCATTTTACGTAAACTTCAGTTCAATAGTTTTTGTCTCCAGCGGAGGTGGAACAGTTTTCAAACTGGGGGGGGGGGGGCATCACCAAAAAGGGGCACTTGCTCAGTAAAGGGCATTATGCTTGAGGGGGCACATTAATGTCTGCAAGAGGGACACTTGGGTAAATCTCCCCCCCCCCCAGTTCCACTGCCCCTACTTGTCTCTGTGTTTGAACATGAAGGTTTGTATTGTTTACTTCTGACAATGAAAAATCAATCAAAACAAACATACTGCAGTGATATTAGTTATTTCCACAGAAGTGTGTTTATTTCAACAAAACAAATATCTTTACATACACTATATACAGAAAAATTAATTATGGACGGATGGTTATTATATTTTTTTTGCTTTCACAAAGAGTATTATACAATTTGGTGGATCAAAATTTTTAAATGTAAATTTTTAATGTAAATTTTTCTCAAGTTTAAGACATTTGTGACCATGGGTACCCTAAAAAAAAAACAACACAGAATTGTAACAGAATTGTAGCATGTTACACCAATAACTTGTAGGAAAAAAAATTGTTTTCCCATCCAGGAAATTAGGTTATTACTTGTGTACAATGTTTGCTATTCATTTTGAAGTATGTTGAAAAGTTCTTTTGAAATTTCAATATCTGTTGTCTTTTTATGAAGTAGATTCCCTTGACGCCAGATCTTCCCTTGGTTTAATTTTATAGCAACCAAATTTATCCCTTATCCCCCTTCCCCCCAAAAAGAAATGTGCAGTCTTAGCTGACATCCATGAACCATTACTGTAAAAAAAATTCCCCATTGCTGTTGAGAAATGGAACAAAAGTAATCCACTGAGAATTGTTACCATGAATTCTATGCTATGTGAAAGTCAGCGTGGCAGACAGTTCTGCTGGTAGTCTGACTATAGTAGCACTGAGCTATGGGATTTAACTGGTAACCGTGACACTCAATGACAACCATGAATGCATGACTACGTGACCGCTTCAACAAATAGTCCAAAACCAAAAATTCCTTCCCAGTATGAGATTGAGAAATTCGTCTCATCAATTTAAAGTAAAGCCTCCTTGAGGAGGTGTTTCTTCTCGGAAGTCAGTTGTTTTGGGAACTCGATGTCAAATCGGATGATCAGGCTGCCTTTCTCCTCGGGACCTCTGGATAACGGCATGCCTTCACCAGGGACGACCTTTTCATAGCCAGGTCTGTTTTAGAATAAAGAAACCAGTGTAAATATGAATAATTGGCTTCATTCTTGAAGGTTTTAAGAACTTAATCAAAATAGTGCCTTATAGTTCATCGGTCATACCACGAAGTGACGTATCGTAAGCACAAAGTCCATAGACAATACGTCACTTCGTGGTGCACCAGACGAGTTATACATCCATTTTGTGATATGTCACATTTTCAGTTGCATTTAGCACATGCATGAGTAGTGCATTTTGCTCACTGCACTGTCACTAAAAAAGTGACATAACAATAAACGTGACGTCATGCAAATTCTGTCTTTTGAGGAATTTCTTTTACACGTTTTTGAATATTTTTGCAAATGGAGTGCTGACTGTGGTATAGTAACAATTCTGTTTGCAACAAGACTAGCTTAACGTCTCTAGAGGTACAATAATTTCTTGCATTATTGGACTGATTTTATCATTACAGAATGCAAACTATTTGTCTTTTCAGAAAAGAGAATTTTGGTATTTAGTCAACTTACAAACATCTGCCCAAGTGCCCCCAACTCCACGTAAGAATTGACAGCTGCACAGGCATCGCAAGACAAATTTCAACAGGGAATATGCCAGAATTTTGGGTCCAGTAACCTGGCCCGCCACAAAATCAAAGCGGACAATCTTGGGCATGACAACAGATGTGCGCTTTTTGTTGTGCCATTTACTTGCCAACAGACACACAAGTTTGTCGACAGGACAATTTTGCTGACAAAATCGGATAGCCCCACTAGCCCCTCTGTGGACAGCCACCAAAAAACTTGTTTCAGTTACCGAAAGACTACAAATTTGTCCAAGCTTACCTGATGATGTCATTGATGGGAATATTCAGCAGTCGTCCGTCCAACGTCGGTACCTCCACGCTGCATCCCGTCAGGGCCTTACCCAGCAGCACCCTGGCAGTGAAGATCAGATCGTTTCCGTCCCGCTTGAAGCGAGGGTGGGGCTTGTCACGGACGATGAAGACGATGTCGGCGGGGACGTTGTTGGGCCCCTGGTCTCCCTCCTTGGGGAAGGTGATGCGGGTGCCCTCCCGCCAACCTCGCTTGACCGTGATGGTCAGGATCTTGTCTCGGATGCTTGAGGTGTGGCCGTCTTCATTCATCACCTGAAGAGATGAAGGAAGTTAGGGGTAATAATAATAATAATAATAAAACCGTTCTTATTAAGCGCATTACACACGGAGTCCCAATGCGCTGTACAAATTAAAAATATAGGACAAAAATTAATCAGAATTGAACAAATGGGTTTTGAGGAGGCATTTGAATTGATCCAGACTTTGTGCGTCTTTGATGCTTTGGGGGAGTTTGTTCCAAAGAGTGGGCGACGATGTAGAAAAAGCACGCTGGCCGTATGTCCTTGTAGATGACGATGAACAGGTGAGTAGGGATTGTGAGTGGGAGCGGAGTTTTCGTGGAGGTTCATATTTGTTAATCAGATCCTGTAGATATGTTGGCGCATGGCCGTGGATGCAGTTATACGTAATCAGAAGTACTTTGTACACAATCCGTTGCCTAACCGGAAGCCAGTGTAGGTCGCGGAAGATTGGTGAAATATGGTCACTACTTTTGGTTCGGGTGACCAATCTGGCTGCCGAGTTCTGAACTCGCTGTAACTTGAAGATTGTTGAGTCAGGTAGGCCAAGAAGAAGGCTGTTGCAGAAATCAAGGCGGCATGTGATGAAAGCGTGAACTAGTTTTTCTGTGGTAGGTTTGTCGAGAAATTTGCGAATTTGTCCAATCTTGTGTAATGCCAGGTATGATGATTTGCAGATGTTATTTACATGGATGTCCATCTGGAGATTGGTCTGAACAGTGACACCTAGATCACACACTTTCTGTACAGGTTCTATTGAAAAACTGCCAAGGGAAATTGATCTAAGGCGGGAATGGTTTCTGAAACGAGACGTAATGTGGATCACCTGTGGGGTAGGTTTCTTTCCTGGTTTTCTGATTGGTGGATTTTGAAAGTGCCTAAATGATAAGATCACTGTATATTTATGTTCTTTTGGGTCAAAAAGTTTATATGAAAGAATTGTAGTAGGCAGTTTTTAGAAGTGCCTTGCTATGCAAATACATAAATGCACTGTAGTTGGGGAGGCTAACAACACCCCCTTTGACCAATATCACTTATTTAGGCCCGTATTAATAAAATAATTTCCCAATTTGAACAAACTTCAAAATGAATAATGTCATCCTCAATACTGCAAAACTGAAATCACTGCGTCTGGCTTTGGTCTTTTCATGCATGGACTGTAATGACTTCCCCACTCCCTCTCTGAAAAATCTTGGAATTAAACACCCCCGCCCCCCCCCCCCCCCCCGAAAATCCGGGATCCACTGCTAATGCAGTACTTTTTGCTTGAATGCTCAATGAAACATGGCCCAGGGATGGACGGCAAAACAGGTCTCAGACCTACCCTCCTAGAGATCTTCATCTTCTTGGTACATCCATGGAATATCTCCTCCAGGGACAGCGTCAGGTCTCTCTCGATGGACGCGTCTTGCTTCTTGCGTCCCCTGCCTCGCAGACCACCAAAGCCCATGCTCAGGTCCCCATCAAGGTCGTCAAAGAATTCTGTATAGAAGCAATGATTGCAAAGTTGCAGGAATTAGCACATTATGAGCTCTGTTTCAGAACAGTTGCACATGCCGGATAACGGATAGGTTGAAAGTAACTTAATGTCAGTGTGAACTAGTTCAGGCATGTTAGAGTTGGAGCAGCTGTTTGATGTTAGAGGTGAAGTTTCAACAAAGATATTATGTCTATGATCATTCTGACTACAACATGCCCAATCATGTAAAAAGAAGCCAAAGACAAGTCTTTTTTTTTTACAGCGAAACAGTTTCATGGTAGGTACATCACACATATAGTACTCTGGCAGTCTTTTGACTATGGGCCTGATTGCATTCTGTTCTGTCCCTGAGCAAGATATTTTATCACAATTCCTCCTCTTCTTGCATTTTTAACACAATGGCTCCTCTGTATTGCATATATTTTTAGCACACTTACAGACTGTTATGGCCAGTATACACCCCAAGTATTAAGATGCGTTTTCAGGCATAAATGATTAATCAAGGGCTAATCATCCTTACTCGCAGCTGCAAAGCTGAATTGCAAAGGACAACGTGGTTGAGCTGCAGGCATGTAAAGGCGCCTTAATTAGGCTGCTGCCATACGCCCCAAGCTGGCCACAGGGTACAGCCAGAGATTGAGAGTGTTGATTTTTGCGGAGGGAGGAAAACCGGAGAGCCCGGAGAAAAACCCTTGTGGCACAGGAGAGAATCAACGAACAACTCCACTCACATGTGGTCCGAGCCGGGAATCAAACTCGGGCCACAGCGGTGACAGGCGACTGCTTTACGCACTGGCCACCCATGATCTTTGCTCAACTGAACATGAATAAGAATATCTACAAGTACTTTAGATCTGTAACCACACAAATCCACATTTGGAACTCCATCCTTCCACAATATCAAACTTCTTTGAATTATTTTTTACTAACCACTGAATGGGTTATCTCCGCCAAAGAACTCTCTGAAGACTTTGTGGGCGTCGCCATGGAAGGTGTAGCCGTGTGTCCACGCCCCACTCTCCATCTTTCCTTCCGGTACTCCATTTTTCAATCCTTCCTCTCCGAACTGGTCATATACAGCCTTTTTCCTGGCTGTAAACGAGAAAAAGAAGACTTGTTAGCATTTGAAGATATGACAGATTGCCTCAATGGAAGTCCAAAACCAATTGTTGTGTATATAAGTCTCTTTATCTTAGAGTTCACCATTACAGTAATTGTTGAGTGATACAATTTTTATCTAATGAGTGGAATAATTTATAAACTTAATCTTGCTTATTCTTTTGTTTATGATTAGGTGCAAGGGCGGATCCAGAACACAATTTTGGGGGGGGGGCCAAAACATTTTTTAGTCCCCCAAAAAAGTGGGTCAAAAAAATTACGGCGTGGGTTTCGGGGCCCGCTTAAGGGCCCCGAAATTTTTTTGGATTCTAGATGCTCTGTGGTGCGATCTGAGGCAATTTCTGACCACTTTAACCAATGTTTTTTTGAGGAAAAGATGGTGGTGTACTCATTGCCTGCCTATTGCGATGTCACATTAAAAAAAAAAAAAAAATTGGTTTCGTTTTGGGGGGGGCCATGGCCCCCTTTGGCCCCCCCCCCCTGGATCCGCCCTTGATTAGGTGGTACTGTTTCTGTTATGGTCCAACTATAGCAGCGTCCCAACTATAGTTGGGATCATTCCGACTACAGTGAGGACTTCCTGAACAATAGCTGGGACTTTTTTAACTATAGTTGGGGCCATTGCTATAGTTGGGTCGTAACATTTCTAAGACATTGTTGATCACTTACGATCGCACAGTACATCGTAGGCTTCCGACACCTGTTTGAATTTCTCTGGAGCACCGGTTTCTTGATTTTTATCTGGATGATACTTCAAAGACAACTTCCGATAGCTATAAAGTTAAAAAAGGCAAATAAACATGATTACTTTATTATAAAAATGGTCTTTGACAATAGACTTTGAAGTCTTAGTCGCGGATTAATTAATTATTCAGTACAAGTGAAGACTTAGTGTATCATCTTCACTGCAATAAATTAATTTGAAGTCAAAATAGAAATAGAATTTTATTATGTCAACACTGCTTTTCAAGGTGAAGGAAGATGTAGGCCCAACATTAGCCCCTATACTCAATTGTCTGTGTTTTCTATTTCATAATAGATTTTGCCCGTCACGTTTTTGTTCAATTTATACCACTCCAACGCAAAATTTCATGCTATGAAAAGGCCAAGAGTTACTTAGTGATAGTTTTCCATTGTTTACACATGGTTTAGCAAACATGAGCAACATTGAATAGTTATTCAATACATTTTAGTATTTTAATTTTACTTTTTAGCCTGAAAATGTACTGTGGCGAAAATCGCCAGGATGCTTATTAATATCACAATTATTCCTTGCTAGCTTAGTATTTTAGTGCTTGAAACTTTGTATACAACTGACCTTTTCCCTAGCTGGAACCTTTAAGTTAATCTAATAATATTTGTTGAATTTATTCTTTGATCCTGTTGCAGTCATAATTCCTCGGGGCTGGACTCTCAGCAGTGCCTACGCTGACTTCCTGTTGTGTTGTTGCCACATGCACAGTGTTTACTGAATGAACGCACATGCTGTACGTTACCGTACGACACAACTGTGAGCCAGCACATGCGTACTGCTGTGCTGTTACAAGCTACCGTAGATTGTTGTGTTATTTAGCCAATCACTGCAGTTGTATGAGATGTGCGTGTCGCGCGCGTACGCGCGTGCAGAGCGCGTCCGCACTGTGCCTATAAATTCCACAGATTTCCGAGTATTTGGGTTCTGTTCCCGCTTGGAGTAGGCCGCGCAAGACCTCAAGACAAGACCTCAAGACCTATTTATTGCCCCACGTTTGTGTGCACTGATTAAGCAAGCAATCGTGTACAGGCTACTTGCGCTATTAATTGGGCTTTGTCGGCGGAAAACCACACGAGCGCTTTTGTGTGTGAAAATTCCGACACTTTAGACAAAATATAAGAAACTAATATGCGCTGTAATATTTTGAGATTGTATAAAAGATTACAGGAAAAGCGGCCATCGAATCAATACGCTACTCACGCTACCACTGAGCAACTCATACCACAGCTTCATGTTCCTTACTTCCTATAATAGAGGGCGCTGTCCCAAAGATGTTCAAGTTTACTCAAGAAGATTAAATAAACTGAGTTTACCGTTTTGATCGGTTGAAAGATTATTACTCCTTGTGGACATCTTTTATTGTTAATTATCTTGTGGTCGTTTGTAAATAATTCCCCCATCCCCTCCAAGAATCCCGTCTCACTCATCGACTCTTCATTCAAGCTTCCGGCAGATAACTGGGACCCGATTTTATTTGGGTCTTAGCCCAGACTAATATTAGGCAAGCCGGAATCGTTACAGTACACTTTTCATTGTTCACCCTCATTGCAAACATTTAACATTTTAACCCAAAACTTTCAGCATCCCTTTCTAACCCCCCCCCCCCCACCCCCCTTCCCGTCCTCCGCCACTGGCGCGGCCAGCTGCAGCCACTGGCGCGGCCAGCTGCAACCGCTGGCCCGCGACCTCCGCGTAGACAGACCGCGGACTCACGCCGCCGATCGTGTGGACGGTGGACGACGGCGCACTGATTGTGAAATAAAGCAAAGAATTATGCAGTATGCTACTTACGCTTTCTTTATGTCCGCATCTGTCGCAGACCTAGTAAGTCCCAGAATACCGTAGTAATCCTGACCCATTTCAGTTAAGCAAGTCTGTAAAAACCACTCCGATTTAGGCCTAGTAAAAAATAATTCCTAACTAAAAATGTCCCGTCGCACACACAATTTTCACACAGATGAAGTTGTTTACATTGTTGCTAGGGTGGGTTTGACGAAGTCGGACAAGAGAGGGCGCTATACCTGCCTGGCAACAACTTTGAAAACATCATGGCCGCTTCCAGTCACTTTTGAGTTTGAGATGAGTTGCCAAACTTCGGGAAACAAGTATTTCTAGTTAATTTTTTTCTAAAAGGTATATTCACCATGGCGGGAGACATATCGGGGGTGAGAATTATCCCGCCGGTGATAGAATTTATGGATGCAGAAGCCAACGCGGTACACGTCCAAACTGTCACGGTGCAGAACATCAGCAAATGCAGCAAACAGATTAAATTTCATGGACCAAATACAAATGTAAGATTTTTTTTTGTTTCTTAGTAAATTAGTAAATTTTGTTTCTTAGTAAATTAGCCTTTCTTAGAAATAACATTCACATGTTAAATTAATCATTAAATTTCAAATTAATTTTATTTTGTAATTTTGTAGGTCCCTATCCCCCTATTTGCAATTTATTCTGATAATTTTGTTTGTGTTTGATTTGACATTTTTTTTTGGGGGGGGGGGGGGGGGGGTTTTTTCCTCTCAAATCAAAGGCAATTCAGTCAGGTTGGCGTAGCGGTACTTTCCTCGCCTTCCACCGCTGTGACCCAGGTTCGAATCCCGCCTGGGCCAACATGGCCAATATGTGGATTGGGTTTTCAGTCCCTGCCTGATTCCGCGGGTTTTCTCTAAAAGTAAAACTGTAACTTCTTCTCATTGACATTGTCTTCTCTCTACAGGTTTCTTCAGGTTTGTGAGCTACAGTGCCTAGGAATCCTTGGTTCGAGGAATCCTTGGTTTCATTACCAGAAATGATTAATAATAATAATAATAAAACATAACGTATGTTAAGTTAATAGTTATGGTAATTGTGTATATTCAACTCTTAAGACTTAGGCCTAACCACATTTGTGCACAAATTTATTATTTCTCTTCAAAAATAAACTCACAATTTAATGTACAATTCACTGTTCAGGTTCGAGTGAGTTTGTTCAGTGCTGTATCTAAAAATAATTTCCATTGTTTGTTATCTAGCAGGTAAAGTGTCAAATTGTGAACTTTTTTGGGGTACTTGTTGATTCTCAATTGGCCTTCACTGTTAATTAAGGCTTACAACTTACATTCATATCTCTAAAATATGGGGCACTGAAGGGACAGTACAATTTGACTTTCTTGTATAAATTCGAGAATTTTCTCAAAAAGTATAACATTACGAAAGCATTTACCCAGTATTGTGAAAACACTGACAATGACTGTGTTATCTTCAGGACCAGCAGGTAAAGCAGTTGGTTTAATGGAATCATTATCTGATTTTTTTATTCCAGAAATTCAAGTTGATTGTGAAGAACCCAGACAAGCCCGTAGCCCCTGGCCTGGAGGTGATTGCAACCATTGAGTTCTTCACTGAGGAGCCTCAGGATTGTCAAGACGGTCTTATCCTACTGGTTGATGAAGATGTGGTTGAGATACCCCTCTGTGTGTAAGTTGCAACTCAAGAAAATATCACCCAGAGACCAGGCAGTGAAATATGTGTTTCACCGCTGTGGATTACAGTTTCCCCCCAAAAAATTGCATTAAAAATCTTGATGGTAGTATGAACCCAACTAAAGCATCGTCTTTACAGTCCCAACTACAGTTTGGGCCATTACTTCAATTGGGACGTAACAGAGGCTCTGAGGTCAGCTGTTAAAAGGTCCATGAAAATTAGCAGAACCGAGTGAAGCATAACAACTGTAGCAATGTTCAAGTCCGGACAAACATCTTGCGCAACAATTTACATGGCAGGCAAAAAGATTGTTCATCAAACAACAAAGTACAAATACTCCTATCTGACATCAAATATCCAATCACTTTATAGCCAGTATCGTTTGGCATATCAAAAACAATGTACTTAAACCTAGCCCTGAGGGTCCTGAATCCTCCAAGTTTAATACGATTTTGCACACCCCCTAGGGAGTTAGGGTTGTACATGTACATCTTGGAGTAATTTTGAGACTAAGATTATGAAGATCCTACGTGCCCGTGTTACTTGTTTCATATAGAAGAGGATACTACCCCTTATTGTCTCGAAAATTGTTTTGTTGAACTAGTCTTTAAGAGTAAATTTATTGTTGCACCTTGTAACTATTTCGTTTGTGAGTTTGCGAGGCTCTGAAAATAATCGGGGGAAACTCAACGTTTTGGACAGTATGCTCTGCCCGTTGCCAGGAGACTCAGGTTCTTAACCTCACAAACTCACAAGAGAGATTTGTCACATGGTGCAACCATACACTTACTCTTATTGCTCTTCTCACAACCAGGCATGCAACTTTTCCTCGGATCAGCTGATTTCCTCTTTTTTTCACTTCCAATGTGTGCCATTGAAAATAGCAAAACACTGTAAAAATCTTGGAAAGATTTGAATTTCCTCTTTTTTGTGACTTCCCAGTTGCATGCCTGCACAACGCAAACCTTCAAGTCTTATCTGCATTAGTCTTGTATATCTCTAGTAACAATTAAAACTAAATGGTTATTATTGCTGTTCTTTTTTGGAATTTATCAGTTATAGCCCCCAGCCTCTCCTAGACTTGGAAGGTCCAGCCAATTTTGGCACAGTAGTACGCAACAGCAAGGTGCTATCCACTCAGGTATCTCTCTACAACCATGGCTCCTTACCGGGCAACTTCAAGATCAACTACACCGGCCTGCAACCCATCACCATCTTCCCTTGCTCCGGGACGCTGCAGCCAAAGACGGCCCAAGTCATCAAGGTAATGTAGGGATTAGACTGAGAGTTGGGTGCTTTCAAAATTGTGAATTCAAAGTTTCAAAACTGAAGATAATGAAAACACAAAATGTCTGAAAATTTACTTTCACATGAACAAGCACTCCATCCCTATGTTAGTATTATGCGTCAAGAATATAATCTGGAACCAAGTCTCTATATCTTGAAGTTCCATGTAATTCTCTCTGAGACTTGAATGATTGCAGTGGTATGATGTGGTCAAGGAAGCGGAACTTTCATTATAGGCTTTATTCACGAGTCGGCCATATTAAATGGAAAGCGAGCTTTTTTTTCATTTTAGAAACTTGCAAATAGAAATGAAAGCAATGAAATAAAGTCAATTACAAATAAATACCAGTCTGCTCTGTAGAATAATTTAAAATTGTGATTAAACACACCCTAATGTTTTAAGCCCCATTGAAAAAAAATGGAAGTGAGGCTTAGAACGCATCAATAGTCTGGCACCAACAGTTTACAATGTAAAAAATACATTCGGGGAACACGACCAAAATTGGCTTCCTCATGAATAAGGTGCATAGCCTTTGGTAATACTAGTGCAGTGCCCGTCTAAAATATGCATGTTCGGGAAACCCAAATTGCTTTGCCGCTGGTATAGGTTGCATACTTGAGTTTTGGAGAACTGCTCGTGCAAACAACGCACGCGATTGAATGGTGTTGTTTTCACAGGTTGAAAGCACATTTTTACGTCAAAATTTTTGGCAAGTTTGAAGTTCGACCACCTACAATGGTCGCTCAGTCGACTGCAAAAATAATGTGCCCGTGTACATACGAAAACATGGTATGCAGTGCTATTCACCCATTGATCCATTAGTATTCACCCATACTGGACAGTGTATCGCCCTGCAATGCACGTGCGCGTGCCCGTCCTTTTTGCATGGCGTCATATTGAGCACGTGCGCTTTAGCTTAAACATGACGTAAACAATTGAAAAGAACGGCAGTGCGTGCGGGTGTTATGTTCTAAGCTATATATACTGCCACGTTTGCCTCAGAAAATACTGCTTTTTTGCAGCTTTTTCGAGAACCGCTGGTCCAAACAACTTCAAACTTTGCACTGCACATTCTGTTGTCCCGAAAAATATACCCGCCGATTTTCAACTTCATACGGTGCACGGTTCTGGAGATAATCGACGGACAGACAGACAGACAGAGATTCCTTGAATTATAGTAAGATATTGTATGATGGAAACTGTACAAAAAATTATTTGGTGATCTTTAACATTGTATGGTCCCGAATGTAATAATACTTTTCTCTTGCTTTTCTTTGTGTCCAAGGTGGAATTTGTCACCAAAAATGCTGGAGTTTTAAATGAAGAAGTCCCGTAAGTATGCATATGTTTCCCCTACCTGTTTTTAAGTGTAGACTGGTGCACTGACTGACCAGCATAATATTGCCTGCCATTTCCACGACTGCAAAGCTTAGTCAGGTCTTGAATTAACTTTGTGATTATAGCCCAAAAATGGTGAATTCAACAATATGAAATAGCAGGCACTTTCATTTTTTTGGAAGATTGAATTGATCAGAGCATAGCCAAAAACTGTTTAGTCCAAATTATTCCCTATATGGGGCCAAAAATGCCCAGCCTGTTACTTTATGTAACCCTCGAAACCCTCCAAGTTTTAAATTTTTAATTGTTGGCCTCAACTTCGTTCAATCGTTTACTCGGATAAAACAGGAGCATGCAAATTGTGGATTAACCAGAATAAATACAGTGTGGTACAAGTGCTCATAGGTTAAGCAACCTTACAATCTTCTCAAAGTCTTCCATGGTATAATCATGATATTTATACACTATCGTTCTTTCCAGAGTGCAACTTGAAGCCCAGCAGCCGGCCATCCTCCACATCAGAGCCAACGTCGTGGAGCGATGCCTGGAGCTCTACGCCCCAGACTCCGAGGAGCAGATTGACTGCGTCAAGTTTGGCAGTACCTACTACGGCACGGACAAGACCCAGATGGCTATGCTGTACAATAACGGACCGGACCCTGTCAGCTTTGTCACTGTGCTGGAGGAGAACGCTGAAGGCATGGAAGCTGTAAGTCTATCGAGTTGGTTCATTATCTTAAAATATTAGTTGTATATCAAGTTCAGGTGAGAACCATTAGTTGACAAGGGGTTAATTTGTGACATCACTTACACCTGCGCACTAATAGCAACATGCGAATGATTCCTGTCAAACACTGGTCAAAACATCATCACTACACTTTTGGATCCTGGTTCCCTGCTGCGTAGTATGATGCATGGCTATTGGTAACCAGTGATGGAACCATGCCCTAGGCTTTAGTTCAAAATAAAGCTTTTAACCCTTAAAGGGTTGGGGGCGGGAAGGGGGGAGGGGGAGAAAGGGGGGCCATATCCGCCCCCCTCAACTTTTTCCACAATACCCTTGCAAAAAATGTTTTGTCCCGATCCAAGCTTTCCTGACTTTTTAGCCTCGAGACTTGCACATCTTTATAGATAATAAAAACATACAATTCTGACCATGATTCCAAAACCCTTTAACCTTTAGTCATGAAATTTCTTGGGTATGTTCATATTAAGTTGTTCTATGCATGCACCCAGTTTCATAATTTTTTGTCCCTCGCTGGCCGAGATCATGGGGGGGGGGCGTATCTTTTGGACTTGGCATTAGTTACAGTGAAACTTTATTTTCACGATTAAGACTTCCTTTACGTATCATCAAGTCATGATAATTTAAACAACTATTATTTCAGGGGACTGATCTGACAAAATCAACGGTCGCAACGCTGGCCACAAAGGACATGGATAGAGTCCGTAGCAATACCAATGAGCTGACGTCCCTAGTCACTGCCATCCCATCCCAGGGCAAGCTAGCTCCTTACCAGCGGGCACCGGTCTTCTTCCGCTTCAGTCCTCGCTACAACACGGCCCAGCAGGGCTGGAAGGGGACAGCTACCCCACCCCCTAGGCAGGACTTTGCTCTCTTCATGCAGATCGTGGTGATTGGGAGCAGTAAAGGGTTCGGGGCGGAGAATGACGCAGGGAAACAGAATGGAAATGAAGGTAGGTGTCATATTTTCCTATTAGTATTTAACCCTCTGCCAATGTAAATTGTGGCCTTTGATCGTGTAAATTGTTGGCCTTTAACCACGTTAGTTGTGACTTTTCGCCATGTCAATTGTGGCCTTTGACCATGTCAGTTGTGGCCTTTGACCATGTCAATTGTGGCCTTTGGCCATGTCAATTGTGGCCTTTGAACATGTAAATTGTAACCTTTGACTGTGTAAATTGTGGCCTTTGACCATGTAAAGTGTGGCCTTTGACCATGTAAAGTGTGGCCTTTCATCATGTCAATTGTGGCTTTTGACCACGTAAATTGTGGCCTTTGACCATGTAAATTGTGGCCTTTGACCATGTAAATTGTGGTCTTTGACCATGTTAGTTGTGGCATTTGAAAATATAAATTGCACGTTTTAACAATGATTTAACAGTCATATTTGTTCTGTTCTACTTCCATTTAACATCCCTCCAGGTACCAAAGTAGAGGTAGCTCTAACCGGCACAGCCCTGCCTGTCCTCCTCAGCCTCTCCCCAACCAATCATTTTGACTTCGGCGAGTGCCCCGTCGGCGAGCACGTAGACACCCTCTGCACCCTCCGCAACGACGCCACCCACCTCCCGGTCTCCTTCGTCTGCCGCCAGGTGGCACAGTTCTGCGTCTACCCGTCCTTTGGGAAGCTGACCCCCGGCGAGTCGCAGGACCTGATCTTCTCCTTCAAGCCCAACCAGTATGGCTCCTTCAAGCTGAGTCAAGTCATGGATGTCCTGGGATCGGTGGCCGATGAGGGGGAGGATGCCAGTCCACTGGCCACTCACTTGGAGGCCATTTATGGCCTGCACATCTCCCTGCATGGTGTTAGTAATGCAGAGTCTAAGAAGAGAGAGCCAAAATTTAACCCAGGTTAGTCAATTTTTTGCCCCCCAAAACCCCCTGCAAAATCTGTTTTAATCTGAATACGCTCTTGAATCAAATGCTATTACCAGTGACAAACCTAAAATGTCTACTTATAGCCATCATAATTTGGTCAATGAACTAGAAAATAAATCAAATTTTAATTTGGGCCTCTTCTTAACAATTGGACTTTACATAAAGCAAGAAATTGACCATTACTTCATTAATTGAACTTGAAGACCACATTTTCGGCATCCAATATTTTAATTTGGACTGCATTCTAACTTGGATCCTACAGCTTCGTCTTTTTGGGGAAACAAGCTTTGTAAATAGTTTTACATGTATGCGATGTATGGGAGGGGCTCACTAAGCAGTATTAAGTACAACTTAACTGACACTTTACCACTGTAATAAATGATCACCTTTTCAAGAAATATAGGATCCGATTTTATGACGTCAAAGTACCACGTGACCATCTGGTTTCCCTGTTATCGGCCACCATTGCATTAGGCAAGCGTTTAGTTACCACGTCATGCGTTGTAAACAAGATAGGGCTCATTTTCACTCCAAAAAGCCCCATGAATTCTTTATCAAATGGCAAAATGGTCACTACCTGTGCCGTGTACAGTTGTTATTATCGTGCCGACCAAGCACTAGGTGTAGGCTCCACGTTTTTCTCAGTTTTTGCCATCCATCACAGCTTTGAAGGCTTGCCAACTATCAACCACTCTCAGCGCTCGACAATCTCTGCCTACTACAATGGTGACGCTGACTTTCTGGTACCTGGATGTAGGCCGGGAAAGGACTTTTCATTTTTTTTAACTACTCCATAATCCACTTGCCACAGTACATATTTGACCACATATTTCATGTTTATTTTACCCCCCATCCAGGCATCACACCCCGTGTTGTCGGTGAGGTTGGTCAATTCGTCGATGTCACTATGGATGAAGCTAAACCCTATGAACCCCGGGCGGCCATGTTGGGAGCCCCAAAGACTAAAGGCCTTCATGCTACCAGGTCAGCTGGGCACATACCAGACGCCAAAGCCCTGGTGGCTTACCCTAATGACCGAGCACGAAGTATCAGACCCAGCTACAGACGAGATCAGTACAAGTAAGTCACATGGAGTTGAACGTTTAAAGGAACACTTTTGAAAGAATGCGTCCATTTGGGCTCAAAAGGGCATTACTTTGAAAAAATGATAGTTGGAGAGATGGTTAAGAGTAAGAACATTCAGAAAACTATACCTTACTGCCCACAGAAATATTTGGGTTCAACATTGTTGCTCTAAAAATTCAAGTCGTTGGAAACTGATATCTCTAAGTGAATAATCACATGCATTTCATGCGGTGCTGGTCTTTTGCCGACATCTTGGTATGCTTAAAGGTAAAAACGAACTACTAATAGAAATTTCCAAAAAAGCATTTTTAGACACATCTTTGGAAATGACCTTCTTTTATTGTTTTCTTCAAAATGACAGCATGTCAGAAAGAATAATTTCACAGGGAGTTTAGTGCCGTTACTATCTTTAAACCAAGTATGTTTTTCAGCAAGAATTTCATCCGTTACTTTTTGGATAGCTGCAGATTGTGTACTCTACCTTTAAAATACGCATAGACAAGGCACAAAAACTGCTTCAAGCTTCTGAGTTACAGTGCTGTAGCAGTTTTGGTTAAACCCTTGTTCCATTACCAGTAAGAAATTAAACAAAAATAATACCCAAAAACAGTTTGATTAATTGATTTCTCATTTTAAAATTGTTTTTCAAACAGGACTATTTTTACCAAGACCGAGCGCCACACCTACGTTGATCCAGACTATGCCTACGATGACAATGAACTGGCTGCCATTCAGAAACACAAGAATGTCTACAATGATTACCTGAAGGGCAGCCGAGAACGCAGGATTGGAAAAACAAAAGCCAAGTAGGTTTGGTCATGGGAGTCAGTCATTATAAAAGGCCATATTTTGTAACAAACAAGGCGCGAAAAGTCACACATTGTGATGTATATAAACAGCTATGATCTCATCAAATCTAACCAAAACATGCTGTACATGTGTTTCTTTTTACTAATCAATGTTTGTGATAATTCTAAGTTAGGGCTTTGCATCGGAATCTGGTACCAGAATACCTGACTGATGATATCGGGAACCTGTTTCTGATTATGGGATCGGGTAGCCGTAACCAACTTTACAAATTACTTAGTAACTTCTCAGACAATGAAAAAGAAAGTTTTGAATGTCATTTGGGGGAATTTTCAAAATGAAAACCAGGCTACAAGGGAAAACAAACATATTTCACATATTTCACGCTCGCGAAAGTTGCAGTTTACCGTAAAGCTCACTGTACAGTGTACACACTTGTATCTTGCTGTATTGATGCACAGATGTGGTAGTGTTATCTTGGGGACCTTTCTTAATCTGAAAAGCAACTTCTGAGATTTGAATTTTGGGGTTGGTTTTCTTTAACTGGTACCCATGTACCTGTGTTTTTTTTTCAATCGGGTACCGGGTTCCCGTACTACCCGTAAATGCACACCCCTATTCTAAGCTCACCTGTTTTAAGTTTTATAGTAAGACAAGGCAAGCTTAGTAATGCTGGTCTCGGAGCCCACAACAATTCTATTCAATTGATTCAGGATGGCTATAAATTGGAACTATTTCATGCGTAAACTGGAAGTATATCATGCGTCTGGTCTTCACAGTGGCCGGATTTAGTCCATTCCTTAGCATTAGTTCTATACGATACCACTGCCTGACTCAAGTGACAGTCAGTCAGTCAGTCAGTCAGTCAGTCAAGGACTATAGGCTAGACCTCTCTGGGACCAGCAAAAACAAGATCTGAATATTTTCATCCAAAATTAAGGCCAGTCCGAGTGACGTGTTGTTTATTGTCACAGCGGGACAAATGGAAAGTGAAATTTCTAAAAATCAATCGTTTGACAACGTCGTATTTACATTTTGACAGGTGGCAGAAAGTTCAGGAACCGCACCCTTGCAGGTTGATAGCAAAATTTGAATTCTGCATCATAGTTCCTCATGTCAATATCATGATCATGTTGTTCTGATTTCAACTTTTCTTTGCAACCATAGCTTTAAAATGAGTGTGAGGGAGATTTAGGATAGGGGTCTTGATTTTATCAATCCCATATGACACATTTCAGAAAATTCACCCCAATATTTTTTTTTATCAAGACAGCTCTTTCCATTTGATAGTTATAAGCTTCCATGCATTAGTCTTGCACACATTCATTTCTAGCCTGACAATGTGTTGTTTTCATGCCCAACTCTACAGAATACATCACCCTAGAAATATTTTTATTAGAAAATTTCAATCCCCAACAACAGAAATTATATATAATTTTATGTTAAATATCAAAGCTATATTCAGGTTACAAACATACAAGTAACCTTGCGTTTTGGCGGTCATAACCAAGAATTGGTTCAGTGGGTTCTCTTTGGTAAATTGTTTTGGGAATTTGAGTACTACATGATCATGCGTAATTCTAACCTCATTGAAATTACTGAAGAAATTCACAGACAAGAAACCACCGAACCAATTCTTGGTTATGACCGCCAAAACGCACCCCTGTATTCCCCCATTTTTGCATTTCTGTCACAGAGTAGGTCTTAGTTTGTCTTGTTAATTCATTGCTCCATCAATCAAGTCAATTCAATTTCACAGAAAATTCATCTCACACTTTTCACTTTCTCCCACATCCTCATTTGTAATCAACAAAATCACTTCATAAAAATGTTCAAGCTTTTATGCAGTATTCACTTTCAACAAAGTTCATGATTAGTCAAAATGCAAAAACTGTCATCAATGATAACAACATCAATTTTGTGGGAAATGTTTCGGTTGATGTACATGTATGTAACAAAAAAAAAACAGTTCACAATTACATGACACAGCAAGAATGATATTTTTTCATCTATTTTGTTTTTCCAGGGAGTTTCTGGAGCTTGACAATGACAAGGACATCGGCCTGAAACCAGCCTCTGGGCTGAAACCGGGCAAACTGAAAGTGGATGAAATTAAACCACCAACTAAAAGTGAGTTATTAAACAACTGAAAATAAGCCAGTTGGGTATTTCAATGACCCAAGGTCATTCGGGATAACATCGCTGATGTGATGTTTTGCAATGTTACGCGCACACCCATTCTGCTGGTAATTTACATGCAAGCGTCGTGCGCCCGCATTAATGTGCCTTTCGAAACGTTCCATTATCCCAAATGACTCATGACCCATATCATTGTGCACATGCACAGTTGAAATACCAAACTGGCATATTGCTAAAAAACCTTTTTATAAATTCAGCTTAAACTAGATAAAAATATGTGTTTCAGCTTGTATGCATGTAGTTAATTTTTCAGTAGATCTAATTGTTCATAATAGCATTTTTTGTAATAGCATTGAATCAAATGTGACAAATCCGGCATACTATGTTTATGAATCTTCAAGCAAACTTGAATTTCGATCCTGATTGATGGGCTTTTTTTTGCTTTTCGCAGCACCAAGTCCACGGGACAAATCTCGTCGCATGCTGAGCTCCAAGCAACTAGCTGAGAAAGAGCTCAACTCTACCTCGCGTCCCTTCAGCCGAGGCCTCAACGCGGTGCCCATGACGCCTCAAGAGAAGGCCGATTGTAAGAAGATACTCACCCCTCAACAGCTACATCAGGTGGTCATTGGTAAGCTGGCATTTTCTCTTGTACTCCTTGACTTTTAGTTTGTGTGACATTGGGAACCCATTTTAGTACAATGCAGTATGTCCCCAAAAAAGTGTCTGTCTGACTATTTTTAAAATAACTACAAAACCATGAGGTCAATTTCGAAAAGTTTTGGTTGTGCAGAACTCCTAAACCTTTGCCTCAGCCCCTATGAGTTTCATTTAATTTCAGTCACGCATCACTGCACAGTAAGCCAGTTGGATATTTCAACTGTGCATGTGCACAATGATATGGGTCATGGCTCATTCTGGATAATCGAACGTTTCGAAGGCGCATGAATGCGGGCGCACGACGCTTATGTGTAAATTGCAGGCAGAATTGGCGTGCACGTAACATGGCGTAGCATTACGTCAGCGATGTTATCCCGAATAACCTCGGGTCATTGAAATACCCAACTGGCTTATTGTCATTTGAGCACAACAACCTTTTTGGACACTGTGACCAAATTCCTTGCCTCAATGAATTACAGTGCTGTGTTAAGTAAGCTGTGTAAGCTGTGCTTTTAACTGTTAATTTTTTGACGGCTGAAACTCCCTCATTTAGTTCTTGATGCTGTAAATTGTTTCAAATATATATAATCTTGAAAATTGACTAATAGGTAATAATAATGCTCGGTTGTTTTTTTTACCTTTTCAGAAGTTGAAATATGATAAATCGAAATTCACTGAGATAAATCAAAACAAATTTACAAACATGTTGATCATTAATCAATAACTTTATCCTTTACAGTGAAATCTTGATAAGTCAAACCTCAAGGGAACAGGTTCAAAATTTGACTTAAGCAGAGTTTTGAGTTAAGCAGGGTTGTATATCATTGTTATACTACTGAAGGCAATGGATTCTTTGTTTGACTTGACAGTTGTTTTGAGTTTGACTTTCAAGATTTCACTGTATTTGAAAGAATCATTGTGTATTTGTAAGCAGATTGAATGATCAGTAACTGAATGGTCTGTCTTTTTTCATCAACAGGTCCACCAACCATAGACTTTGGCCAGGTCTGTCTCAAATCAACCAGCGTACAGAAACTCAGCATGATCAATAACCTGGACCAGTTCATCCATGTTGAAGTTGATGTAAGTACAGGCAATGGACAAGCACACTGCATGTTGAATTAGAAAATTCTCTGTTCGTTAACTGGTATCTTCCTGTACATTCTTCAGCTGTTCATACTTTTGTGACTGACATGCTAAACTTAAAAGGTTTGTTTCTTGCTGTTTGTACAGCCGCATGCTATGTAGAAAAGATTAAAGATGCCCCTTGTCTGTCCTTAAACAAAATTTCAATTTCAATCATGTCAGTTGTACTTGGTATAGGCCTAAACATAAAGATCATTTTCACACATGCAATTCGCACATACTGAAATTTGTATCCTTGTGGAGTCTTTTCTTTGTTCTCGTGTACTAACATTTTAGAACATGAAAATGTCGTTTCAAAATGCTCCTATTTTAACCAGAATTTATTTTCTGGGCTGAAATTTGGACTTATATCCCTTACATAAAATACTTCAATTTGCGACAGATCAACACACCTTGGAAATTCCTAGTTTTTGAGTGAAATCCATCTATTTCGGGATAACGTTGTGGAAAGTTATTCACCTATAGAAATTGCCCTGTGGAGACGTATACAATCTTTTGTTCCCTATTGTCTCCATAAGGTAGTGACTTACGAAACGCACATGCACAAGATTAGAAATGCATGCACAAGATCTGAGATTGAAAACAAAACAAGTAGACATAAAGATTTTAAAGAGCATGTTATTCTGGAATGTGGTTCATGTCTTCAGATTGATTGTCGTGAGTTACGACAGACCAGCCCCTTGTCTCAAGTTGTTCCTCCTAACTGCAAGGCAGCACTTCCCCTCATCTTTGAATCCAACACCAAGGGAAGATTCCAGAGGTATACTACGATTTTAAAAACCCTTATATTTTTATCGTAATTTTATTTACAAAATTTGACAACATTTTATTCTTTTAATTCTGAATTTTTCCGGTGCTTCACCAACTGATTGATGTATGTTGTTATTCCAAGTGTTTGTCAGTTGTCGTTGTTTTAGGGAACTAGTCAGATGTCGACACCCAGATGTCATAAAACCCAGAGTAATGCCAAAAGTCACAATGCTTACAACCTAGCAATGTTGCAAACAATCAAAGAAGCACTCAAGGATTACTCAAAGATTACGTCACCATGTCAACCTAGACAATTTTGTTTCTTAGAATGGTGCATTTTAATATCTCAAAAATAAATTAGTTCAAAATAAAATAATTGGACCCAATTTTCATTCTGATTCCCCGTGGAAAATTAGTAGTTCCTGAGAAATTTGGTGTGCTTAAATCCTGTAAATGGTGTGGCATTTCATACTAAAATTCTGGTTATAAAAGATTTTAAATGGAGCAAAATTTGTAGATATGTATTATTTCCTTGCTATTTGTCCATAGGAACGTAACATACACAGTCAACAAGTTGAATAAGGAGCATGTGATAGTCTATGCCGATGTGGTCGCGGTAGCGTTGGAGTTGTCAACAGAGAGATTGGAGCTCAAGCCTACTCCAGGATTGCCAGCTGAAGCAGGTGGGACTTTTCCTCTTATATTTTGCCCCAATGTGATCATTATTATACAAATATAACATGGTTACAGTGGCGTACATCTGTGCCGGCGAGTGGGGGGGATGGGGGATGACCAAAATCCTAAAATTGCCCGGCCGTGGAAATTTGAAGGGGGGTGCTCTTCAGGATATAGATGTATATTATGTATACTCGCGCTTACATCAAAACGGCGCATGTTCTTTGTTTCTCATCTTTTCAGTGCTATTGAATACATTTGGGTTGTTGGGATGTTTGAAAAATACCTCAAAATCCACATTGTTTTTCTCCTGTTTTTCTATCACACATCTGGGTTGCAGCCTTAGATTTGTTCCAGTACTGTGTAATCTCTTTACCAATGATGCATGTGCTTTACGTGCGTACCGTGGAGATCACCATTGAGGACAGTTGCATGTGCCAGTCGATTACGGCATACATCAAAATGGCGACCGGTGGTACTCGCTTTGCGATTTTAACCGAGGAGGAACTTGGTGGCATTTCACACAATAATAATAAATGCAGTGTTTTGCCTTTTTCCCCAACAAACCATGTTGTATTTGTATATTAACTCCCTGAGGTATTGCAAGTTGACAGATACTTTGTCAACTTCCAATGCTGAGGGGAGCTAATATTGACTATCCACCTGAAATAAACCATTTCATATTTGTTATACTATACTTCATTCACCAAATATCTTCTTATTTTTCTTTTTAAGATTTCTGTTTCCTTCTTTGAGTAGCCCTCACCGTGAATTGCGTTGTGATGGGTGACTCATAAATTTTTTTTATTGGGTTTATACATATCGGTTAAAATGTTCCTGTACGTGTGTCGACATCTTTTCATGTTGCTAGAGCGATGTTCACGCATGCGCACTGCCCTTGAGCGATAGCTTACTGCCCTCATGTGATTGTTTAGTAAAGTGCATGTGTAGTAGACTATCACACGGGTGACCCATGCGATAGTTGACTGCGCATGCGTGTTTACTCAGTGCGTGATTCCTTGCGTTTGTGCTTGGTAGATAGCAAAACTATTGGCTGACACTTGATGGTGAACGGACTTGTGATTTGATTTAGATGGACTTGTGGCGGACTTGTAATACTCAACACTGCTAAGGTGTCCTTATTACATCATCATTTGTTCCCACACAGGTTTGAGAGACATCATCACCTTACGTAATTCCCGTAACTACCCGGCTGAGTTCACATGGCAACCCATCCTGGGTGAGAGAGGTACTGCCTTCTCCATCAGACCCGCCTCCGGTATGTCAAAATTGTAGTGCTCACATAAATGAACAACTGTCTTCTTGTTAAAAATATATCACCCTTGTTTTGTTGTAAACCTACAGTTATATACACTACTCAGACAATTGGTCTCTGGCGGGGAGTGTGGCCTACTGGTTAGGGTTCATGACTCATGATCACAGGGTCAGGGGTTCGAATCCAGCTGCTGGTCATACGTTGTGTCCTTGGGCAAGCCGCTTCACCCCAGCTTGCCTCTCTCCACCCAGGAGTATAAATGTGTACTGCCATTAGCTGGGGAGTAACCTGTGATGGACTGGCATCCCATCCAGGGAGTTAAAGAAATATTCTCAGTCGTTTCATGCCAAGGAAACCGGAGATAAACGCCGGCCTGATTTGCCATAGTGGCTCGTGACAGACTGTCTTTTTTTTTTTACAGTTAGTCTCCACTTCTGGCATACTTTGAATGTAAATCCACATAACCTTTGAAATTGCCAAGTGTGATCTGAGTTTTTTCCCCATTTGTTTACAAGAAAATTGCAATATTGACTCTTTGACCACTTTCAAGGGCTTCAGTGGGAGGGACACGGTGCTTGCACGCACTGCTCTGTGCACCTATTGCATGAAGTACACACAACTTACTGTTCACAAACCTGTAACATCTTGCGTGAGCATCAGTCACCATCAGCCGTGGGTTCGAATATCCCTCCCAGTGTCTCACCCGTTCTCCCTTATAAACCGTTGAGGGGGTACTTGTACACGAAGTCCATGAATTTCTGTCGGCAGTAATTGATATTTATCGTCATTCTTGCAGGCACTGTGGACCCTCTGAAGGATCTAGAATGTGAGGTTGTCTTCCATCCGTCCTACCATGCACCAGAAGATGGAGAGTTTGCTCTGAAGGTCCACGGTGGGGACACGCTCAAACTCAAATGCTTCGCTGATGTAAGTTCAGAGTGATTTTAAACTCAAATTTGGCTTTTTTTTTTAAGTACAGCCCTGGTACTTCTAGGGGGCAGTGAAGATTATCGCCCCATTCCATATGTGGAGTGCCGTGGCCTCTTGGTCTGGAGCATTGAATTTGTGGTCTGCGGGTAATTCTGCAGGTTGTGGGTTCGAGTCCAGCCTGGGGTAATGGTGCGTGTGCCCTTGGGCAAGGCACTTTGTCACTCATTGCTTCTCTCCACCCAGGAGTTATTGGGTACCTGTGAGGGCAGAGATGGTTATTGTGATTGATTGTAGCTGCTTTGCGCGGAAATGGCAGCATCAAGCTGTATACTGCCCAGGGAGCTGAGATTGTCTTTGGAATGTTTCATTGGCCCAAGTGACCAGGTTATAATGATGTAGCGCCTTGAGCACCAGTCCTGGTGGATACGTGCACTTAATAAATGCACATTATTACACATTATTCCAGAAAATAATCTGGGCAAATTTATGTGCTTAGCATAAAGCAGCTGCAAAACCAGTTACAAGCATTGTATAAATAGCATGACATGTTGGCTGATAATCTGTTTTTGCTAAAAACGCATTTGTTTCTGCTCAACAACTCTATGTTGTTTGGTCATTTATCTGTGCTCCTTGAATCGTACACAGGTCACTCTTTCCAATTAAAACTTTAAAAAGTTAATAGGTGAATGAATTTCTTGGAATTTTTTTTCATCAGTGGAGAAGGTCTTATTTACAAAAATGATTTTCACGTTTGAAGGGCAAATAATGCTCCATGTAGAAGTAGGAAGCAAATTTGTAAAACTGATTTTTGTGCATCACAGCTCGGTTCTACACAAGTGATGTTCATGGAAAGACGGGTGCTGTTTGGTCAGGTCCCTCTTCATCTGACTACCTCCAGGTCTGCTGTGCTGCAAAACACAAGCCAGAACCATGCTTACTTCCAGGTACCACACCATTTTCTTCTGGTTACTTGTTTTACAAGTTACTTATTTCACCATTTGAATTAAAAAATTGTTATATTTGTGTAGAGGCTTTTGTTACGTCATTTTCAGAGTTACAATCAGGTCATCACAAGTCCATCACAAGCCATTTAGTTTCAAATTAGGTGTCAAACTATTCAAGTGAACTAAGATATCAGCATTCCTTTGACACTTTGTTACTTGTGACTAGACTTGTGACTTGACTCGGGATTGACTTGTGACTGAATTGTGACTGAATTTTGATTGACTTGTGATTGACTTGTGATTGACTTGTGATGACTTGCGATTGACTTTGACTGACTTCTGATTGACTTGAGATTGACTCGTGATTGACTTGTGATTGACTTGTGATTTATTGTGTTGACTTGTGATTGACATGTGATTGACTCATGATTGACTTGTGATATTACTTATTGTGATTGACCTCTAATTGCCTTCTGATTGACTAATGATTTACTTGTGATTGGCTTATGATAAACTTTGGATTGACTTATCATTGACTCATATTCGACTCGAGATTGACCTGTGACCAAACTTGTAATTGACTTGTAAATGCTTCAGATTGCCCTTGTGATTTGACTTGTGATTGATTTGTGACTGACTCAGTTCCGATTCTGGCTTTGATCCCAGGTCGTAGATCCCAGCCCGGTACCCGGCCTCACCGTCACACCAGTCCAAGGCGTGGTTCCCGTGGGCGGTACCACTGAGCTAGGCATCTACTTCACCCCTGGAGCCGTCATGAAGTTTGACACCAGGCTGGAGGTGGCTATCAGAGGCTGGAAGACTATTGAGCTGAGGATGGGGGGAACCGTGGAACCTCCCATGGTGGATATCGATGTGGTAAAACTTAATCTCCATTGAGTTGTGATGTCTTTAATGTTCCATAATTTGTTTGTCTGTTTCACTGTTTCTGTGTTTACTCGTCTGTCACGTGCTGTGAATCATGATTACAGTCTCAGTGTTAAGACAATTTTCGTCTTCAATCTTTTCCATCAGCCCACCTTCCAACTTGGCGGTGTCTACTGCGCCTCCAATCTGACCGTCCCATTCAGACTGATCAACAAAGCCAGGACTAGAGCCAAGGTGGTCTTTGATTTGTCACGTTTCCGTGATTTCTCTCTCAAGTTTGACGCCGATGTCATGGAAGGTAAATCATGAAGCTTTCCCTCTCTTTAACTTATATCCTTACTTATTTAAAGCCTAAAGATCTATTTACAATAAAAAAAGAAAAATATCGAAAAGAAAAAAAGCATGGAGTTAAGATGGGATTAGTATTTAAAACCTTACAAAATAATTTCACCTGACATGTCATTTCGAAGAAACTTTCATTCTATTGACAATTAGGAAAATGAATCAGAACTAAAGGTTAATATTGGGATTTTGTCTTTCTCCAACATACTTTTTTGGCATCAATGTAGGGAAAAACCTAATTTTGAAATTTATATCTCACCCCCCCCCCGAAATAATTTGTCGTACAAAATATATCAAAACTGTAAATTAAATATTAGGTCAAGCTAGCATTAGGTTTAGCACCAGATAATAGCACCAGACTCATCTGCAAGCTTATTAATGTTAAGTCTGCTACGTTTGCTATTAACAAAATCAGAGTAACAGTCAGCAGTTATATCTCACCCCCAAAATATTCTGTCATACAGAATATATCAAAACTGTAAATGAAATATTTTGTCAAGCTAGCATCAGATTTAGCCCCAGATTCAGCACCAGACTCATCTGCTAGCTTATTAATGTTAAGTCTGCTACGTTTGCCATTAACAAAATCAGAGTAACAGTCCAATATCAAGTAATTTTGGTCTTTTAACGTTTAGAATCTGAAGACACCATGAACCCAGGCGTTTACAAGGTCACTGTGGGCGGCATGCAGACCATCAAATGCCAGCTCAACTTCCAGCCCACCGAGGTCGCGTCCTACGACTTCATCATGCCGGTCTCCATCAACCAAACCGAAGCCCCTACCCCAGAGTCCACCCCCTTCCCGCCCACCCCGGCCCCCTCGACAAAGAGCATCAACCACATCATCACCCCACGGCCTGTCTTGGTTACCGTGGCGACCCCGCGTCGTCGCATCGTTGCCACGGCGTTGCGTCAACCTTTACAGCTCTCCCATTCCAATTTAGACTTCTCCTTACCGTCTGGTTACCTAGACTTTGGCGTGGCTGGCTCCCCGTCTCAGACCCAAGGAACCCTCTTGGTCAACAACAGCAGCAAGAGCTTGAAGTGGAGCCTGGACCTGAGCAGCTGTGGGAAGGCCATGGAGGAAGGCATCTTCCGCTTCCTGATGCCTAACGGGATGCCGTTCCTGTCCTTCAAGGAAGGAGGAGGAACTGTCAAGGACACCTTAGCACCAGGGGAGACCTACCCACTGGGTGTCATGTTCTGTCCAGGTAAGAAAAAGTGCAATAGCTATTTTAACCAGTTTTGCACTGGATGACATGTATACCCGCAAAGGTTTTACGGTATTCAGAACGGATGACAGATAAACATACAGGCAGCGAGGCCGGAATTATCTGTCAGCGACCTGCTTGCAGTGAGCGAGGCCGGAAATATAAGTTTGCTGCCTGAGGGTGATGGCTTTAACACCACTCAAAAATCCAAAGAGGAATGTTAAAAACCTAACCTGTTGAAGTTTCAGCTCAGTGGATATTGTACTTTTCGAAGAACCATTTTGAAAAACCATGCAAAAACCTTTTGATTACAAAACACGATTTTGTCTGTAGCACTCTTTATTTCCAAAAAACAGTCAATTGACTAATCCTTGGAAATCACCCACATTTCTTGATTTCTTCTAAATGACAGCAAGTCAGACGGAATAATTTCACAGGGTGTTTAGTATCTGTTCCATTTTTAATCCAAGTAAGCTTTTTTTGATAATAATTTGGTAGGTTACTTTTGGGATAAATGTTTGCACATTGTGGATGATGTCAAAATTCCCCTAAAATGTCATGTAGCGAAATAACAATAAACGTTTGCTATTCTAAATAATCATCTGCAGTACAAAAATGTCAACTAAGTTATATTTCTTTTTTATTCTACCTAGATGAGCCGGGAGAATTTCACGCCAAAGTTCCCATCATCCTCAACCATGATGAGTCTCGACCTTACCTCCATATCCACCTCTATGGAGTCCTCAAGTCACCCCAGTTGACCTTTGACCCGCTGGCCATTGTGTTGACCCCTGTTCCTTTGGCAACCAAGGTGTCAGCTGACTTCACCATCCAGGCCGCTGGCTTTAGAAAGTAAGTTCGTTCTGAACATTTGTTTAGAATTTCTTTAAAAAAGGCAACACAGCAAGTATAATACAGTGGAACGCCACTATAACGAACATTGCAGGATCCACATAAATTGTTCGTAATAGCGATCGTTTGGTATAGCGATTGTAAGCTGCCGGTGCTCCGGTACTCACTTTTCAATAAATATTACCCTTCAGAACTTCACTCTGCACGCCCTGGTAGTTACTGAAAGACGACATTGAACACGTGCCGACTATAGAATTATGTAATTACACAGTTTAGAGCTTACTTCCTACAACAATAGGTGGCCTTTTCTTTCTATTTCTTGGTGAAATAACAGCCACTCTGTGGCTTTTTCAACAACAATGTTCGGTACTTGTTGTACACAACAATCGGCAATATGCAAAAGTCGATTACATATCAATAAGTCATTCACAAGTAAGTCACATATCAAAGCACAAGTCAGATCACACATAACAGTGGACACACATTGACAAACAGATACTTGTGTCTCTGTTCATTGGAATAGCTTGTGTTAAGCCCAAGTTCTTTTGCAAATACAGGGGGAGTCAGAATGATCTGGACCCAAATTAAAGAAAATATTAAAAATATGTAGCAATTATCAGAACAAGTGCAAATGAGATATCATAGGCCGGTATTTTGGACATATTTGGTGAGAGTTTCATGTATATCCATTGTACCATTTTGAAGAAAGGCGCTAGCGAAGAACGCACACTAATAAACACTCTGACCACGGTTCCATGGTTCAACAGATTTATTGAAATCACGTACTGATGTGAAGCAGTGTAATAGCAATAAAAACCTAGTCATGATGACTGACTCACTTGAAGTTATTGACACATTTAAAAAGGACAAAACCAATTCCTTGTGCAGACTGGAAAATGAGCCACTTCAATGAAAATGGCATAACTCCTCACCACAGCCACTAATTTAAAAAATTCAAAATTCCTGTGGAAGACAAGGTAATAACCATTCATATGAAACACTCATTTTTTCCCAAATATACTCTATTTGCCACAAAAACAAATGGTGAACTTGGGTCCAGATCATTCTGACTCACCCTGTATTTGTACGTTTCTTTTAATATTGGTGTCAGCTGTGTATCCAAAACACTCATACTCTCACTCATTAGAAGTACACAGTGAGGACAAATTTGGTGCCTTAGGCTTGATACTTGCAGTAAAACCTTATATAACAGTTAAGTTGAGGACCATGAAAAAGACTTAAATGCTTACCCACATCTCAGGCAAATGTTGACCATTCCATTTTCACTAGTTTGTGAAAAAGCAATGTTTTGAACCAATTTTTAATACCAGACATTTATTCACCTACTCAGGGAGACTGTGATTGATGTTGAGCTTCCAGACGTTGAGCTAGACGACGGCAGCAAGATGTCCGTTCTCAGCGTGACCTTCCCCGATGACCAGACTATCCAGCCTTGCTGTGGGGATGAAGGAGACGAGGAACCATTCATCTTGAAGTGTAAAGTCACGTTCTGCTCGCCTAGACCCGTGTCCTTCACACAGCCGGTCAAGTTTGTGGACACACAGGGAAACAGGTGGGTAGATGGTAGACCATCATGAATAGCTTTTCATATGACACTTTAATGACTTATGATGACTTGTAGTAGCCTGTGATGGGTTGATTACAACTCTTGTTCTAAAGATGTACAAAGGCTTGCACATTATGTATATTCAAACACGATATATTTATGAAGGTTCTTTTTGACAAATTTTGACAAATTAGTGAAGATGTTACTCACAAGTTAGTAACGTTTCACTGCTAAGCTAGCAGCTTCTTCAGACTGGCAACCCATACCACTCGACACCGTCCTTTTATAGCTGCTTGAAGCTGCCGTAGAGGGCGTGGTGCGGATGAGTCAATCAAAGATGTTGTTCAGTTTGTAGGCCCCTCGTCCTTGTTGAGAATGTTGTTGTCAGCCCCAGGGTTCAAAATTAGCAGTAGCCCGCTAGCCAAATGCTAGTCAAAACAGCGGCGGGCTAGTCAAACTATTCCTTAAGTAGCCCGGCTGGCGAGTGAAAAATTATTGGGATACGGCAAAGATGAACGTACAGGAAGAAATAAATCATTAAATTCAGAAAGAAAACCCGATCAATTTGTGTCTAATATTACCAACTGTTTTAAAAGGTTAAATTATTAGATCTGTTCATTAAAAACACTGACAAAATTGCCTCAGAATTGAGCCTGAAAATACGCCATTTTGTATTTGAGTTAAAAACATGTGGGCTAGTGAAAATGCCTGTGGGCTAGTTAAGAGTCCGTTTCAGTAGCCCGGCTGGCTAGTGAACCAAAAAGTTAAGGTCCAACCCTGCTCCCCTCCTGCGTATCTAAATGGCTTCTTTGAGCCATCTGGTGGTCCCTGTACGATTCTCTGTCGATGTCTTTGGCCTTGTCCCAATCAATGTTGTGATTGTTGGCGATGACTGATCTGTAATGGCCGACATTTGCTGATCAGCTTCGGATGATTTGCGAGTTGAGCGAGTGTAAGGTTTAGATTTGAACTTGTGGACTTCTTTTTAAACCCGATATATTTAAATCACTGGCAAAGTAATACAATGTGTAACAATTTCTTTTCTTCTTTTCCCAGTTTCTCCATCCCAGTCACAGCCACCGCTGATAACTGCCTCCTGACAGCCTATCCCTTCGTGGCCCAGCACCGCACCGACTTCCAGATCGTCACCGAGCAGGGACAGACCCTGCGAGGCCGGCGTTCATCGGCCAACTCTAAAGAGAGTCTGGGGAACGTCGGGGAAGCCGTCATGATCCCCGTGGAGTCACCGAGCAGACCGTCTACTCAGAGAAGCTCGGCTAGTACCAGCTCACGGTTTGGTGCAACCACCTCGACCTACGAGGAGTCTACTGACAGCATCACAGGTTAGTTTTGGATGTCTATGGGTTGCGTGCGTGAACTAGAGAGGGCGCTCTTGTACCACTTTCGAGAGCCCAGTGGACGGGACTCACTGTATGCACGTACTGGTTCAAGCACAAATAGCACAAAGTACACACATGTCATTTTATTCCGAATGTGCACAAAGTTATTGCGTCTTCGCGTGAGTGTCGGGCCTCGTCGGCAATGCGTTTGAATGTCTCTCCCACTGGTCTGCCCCAACTCTCCCTTTCTTACTGGTTAGGGTGTACTTGTGTAGGGAGCCTTTCTGATAAGATCCGAAGGTTTACATGGTGAAGTTGACAATAAGAGTGAAGTTGGCAATAAGAGTATGCTTTTCTTTGCACAATGTGACAAGAATTAATTTTTCTGTGAGTTTATGTTGTTCTGAAAAGAACTGGTGGAAAGTCACAATAGACACTTCTTTCACATGGTGCAAACTTATTTTTATGATTAAAGAAGCACCCAGGATAACAATGTGAATTTTAGCCAAATTTGTGTGGAATTTGATCCTTGAGTTTGTTCAACTGTTGCGTTTGATCAAACACGCATTCAGACACTAGGCTGGTTTGATACAGCATATAAATCTAATAGTGACAAAGGAATTTGAAGCCAGTAGAGAATTACATACTTTTTAACCATGATAAAAATGAAATTTTCACACATATGTATGTATATATCTGGAGTTGAAAGTTATCATCACTTAATAACTGCAAATGTATATTTCTGAGATTTTAACCTGTATCCTTTGAATAATTTTGGTAAAAAAAACCCATACAAACCTTTGTGGTTGTTTCAAAACCACATATAAACGTGAAAGATGCATGCGGGCCAAAAGGGATTTCAAACTTAAATCTTAATAAGTATGAGAATGTCGTACATATATCTGGAACTGAAGTTATTGCTACTTAGTAAACTGGATCGCAATTTTATAGTCAAGTACTCAGTAAAGGTATGTATCTATGGATGTTTTATTTTTTAAATTTCAATTTAAATAGACCTTTTTTTCACAGTTACATTTCATGATTGTGTATACTTGAGATTCCAAATTACATTCTGAGTAAGCAACTGTCTTCTGTCACCTCCTGCAGAGTCTACCTATCGTAGCACTCCCCGGGACGGAGCCGTCAACCGTGCCGTCGCCGACCGTTCCATCATTGACCCAGAGAGCCGGCTCGGTCTAGCCTCCCGCTCCCTGGGCTCCGCAGCCTTCCCTAACGAGGACACAGAGGAAGGAGTGTTCCATCAGGAGGTCCTGATGGCCATACAGAGATGGATCACGCTGCATGGTTGGTCTGGGGGACCCTACCCGGTCTCTGTACCTGAAGGACTGAGAAGGTGAGATATTCTTGAAGGTTGATGCTACTTGGCAGGAAATATTGCTTTAATTAATGTGTTAAAGTTGCATTCCTGGTCCCATTTTTGAGCTTCATCCCGAAAGATAGATTTCTTTTCTAAATAGCTTTTTTTTCTAGCAATGCAAAAAGTTATCCACTTTTGAGACATCAACTGAAAAAAATGGCCCGTGTGGAGTTATTAATTATTACTTTACACATTTTGAATTGCTTGTGGCCCAACAATATTATATTCTCTTAGGGTTGGGTTGGTTTCTGCCCCACAATGAGTATTAATACATCTACTTGCAGATCTGTTCGTACCCATTCCGGAAAACCAAGGTTATTTTTTTTACAGAGGGGTTGGGAAGCCCAAAAAGAAAAAAAAGGAGGTTTTATTTGTTGGAATAAAACATACAACTTACAATTTTATTAAAAGAAAAATAATTGAGGGTAGTCTCAACTAAAATACACCATGTGATATCCCCTGATTTTGCAACAGAGGGAATATTAACATTGTACATTTTTTTTAACTATAAAGCAACTTCATGAAAGGGGTCCAAGGAGTCAGTTTGGGTTCATGGAGCTTTTTGTTCAGTAACTGCAGTTACCAGTCAAAATACAAAATATGTTAAACAAAACATAAACTGAAAGACCCGTACATGATTTTCCTCTCTCTAGTGGAGTTGCCAAGAACTCAGCCCCCGAGCAAGCCCGCGACAAGGCCTCCCAGGGAAGCCCTGCCACCAACAATTCCAAGAGCAGTCGCAGCAAGACCATCTATGACCTGATGGCTCATATGAGTGGCCGTCTGGTACCTGGAATCCCCATCAATCAAGCCCTGCCTGCTGATCCTACCGAGAGGGTCCTGCAGCTCCACTGGCAACACTCTACTTTGCTGACTTTCTTGAGGTATCAGAAATGGTTCCTTTTTCCCCCAAATATATTTTTTTAATTGATTAAAACTGCCCACATATCAGAAATCTTTTCAAATCTGTTTCCACAGCAGTTTTCTTCCTCGAAACTATAACCTTAGGCCAACACTTGTCTTTGATGGCAATGGTTTCCAGATGATACACAAATTAACGTAGGCATTAATGACCGATCTTAAGTTAAGATGAGTTCAGCTGCATTGCTAAGGAAGTTAGGACGTGTTGAACGCATCTTAACTTTGGTGAAATCGATCCTAGGACAAGTTGCGAGTTAAGACGAGTAACCCTTCCTAAGACACATCTTAGCGTTTCGTGAAATTGGCTCCTGGTCACTAAAAGTTTTGGCCTCAAAGATCCTTTGCACTACAGTCATCTTTGAGTTGTGTGCTTTTGTTCCATAGGGGTGGACATGAGAAGATCCTTTGTGCATTTATTGCTTCCGACCAGAAAGACACCTCAAAGGCGGCTGCTGAATGAATGCAAAGGATCTGTATATTTTGTTTATCTCACATAAAGATGACCGAGGTGACTTTCATTTTTCAAATTCCAAATCCTAGGAGTCAAGGTGCCTCTGTGGCCAACATTAAGCCAGAGTACCTGTTTGAGCCTCAGGACTACCAACGCTGGGTCAAACTCCAGGAGCAGATACGAGACAGGAAGAAGGCCCAGCAACAAGGCAAGAGCACGGTGGCCATCCGTGTCCAAGAAGCACCCCTAGATGAGATCCTGTTTGAGTCTGTCTCCAAGAGAGCTTGGACTGATCTGCTGCTCCAGACACTGAAGGTAAGATGGGGTGGTGGTCTAGGAGGAAGTAGAATGCTGATAGGGGAGGGGATCTGCATCCGGGAAGCATTCATGAACAACATCCTGTTTGATTCCAGTCTGCCTCCAAAAAGTAAGATGGGTTTGAGCTCCAGGGAAAGTGTATGAATTTGTTTTCCCCTTGGTCTTCAACAGATTCTATTTTTTTCTGTTAATAAATGTTCAACTTTGTTTTATTCCACCAAAAAAAACCTTCTATTTCCTTTTTTGGACAACTGCAAACCTCTAAAAAAGGTTTTTGTTTCGGGCACTCTTTGCGGGCAATCGAATGCATTGCGGGGAATCGAAGGCATCTTTAACTTCATTAATTTTACTTTCTTTACAGGCTTTGGTGCTAGCCCGCATCACACCGCGTCAATTCAAAGCTCTCTCATCAGGATCATCCAGCTTGCCAGCCATCAACCCAGACCCACTGTGTAGTAACATCTACAGCGTAGGAGAACGAATCTTACTAGCCTGGCTGAACCATCATTATGAGCAGCAGAGACACAAGATATGGAAGGATTGCGATAAAGGTACTGTCAGCTGACCCTCGTGTTGTTGAGTATATCACAAGTCCATTCACAAGTTCAGTCACAAGTTAATCACAAGATAATCACAAGTTCATCGCAAGTCCGATCACAAGTAAATTACAAGTTCAGTCACAATTAACAGATGTTAAACAATGACAAAGGGATAATTCCTTTGAATAGCTTGTGACTTGACTTGGGACTGGATGACTTGTGATGGACTCGACTACAACACTGGTCACCCCTAAGTTTCTTGGCATTTGAAAACTTTTCTGAATTCAACAAAATCCTGTAGTCTGTAGTATTAACGTCATTGCACATTTGGTTCAGTTTGATAGGCTTGGACTATATTTCAATAATACTGTAAAGTGACGATACTTTTTACACTGAACAATACCGAATGATGTTGTCAAAATACCAAAATGCCAACAACCTCGGTACAGAAGTTCATCTACGATTTTCCCTCTTAAATGTGGCCAGATGTGTGCAAAAGGCCTTAAAAAAAAGGTGACAGAAACACCTTTTACTTAATATGACCTGAAAGGTACCAAAAGTTGTAAATCTGATGAGGAAACACTATTTAATGAGTGCAAAAATTATTTTATATACCCTAACTTTTTCTGTCATGGCCCATAGACTTTGTGCAGGAGGTCTGAGTGGTGGCCCAGTATGGAACTCTTTCCCAACTTGGCCAGACATTTCCTCGCCTTCCACCGCTGTGACCCAGGTTCGATTGCTGCCTGGGCCAACATGTGGATTGGGTTTTCAGTCCCTGCCTAATTCCGTGGGTTTCTTGCGGAATATTCTTCTGTACTTTTCCCTCCCACATCTAAAACTGTAATTTCTTCACATTGTCTTCTCTTGACTGGGCCCCATGGGAGACCAGTGGATTCCACTGAATGGACTACCCAGTTAAAATAAGAATTAAATAAATAAATAACATGATTGTAAATTTTTGTGATCGATAATAAAAAGTTTTATGTGCATGATGATGTTCCTTATTTCTTTCTTGTCAGAGTCGGCATATTTTTTTGAAGCTCCAAGAGGTAACTTGTGATACCTATTTTTGGCTAGCTATCGCTGAGCTCATGCAAGATATGCTATGCTGGTATATGGAATATTGCTGTACATGCTTCATGCTAAATCAAATTTCATATCATTATGGACAGTATTGGATTTCTTTACAATTTTTTTTGCTGAAACTGCAGCTATAGCTTTGATGCTGTAACTTGCTTTTTTTGTTTTGTAAATACAGGCGTTTGAAAATTGTGATTATGTTCAGCTGAAATTAATTTTGAGTTTTTAATTTGAATATTCGTGGGCAAATAGGGGAAATATTTGGGGGAATTGTACCTTTGATGATACAAGCATGGCATTTGGCACACAGTCAGAGTATGTCATGAGAAAGATATTTGGCTATAGGGCCATCGCAGATTTGTCCTTTGAAAAAATATAGGTAGAATAACAAGCAATTTTCAAAATTTTCAAAATGGCTGCCATTGCTTGTTATTCTACCTATATTTTTTTCAAAGGACAAATCTGCGATGGCCCTGTAGCCATATATAGGTAATACATTGAGTATACAGTGTGTATATGTCGGTGAAGGGCAAAACTCTATATTGATTTACATCAGCCCAGCGCAAATTCCATCTTACAAATAATGTGTGATGTGCTTGACACTCCTACAAAATGAAAGTAAAGTCACCAATTAGCCATTGCTAGTAAATCCTTCAAAAGTTGCAGTCTTTTATAAAACTCTGCTATTTTTAGATCACTCAAACTGTTTTCAAAGGCCCACGATCGACAGACTGACTCACATTTGTCAAACAACATTAGAAAACTTGCGTACTTGTGTCAGTGATAAAATCGTCAGAACTAGATTTTTGTAACTTTGCTCTAATTTTGCAAAAGCATGCTGCATATATTGTGTACCATAAGCTGTTTGTGCTTTTGTATTGGACTGTACAAGGAAATGGGTAAAGCTTAATGTGGCTAAGTCGTTGGCTCCTAAGCTAAAAGGTAGAATGGACCATTTGTCGTTTGTGCAACTTGTTTTGGATTTGAATCAACAAAAATGCTCAACAACTAACCCAATGAAGTTTGAGCTCTGCGAATGCTTTATGTTTCAGATCTCGATTTCAGTTCAAAATTTGCCAAGACATATTTTGAATTGTGCCCTCTCCTGACACAATCCCCAAATCAGCATTCAGGACATGATTCTCATTCAGCCAATTGTAGCTTTGTGATGTCACACACTGAACCGACGAATAATAGCAACCGGGCGCACATGTGCGTCGTGGCAACACTTGCACCCATTTACAGATTCGCCCAATTACAAACCATCTACCAACAAAAATTTCGATAAACATGGCGCTAATTGACCCTTCTTTGAAATAACACCCTTTGGGGTTTTTTCAAAATGTCAGCATGCCAGAATGCAGTCCTTCTGATTTTAGGCGTGCGATCAAACCCCCACATCATCGCACACCTAAAAGCTTCTCGAGAAGTGTGAATAATTGCACGCTTGGATTTCCCTGGACCACAGAATCACACACCTAGAAAATCACACACCTAGAAAAACCACACGCCTAGAAAAATCCAGGTGTGCCTTTTTCCACACGCCTGTGATTTTCAAATCAGAAGGACTGAGAATGGATAATTTCACAGAGAGTTTAGTGTCATTACTATCTTTACACCAAGTAAGCTTTTTAACAATTCCTTTCCTTTTTGGATATCTGCAAATGGTCTACTCTATACCTCTAACAAAAATATCTTCATCATAATTGCACCGACAGAAATCATGCATGGCATTACATCTATCTGCTTTGCAAATGCAGTCATCATGCAGTTCTCAGTGCAATAAATCCAAGCTGCATATACATGTCCTACATTGTGTGTTAACTGCCTTTGTTATGTTGTGTCAAGTAGTGTGTCTCTTCATTCAATATTCTATTTTCTTTCCATCCAGGTGGTGTCCCACCCTCTCGATGGGTAGTCAACTTTGACTATGATCTCCTGGATGGGTTGGTGCTGGCCGCAGTGCTCGCAGCTCATGTGCCATTCCTGGTGAGTTGATAAACTATTGGGCCATCACAAGCAAGATAGTATAGACTGATCCAGTATGACCACACTGCAAGTTTCAGACACGTGGAACAAGTCTACACATGTTCAAATTATTTTCCTGCAAACTACTGTGTCCATATAGCATTAGATTTATTGATGTGTACCATCCAATGATAACCTTACAAGTGACCATTTTGGGGTTTTCTTTGCCTCAGATCAAGAGCCATCTCCAGAGCATGTACACACAGCCAGCAACTGCCGAACAATGCCTTCACAATGCCCTCCAAGTGGTCAATGCATTCAGATACATCGGGCTGGACTATGATATTCAGGTTAGTCACAAGAAATCCCTGGAATTTTATTTAAAATCTGTTGTGATGCGAGGAAGGAACAATATTATTTTAAGTGTGGATTGACATGAACATTTAAAGCTGAATCAGCCTAACTGATCTACAGTTTGTTATGAGTTCACATGTATTGAAATATTGCCCTATTAGCCAGGCAATAGATGACTATTTCCCTTCTGTAAGTTAACCATTTGTCTGTCCTCTGTATTGCCTGGCCTCGGATATCTCTGGTCTTACGGTAGCTTCATCTCCCTACTACTACTGCATATGCATGTGTTCTCACAGCCCTCTCAGCCAGTCACTAGTTAACTATTTCCCTTCCATTGTTTAACTATCTGACATTGTAGTTGACAGGCTATATAGATGTGACTGATACCAACCCCATCTCCTTGCTACTACAATATGTTCATCTATTGCCCTTACAGCCAGTCAATCGTTGCCTATTTCCCTTATATTATTTCACCATCTGAATTTGTATTTGACAGGCCATAGATATCAACTATCCCAACCCCATATCCCTGATACCACAATGTGTTCAACTATTGCCCTCAAAGCCAGTCAATAGTTAACTATTTTCTCCTATTATTTAACCATGTGACTCTGTATTTGAAAGGCGAGGATATCACGGATCCCACCCCCATCTCCCTGCTCCTACTGTGTTCAACTATTGCCCTAACAGCCAGTCAATAGTTAAATATTTCCTTCTATAATAACCATTTGACTTTGTATTTGACAGGCCATAGATGTCACTGATCCCAACCCCATCTCCCTGCTACTACTGTGTTCAACTATTGCCCTAACAGCCAGTCAATAGTTAAATATTTCCTTCTATAATAACCATTTGACTTTGTATTTGACAGGCCATAGATGTCACTGATCCCAACCCCATCTCCCTGCTACTACTGTGCGTTCATCTGTACCAGCGCCTGCCCCAGTACACGCCGCGGACTACCGTTGAATTTGTAGGGTCTCTGCATGCCTGTGTGGCACGTCAGGTAAGTTTTCATTAATGAAGTATTTCAATATCAATATTTGGGCCTCTTTTTTTTAATAATTTGTGGCCTATTTCCTCATCGTACCCGAAATACCACTTGAAATCACTGTTTTCTTGATTTTCTTCACCACAGGTTCGCCTGACAAACCCCAGCACAAAACCCCTGATCTACCACGCAATGATTGCCGGCCGCGACGCCAGAGACTTCACCCTACCCAGGGGCAACACGGTCAGCATCGCCCCCAAGGGCAAGCACGACCTACCTGTGGAATTCACTAGTAGGTTCCTACGACCCGCAGAGGGAGTACTGGTGCTTGTTGGAAGGAGGGCTGGTGCTGCTTGTGGTACTACCTTGGTGTTCAACCTGAGGACTTCAATTGATAATATTACTCCCTCTGTAAGTTGCAGTTGCGTCAAAATGATGATATTGCTCTTAAAAAAGTTGACAACTTCAAGTCAAATAATTTGAATAATAGTTAAACTAAAAACTTATAGGTTGCCGATATCGAGAGAAGAATTATGTGTTTAGATGTGATATTAAGAATCATTGTGAAATTTGCAAACATCAAAAAACAAAATTACCAACTTATTATGAAATACTTTAGTTGACTGTAAGTGAATAATGATCTCAAGCATCCTGTGAAATCATGGCACCTGGTGTGCTGTTATTTTCAAGATAAGTGGAATTATTGTATCAATTTCCAATGATGGTCGACTGACTTTTTTCCGAATACTGCCCCCGATTTACCAAATTTAGTCTACATGTTATTTGCCATCGGTTACACATTCGTGAATGAGTGCAAGCCAGCTAGTCTGGTTCCCTGACCTGACAATTCAAAAACGTCTATAAATTGCTCCGTTTCAGCTGAAGTAGGGTCAGGAAACCAGACCACAAGAACAGCATTTGTGATGCAATCAAGCTTAAATGAGTCGTTTGTCAGGAATTTTCATTTGGAGATTCAGGCCAAAATAGGACCACTTCATCACATCACTTCATCACATCTCTTGGTGTTCCGACTTCCATAATTTTTGAACTAAAGATGGTATCAGCATGCAGTTTTTACAGCAGTAGTGCTGAGATTGTGTTCTTTTTAATCTGTAAAAAAAAATTGACCAGGGTCGACAAACGACTCATTTGGCTTGATAGCATCACATTTTTCTTGGTTTTTCCAGCATCTACGAACATAAAACTTTAAACAGGTCAGTGCAACTGTATTTTCTATAAATAGTAACCCCCAAATCCACCCATTCCTGAAAATTAAGGCGAAAGCAAATGCATATTTTTTAGTAGCTTATTGGCAGATTGTTCCATAAGTGAGGGGCTGCAATAAAAAATTAACATTGTCAATAGCCTTCAACCTTGCAGATTGAACCACAAGCAAACGCAGATCATTAAAGTGTAGTCAACTATTAAAGACACTAACTTTATTATTCATGACTTGTTTTGCTGCTACAGACAACAGTCAAATGCGAATCCCCTTGCTACGAGCTACACAAGGTAGAGTTAGAAGTCACCAACCCGTTTGACCAGGCAGGAGAGTTCCGTATCGTCCTGGTAGAAGCCAAGAGCCCCTTCCCTGGAACCGACGCTACCACCCAGAAGACTGGCCTGCTAAACCAGAAACAGGGTCCCCCTAAGAAAGTCCGATCCAAGACGGATCACGGACAGAAGAAAGAGAGGACTCCCAGCCCTCCGAAAGCTGACAATCAGAGCCCAAGGAGTGAGCTGTTTGAACGTAAGTTCTTACTAGAAGTCATTCTCTTGAGATTTGCTTGTCTTAAAAAGAATTAAACAATATCTGTTTTTGGCAAGACTTTTATAAAAGCTCCAAAACTTTAGAAGAAATTCATATTGTTCTGGTGGTAAATTTGTTGGAACATTCTATAAATCGTCGTGTCCGTGCAACAAGGTCGTATCTTGCTTAAAATAACCCGGATGTACACACAAAGTCAATGGGCGTCACGATACACAAGATATGACTTGTTGCACGGAGCGTTTTCGCACGAGATACGACTTTGTTGCAGAATCGAGTTATGACCTTGTTGCACTGATGCGACAAAATGCGACACTTTTTCTGTCCCTGTTACACCTGACCTGTGTAATTTGCCATGCAAGTATCATCAAAATTGACTTCAAAATATTTTGTATTTGTTTAGCAAGTACTTTGCTTTACCTATCACTCTTGGAGATAGAAGACATTTAAGAATGTGTCCTGAATTTACAACATCTTGTATCAGATGTAACAGGGACACACACAAACAATTGGACTTCAAATTTCTTTTACATACACATTGATTCTAGTTTCATCCTTTAATACAAAGCTATTCACAGCTTAATCCTGTCAAATTCAAATTTTGGTTTGATTTCAAGTTTCATGAATTACCCTTGTCCTATGAACAAAATGGGGCCTTTCAAAATTGGCTTATATTTCTTTTGGATACAAATGTAGATAGAAAGAAAACTACTCATATTTATTGTACTGAATCCGAGCCATTGTGTAGTTAGCCATGCATGGTTTAACAATATGCTTTTCACAATAATTTGTGACGTAGTAGCAAGTGACATCTCTCAGCCAATTCAATTGCAGTATCCAAACCATGTGATAACAACCTGTCCCATTTCGTCCAATCAGAGGATAGCAGTAACCAGCTGAGTGCCTTCCACTGCGCCCGTCAGTCCCTCCAGCTAGACAGCCACAGCTCGGCGGTCATCGCTATCGACTTCCTCCCATTCCACACTGGCAAGCGCCAGTGCTCTATTCTCTTCATCAATGAATCCATTGGGGAGTTCCTATACTCCATTGAGGCTGTGGCTGGCCTGCCCATGCCATCAGCACTGCCTTACATGCCTACTAAGCACAGCGTACGGATCAGCAGTGCTGCTGCAGCAGGTGGGTTGTGAAAGGCCACATCCGAAGTACTTGTATAGGGCTTGCAAATATACATGGGCCTGTTGAAGCGGCTAAGTCACCTTCTATAGACATGTGTGTTGCTGATGGCCATAGCCAAGTAATTTGAACTCTTTAGGCTGATTTGCCATTGGAGCCAAGTTTAGGGAGTTCTGGGGGAAATAATGCTCAACGTGTTTATGTGCTCAATACAAAATTAAATAGTACCTGTAAATTAGCAATTGAAATTATGTGACAATCCGAGTACTTTGTTCCTTGAGAACGAGTACAGTTACCCAAGTCCAAGTACTTGGACCTTTGGGTACAAGTTTTGTGATCCGAATCTTAGTACTTTGACCTCCGACTACTAGTATGAGTTCCTGGACCTCCAACTACAGGTACTAGTACTTGGACCTCTGAGTGCGAGTATTTGGACCTTCGATTACAAGGTCGAGTACAAGTACGAGTACTTCGACCTCCGACTACGAGTACTTGGACCTCCGACTACTAGTACGAATACTTGAACCTCCGAGTATAGGTACTAGTACTTGGTTCTCCGAGTACGAGTACTTGGACCTATGAGTATAAGGATGTGTACAGGTATGAGTAGTTGGACCTCCGAATACGAGTACGAGTAATTGGACCTCCGAGTACGAGTACTTTACGGAGCACTCAATTAAAAACAAATAAAATCACAAGAAATGAGTGGAAACTAAAACCACCAATTCAGCAACTTGGATGCTATGGACTACTTTTGAGGAAATATCGATAAATCGAGCACGTGTGTCTCCAATTGAGGAGATTTTTTTCATTCAAAAGTAAATTACTAGATTTCCTCGAATCAAGTGTGTGTACTTTAAAGATGGAGTACAGTATCGAGTACGAGTACCGTGAATTTGAGTCCGAGTATTTTTATATTCGAGTACAAGTACAGGCACAAGTTTTCCTAAAACTCAAGTTGTACTCGAGTCTGAGTACCGAGTACGAGTACTACAATACTGTTGAGTACTTAGGGTGATTTCTCTTCTCAGGCAATGGTCGTGGTGTCTACGGCGGCGATGATCGCATCATCTACTGGCGTTGTGATAGCAACACTGTCCTCCACGAGGAACTCACCATCCCTATCACTAACGCTGCCAGGGAGAAAGCCTTGGTGATTGCTGCTCAGCAGAGGATGACTGAGACAGAGATCAGACGTCGCCAGACTACGGGCACACTGGCTAGCGGATCAGTCACGGCTGCCATTGCTGCGCTGGGATTGACTGATGATACAGTTCTTACAGGTAGGCTGTCTTCCGAACAGAGTTATATTGGGAATGTTTCCAAATCTTGGTTTCATTTTAGCTTTGGGATAATATATTTTTGTTTTAGGAACAAGGTTTATAGAAACAAATAGAGAATGCCGATGATGTCGGGGTTGATTTTTGTGGACCTGGGAAATTTTTTTAAAATTTTTTTGTCCCAAATCGCGATTATTGTTTCAGAGCCATTTGTAGGTGTTTTCTTCTTATTTCAGTTTCTAAGAACCTTGATAAATTTGAAAAGGAACATTTCTTGCGTTTCTCAAGAAGTTGAGCCCAGCTTTGAATTGACAGGCCAAATCCGGTAAACTTGGTAGTGGTAGACGTCTGCACTAGCAATCAGGAGGTTCAGGGTTCGAGTCCCATCCAAGTAATTTTGAAAACTTCTCCATCACAGATTGTATTTAAGCTCCAAACATATATTAAAGTAAAACATTTTTGAAATGAATTCTAACTTTTAATACAGTGGTTGTTACTTATACATCTCAAAATTGGCAATAGTCCATTTTTTTTCGTAAACAGAGCCACATATTTTTCCTATCAAACAGGTAAAACCAGCGCCAACCCAAACTCCAAATCAGACAAACCAGACGGTTGTCGCTTCACAGTGGAGGTCAACTCGAAATACTTTGAGTCGCCATCGTCTGTCTTTGTCCCTTCACCTTTGACCCTGAAGCCCAAGTCAGCTGCAGAGATTGTCACCAACGGTCACATGGTGGACCGCTCGTCGGCCGGGCTGGTCGGGAATGCAGGTAGGACATTTCAAACATCTTGTGAATATTAGGCATTCAAATCCAACTGTAAACAGGGGTCAGTTTGTACACATTTGTAAATGCTGGGGGGATAGTGGTGTGCATATACGGGTAGTATGGGACCGGTTACCCTATTGAAGTAAAACACGGCTACCCGTATAAGAAACCCAACCCCAAAATTCAAATCCTGGAAGTTGTCTGAAGGGCTTTATAGCTTTATGGTATTGCAACTTTCACAAGCATCATTTGTTGTGCGTTAAAATGCACATCAGCATGAAATACATTTTTTGGTTTTCCATGTAGTCCAGTTTTCATCTTGAAAAATCCCCACGAATGGCATTCAATACCTTTCTTTTTCACTGTCTGAAAAGTTACTAAGTAAAAGTTGGTAACGGATACCCAATCCCATAATCTGGAACCGGTTTCTGACCTCAGCGGTCGGATAGTTGGTTACCCGGTTCCAATGCATAGCCCTAAGGGAGGATATCTCAGTTTTTATTAGGGCGAGATAGACCATTGGATACCCCCCCCCCCCCCAAAAAAAAAACTGATAATAAATAAATTTAAAAAAATTACTGAACAGAAAAATCCAAGCCACTCGTAAAATTGAAAGTTGAAATTTAAGTTACCATAAAAATCACCATTAATGCATGTAAAGTGTGCCTGTGTACATAATGTATTCCTACACTCGTGATTCTGTTATGAACAGCGCCACCTAGTGTCAAATTGTGTCCATACCAGGTGCTCCAACTTTTGCGATTGTTAAGTCTGGAAGGTTTTCAGGAATTGTCCAGGATAATCGCCCTAGTTGTCTATACATAGATATAATTAGAAAATGTTAGTCATGTGTATCATTATAATATGGAAAAAAAAAAAATGAGGAAATGATGCAGCCCAATTAATTGGACAATTTTTCACAAAAGTTTTGTAGCTTGACAGTATACTTGTAGACCAATGCATTAATTCTTCAGTATTGATTGCATGGAGCAATAGTTTTGTACAATAGTATACATGTTGGATGGTCAAAATATCTCTGGTCACTTCATCCACAACCTTTGGTCAACAGGTGTGATTCTGGACGATGGTACGGTCCGGCTGCCGGTCAAATTCACCCCTAAGAGTGCCGGTCACTACCCATGCCGTGTGGTCCTACGATCATCCAATGACATCCGTGTCTATCTGATTGAGTGTACAGTCAATCCTGAAGGGACGGCAGCTCAGATTGAGTTCACTGCACCGGTGCATCAGTCGGTGTCCCAGGAAATACCGCTGGTAAGCCTTCCTTTGTAATGTAGAGTTCCTTGATCTTAATCCCTCCAGATATTTCAAATAAAAATCCAACAGGAGAATTATTGGAGGATATTGTAGGATTGAGGAAGGTAAAGTCCAGGGATGGGATTTGTCAGGATTTTTTTTACAGGATTTTCCCTGATTTCAGGATTTGTTTGGTCAGAATTTTTCCTGATTTCAGGAAAAGCATCTCTTTTGAAATCTGGATTTGGCCATATAAGCCCTGCCCTCTTCACATATGGGCGTCAGCCCGTTTGTCTTCCTGATTCCACATACTCTACTTTGTCAGACATTTGTTTTCATGGCTTTGATGTCTTTGATTGGTGAAACACCCTGGGGGCGGGGCTCAAGGCGTGGTCTATTATGCAAATTTACCCAATTTGCATTGGTAATTTTGTTTCAGGTGAATCAGACCAGCGTTGATTGGCCCCTGACTGCATCCATTGACGGCCAGGGATTCTACGGTCCTCCCTTTATCATGGCCAAGGCAATGCAGACTACACAGTATCCTCTCATGTTCAGGCCAGCCTTCGAGACCCTCGTCTCGGTAAGTCATTCGATATAGACTGTTTGCACTGCAGCCATCTTGGAGGCGTGTGCTCTTTTTTCAAAATAGACCTTTGTGCAGTCATTATTGATGAATTAACAAACAACACACACCTCCAAGATGACTGCTGAATGCAATATAGTGGAACGCCGCTATAACGAACATCGCAGGATCCACAGAAAATGTTCGTAACAGCGATCGTTCGGTATAGCGATTTTTAGCTGCCGGTGCTCCGGTACTCACTTTTCAATAAATGGTGCCCTTCATAACTTCACCCTGCACGCCCTGGTAGTTACTGAAAGATGACTTCGAACACGTGTTGTCTATTGAATAATGTAATTACACAGTTTTGAGCTTACTACCTACATCGATGGGTGGCTTTCCCCTTCTATGCCTTGGGGAAATAATAGCCGCCTTCGCTCTTCTGACAGTTTTCAACACCAATGTTCGGTTGGTTTTGTACGCAAAAATCAGGAGCCAAGGACGATGTTCGGTATAGCCGAATGTTTGGTATAGCGGTGTTCAGTATAGCGACGTTCCACTGTAGATCTATTGTTGTCTTTTGCACCGAATCTGACCAATTGAGGGCGCTGTTTATTTAATTCATTCAAATTTAGGCCTTTAAAATGGTGTTATACTCTTGATTTAATCTTTATTTTCTTACTTGACTTTGTTTTGCTGTGCTTATTTTGAGTAAATTTTCATTTTTGTTGGAAGAACTTTCGTTAAGTTCCCCTTTCTGTATTATTCATACTGTATTGTGCATTTTCCTAAGCCTGCTCGCGAGGGTGGTACAACCCACTTCAAGCTCAGTTATGCGGTAAGGTATACTTCTGCACAGAGACCATGATGTTGCAAGCTACCAAACTGCACGCAATTCCCACTTGCAATGCAAATTGTTTCAATTGTCCTTACCACATCACCAAATTGCTTTCACTCTCATTTGTATGACCTGTTAATTTCTTGCTTTCCTTTCCAAGCTTTCTGTGAGATAAACTTGTCCTGTTTTTTGAGATCTGATTAAAACAATGTGCTTTGGAACAATACAGTTACCTTCTTGTTCATGGTCATTGAGTACCGAAGTGTGACGTCATTTTGAACCGGGAAGTGTAGTGCAAACGAATGGAGTACGCACGCATGTTGGCTCATGGGCTGAATCACGTGCTAATATCTTTAACACACATAATTATACCGAAGTCTTATATAGCGCAGGTATCTACCAACAATAAGGTACACAAGGCGCTGGAAATTATGTCTATTATTAGAGACAGGTAAATGAAGTACATGAGAAATATGAGAACCATTATGTAGCACCTTTATAATGGTTTACAAGGTGCTGCGGCGCACATTGCAGCCACTGCCAGAAACACCGGGGCAAACCCCTTCTCTTAGCGATAAGTGTTACTGGGTTCTTTAACATGCATTACAAAACACACGGGACCTACGGCTTTACGTCCCATCCGAAGGGTGAAGCAACAATGGTAAAGTGCCTTGCTCAAGAGCACAAGCACCATGTTCCCATGGTCAGGATTTGAACCCATGTACCACGGTACACGAACCGAACACCGTAACCATTGGACCACAGCACCCCATAATTGTGTGCGTGATGTATTCACTTCGGTACTCTATATTGTTGGAAAGTAACCATCCCCCCTCTAAAAAAAATGACTATTGGGTTTTGCCCATCATTTTATGAACACTATATACTCAGTGTTGTCTGAGTGATTGTGAGAAGAAATTCACAAACTACTCGGGTGGGACTCGAACCCACGACCTCCTGCTTACTAGTGCAGACATATGTTACCACTAGACCACTGAGCTTATCAGGTTTGGCTGAATGGTTTGAATCTGATATAGAAGTCAGGAACTGCAACTAAACCAAAAAATATTGATTTTTTAGTACAGTTTTGACAATTCATAACAAGAAAATTGCACTTTCAAACTGAAATTAAACAGATAGCAAATTTGTACGGTTTTGTATCAGACTTCATTTTTCAGCATTTGCCTTTTATGGCGTATAGCTTGTCCATGGAGTAAGACTTAGACCCATGTATTATTCTCTGACTCACAGGGTAAGTTGGTGTTGACAAACAGCGAGGATGGCACAGAGCATCATTTCAGACTGAAGGGAGAAGGGCAGAAACCACTGGCTCTGGATCACGTCATCCTAGAATGCCAGGCCCGTCAATCGTAAGTACACAAATGGAAAATCAACATTTTGTCGGGTTCACCTCGTTATTTTTGCCACACCTTAAAGTGACCTTTCGTCTATGGACACGGTAGATCACTTCGTGCTGCAATTGACAATTTTAAAAAGTCAGCACCCGTGGACATTCAGTCTCAATAACAATACATTGAAATTGGGAATGGACAGATTATTCCCACTAGACACGGAGTTGTAGTCAAATCACAAGTAAAGTCACAAGTGATTGAATGAACAATGTAACTTTGTCATAGTTTTTTTGGAGTAGCTTGCCAGATGACTTGCGTTTGGCTTGTGAGGTTTTGCAATGACTTGTGAAAAAGTCTCAGAAAACAATTCCTGCTAGAATGTTACAGGTAATATGAGTTTTGCTCTTACTTGCTTGTTGCCATATTTACATCAAATAGCTTTTTCATATCTGAATTGTTTCCATAAATTAAGAAAATCTGGAGAAAAAAATGTGATGTATTGACTGTACTCTTTTCATCGTGACCTTGTTTTTTTGCCCCTCGCATAGCGTGAAGCGTGTGATTCGCGTCCCCAACGTCACCCAGCATAAGCTGACCTACCGTGCCGTGTCTGATCTCTCTATCGTCAATGGCACAGTGCCAAGCGTCACCGTCCTACCGAGCAAGGAAGCTGATTATGTCATCACCGTGTCACCATGGAAACGGGGCACATTCCGAGGCATCCTGTCTTTCATTGCTGGTGGCACAGATAATCTCAAGTAAGTTTAAAAAAATTTTGTCTTTAAATCAATTTTTGGGGGAATTAAGCAAGTTTCAATAACATAGATCTGCAAACATGGTCTGCACAACAGAAAACATAATTTAGAAAACATGAAATTTAGAAAACATTTATAAAAATTCTATACTTCTAATTGTCTTTACTTATCATTGGCACAGACTAATACATTTAAAAATAAAAATAATACAAAATAATGTCTTTAAAGTCTGATTCCCCTTATAAAATCCTGTAAAATTTCCTTGTTTGTACGATTCAATTTACTGAAACAAACAAAGCATACTTTTCGAAACTTTGAGTGTATCCAGGATTTGTCACATTGTATCACTGAACCTTCACTTGTTACATTATATGTATTTTTTAATATTAATATAAACTGTATTTGTTAAAGTTGCCAATAAGCTGTGCATTGGTTTCATTTGCCCATAAATTGCCAAACCAACAAGAAATTCACTTTCTGTGCACAGAGATGAGGCATCACCTGAAGACAGCGATGCCCCTTCCCGCCCAGACTCGGGCAAGCGACCAATCAGCGGCAAGTCCACATCAAGCTCCACCTCCGTCCACGTCCACCAATCCAAACCCGGCTACCGTGTCTGGTACTCCATCGAGGTGCGCTGCAGCCCGCCCCCGCCTGAACGCAACATCGAGATCGTCTGCGCGGCGCAGTCGGCCGTGGTGATGGAAGTTGAGATCTTCAACCCGACGATTAACGATTTGACATTCTCGACGGTCATCGAGGGGGAGGGGCTTAGAGGAGAGGGGGAGGTGACACTGACTCCAGGACAGAAGAGGATGTACCAGTTGGTGTATGCGCCGGCCATTGTTGGGAAATCAGAGGGAAGGTAAGAAACATCAGCACTGTTAAAATCCTCAAGTAATGAAGCAGTCCCAATGTCTATCAAAAATCTTACAATAAAAAATGTCTTTGAATGAATTTACATGTCATATTAGTTTGAAGCTTTGCCAGAGATTACTTGCTGGAGCATTAAGTTACCATGTTTGGTTCTTTATAGAATCCCTTGTCTTTTTGGAGTCATTCACATCACATGGTTCATCCCTGAAACCTCTCTGCAGTGTTTTTGTAATATTCAGAAAGTAGACGGATGTTCCTCTTTCTGTTTCGTTTTGATTGGAAGTGAATTATTATTTGGTCGCTTGTTTTTGCTGCTTTTTTAAATGTAATTTTGATCAAAAATCCTTTTGAAATAAACTTTATGTTCAAATTGCTGTCTCTTTTTTTTTGGGGGGGGGGTATTCCCACCTAATTTCAGTCAAAATATGATTTCAATATGGAATTTATGTCAAGGCTTACTTCAAATTTGTGTACTTTTTTGGCATCCCAAGTTAATTTTGGTCAAAAGTGTTGTAGTATAGAATACTTGTCAAAGTTTACTTCAATATTGCTTTATTTATTTTTTGTCATTCCCAAATAATTTTGGTCAAATGCTTTTAATATAGAATTATATTATTAAAGTCGTTCTCAAAATTGCTGTCCTTATTTCCAGCTTGATCTTCCAGAATGAGACCGTGGGTGAGTTCTGGTACACCCTGAGCCTGACTGCTGAGCCCCCAGCCCCCACCGTGCTCCCTCACATGGAGTGTGAGTTAGGTAAATGGAGTCGTCAGTTCATCACGCTCAGTAACCCTACCGAGGAAACCCTGGAGCTAACACCTAGCTGCTCCAATACCAACAACTTCACTCTGGAAGTGGAGGGAGAAATCAAGGTATGACAACTTTCTTTCCATTGTTTTTAAGTCACCAAAACATTTTTTTTATGAGAATATTTTATTTGTTGGAAAATTTGCTCTAGGGCCACAAAGTTCCAGAGTACATTAAATTAACGTTAGGCATCCAAAGTCAAAACCACTATTTTTGTGAAATTCACATTTTTTAACCAAAATCAGCACTACTGAAGTACTTATGGTAATGTTATAACTGCTTTGCATTTTTGTCGTGCAAGAACTGCTAAAAAAATTGTACTTCAAAACATTCATATACATAATTGTTCAGAGGAGGTGATTAAAGCAGCTTTACTTTTTTTTCAGAAGGTAAGTTTTTTTGATAAGTTTGAGCAAAGAAACCATGGTTATGACTCACAAAAATGCACATTTCCTTGTTTCACAAATAACCAAATTTATGATTACTAGATATTTTCTAATCTCTTGCCGTGGTAAGCATGGACATCCTACAGAATTTGTATTTTGACCCTGATAAAAAATTTTAAAAGTCATCAAATTTCATGTCCATTGGCCAGATCGTTGCTTAGCTATTACAGTTTCATGGGAACACATTGTCTCCCCCCGCCTCCCGCTCCTGATAGGATCGACTCTTACTGTTCCAAGTTACATTTCAGTATAAATGGCAAACTTGAGAAAAGGATCAAAATACAACACTGTACAAGTCATCTTGGCAGGTTTTTATCATTTCTGCATTTATTTCCCGATACCTAGATCATCCTGGCACCCCACTCGACCCAAGAGATCCCCCTCCAGTTCATGCCGTCCTCACTGGGCCAAGGCAACCACCTGGCCAGGGTAGCCTTCTCATGCGAGCAGCTCGGTGATTGGGTCTTCATGGCATCTGGTACCGGCTTGACTCCTACGCCCCTTGACCCGGTCAGTGTCAGCTCAATCCTGGGGTCAAACACCTCGCTCATCATACCGTTCAGGAACCCGCTGAACGAGGCGGTGCTGATTGATGTGGTATTGTCTGGTAAGTAGGGGCAGATTATTGACAGCTGTTGTGTATTAGTTACTCTTGAACATCAGGCTATTACTGAAAAGTACTTAGTTTGTGCTAGCCATTAGCCATTAGGCCAAATTTAATGCCACTGTTAACAGCAATTCAAAAAATACCTGAGACACTTTACCTATTCCTATTGGTCGAGAAACTGTTGATGAAACGCCAACTGGTTTTAAACACAATTCCTGCGTTCTGGGCCACATCGGACAGTACACGCCACGCACGCGCCAATTTCCCATAAAAGGAGATTTTTAGCACTACGCGCACGAGGCACATACCATAGACTTGTTTGGTTCCAGAAAATGTGAAGTAAAAATGTTGAACAAAATTTTGTGAATTTTTGACTTTTTGACTTTTTAACCAAAAGGTATTTATCAATGGGAATAAATATGTGCTAAGTGTGTTTAAAACCGGCTAGGGGCCTGGCCGCTGATTATTGCCCGAGCCAAATCTGCGATCAGGACCCTAGTTTTAAACTGGCCAAGCACATATTTATTCCCTTAGCAAAGGATCTCTGCTGATTAAAAGCATAAAATTCCATGCTGATGGGTAATACGCAACTGTACTCCTCTGGTGAACACGAAAGTTTTGTGTTCCATCGAAATAAGGCAATGTATTCTGTACTCACAGAGTTGAAACTTGAGCAAATTGCAAAAAAATTACATACGTCACCAACAAAATGCACACATAGCACTTCTCTAGTGTGGTACCATTTGCTACTGAAGAAATGCATACTTGTAACACACCATGGCACGTAACTTCACTTACTTTAAATGTGAAATGAGCACTTTTAGGGCTGCTTTGTGTGAAGAGCTAAACAATGTTATCAATATTTTGTGTACATCCCTAGATAACACAGATTTGCTGGACAGGGCTCGCAACAAGCTAGAGCGCAACAGAATCCAGACCGATTCGGCCTTCTGTCTTCTACTCAAGCACACCATGGGGATACCCATAGGTCCCAAGAGCACCCTGGATATACCCTTGACCTTTGCCCCCGACAACATGAGACTGCATGAGGCACTGTGTGTGGTGTCCGTCAAGAGGGAGGACGGGTCTAGCTGGGAGTATGAACCGTGTAGGGATCCGGATCATCCGTATGCACGCAGGTGAGATAGGGTACTAGACCCAAGACCTTTCACCTAATTTCTCAAAGCAATGTGATGCTTCGCAACTCGGGTTGCAACACGTAACACGTCGCAGCTTGCAACGCGTCGTAAAATCCATTTCACAAAACTTACGATGAGTTGAATGCATCGTAAGCTCCTTGACAACGGCTTAAAACAGGTCGCAAGTTACGACGTGTCTAGTGGTTGTCGTAAAATAAGAAGTGTCCTCTTTTTAGCCAGGTTTATGCCGTTAAAATTAAGTAAACAAGATTATAATACCGAGGCAATGTGTGTGCGGTTGTAAATGGAAAATGGATTGAAGTGAATATGAATTAGCCTGGAATATTGCAGTTAAATTTCCATGCAGCTAACAGTCCACCACAAGCTTGTTTTTTGTTAAAACTGCATCCTACGTCCGCCATTCTGTTTTACGTTTCAAAAACTTTTCAAGAGGAGAGATCTGACGCCTCTGGCCAGCACGCCTTGAGCAAAGGCAAAGACAAATGGGGACACTGCCAACATTTTAATAGTCTAGACAGCACATTGTAGGTTCAAGTCATTTCAAGAACCCTTAAAAACCCGTAAATATGAAAACTACCATTGGCAAACTCCGCTTAACTGTGCCCCACATAAATTTCTGTCAATTAAAATTGCCAGAGTGCTACTTTCTAAAAGAAAAAAATATTGATTTGAATTTGAGAGTCAAGGACCTTGATATGAATTTTTTTTTTATAGATAATTATAAGTAGCCATTGTTACATAACTGTTTGAATTTTTCCCTTGATTCTAGGGATTACGATCGGCGAGACACACAAGGTGGCCTGCGAGACATCCGCTGGCTGTATCCCATCCACGGCATCCCTGAATCACAACCCATCATTGACCGTGGGGCTGTGGTCAGCTGTCAAGCACGTAGCCGCATCGAGGAAAGATTGGAGGTCTCATTGACTGGGGCTGTGCCGAGCTCGGCTAGCGGCTACCACCGCAGTGTGATGACTAGGGCTGTGACTCCTAAAGGATTGGAGAAGGCTCATAGTACAGATGGGGTGGTGGTTGGAGAAGGTAGGGAGATATATTTTTGAGTGACAATATACGTATATTGACCAGCAGTGAGGGCACTAGTGGTTATCTATGAACCCTAAGGAATTATACAAACAGTGACAGTTCCTAGACAGACTTTGACAGTTGCTAGTGTTTTAATGGTTGGGGAAGGTATGGAGAGATTATAGTCATAATATATGTATATTGACCTGCTGTGAGGGCACTTGTATTGACTATGAACCTCAGGTATTTGTATGCGAAAACAATAAGTACTTGGGTCACTCACAGACAGTTAGGGTAGAAATATATGTTGATGTTCAAATATGTTCGGAAAGAGATTGAATCATTCAGTGTTTCAAAGTGTTATAGTCATAACATATTGACCAATTTGGAGGGCACTAGTACTTGATTATGCTCTCTTAGTGACTATAAGCGACCACAAAATGTTACTACTTTTGCTCGCAGACCCACCTTACCAATCATAAGCAATTTCTTGCCAATGTTCTACCTAAACCTTCTCGTAGTTGAACTTCTTCACAATGCAAAAGTATCTCACTCCTTTCTCCCAAACTGGCAATAAACACAACTGTTCAGAATTGGGAACTACGAACCGATTTTATGACCTTTGTATTTGTATATTCTTCCCACCAGGGAACACAGTAGCCAGTGAGTTTTCCTTTGAGCTCTTCTACAATACTGAGGAGGCTCAGGCACATCTGGAGCATGCCGTATCTCTCAACCTAGTCCGTAAACAGAGAGACAAACTGTCTGGTATCGTCACGCTGGTCTTCAATGTGGTCTTTGCTCCATTCAAAGTCATGAAGTGAGTCAAACACCTGAGAATTCCTTTTGTTAAAGGCACATAGGACCATTTGCCATTTCAGCTCAGTTGATATTACCCTTTTTGAGGACACTGGGAAAGCGCATCTTGATTTTTCTCAACGCAAAGCATAGGTTTCTATTGATAGCACGATGGTAAGGTACTAACCATCACAAGGAAATGATAAGTTATTCCTCTTTTTTGTGTGTGCAAATGACAGCGTGCCAGACAAAAGGATTTTACAGGATGCATGATTGTATTATTTACTTGCAATCAAGTAGGATATTTCATGATATTTTGGCAGTTTTGTATTTGACTTTTTGTAAATGATCCCATATGTGATGCGATCAAGCTAAATGAGTCGTTTGTTGGGAACTTTCATGTGGAGATTCAGGCCAAAATAGGGCCACTTCATCACATCACTTCATCACATCTCTAGGTGTTTCGACTTCCATAATTTGTGAACTAAAGATGGTATCAGCATGCGGTTTTGACAGCAATAATGCTGAGATTGAGCTCTTTTCAAATCTGTAAAAAAAAATTGACCAGGGTGGACAAACGACTCGTTTAGCGTGATCGCATCACATATGCCTTTAATTTTCCAAAGACGTTAATAATTATTTTGTTAATTGTTCAGGGGAGCATCAATTACATTTTTTTAACTGAAAAAATAAGCCCAATCAAGTGAAGACTGAAAAACCTTATCCAAATTCCTATATCAAAATTTGGGAAAACAGTTGTTACCTTGTTTCCCAAAATTTTGATCTTGGAATTTCTTCATTCATTTCGCCTTTTGTTTATCTTACAATTTACCATCAGTATGTATTGACAGGAGCCAGGTCTAGCACGTCAGGCTTGTTTATTTTAATTCCTTTTGATAATTTTTGTACAATGTTGACTTCTTTATGTTACTTTATGTTACTATTCAAGTATTGCGTTTTTAGTTATCATCTATTTTTTTTTACGTAGTATTTATGTGTTATTGCCAATAGACAAAATATAGCCCTGGCCACTGTGCACATGGGCAACAACACATGTTCCTCCCCAATGCCATACGTCACGTTCCAGCTGTTTACGTCACATGCATGCGCAGCTGTGATTGGTCAGAACACCTTTGGGTGGGGCTTAAAGGATCGATCTATTGAAAGCACAGATAAAAACTTTTCATTGAATTGAATTGAGACAATGAACTAAAATCCTGAAATCTTCTGAAACTTACTTTGCTATTCTTTTTGCCTTTGTGTAGCCATGATGTACAGCTGTGCGTTACCGCAGCCACTGGTGGTGTATGGCGCTACCCGCTCCGCTTCACGTCTACCGAGCCAACAGTCGATGATGTCATCACTATCGAATCAGTGGGTCTCAACAAGGAAGCGTCCGTGGGATTCAGACTTACTAGCCAAGCAAGGTAAGATATCAGAAGACAGAAACAACTTTTTCATTGGATGAAAAATATGATCTCCAAGCAAACTTGAGTCCTCGGTCCTGATTGGTCAATCCATGGCAACAACAGTGTGATAGTATCCCATATACCACGGTCCCTGATACACTGAGTTTATTGCACTCTTCTAAGATGCACGCTCTTTTCCTGCTGTACGCACGTGGAGTAGGATCGCTGCTAAAAAGGTCTTTCAGTGTACACATTCCATATGTGTCAAGTTTGCTTGACGATAAATTTGTTATCCCACTTGTGCTTCTGAAACACGGAAAGGAAAGTGTAGAGTGTCTGTGTCCCATATGTCACTCGGGCTTCGGCCTCATGGCATATGGGACACAGACACGCTACATTATTCCGTGTTCTGAGCTTGTGTGATAACTTGATATAAAAGGGAGCTTGGTCATTCATAGACTGCATACTTAAAAAAGTAGAAACGTAATTAATGAAAACTTGTATCACATTTTCTTTCAACCTATTGCCTGGTTGCATTTATAACTATGTTTGTGTGTAAGCAAATGTAAAAGTGAGGTTTGTTTTTAATTGACAGAGGTTTGTGCATGTTGTCATGTCATTTCTTTTTGCTTTTACTGTGCAATCATATCTTCTTCTTTTTAAGTTCAATCAACATTTATTTCCATAATGCCACAACTTTTATAAAATAATGTAACAAAGTGAAGTAATAAATAATAGGAGTATGTTGAAAAAAGAAAAAGATGGATAAGATAGAACAGTAAATCGAAAGGCAATTATGGAGGCATCTTCCGAAGCCGGGGGCTTATATGTGATGCGATCAAGTTAAATGAGTCGTTTGTCGGGAATTTTCATTTGGAGATTATGGCCAAAAAAAGGCCACTTCATCACATCACTTCATCACATCTCTTGGTGTTCCAACTTCCATAATTTTTAAACTAAAGATGGTACCAGCATGCGGTTTTAACAGCAGTAATGCTGAGATTGTGCTCTTTTCAAATCTGTAAAAAAAAATGACTAGGGTCGACAAACGATCGCATCACATATGGAGATGCCATGACAAACAAACAAACAAAACGACGTACCTCAACAAATACAGAGAAAGACTAACAATCGGACAAACACAAACATGGGATGAATATAAATATAGATTAACAAAATAGATAATGCCATAAATGAATAAATCATGCAACTAGTCAAAGAAACAAAAAACATTGCATAAATGTATTTACATTTTACACACTGTATAATCCATATCATATAAAACATGTCACTTCCCAATGTTTTAATGTGGGTCATTTCTATACATTTGGGGTCCACTTTCTTTCCTGTCCTTGTTACATCTGACATCCATGATTTTATAATTCCGATGCACTCCTTAATGCAGTCGTCTTCCAAGAGTGATTATGAATAGCAAACTACCTACCCAACAAATACAAATCGTTTGAGGTCATTCTGAATGATACTTGAATGGCAAACTACAAAGTACCAAGGTAACAGGGACAGGAAAAATGTTTGGACCCTATATTTGTAGAATGACCCATGTATATTACAGTGCTGAACTGCTTGTACTAGTTATTCCACTTTGTTAAGCTAAAGGTCTTAGTGAAAGCCTCCGTCACTCAACGGCCTGATTAACAACACATGCCCATCCAATAACACAGCCGCTGAACGGGATCAAACACGAGACATCAAAAACACCATCTGGATCACGGTTTTCCCTGAATCGCAACCGATCTCCCCCCGTGGCTCGCTGGAGCCTAGGTGTATTATGACAACCCAACGCGTTATCTGGTTGTGTTCAGTAATTATTGACAGTTGCGCGTTCCCGAGCCCTGGCTCGAAGCAATTTCCCCTGCATATGTACGAGTTCCTTCCTTTGCCCGCGTCGTCTGGGGACTGCCAACATTCACCGCCCATGTTTTTCAGCTTACCTGGTATTCGGTTCAGGTGTTTGGTTTGTAGAGTTTTGCTAGGAAGTCAGGTCTTTTTGTGAAATAAGACTTGCAGACATTGTTCTTGGTATGTTAAAAGTTGGATGATTGTGAAGAAAAGGCCCCCGTTCCCATAAGAAAACAAAATCCACCTATATGTTTCTGGACTCACCAAAATATGTTGATGTTGAAAAAGCAATAATGTTGTGGAAAGAGGATATGGTTTGATTTTTAAAGGAAATTTTGGGGTAAAACAACAACAACACAGATGTGGTTCATTGCACGATGCTCTTTGAATAAAAAACAACCACATTGATTTACGTGGCATCAACTTTTCTAACCGAAATCAAATTTTCTACCCCAAAAAAGCTCTAAATAAGAAAAAGTACAGTCATTAGAATTCAAAGCAGATTGCCTAAGGTGGTTGGAAGTCTTTTTTTAATCCATTAAACACAATTGTCTCCTAAGTTTATCTCCAAAATCTGAATTATGTTACAGTAAAAGTTGTGCTTCTGTGGGGATAGGTATGTCTGTCTCCTCCCCCCACAAGGCATCAGAAAGGTCGGAATGATTTTAAATGTTGGGTTATACACTTCACTGATATAAGCCGTGTATACTCAGTGCTGACCTAGGGATGTTTACAAAATATCATAAGCAAGCTCAGGTGGGACTTGAACCCATGACCTCTGGGTTGCAAGGGATGACATCTTAACCACTAGGCTCCATGGGCGGATCCAGCTTTGGCTCAAGGGGGAGGAGGGGTTAGCTGTCAAGGAGGAGGGGGGGGCGTGCAGGTGCTACGTATGTACTGCTTTCAGCATGATTTTCCTAATTATTTTGCGGAGGGGGGGGGGGTGGGTTTAGACCATCTACCCTTTCCCTCTCCCCGGATGCGTAATTTTTTTTCCTAGGAGGGTTAGGGGCAATGTCATGAATAATTCAGTTTTTCCAGTGAATCATTGCAAGACTTAGGTTCTCGTTCTATTTTCCCCTTAATTTAAAATTATCTCAGTGATAAATTTAGAGAAGAAAAATAGCTGATGAAAATAAGCAGCGACGACGTGGATTCGAACCAGGGATCTTTGTATCCATAGCTCATCTCGCTATCCACTAGGCTACTGTGTGGTAGCTCGACGACAACCGTTCTTTAAAATGCTTTAATGTATTGTAACTAGTTGAGTAACTAACAACAATGCTGTTGATGTCATTGTCCGTTCTCATGGATAAACATGAATTATTCATAACATTGCCCCTAATTCTCCTAGGAATAAAATTTACGCTCCCCGGATCTGCCACTGGACGCAATACTGCATCCCAAATTTTCTCCATGCCTATCCTTTTATCCCCAAATATAATGATCATTCTCATAGTGCATTCTAACACCCATAAGCTAACAGTAGAGGGCGGTAAATACCAGGCCAGCAGAGACACCAAGCTTTCAGAAAAGCCCCTTTTTGATACCCCCCAGTGCCACACTTTTCACTTCTATGCTTCCTTTGATAACATTAATAAGATCTCTGGAGCTTCCTGGGCTGGATTAATCTCACCTGGCATGGAATACGCAGTCTGTCAACTCCAATTTGCCCGCGGCCCGTCGCATGACGTCTTTGTGGTTTCCAACAGCTGGGCCCGAGTTCCGTTTCAAAACATTGGTCGGAGACTCTCAACTCTGCCATGTTGTTGGGCTAATACTTGGCAAAGTCCTCAATCCACTCGTCTGTCAATGAAGGGAAATCTTAAGACTTAATCCGATTAGCGTTTTTTTAGGGTTTTTTTACCAGTTGTAGTCGGATTTCAGAGTCAGAAGTTGTGGCCTGAATATGTCAAGCGATCACATTTTTCTGTACTTGAAACACTTGCTATAGACCAGATTGCGGATGCCGCCTTTTAAGAAAATGACAAATTTGATTGGATGCAAGTTGGATAAAGTACTGGGTGGTTTCCTGGGCTGGCTCAATACATGTGTGCTGGAAAGTTGCCAGCTTGTCCCGGTATCAGATGTGGTTTGAATGTAGAAAGTAAAGACCGAAATTATGTAATACTTTGCTTGATTTGAAGTGGTCAGCTCACAAAATTGTAAACAAAGTTAATTTTTCTTCCACCTTTGGAGGTGCTGGTCACTGATTGAATCATCAACTAAATTTTGTGCAACAACTACTGAAGTAAAATGAAATGTTCAATATTCTGCTTATCTTTTTGTCTTAAAGAAAATATTAAATCTTATTAAATCAGTTGGCAATTATGTTTACTGTACAAATAACAGCTGCTAAGGTTTTCATGGTATAATAAGAAATGTATTGTTTGTAGAGCAGAGCTTTGTATCTGATTGTTGCTCGTCCGAAGATGAAATGAAGAACAATTCTCTCACATATCGGACATAATTCCAGACCCGAAAATTGGGTGGCTAAACATAGACTTGAAGTATTCACTCTCCGAGCATCTGACTTTTGACAATTATGGTAAATGTTTGTACTGTTTCTCTAAATTGCGCTGAACTGTTAAAGGGGTAAAAAAAAAAACAGAACAATGGATTTAGAGTGGTAAATTTGGTATTGGATGATGAATGTATTAAAGGAATAATCTCGATACTGCATGTATGTGACGGGAGCACGGGTCTTGCAGCCGGTTTAAAACAGTGCCGTTTGAACACTAACCAGTGTTTAAATGGCGGTATCAAACTACCAGATATTTTCAAGCTGTTTTTATTTTTGTATTCCCACAGACATCCCGTTGCATTCAATGCCTACTTTGTTGCCGGCAGTGACCAAGAGTTCACCGTCAGCCCACAGTCCGGTGAACTGAAACCAATCGGCACCAACGGTACCCTGATTACCGTCAGCTTCACACCTAAAATCTACGGCAAGAGCTACCAAGCCAAGCTAGTTGTACAGGTAAAAAGACGTGTTTTTAAGTTATGAATAATAGGTTTACTGTACCACCCCATAAATAGCCCGGCCCAGGGATATATTGAGTAATAGGCTGGGCAGTACAGTGATTTATGGTAATACTTCACGAGTTCACGTTGGATGACGTGTATACAAGCAAAGGTTTTGCAGTGTTCGGAACGGATGATGGATAAATACGCAACCAGCGAGGCCGGAAACCCGCTCGTAGCAACCCGCTCGCAGCGAGCGAGGCCAGAAATATCAGGGTGTGCTACCCGCAGATGACGGCCTGAACCCCTCTGGCATCGAGGAGGTTCAAAAAAAAAAAAATCACGCCTGGGTCTCATGTCATCAAATTAATCCGGTGGTTAAGGACCCCTCCCCCTTTAAGGTGATTGCCCCACCCCTCTGACAGCAGTTTCTTTAGTTTCATCTTGTTTTTAGTTTACGTTGTTTTTTTTTTTTCTGAAGTGCTAGCTTTAAACAAAATCCAAATGACAAGTTTGTGAGGGAAGCCACGAGGAAATCTTTCATCATTCTATTGAGGGATAAATTGTCCTCAAACATGTTTTGGAAATCCGAGGGAAATTACTTTCAATATCTGACATTTGATAATGTGCTAGCTAGGTATTTGTGCTTGCATTTCCACTCTGACGCCCAAATGTGCTTCTCAACGCTTTGATAGTTCCTGTTCCGTGTGTGAAATTCCGTTCTGGAATATGTTCAGTTCCCAGCTGGAACATGCTTAGGCCAAAAAAAAAAGTTCTGCTTCCGACTACATGGCATTCGAAAATAGGGTAGGTAGGTAGGGAATTTTTTTGGGGCAAATTTTTTGTGTGTATGATCATATGGAGGTGTCTGCGTGTAGTTAAGGGTAAAAGGTAGAAATTGATGGTTTTGGGTGTTTTTTTCTCATTTTTCCCATAAAAAAAATTAGAGTAGGGGCTGTCAGAATTGGGTAGACCTGTAGGGAAATCGGAAGCAAAATTATTATTATTATTTTTTGGCCTTATCTTGAGTAAAATGTACAAGTGCATCCCGGGCTTTCGCCATTTGAAAAATGAAGTATGTTTCTGAGTTGAAAATGAAGTATCTGAATTGAAATGTTCAAACCTTTTGTAATTTTGTAACTTTCACAAAGCTTACAAGATTTTTTTTTTTTGGGTGTGTGTGTGAAGATTTGGATGGAGAGTCCTGATTTAATGCTTACCTTAAACAAGACAAGACACGCCTAGCATGCCTAGTAAAGCTGGACCCAGAGTGCTCAAATTCTATTCATTTGATTCAGAATGTCTATTCACTGGAAGTCTTTTCATGCATCTGGTCTACACAATGGGCCAGATTCAGCCCATTCTTTATTAAATTGTAAAATACAAATTGTAATGCTTATATAGCGCTTTCCATCGTAACAGCAACCTCAAATGGTTTACAATTATGCCCCCGTTCATCAGGCCACGAGACCACGTGGCAGCCGATATCAGCATATGTCTACCCTCACAGGTACCATTCATACTCCTGGGTGGAGAGAGGCGATTGTAGTTAAGCGTCTTGCCCAAGGGCACAAACACCATTTTCCAGGCAGAGTTCGAACCCATGCACCATCATACATGAGTCAAACAGCGTAACCACTGTACCATGGCGTTCTTCACATTCATTGGCATTACAGGGTCATCCTATATGACAGCACTGCTCGACTCACAAGTGATAGTCATTAAGTGAGTCAGTCAGTGAGTCGGTCAGTGACTCGAGGCTTCCCCACTTGGACGAGCAAAGACAAAAAGTGTCTCTTTACTATTAGTTCCTTGATCACTTTTCATTGAATGTTTCTGCACACTGAGGACTTAACATACAATACAGCTCTTCAGTCACAGCTGATGACATCATGGAATAATTTGGCAACCTCCCCTCCCTCCCCCCTTTTCTGCACCCCTGGGTTTTCAACGGTCCCTTGTTGGAACTCGTCCAACCCCTCCTTGATTGAAAACCTTTGGCACAACATTTATGCCCTCTGCGGCGGAAGCGGGTTCAGGGTTTTTCCTTTTCATGGAGTGTATTTTGCCAATAATGTTCAAAAGCAGGGCCGGATATGTTTGATTAGTCCTGGCACTAGTTTGTTTGGAAAATTTGAAGTATGAATACGCAGAAATCCAAATTTTGCCAAAATTTGATATTTCTCCAACTGACACTGGGAATGTAACAAGGGTTTGACCTTGAAATTGAATCAAATGTAAGGGTTTTTCCAAACTTATAAAACAAACTTTAGAAATAAGGGCGACTTTTGGGAAACCCTTTTTGTGAAAAAGTGACTTTTTCCAAAACGTTCTTGAAAATAGTTTGCAATTAAACATTTTTGTTGACACTGTTTTCATTGCCTTTTCTTCAGACCGCTGACATGCAGTGGACCTACTCTCTGATTGGTGTAACCCCGGAGTATGTCCCTCCGACCGGCCAATCACAGCGGCCCATCGCCGGACCTCACACCAGCGGAACGCGGCACAACAAACCACGAAACTACGTCCTGGAGAATCTGAAACTGACCACGACTGCCGTGTCGTCACCGATCAAAGGCGCTCCAATTACGAAGTAGGGCGAACACTTTGGTAAAATAATAAGCAATGTTAACCTCCAGACTGTTGTAGTCTGATGTACATAGCAAAGTCCTCCATTTTTAAGCAGTAACATGTATAAGACTTTTGTCTGTAAATATGTGATTGCATTTTTCACGGACTGTATGTTAAGAATTAAATTGTAATGACAATGTAAAGGCGTGTTGATCTGAAGAACCTGTATCAAACCTAATGGTTATGCTATTAATATTGTATTAATATTGTGAATTTAAGCATTACACATAAAATCAGTTGGCTGCTTGGGAACACAAAGACCAATCCAGAGAACATGTTGAAGTTCACGTCACATATTTTTTACATTTACGCGCCGCTAAATTGGTACTCTTTTTGTTTTTGTGACTTTTCCCTTCCATCCCAAATGCTATAGGCTGCTTGGAGTCATCTTCCAACCAAACCAAATTTGAAAATATTTTGGTCAAGTTTTAGTGTTTATATTTCATTGATTTTTTACCTTGACCGTTGACACTTAAATTCAATAGGCTTTATAATTAGGGTACCAAGACCAATCCTAAAACCAGATTTGTTTGTGAATGGTGTATAAATTTTTTTCGTTTTCTTTTTGTAAGGAAAAGTAAGCTTTTTGTGTGGCCTAAAAGTAGCTTGGGGGACACTTTACCAGTCCTACATTCCGTATGACCGTATCGTCTTTGTATATAACACATATCCCTGTATTTATGTTATTTTTTTTCAAATTAATTCTCATTTCCCAAGCATTCGCCTGAATTCCATGAAAAGTTGAACACAGAAGAAATTCATCAAAAGTTCAAAGTTTTCAATTTAATGTACTTCACCCACTCCTATCATAAACAATATAATCCTCTTCAGTTTATATAAAAAGTATCTTAGATTGTACTAGTAAAGTTCTGGTGTATTGTTTAATAAAAGAAAGAATATCTAGGGGAAAAAAATACATGACAGTGCTGAACTAAACCCAGAAATTTGCATATTGGTATTTTTTTTACATGTAATTTGCATCTAATGAATATTCATTTATGAGTGCTTCTGGGTAATTTTTTTTATTTTTGAAATGTTTAAGCCTAAGGTTTATATATAAGGTCCGAACACAATTTTCAACAAGAGCCAGTAGCTCAGTAGGACACGCTCAGGATCTGAAACCGGGATGTCCCCGGTTCAGGTCCTGGGTCCGTCCTGAGGAGCTTTTAGACTTTTTTCAAAATATATACTAAGTTTTCTGACAAAATTGTGCATGGGTGGGAGTTGAACCGGGAACCTTTGGGTATGTAGCCTTACACTCTTACCGCTACACCACCGGGTTTTTCTTAAAAGAGTAAGGATTCCGGTAATTAAAACCCTTAGGTTGTTCTGACTTAGTCTCCAGAGAGTTGGAAGCTGAGGGGTAGAGGCCTTGGGTCTGGGGTAAGAATTTGGTACTTGGGTCTGGTCAGCTTGGTTGTTTAATTTACTAGCTGGATGGTTGATACTTATACTTAGAAAACTTTCTACTCTACCTTAAAAAAGGGAAGTATTAAGCCATCATACTTTTGATGGAAATTGAGTGTTAATTTGACAAGGCATTTTTTAAAACGCTACTAAGACTGTATATCAGCTTCATAATAAAATTCATAATATGAAAATTTAGGAAGAAAAGACTTAAAAACAAGCACATAGGAATGAAGCATGTTACAATGCCAATATGTTTCACTTGTCATGCCATGGTTTTGGAATTTATTTCTGCATTTTGCTATAAAAAAGCAGCAATACATATATACACCAATATGGGTTAAGTTAATTTACATGCTTACAATGCGACGTAACAATTTCTTAAAACACTTTTAGATTTACTGTAAAGGTAAATTAAAGTGACAATCAATTTCATAAGAAAATTTATGACAATTTTACTAGTTACATTTGTTGGGTTATATAACTTATATAAGCACAATTTATGTAATATGCCCCCAGTTTACAACTGTAACAGCAAATTACTCGATTTGTATTTTCACGAAAGACCTTTGAAGCAAGGAAGGATTTATATGTATATAGGAAATTGGGTACAAAAATAAGTTTGTGGAATGTCGTGTATGTACATGTATATAAACACCTGGTCACTCTAAACACCCGATTCAGACTGAAGTTCAAGAGTCGAGTCAAACCAAATTTTTCCTAAGAAATGAATTAGGCTAAACATTTGAAACAATTACAAGTAACTACATGCAAACAATTAACATTTGCAGTCATTTAAAATAAGTTCAGGATTTAGTCAATGAAAAATTAAGTTAAAGTTCGCCTGTCTGAGACTAAAATCTTTTTGAAATGACTTGAGGTGCTGCTAATACTATTTGGTTTGACGCGACTTTAGCTACCTGTCTGAAAGGGTTTTGTAAAATAGAATTTATGATTGTTTCGATCAACATATGGTATTACTTCATTCTTAACTAACAAGACATGGAGTTAAGGTGTTAAAAATTCCGTCCATTTTGTGAATATTTGATATTAAAGACCTGTTTTTTGTTTGAACTTGAAATTTCTTTTAAAAAATTGTTCAGTCTGAAGTGTGATGAAGGACATTTCTGCTAATCCAGTTTTCATGATTTTTTTCAAACCTTTCTTCACCTAGGGGTTAATTTTTGCACATTAATTACATTTTGACCAAAACTCAATTTCACTCAATATCACTGAGAAATCCTGTAAAGCTTTTCACCAACTTTTCATTAAATTGCAAGGTAAACCCCTTGCCAATAAAAAAAATGAAGTATTCTTTTTAATGGAAAATGCACTCTAGATGCATTAGCAATGTTCAAAAGGTATTTGTTTCATTCTAACATATTTTGATTTTTTTCGAATGCATCTAGAAAACAATTTTAATGAATCATCAGATTTCAACTTTTTTTTTAAAAAGGCACGGGGTTAACTTTGCAAACTGTTTAAAATTTGGCAAATTTAACTTCACTTGGAATCATTTGATAACCTCTGTTAATTAAACAAACCTCTAGGGCATGTTTTTTCATCAGAAATAAGACTGCAAAAATTTTAGAAATTTTAGAAATTTGTAAGTGATTAACCTTGCAATTTAATTGCAAAAAAAATTGTAATATTGTTACATGTATATTCCTCATAGTGTGTAAATACAAACTATTGGAACAAGATTATATCACTTACAACCTCCTCCCAAGGTACCAACCTTGTCCCCAAAATATAACAACCCCAATCCCAAAAGCCTTTATTTCCATAATGATACAATGAAAGTTCTCTCTAAGGCCAAAAAAAAAAGTCTCCGGTTTCTGGTATGCGTGCGCGTCGCCGTAGCCATGCGCGTCGGCAAAATGAAAAAGTTTTTTTTTCAATGAAAGATGATGTCTCAAAACCACCAAACTCACTGGTTTGACTGGAATCCTGCTGCTGCACAATTTGAACGTGTTTTTAGATGAGGTTATGATCGAGAATAAGCTTTATGTGGCCTCTCTGGACTCCCATATATTTGCACTAAGTTTAGTCGGGCACCATTTGCAGTCATCAGCCGACATTTGAAGCAAAAAAGTCAGGGGAAAAGAAAAAAAAAAGCCGCGTCGCCGCACCACTTTTTGGGCAAGCTCCATACCAGAAACCGGAGACTTTTTTTTTTTGGCCTAATGCAATCTAGTGCACTTTTGCAAATGAAAAACACTTTTCACAATTTGAAAAAAAAATTGATTTTCAACCACATTTTGGCACCGTCCTTACTGTCTCGAAAACTTGTATGAACAAGTTTGAGGATCCTTCAGGCCCAGAAAGTTTGAAAAATGAAAGCCACTGATTTTTTTCCAACAATGATTTTGAATGAAAGCAAACACATTTAGAATGTTTCTCCAAGCATTTCCGGGCAACAAATGCTTTAGGGTGTGATTTTCCTGACCAAAAGCAACCACAAGAGGGCGACAAACATGTACTATCTATCTGGTTACTACCTCAACATGATAAAATAAATACCGTAAAAAAATTAACAAGACGACACATCTCTGTACAAAAATATAAACAGTACAAATATAACAAAAACTGAACCATTACTACGATAATATCTTAAACTCCAAAGTGTTGGACCATGGGCCCATACTCTTGTCAAAGAGCTACTGTCTAGATCTTCGACCACAACTACGTGGCAACATGCTGCCTATGTATTGTGTGCACGAGCAATAGAGGGCGCTCTACGACCATCAACTGCCCCAGTGAAAGGGACACATTGTGTGCGCGTTCTGATTCCCAGGCATACGGCGTGAAGTGCGCAAGATTAACTTTATTTTCAATCTGCACAAAACTGTAGTGTCTACGCGTGAGTACCATGCATCATTTGCAATGTGTTCAAGAGTCTCGTGCAGTGGTCTTCCCCGAATTTCGTTCCGTAGCCGTTAAGAAGGAACTTGCAAACCGAGTCCATACTCTTGTTGAAAATCACCGTCTAGATTTTTGACCATAGCTTCAATTTGGCGACACACATGCAATAGATCCGTAGCTCTGAATGCCAGGATTTTTATGTGGTCTTAAGCTCTGATGTCAAGTTCGTTCACCTTCACTCCAAGATAGCTACCACAGTGCCAAGGTAATCGTTGCCTGTCATGACGCTGTCAGCAGACTAGATACTTCATCTTGTCAGGACGACTGGTGTATTTCTGCAAAGAAAAGGAGGAATAGAACCATTTGGAATGTAGACGAGCTAAATTGAGGATCTGGCCTCAGAGTTAAGAAAGTTCTACTCAATAGATTCAGAATGGCTATTCAATGGAAAAGTGCCGGATTTAGCCCATTACTGGTGTCGGGTCTCACTTCTCCGGCGTGCTAGCTTCTCCGGGTGAATTCGGCTGATAATTGAGCACGTTACAGTACACGTTACATGAGAACGATACATGCTCATGTGTCCGCTGGGCTTACTTTTCCTCAGGCTACGTTCTGAAGTCTACCAAATCCATAAATGACACAGTGGGGGACACCCAAGAATGTGTTATGTAACACTTCCTGTGGGTCAAGTCATTCCATGGTCTTGCAAGCATTCTGATTTGTGTTCCCAGCGTCATGTGTGTTCGTGTGATCATGGAGGAATAATTAAGAACAAACTCCTTTGTCAGCTGTGTTCCTTGCTCGGCATTTGTGGTCCATCACATGTCCAATTTGTCTGTAGTTTTGCAGCCACGGTTTAAAATAAATGTGCATCCTTCAAGTCTTTTTGGTCATTGGGAGTCGCGCGCGCCACGGAAATTCTGGATTCGACTGGTACCCTGTATATACAAATATCCTTAGATCTTACATGCACGAGTACAACCTTAAATAACTCACAAATAAAGTTGGCGAAAATGTTCACAACTGCGCAAAGGTTGCGCATGCGTGTTAATGAAGTGAAATTTCCCTCTCGGTGAAGCTAGCACGCCGGAGAAGTGAGACTGTGACACCAAGTATGGCACTGTCCAGCACATAAGTGACAGTCCAGTCCAGTCAGTCAGTCAGTCGGGTACACAGAGGACTCTAGGCCAGCTCTCTGGCAGTTTTGTAGGAAACTGGACAATGTCGGGGGTAATGTTATGTGTCAGGGACACAAGCAAACTGCTCTGTTCAACATAATCCGTATAACATGTGTTTAGTTAAAACGTTGATGTTGCATACAAAAGAGTTTGGCTTTTGTGGAAAATCATAAGGCATGCATATTGGCAGGCTGTTCTGCTCACCCAAAATCACAGGTCATGTCATAAACAGCAAAAATAAAATATTTATATCGACCTCCAAACACAGAACACACAAGAACAGAGTTAAAACTGTAGTTGAAGCTGACAGATAGACAGACCAACAAACAAACACACTTACACAAAATGGTGCCATGGATGAAGAGTTCTCCTGCAATCGTCTGTATGCCTCTCGGATATGCACTGGTTTAATGGAACGATACTGCACCAACGCTAACAACGATGAACCGCTGGGCTGCAAACGGAGAGAAGCAAGTTTCCCGTTAGTCTAAAGCTCATCCATTTATAGCAACAGCGAGGAAGTCAAGTGAAGCTGGGTATTTTTAAACTCGTAAAACACCCAACGGGGGGGAAGCCTGTAATACTTAGCTCTGTCGTCCGGTTCATTTAACGATGAAAACATTGGCACAACTATGGGGATTGCACAGCTAAAGATAGTGGATACGATTCTAAGAATTGATCATCCATTTCCAGCTTTGTCAAGCGCCTCAAGTAAGATGAAAATATTCTTGAAAATTCCTAAACCTTAAAAAACAAGGTTAAGGGAAGCCTAATAAATCTGGTTCTAGAGAGCACAACATTCTATTCAATTGATTTGTAATGGCTATTCACTGGAAGTCTTTTCCTGCATCTGGTTAACAAAGTGGGCCAGATTGGGCCCATTCATTGTCATTACATGGTTATCCTATACAATAGCACTGCCCGGCTCACAAGTGACAATCAGTTCCTCAGTCAGTCAGTTGAAGAGGACATTACGCTGGCCTCCGAGACCAGCAGAAAGGTGTAATTTTAGCATTTTAAGGTTTGGAATTAAAGATGCATTCTCCGTGCTATTTTCGAGTTTCACCTCCAAAAATAGATTTGCTTTTTTTCAATTGCCATTTTCCTAATAATATAAAAGTTATTCAATTTTGAATGAGACATCGAACGAAAAAATTCACAGACATTTAGTTACTGAATTATTTTTTATTCACAAAAATTGAATTATTAGCTGCCAGACAATAATTCAGCTCTTGCAGAGCAGGGTTCAGTTTTGTGCAAAATTAAATTCCCTTTTCAGAGGGTTACAGGCGCCAAAAATCGGAATAAAGTTTTTTGTTTTTAACAAAATATACAAATTGAAATTTTGTTAGGAGAAGATCACTGGGTATCATCTTTAAAGAAACTTAAGTTATTTTTAAATTCAATGCTCTCACCTTCTTTTTCCTCTTGGATTTGGACTTTGACAAGCTCCCCCCGTGCCCGCCCGTCTTCGAATCCCCCTGCGCGTGAAATGAACCGTCCGAGGAATTGCTGTTCATTGACACATTCAGCCCAGCGCCGGTGGAGGACAGAAAGGGAGATACCATTTTGCCATTAGGGGAGGTCGGGGAGGAGGTGGGGGAGGGGAGGGGCGTAGAAACAGGGGAGGGTTTGGATTTATTGAGGAAGGGGCCGGGGGAGGGGAGGTTGTTGGAGCATAAGGGGGCAGCAGTTTTAGTGAGGGGGTCCCAAGGGACCGCTGAAATGTCCCTACGGACGATGAAGGATAACTCCACAAGCTGTTGAGCAAGAACAAGAGATTGATAGTGGAAGATAGCCAGGAACATTACTTATTCAACGAGTGCGAGTGGAAGGCTGTAGTGCGTCTGCGTCCCATATGCCATGAGGCAGAACGCCGAGTCGGATATGGAACACAGACGTACTACATTTTCTGTTTTCCACGAGCGCTAAGTGGGATGACGAATTTATCTTTGAGCAAACGTGATGCCAAATGAAGATTCAATGCGTATGCTCTTGTCCATCCCTCTCCCTCCCCCCCCCCTCGAAATATTAAATTAAGAAAAACAAATTTTGCGTTGTTGAAAAATTAATGCACCCCCAGGTACCGCCCCCCCCCAAAAGTTTGACCCTAGTTACGCCGCTGATCAGGGATTCAATTCTGCTTGGAGATAAATTAAGTTTCATCCTTGGCTTCAAATCAGATTGTAGGAAATGACTCTATGGGCCTTATTCACGAGTTGGCCATTTTTGTTGAGTTCCCTCAACGTATGTCATTAAGTGTTAACTGTTCAATGGATGGCACCAGACTATTTATGCAGGCACAATGCAGCCTTATTTTACTGGGTTTTTTTTAATCTGGCTTTAAACATTAGGGAATTTTCAATTACAAATTTTAAATTATTCATTGAAGCAGCCTGGAATCAATTAGGAATTAACTTACTTTCATTTCTCTTTACAAGTTCCAAAAATTAAGTTCCAAAAAATTCAATATGGCCGACTCGTGAATAAGGCCTATTCACAAGTATCCCCATCAACAGTGACACAGAGAATAACTTCACAGAAACTTGAACGCTGTTCCCAGCGCATGCCCAAGCAAAAACGCAACAGGTTTCTGCAAGCTCAGATGAAGTTAGCCATGCATACTCCATTGTGTGTCCCACGAACTGAGCTAGAGTGAGTAGTCATACAGCACCATATACTATACTTGAATGAGTATACAAATATTGAGTGGCTCGTTGTGGAATGGGAGGAATATTATCGCAAGGTAAAAAGTCCAGAATTTACCGAGCGATAATATTCCTCCCATTTCACAATTTAAAGCCACTGTCTGAATATTTGTTTTATTTAACTGACATATATTCTCGTCATTTGATATATTTGAACTTTTATTTCAATACAAAATGGGTGGAAAATGGATTTCTCTCTTCCAAACCACCCCTTCACGAAAATGTTTGAACCCAACGCTGTAGCGCTGGCTCTTTGGAACAATATGCGCTACGCGCAACGCTGAATGCGCACACCAGCATGCATTTACATGTACACACAAATACCGCGTCATCATCAATCTTCAAGGAATCATGTTACCAACAAGCTTAATGTGTTTACTGTATGACACCAACCTGTGCTACAGTCTCATAGGCAAGATATTGCATGATCTCCACAGCAAACGGGTTGGGTTTGGGCTCCAAGGAGGAATAGTCCAGCCACTCCTTGAACTTTGATCCCTTCTTGGCTGTGGAGTAAAACAAAAAGCCAAAATTAGAAATAGCAAGGTTTGAATAGAGTAGAGTAGATCATCTGCAGCTAATCAAAAAGTAACCGACCAAATTCTTGTGAAAAAGCTTGCTTGGTTTAAAGATAGAAATGGCACTAAACTCCATGTGAATTTATTCTTCCTGGCATGCTGTCATTTTGAAGGAAACAATAAAAGACGTTCATTTCCAAAGATGAGCCAAGTGACACATTTTTGGAAATTTCTGTAAGTAGTTTGTTTGTCATTAAGCAAATCCATGTATGGGTGCCCGCAAGCGTTGACACGACGCACACGCACATGTGGTTGTTATTATTCGTCGGTTCAGAGCGTGACATCGCGTTGCTGCAATCGGCTGAATGAGAACGTGTCCCGGATGCTAATTTCGGGCGCAATTCAGCTCAGTTGGTAGAGCACCAAAGGGAAATCTGGAGGTCGCAGGTTCAAACCCCGCTCCAGTCAATTTCTTTGTTCAACGTTCAACTGGAAAATTATTATAATGAACCTAGTCAGTTTCCTTTTGTGGTTTGTTGGAAGTTGTTCATGTTATTAGAAACATAAAAACATAAACCCGAGTCCAGCTAGCTTCCAGGCTAAGCAAAAAAAACCAACAGACACATTTGTAAATATTCTTGCGTGGCACTCACAGAAATTGACTTGTCTTGCCTCCGCATACTCCTTGTACGTGTTGCTGTCCATGTATCGTGTCTTCAGCTCGGCTCGTTCCAATCTCTCGGTCTTGACTGGATCCACTTCGTCGCTATCCAGCAGGGCAATCAACTCGCCTGATTGGTCGATGGTGCTCAGGAAATCGTACGAGATCTTCCGCCGTCTACAGAACGCTTTCTGATCTAGAAAGTGAACAAAGACCAGTAGATATATTCAGAATTCGCTGAATTCAAACATGGTGGCAACGTCGTGGTACCTTTTAACCCTCCGAGTGGGAAGTCAATATTCCGAGCAATATGCAAAACCCTTTAAAACCCTGCAGGTTAGCTTCAGTGGAGTGTCATGGCCTAAAGGTTAAGAGCACCGGACTCATGCCCTGGTGTTTCAGAGGCAACAGTGGCGTGGGTTCGAGCCCGGGCCCGGACACTTGTGCCCTTAAGCAAGGCACTTAACCATTATTGCTTCGTCCTTCGGGTGGGATGTTAAGCCGGAGGTCCCGTGTGTTGTATAAGGCCTAACGCACGTAAAAGAACCCAGTAACGCTTATCCCTAAGAGAAGGGGGTTTGCCCCAGTGTTTCTGGCCTCCTAGTTATACTCCCTTGTGGAAGTCCTTAGGAGAAGAACCAACCAAGTACCAAGTAGATGAAGGGGTATGAAGTGCTAAAGTAACTGTGTCACGCAGAGAGTCACTGCACAAAAAGAAACAGCACTGTGGAGAGCAGTGAAGCGTGACTGAATCTGCCTGCTTGCCTTCTTGCCTTGAACTTAACCACAAACAAAAATTGGGCAGAGGTTTGAATTGTTTCCTTACTCCACAGAAGATTGTAAACCTCAATGGAATTTGAAGTGTGGGTGCTAACTCTGTGGGCAAAACTGGTTTTGCAAAACTTGAAGGGTTGTGAAGTGCAGAAGACTAGGAGGATTAAATTAGGACACCAAGCACCGTGTAACCTATGGTACACAAATTTGCATCAGGGTTAAAACAATTTCTTATAAAGAAACAACAGGTTCCCAGTCAAAATTCCAGGACCTCTATTAACTTGTGGTTGGCTCATAGCTGATTTTAATATTTTGTTGGAGCAATAATTTTTTTCTACTAAGCCCTAAGGCATTGGAATTTTGAAGAGGTTTGGAATCCTAGAGATAAAATTGAACAAGAAAAGAAGTGACATTGGGTGAAGAGTAGAAGAACATGATTCAGGGAGGAATCAAATTTTCAGGAGATTTTCTTTGGGACAGAATTTGTACTGGTCCAAGAGGAGCAACCTAGTGTCCTCTATGTACCTTCTTGACTGACTCACTGACTGACTGACTTCCCCCCGAATAACTGACTGACTGGTTGTCAACTGTGAGCCGGGCAGTGCTATTGTATAGGATAACTCTATAATGCCAATGAATGGGCTGAATTCAGCCCACTGTGTCAACCAGATGCATGAAAAGACTTCCGCTGACTTCCATTCTGAATCAATGAATAGAATTTTGAGCACTCTGACTTAGACCGATCTGATCCCAGCTTTACTAGTCTTTCCTAATCTTGTTTACCTAGCTCCCCAGTCGTAAGGTCTTCATCTTCCCCTGATGTGCCCATCACCTTGGCTAGTCTGGTATAAGCGTTACCAGGTTTGACTAGTCTTGTTCATACCTAGCTCCCCCATCGTAAGGTCTTCATCTTCCCCTGATGTGCCCATCACCTTGGCTAGTCTGGTATAAGCGTTACCAGGTTTGACTAGTCTTGTTCATACCTAGCTCCCCCATCGTAAGGTTTTCATCTTCCCCTGATGTGCCCATCACCTTGGCTAGTCTGGTATAAGCGTTACCAGGTTTGACTAGTCTTGTTCATACCTAGCTCCCCCGTCGTAAGGTCTTCATCTTCCCCTGATGTGCCCATCACCTTGGCTAGTCTGGTATAAGCGTTACCAGGTTTGATTAGTCTTGTTCATACCTAGCTCCTTGGCCGTAAGGTCTTCATCTTCCCCTGATGTGCCCATCACCTTGGCTAGTCTGGTATAAGCTTTACCAGGTTTGACTAGTCTTGTTCATACCTAGCTCCCCCATCGTAAGGTCTTCATCTTCCCCTGATGTGCCCATCACCTTGGCTAGTCTGGCATAAGCCTTACCAGGTTTGACTAGTCTTGTTCATACCTAGCTCCCCGGTCAGAAGGTCTTCATCTTCCCCTGATGTGCCCATCACCTTGGCTAGTCTGGTAAAAGCCTTACCAGGTTTGACTAGTCTTGTTCATACCTAGCTCCCCCATCGTAAGGTCTTCATCTTCCCCTGATGTGCCCATCACGTTGGCTAGTCTGGTATAAGCCTTACCAGGTTTGACTAGTCTTGTTCATACCTAGCTCCCCCGTCGTAAGGTCTTCATCTTCCCCTGATGTGCCCATCACCTTGGCTAGTCTGGTATAAGCGTTACCAGGTTTGATTAGTCTTGTTCATACCTAGCTCCCCGGCCGTAAGGTCTTCATCTTCCCCTGATGTGCCCATCACCTTGGCTAGTCTGGTATAAGCTTTACCAGGTTTGACTAGTCTTGTTCATACCTAGCTCCCCGGTCAGAAGGTCTTCATCTTCCCCTGATGTGCCCATCACCTTGGCTAGTCTGGTAAAAGCCTTACCAGGTTTGACTAGTCTTGTTCATACCTAGCTCCCCCATCGTAAGGTCTTCATCTTCCCCTGATGTGCCCATCACGTTGGCTAGTCTGGTATAAGCCTTACCAGGTTTGACTAGTCTTGTTCATACCTAGCTCCCCCATCGTAAGGTCTTCATCTTCCCCTGATGTGCCCATCACCTTGGCTAGTCTGGTATAAGCCTTACCAGGTTTGATTAGTCTTGTTCATACCTAGCTCCCCGGCCGTAAGGTCTTCATCTTCCCCTGATGTGCCCATCACCTTGGCTAGCTTCTGCCGTTGGTCCTTGTGATGTAGGAACTGCAGCAGGCGTCGTAGCTTGCTGCGATCTTTACGCATCAGGAAGATGAAGTCTTCGATGCCAATGAAGCGAGCGTTGCGCATGTTGCATACGTCGGCGGCACGCTGCAACTGTGGACAGAAGAGGTAGTTCAATCGTAAACAGGGCTACGAATGCAGGTTGATGTCTTTCAAATATTTGTAGCAACAAATACAATTTATTGGAAGATTTAAAGAGTACGCATTAACTGTTGAAGTCACAAAGTGGAAACAAAACAACTTGGAATGTGACGCTGCTGTTTTGACATTTTGACAATTTTAGGATAAGTCATGCTTACCCTTTTATTAAACTCATAATTCATAAATATCTGAGACAGTTTTCCCATTCCTATTGGTTGAGAGCCTGTTACGTGGGTGGTTTTAACCCTAAAGGGGCCGGGTTATTTTGACCATCTCTCAGCCAGTGATTCCGCCCGTAAGATCTCAGCCATCGAGTGACGAAAAATTTTGAAACTCGGCACATGCATAGAGCAACTCTTCCTAAACATACCCAAGAAATTTCATGACTATAGGTCAAAGGATTTTGGGATTATGGCTAATTAATTATTCATATGTACGAATGGCAATTCTGCTGTGTACACGACGTATATGCGAAAAGTCAGTTTTCACGGCGCGTACAGCCGGAAAATTTTTCGCTACGCGGCAACATGTGGTCCGATTATTATGTTTTTGTTATCAAAAGATGCGCAAAGCTCGAGGCTAAAAAGATTCTGCCCCCCCCCCCCAGGCCCCTTTAGGGTTAAACAACCGGTAAAACACCAGTCAGTGTTTAAACAGCACTATTTAAAACCAGTCTTGAGCACCTGTGCACTGCGCCACATGCGTGCAGTTTCATTAAAGTTTTCATCAATTCTTTTGTATACTTTCTGACTTGTGCCCTCTGAACAAATTAAGAGCTTACCAAAACAGTGCTGGATAGCTCAGCTCGAAGAGTGGTGGTTCAGCATTTTGTAGGTTACAGGTTCGAACCTCATTCAATTCACTTTTCTTCAGTCAACCAACAAATTGATCAGCATGTTCGTGGTTCATAACACCCCCCCCCCCAATTTGAAATTTTAAAACTATAATTCATAACTGCTAATATTTTGTGTCCAAAATTTGCTTACCATCATATCTGTTTCCCCCACAATGTTTGAACTGAAGCCAAAAAAAATCTTGTTTACCAGGAAGGGAAACAAACAACTTCAACCTGTTGCAATCATTAAGTTGTCTCACCACGGAGGTCAACGTAAAAATAGCCCCCTGGTCCACGACGACGTGCAGGAAATGAAACGGACAATTCAAAACTGACTTCCAGAATAAACCACAGAGACTGTCATCATGGTCACAAGATCGGAGTAAAATTTACTGCAAAGCAGCCGAGTCGATCGCTGAGGGATTTTCGTGGTTTTTTCCTGTGCCATTTGAAAAATTTTAAACGACTCAAAGGAAATTACTGGCACTGTGGATCCATAAATATCTTTGACATTGAAAAGCCATTAAATTAGGATTGTGTTAATACTTTTTTATTGCCAATTATTAACAATCAAGGTTAAAAATGCCTTAACACCCCCCCCCCCCAAAAAAAGGAGCAGTGGCTTAAATTGTTTGTTGTTACTTGAAAATACTTTTTTGAAACCATGATTTGTATTGTAAATTCTAGATTGTTTTTTAATTATTATCTTTATATTCATGGAGTTCTTTAGAAAAGACGTCATAAAAAAGTAACTTTTTTTTCCAGGGGTGGGGCGCGGTGGGGTTTGGTTGGGGGGCTAGCTGGATATTTTTTTGAAAGACTACAGCCCCTTTGGAACTAATTCAAAAGGGGCCATACCGGCAAGCTCAGGGGTCAAGTGGTAAGCACTAGAAACTCGAAAACATGACCTCCTGGGTCATGGGTTCGAGTCCCACCCGAGTGATTTTTTTCTCACATTCACTCTGGGGTAACACGCTGAGTATACAGTGTTTATATGTCAGTAAAGGACAAAACCTAATTTGATTTACATCACCCCGATGCAAATTCCATCTTAGAATAATTCGTTTACACTGCACATTGAAACATTCACTAGGAGTTTAGAAACACACAGCTTTGGGGAACAAATTGATGAATAAGTGCCACATTTTTTGGGAGTTTACCAGTTTTCAGTCAAAGGATGAACACAATTTGGATACATGGCGCAAGATTGGCAAAAACCTTTCCCTTGTACATCACTGTCAAATTCCCTGAGTTTTCCCTTACATGTATTTTAGACGTTTTTCCTAAATTCCCTGACTTTTTCCTGATTGGAAAATCAAAACTCATTTTGAAGGTTTCTCCTGATTTCCAGACTGGCTGGGAACCATGTGGAGTGAAAACACTGGTCATGTTATATACAGATGAAATGGAAAATTTCCTTTACCTATTTACTATTTAACAGTTAGTGTTGTAGCAATCTCCAGGTGAAAATGTCATGTTAAGAGGCACTTGAACAATGTTGACATCCGAATCGTAATGCAAGAACCAGATATCACCAATGTCACTAAACAAGCAGATCCGCTGGTAATACAAGCCTGTCGCTAATCCCCTGACCAGCTGTCCTTACTGACAGCCAAGTCACTGACAGCCCAACTCAAACCCACTAATCCCGTCAAGGTGCTGGGGTGAGAGGGGGGGGGGGAGAAGGCCTTATAGATGACATCACAACCTACGTCATTCTGATCGGAGATAACCCGACCACCACCGGCCCGACCGGACAAGGGGGACAGATGCCCAGGAAACGCTTAACAAGATCCAGCAAAACGACCCATTTCCTGTTTGTCCCGAGCCAGGCGAGATCGCTCCACAAACATCGCATGAACGGCCGTCCCGATACAGACCCTGATTAATCAATCAATTAAACCGCGCCGACGAGATGACAGGTGCATTGACGTCTTTCAGAGGTATATATTTGGTCCCCTCACCGCCCCCCAGGGAGGGGGGAGGGGGGAACTGATTGGGATCATATACAGGTAATGATTCCCATGTTTCGGTGTCATTTTATAACACAGATTAACAATCCCGTCGGTGCGGGCCCGCTATGTTATTCGTTTCCTGGGCAGACTTTAAGTCTGATCCTTCCAATCTATTAACGCCATCCACCTGGGATTTGGGGTGGGACCCAGCGGCTCGCGTGGCACGTCAAAATGCTCCTTGGGCGACTGGAGGTGTCTGGGATACATTAAGAAATCCAGCGAGCATGATGACATGTTGAAAATGTGCAGGAATAAATGGCAGATGACGGTGCACAATTGGAGTTTTGGGGTCTCACCGTGTATCTCGACACAGCAGGTGCAACAGACAGATATTTATCTTTGTGGGTTTTGCAAAGATCATAGGGTCTGAAAACGATTACTTCTCTATCAAGACGCACGAACGGGATAAACAAAACATATGACAGTGCAAAAACCAGCTAATTGCCAATTAATACCGATACCTTTTTTTGACATTTTGCCATGAATTCGGAATTCAAACTCCCGCCACAAAACATCTCTTTTCTGTTCCACTTTTTTCTTTATTCCAGGTTTATTGGCTACGAGCGTAAACGGTTGAGGGCGCTGTAGAGATTACTTACAAGAACCAAGTGTCTTGGTAATCACATGAACCAGGCCAAATTTGCTTAGAATAAAAGGTTGCCGACTAAAAATTATATTATTTAAATAACGAAGTATTGCTTTGGACTGGTAGTCAACAAATTTTTGTTTTGCCCGTAACTTTACCAAGCAATCCTTTTCTGCTTAACAACACCTTTCTGCTTAACAATGCCAAGAAAATTGGCGCACACCACAACTTTAAATTGTACAGGCACAAAACTGAAGCATACAGTGTGGTCATCTGGAAATATCTTGTGAAAAGAGTCTGGCTGCACTCCCAAATAAAGCATCTACAAATTGTCAATGTGATGCAAATTTTGTCATTGAGTTTTGCACTTTTACAATAATAAGAAATATTAACACTGTGTGCTCAGTGCTGTTCCAGTAAGCAGGAGGTTGTGGGTTCGACTCCCACCAGAGCAGGCTTGTGAATATGTTCCTCATAAGCTCCCGGACATGACTGAGTATAGATTGCTTGTAGAAATAATTTGTAAATAATTGGACAAATTAACAGTCAAATGTGGCCAACAGCGGGCCAAGATGTACGCAGACCCTGAACGGTTACAGAGGGAGAGTTGGGCGAGGCCACTGGGAGGGACATTCCAATGCACTGCAACGTGTGATGCTCACGCGAAGACACCATGGATTTGTGCAGATTCAGGATACATTTAGTCATGCGTACTTTGCGCCATACAAGTGCGTATCATAAATGGGACAAAATCAGACATACCTTCATGAGACAAGAAACAAAGGTCAAAGATATCATAGAGATGATCAAGGAAATGAAATAGAGATGGGCAGGGCACCTAGCAAGAAGACAAGACAACAGATGGACCAAGAGACCCTCAGAATGGCAACCAAGGACAGGCAGAGGAAGAATAGGTAGACAAAGGAGATGGAGAGATGAAATCACCGCATACATGAACACGGCAACATGGAGTAGAATGACAAACAGAAGAGAATGGAAACTGATCAAGGAGGGCTTCATCCAACAATGGATGACCACAGCCTGATGATGATGATGATGATGAAGTGCGTAAGTCGCGCAATATGCGCATGACCCAGTATGCGCGCAGTGTGCCCCTCCTACTGGTGCCCTCGCAAGTGGTCTCGGAGCGGCATCGATTATCATGCACAAAATCCATCTCTAAATAAACCCTGCCTTATTTGTCCTAAATATAAACACCTCCCACACAATATGACTTGCTATCAGCTGGCTAGACAGTGGGATGACAAACTCAATTGGGCGGGGATTACACAAAAGGCTCTAAAGTTAGACAAAATGACGGTGGAGGAAAATAGAACCCAAACGTCTCGCAAAACACTGATAAGAAATCTTAACAGGTGTTACAAATAAGCTAACATCCCCAGTGTGTGAATCTGACAAACGATTTATCGAAGCGCGACACCACCAGAATCCTGAAACCTCCACTCAAAGAAATCTTGACTCCAGATAAGTGTCCTTTTCATGGTGAGATGAGGGGAAAATCGGGGCGCTATTTTTTGAACGCTCCACTCTAGAAGGTCTCAGGATTTGTTGGCATCTCCTCCGGTGGAGATTAGAGGAGCCAAAATAAGAATGTGAAAAATAGCCTTTCTTATTATAGGCGGTGTCTGATTCATCTTCCGATGGTGGGATCAATAACAGACCCCAAAAAACAGCGGTATTTTGGGGGACGGAAAATTGTCGAATCACTCCTAGAAATCAAAATAACTTTTGAGTTCCTTTCACAATGCATGTCATCATATAGGAGGCCCAATTTACTTTTTTTACAAAAATAAGTATGTTTGGACACGGAAGGATGTGCAAATTCTATCAAATATCATAACCTAGTATCATACAGGAAGAAAACATTTCCTGACTTTGGAAAATGTTAACAAGCTGAACAAAATCATAAAGATTTTCAAACCCTGCCAACTGGCCACAGGCAACCACTAGAGGGCACTATTTCCTAACACCATCTGTTTTGCTTTGAGGACACAGAAAACTGTAGATTGTTTTGGAATGGAATGTTGACCGTGATAGGACTTAATTTCTGTACACAGCTGTCAACAGAGGTCAATATAGGGCAAATTTGCGCAAGAACTATTGTTGACCATTGGTTAACCATAGTTTGACTAAAGTTAGCCTGAACTCTGTCTAGTCGACGATGGTTGACTACCATACGCTAGTCGACTATTTAGAACCAACCTACTGGGGCTGGTTGCATCGCTGGTAACCAATAGCCGCGCGCATTCACAACGTACAGCAGGGAGCCAGGATCCAGAAGTTTTGCGATGACTTTTTGACCAGAGATGTTCGCACGTTGCTATTAGTGCACAGGCGTAACGTACGTCACAAATCAACCACTAGTCGATTAATGGTCCTTGCCCGAACTTGGCCATAGGTGACCCATACGTCACGTGATCACAACGTTAGTTTTACATAGTATGGGACTTTTCAGTAATGTAATCACTGATCGCCGATGATCCGGATCGCTGATGAACCGCATCGTCGCTTATTATCAGTGTGACTCTGTTGATATTGCTGATTCTGTGGATCGTTGTCAATACACATGTTGTTACTATGTTGTACTAATATTGGATCTTGTTTGACTGTCGCATCGACTTAAAAGTTCATTTTATAATTTAGTCTGGGGAGTGTGGCCTAGTGGTAAGGGTGCATGACTCATGATCAGAGGGTCAGGGGTTCGAATCCAGCTGCTGGTCATGGGCAAGTGTCCTTGGGCAAGTCTTTTCACCCCCACTTGCCCCTCTCCACCAGGAGTATAAACGGGTACCGGCATTAGCTGGGGAGTAACCTGCGATGGACTAGCATCCCATCCAGGGGAAGTAGAAATATTCTCAGGCGTTTCATGCTGCTGAAACCGGAGATAAACGCCGGCCTGATGGGCCACATTGGCTCGTGACAGACTTTACTCACTTACTTTATAATTTTGTCTGCGTTGAACTGGTAATATCTTTCAAAGGATTTCCATTCAGGAAAGACCCGTGACACGTGTAACAGCAAAATTAAACATAAACAGAAATAGAAATAACCTGCTTTTGTTATTAAAGCAAATAATTATACTCTATGCTTATCACATATGCTGAAAAGAAACCTACCAAGCTTGTCATCTGTCGGTGCAGGATATCCTCAATGACTTCGGCGGATTCCAGCAAAGGGCGTCGGCAATCTCCCAAAGCGTACCTGCAAAGAACCGGAGAGGAAGGGGAAACAACACCAGGGGGTTATAGAAAGATCAAAAGATTAAGACACAGAGATTCGGATATTGGGAATGGCGGGAGGGGGGAAGGGAGTTGCACAAACTACACAGTAGGGGGGGGGTTATGTGAAATGATTTGACGTAGAGAGGATACTGAATGAATTTAAGATTATGTATTGGATGATGGATACGGGAAGATGATGGATATGGGCAGGGTGGAGGGGGAAGTTGGTATTGGGTGTGGAATGGATCCAGCATGGGGGGAAGGGGCACAAATGGGCACAAGTGGGTCATGAAATTGAAGGGAGCAGATCTAAGTGGGTACAGGGCAAACCAGCAAACGTTGAGGAAAGTCTCGATTACCGCATGTAGTTCTTTGACATTTTACTGCACATTTTGAAAAGGTCATTTTTTGAGCATTTTTTGCTCATGAATGTGCTTAAAAACTAGAAATGTGTTTGTGGACAAACACAAGCTGTTTCGGATATTTGAAATACTCTGTGCATGTGATGAACAATTAGTGACATCACTACAAATGTCACCTATAAACGCAGTACATTATACGCACATATCAAGTTACAACCAAAATGGAACATATAAATCTGTTGATATAGGCCTTTAATAGAAAAGTGCCCCTTTAATGGATGTCACATGGCATTTGATGATGCCATCACTTGAATTTTCATCTGTTACACATCCAGTTATGGGTACATAGTTTTTAAAAGGTCATTTTTTGAGCATTTTTTGCTCATGAATGTGCTTAAAAAAAAGGACTAACGTACTGAGCACAATGCTACATGTACCTCCTCCCGTCCTATAGTGGAATCCAGTGACCAGAATCAGAAGCCTTTACTGCAGTGATGTCATGCTCACCGAATGCTGCACACGTTCTTAAAGACGAGGTGTGCGCGTATTTTGGTATTTCTATTGGTTGAAGGAGCCCGGAGTGCGTGCGTACTCCCTAAGAGCGACTCGCACGAGCCTGGTGCCACCGCAGAAAATGGCTGCTTTCCTCCTGTTTGGGGATCCAGACAGATAACCCGACAACCAACCGACAGACAACCCGACAGGCCGACAAACAGACAGTGCATAGGTTTGCAACCAGTGCCATAAACCTGACTGACATCATGACGTTTGGATTCCCGCCACATGGTACAGTCAGGTTCTGTATTGCATCTGCTACTGCTCCTTGAACAAAGACACTGACAAACTGGGTGATTGCTGCCATAACTGGTAGCTCAGGTTCGGCATTCCAGCGGTCACAAGTTCAATTCCCAGGCTACTGCTGGGGGAGGGGGGGGGGGCAGAAGGGCTCTCTAAGTGAAAAATGGCCTTATATGAGAACATTTTGGCTGGGGGAAGGGGGAGGGGTAGGCATCCCCTCCATACCCCCTGGATCCGCCACTGATCGTGTATACCCACTTCCTTTTCCCTTATCGTTAATTTTGGTGATTTAATGTTTACCATTTAGACACACCATTTCATTCTCAAAGCATGAAAAAAAAATCAAACAAAATATGTGTCGATATTAACAAAAGATGAAGCAAAGAAACATACAATCTTAATCTCTTTGATTATTCTAACATGGGGAAGTACAGGTACATGTCCCCCAGTTCTTAACTGAATGTGCAAAATGCTTTGTTGGAAGTGATTTCAATTTGTGTACACAGACAAAGTTGTGTTGTGATTGAGGAGACTTTGTTGGATCTCACCAGCACCTAATCTGGCTATTCTGATTTTAGGGAGTTGTTGGCAGAAGACCGTTCCAAACAGGATGGGATTTGGGGCAAGGAAATGCCAGTTAAGTCCCTCCAGAGTTTCGACCACACAAGCACGGCCCCCCATCAAACCACTTGTCACCTGCATTTGTTTGAATGGATCTCAGGGGGGATTGTCCACACACACACAAAACGGAAAGGGGGAGATGGAATGATTGATAAACAGCAGAACATCTGTGAGTCTATTTATTCATTGTCAGTTTGCCCTTTTGATTGAAAACTTTTGCACCCTTTTAGCCAACAAGGCCCCCTTGGGGGCGGGGGGAGGGGCTTGGATGGTCGTTGGGGTGTCTACCCCCCCCCTTCCCTTTTGACCGATGTTAATTGTTCACATATTAATGGAAACAAATCAAAATTTCCTTAATTAAATATCCTGAACGAATGTCATACAATATTGCAGATGTTGATTCATTGCTTCAATCAATAACCTGTCAGCTCTCTAACATAGTCTCCAACACTTGCTCTTTCTATCGCGTCAACAATCTCAAAGCGCTTATTACCCCGTTCATCAGGCCACGAGACCATGCAGCAGCCGATATCAGTGCACATTCAATCCTCTACCCTCACAGGTACTCATTCACACTCCTGGGTGGAGAGAGGCAATTGTAGTTAAGTGTCTTGCCCAAGGGCACAAACACCATGTTCCTGGCAGGTTCGAACCCATGCACCATTGTACATGAGTCAAGGAGCGTAACCACTGGACCATGGCATTCTACTAACAAGAGTGGATGGGGGAGGGGCCATCTTCCTCAGTCCCCCCTCCCCCACCAACCCTCCTCCTCGCCCTCCTTCCGTCTTAGCTGAACTACAATGTGGCCCCCCTCCTTCCTGCTTTAGCTGAACTACAATGTACCGGTAGCACCCCCCCCCCATCAATGTCAACTAGCAATATATGGTGTCATGTCTTGTCTGCACTGAACAGCTTTTCGAAATTTGCAGTTGGCTGTGACTGGTAAACTTTTCAGGCGTCTAGCTAAATTTCTAGCCTCCTTTCCTAGCCCCCCCCCTCCCGTGTGTTGCTGAAAGTTTTTACAAAAAAACTGCAAAAAGACTGATGTTGTTGCTTCTATTTCTCAATATTGGAGCAAGTACTCTATTTCCCAGGAAATGTCAAGTTGAAAGACTAACTTTTGCCAATGACTAAACTTTTACCAGTCCTCTTCTCGACTGATGTCGTTCGTTTCGGGCACTGTAACATTGTCACGCGGCAATTTCCACTCGCATACCCTTTAAATTTGCAACTTTTCAAACTGCATCATTTTTCATAAACCGTTGTCAATGTTGGATGATTTACAGTCTTTGGTAGCAAACGGGGTATCAAAATGTAGCTAACAACATTCCCCAAAGGTCTATATAAATGACGTTATCATATGACGATCAGATTCAAAATTATGACCCCTCCAACGAGTATGGACTTCTTTTTTTGTTTATTTCAACATCATAATTCACAAATTGTTTGTCTTTACAGCGCTATTAGGGGTATGCATTGCTGACTGATCTTGTACTAAATTGCACTAACATCCTGTATACCACCTGTTAGCAAGTCACAAAATATTACATGCATCTCTCTTCTGCACACCCACTCATACTATCATTGATATTAACAATATCCCCCCTACAAAAAAAGACGTCGAAATGGTCTGCATGTAAATTCCTCAGTACAAATAATGCCTGTGTGCCTATCTTTAAAGACACATGGGATCATTGGTAATCACCCAGAAACAAACCTACCGATTACCATGTAAGGAAGAAAATAAACTTGCTCAAAATGAAGACAGGACTTCTGCCAAAATTCCTCCTGATCTCAGATTGTTTGGAAGAAAACAGTCATTAATTAAAGAGTGTTGTTCTTTTTAAATGCGCCCCAAGCACACTTGAAATAAAGATAAAATTAGATGATATTGGAATACTGCGAAAATTTCCCATCCACTTTTACCTCCACATCACATTCACATACCAGCTGAACGAGAATCATATCCAGAGTGCTGATTTAGGGATTAAAAATATTCTCAGAGGTGACATTGGGTGAAAATGAAAAATCCATATGTGTGTATGTTTGTACTTGTCCTAAGGCACTCTTTAAAACACACATTTCTTTTGTTCTTTTAATCAACTTTTAATGGTAAAACACCTTAAAGGTAAAATCCTGACAAAAAAAGTCCTGAAACTGGGAACAAACCTGACAAAATTCCAGAAATTGGGAAAAATCCTCAAAAAAAATGGTAAAACACCTTTAAGGTAAAATCCTGACCAAAAATCCTGAAACTGGGAACAATCCTGATAAAACTCCTGAAATCAGGAAAATCCTCACAAAAAATCCTGAAATCGGGACAAAGCCTGACAGAAAAGAATCCTTAAAACAGGAAAAATCCTGACAGAAAATTCTGCAATCAGGAAACATCCTGACAAAAAATTCAGAAATCGGGAAAAATCAGTGACAAGAAATCCTGATCTCAGGAAAAAATCCCGACAAAAAATTGGGAAAAATCCTGACAATTTTCACCCCTGATTTCTGAGAGGGTACAATTGAAAACGTGAAACTGCAACTTCTGAACTGCATGGAAGTGCTGAACAGAATATATTGACGCGACAAAAAAAGTGCGTATGTTTTGTTGTTTTCTCATAATGTAAACTATCCACTGATCTGAAACTTCAGAGTTTTGTTGCTTCAAGCGAAAAATTTACAAAACTCACACAGTCAACAATAAACATTTCTACACCAAACATTTGATTAACTGTCTGATGTGACTGCCTATTACAATCAGGGCCATGAAGAGGACAATGTGCTTCATTTTTTTTTCTGATCTGTCTGCCAAAAGTAGAGCCAAGTTCAAGGACGGAACTACAAGTTCATTGCACTTAATCCACGCTCACACCTTTAGTCCAGATCATCGTTCTGGAAATGAAATTTGACAAATTAGCCCAATTTCCTGGAAAATAACCTTGATTTTTGATTATTATTGCCTGTTCGGTGATCACTGAGGTTGCAGAAACGTGACTTCTCTGTGCTTCATCTTGTCACTGTGGCCTTCATACAAGCATGGTGGTATAGAGAAGACACCAAGGAAATCCATTTACCATTAACAGGTAACGCCTGAAAACGTTTTTAGGAAGCACAAAGGCCTTCAACCTTTGAAACACAATGAATTTGATACTAATTTTGTGGTTACACGAGGTCATTTTGTAATCTATGAACGCTGTAGGTTGGGGAAGCAATTTTTTCATATTTGGATGACGTTATATGTACAGTTTCCTCGAATTGATGTATTAAGATTGATTAAGTGTGGAACTTCTCTTGCAGATGATTGGTGGATGCAGGGTAGCAGTAAGGAGGGAAGGGGGGGAGGGCAAATGATCAATAGGGAGGGGACAAATGATCAATGGGGAGGTGTGCAAGTGAGTGGAGTCCTGACCATAGTTAATGGGAAGATTGGCGATTGGCCAAAATGTTTTCCCTTTAGGGCAACAAGTAGTAGAGGGGGAGGGGTCACAAGGGAAGGGCAACAAGGGGGAGGGGCCAAGAGGGGTAAAGGCTAAGGTGGGGTGGGGCCAAAAGGGGGGAGGGGCCAGGAGGCAAGAGGGGGAGTGGCCATAACGGCAAGAGGGAAGATGCCATAAAGAGGAGAGGCCATAAAGAGGAGAGGCAATAAAGAGGAGGGGCCAAGAAGGGGATGGGCCAAAAGGGGGAAGGGCCAAGACAGGGACCAAGAGGGGGATGGGCAGGAAGAAGTATCTCATCCTTCTGTATCTAATTTTAGGGGCACAAATGTTATATGGCCAAGTATCAACTTGCGTAGGAAATCGTAACACAAGAAATGGTCAGAAATTGCCCAATAGACAACAAAATTATTGTACTTTAACAGTTCCATCAAACTGGTCCCGAGAAGCAAACCTCTGCAATTTGTTCATTTTACGGTTCATTTTATTTGTTGCATTTGATATGACACATGCAAGTCAATACAGGCTGAATTGCAGTCATTTTACACAGATGATTGCTACAACAACAAAAAATGAAATATAAAATAAAAGAATACCAGTGAACAATTACAGAAACGTGAATGAAAAACAACAATTAATATATGTTTCAAGTTGATCAGTACTTTGAAAGTGACAGGGAAATCCACGGAAATCCCTCAAAAAAATGAGGGGAAAATCCTGGAGAATTGTTCAGTAAACCCTTAATCCAGCTTCACAGCTCACGTCCCTCCCTCAAACCCCTCACCCCATTGTCATCCAATTAAATTCTCTCCTCGTTTGCGAGTGGAACTTTCGTGTCTGGGGGCTTTTGCAGGGTGGGCCCCGGCAATCACGCAACCGGGCAAATTCAATTACACCCCTGAACAATTAAAGAAAAGACCCAAGAAGAGGAAAGAAAGTGTGGCACTTGCAGAGAGAGGGGGAAAGAAGTGGTTCTTATTTTGGCTAGAGGCCAAGCACTTGAGGAGGGTGGGAGAGCCCCATAACATCCTGAAGGAGTCCAGTCGGTGGCTTCCTGGGGGGAACTTCCTTCTAACTCCCCCCTGGTTAATCACTAGGAACCTACTCCCAATAAGAGGAGAGACACTGAAGAATTAGTGAGGAATAAGACTAGGTGGTTTAGGGCTTAAATTGTTAATTTCCTTCTTGTCTTTAAAGGGGAATTTGGAGGGAAGTCTAGTGCTGCCGAGCTGCCGATAGCTCATTAAAACCCTCGGTGACAATCTGGAGAGAGTTACCCTATACGTCAAAAACTATCAGGTGACAGGTTTTAGCAGTTCTGTAAACCGGCCTCATATTGGTACAATTGACAGGCTGTGGTGGTTTTGTTAACTGAGGGGACCATGCCTTGACTGACACTGATAGAAGTGGTTGGTCGGTGCTGATGAGTGCCTGTCAATGATGGATTTAGTTTGAAGGCTCAAAAGCTTCACTCATGAATTCCAGCCAAACAAAGGCATCGCGCCTTAAAATAGCTGCTACACAAGCTGTAGCACAAGTAATGGTCACCCTATCTATCAAACCCCTTCAACAGGCTTTGACAGTTATACGGTTTAATCCATAGGGGTTTCTGGTAGTTGGTGACCAGCCTGTACAAAAGCTATGGGAGAGGAAGTGGATAGATTTTGTTGATGGTTTGTGACAGTTATATCAGTAGGAGGGTTAAAGAGATGTTTGACAAGTAAATGAAAAATTCTGGGACATTGAAATAATTAGTAAGACATTTGTTGTTATTTGAAAGTCAGGGTGGCGAAGCGGTTCTTTCCTCGCCTTCCACCACTGTGACCCGGGTTCGATTCCTGCCTGAGACAATATGTGGATTGGGTTTTCAGTCCCTACATGATTCTGTGGGTTTCCCCCAAAATATTCTTCTGGGGTTTTCCTCCCACCTCTTAAACTGTAATTTCTTCTCATTGTCTTCTCTCCACAGGTTTCTTCAGGCTTGCGAGCTACAGTGCCTAGGGTGCTTTTGATGAATCCTTGGTTTTATTACCAGAAAAAAAATTAACAATAATAATAATAGTTTGGAACCAAATTAAGAATAAATTCAATTTGGTTTAGAGGCACATGTATCTAACCAACTGACTTGACTATTAATTTCCCAGGCAAATGTATACTTGTTTCAGATTTCTACGGCTAATTTAAAAAATTTAAAAACCATCCATATTTTTATATGCATGTATCACAGGCAGAAACTTATTGAGGTGGTGACCAGAAATATTTTGTACAGTCAAGGGGTGGAGTTGGGTATGGTTGGTTAGGATGGGGTTGGGGCGTGCTTGGGGTGGGGTCATTAGGTTTGGGAGTAGGCATGGGCCTCAATTTCAAGTCTTGAAAGTTTCAGGGAGGGAAAGAGGGGCATGAATGGGGGGGGGGCTACATGATGCACAAAACTTAAGAGTTTTTGTTGAACCCAACTTTTGGGGGCTAGCAGAGAATATAATTTGTGACCCAAAACCACATGGTTACTTAGACTTAGAGCAAAACTATGTTGCATGCTGCCTAAGCTTGTATCCAATGTTAAAGTTTAGTGGTGCAAACGTTTTATCATAATATTTGTCGCATAATTGATGTTATAGTCCCTTTTAGTCTTGACAACTGCAGTTCTGGACAAATCAAAAATAAATTACCTAATACATGATATAAGTTTGCTCAAACGTTTTTCAATACACAACATTTTCCTATTTACACGTAGCTTTTTGCAACTTTCATTTCGAGGGTCCGCAGTTCAAATCCCCCAGATACATATCCATCTCGCGGACAAACTTTTGACCCACATGTCTGCATCCCCGAGGGAGTTCCAATTCTTGGGAAATGCCTTCCGTGCCCTACAACCAAGAGGCAGGAAAAACTCCTGATGGGGAAGGGAAGTGCTGTAATTCAACGCAACAACCGCACAGGGGGGTGTGTGGGGCGTGTGTCTCCCTGCGTGTGTAAAATGTTCGCGTGTCTCGCCCTCTTCTGGGCAGGCTAAAGAGGTATTAAACTCTTCTCGGGAAAAGTGCAAATGGTCCCCGGAATGAACTTCGGCGTGTAATTAGGTTAACAAGGGTGGGGGTCGTAAGGTGGGGAAGCGTCTTGTCGGACGCCCATGGGGCTAATTTGTGATTGTTTGGACGGGACGTCAAATTATGTTCTGGATTTTCAGTTAAAAATAAGTCATAAATCGTAAATCATGAATGGCACTTGAGAAAGCTTTATTGATAGGTGAGGCAGAATTTGTGTTTGACATTCATAATCTGAGAATGTCAATACAAGGTTTTTGACCTTAACTGACAAAAGGCAGGTGGTTTTGAGAAAACTGTCATTTCTTTGCTTGAGTGGGACTCGAACCCACAACCTCCTGTTTACTAGTGCAGAGATCTTAACCCTTATATTGGCTGGACGAATTTAATCCAAGTATGTAATTATTTACTGTTTAATAACCCTCCTGCTATCTGAACAGTCACAGACAGTCAACAAAACAATCCTCTTCCCCTGCCATGCCTTTTACACAGGCTAGTCACCAACAATCAGCTCATATTTCGAGCAAGCACTGTGACTAGTCAAATTCAGTCAACAGACAAAAGCAGGCAACTGTCACAGCTGTCTAATCAATCACCTAGATTGTAGACGGTGTTGTAATTTTGTAATTGTGCATAAGGCAGACTGAGGGAGCGATGGTCGTGTATCTGGAACCTGTAAACGCTTCTTAATTAGCACAATGTAAGGGAGCAGACTAATGACCAGCCTGACAGCTCATTCACGATGTCGATGTTGCTGTATGGTCTGACGTTACTATTCTTATGTTTGTCCAGAATTCCTACAGAATGTTCCTGTCGGTCGAGATCGTAACTCGTAAGAGGGTGCAGAATTCTCAAGCCTTATGGCTTTACTGAGGTCACCTCAAGCTCCACTCTGAAGGATAATTTAGAGAGTTTTAAGCAGATAGAAGTGTCATCTGCAACATCAGCTGACATTTGAAGAAGACAAAAGTTGGGGGGGGGAGGGAAACTGCGTCGCCGCACAACTTTTGGGGCAAGCTCCATACCAGACACTGGAGATTTTGTTTTGGCATTAGGGTCCAAGATCCAAAAGATTTGAGCGTCAAGAACCTCCGAGGCATTGATGCTGTCAAACCACTGGTAACGGTTCAGCTTCTGAACCTTACCCAGCATGAACTTGACTGGCAATAGTGGGTCAGTTTGACCAACATACCCCTAACCTCCCCTGGGGGCAGTCTAGGATCTGTCTAACGAGGGGCTGTCCCAGGCCCTAATGTCCACTCATTAGCCAATTTCTTGTCAATCAGACGACTTCCATGCCAAACACTGGCAACAATTACCAACGACAGTCTTGACATCCCCAATGTGTCACTACCACAGACAAATATTCGAGGTGGACTGGGGTTTTTTTTTTAGAAGTTGAGGAGTGAAGTTGTCCAGATCTGTTGACTACCAGGATAATCAGTGGATACATTTGGGATAAATTTCATTAATTAGGTAGAATTTGGTTGTCGATTGACAGTAAGCAACAAGGCGATGATGAAGCAATGACCTTTTGAAATCACTAGTCATCATTGCAACCAGAGGCGTAAATCAGTGCAGGCGAGTGGGGGGATGGGGGATGGCCAAAATCCAAAAATTGCCCGGCCCTGGAGATTCGAAAAACAGGGGGCAGGGCCGGATACCACATTACACTAGGGGGGCATTGATACAGATGTACATCTAATGTACTAATATAATAATAATGTAGTGCTTATAATGTCTCAAAGCAATTCACAATACTTGGGCGCTTACAGGCCTTAACCCTACATCAAAACGGCACATTTACTGCTTTTGTACATTTTTGTCTCAAATTTTCAGTACTATTGAATAAATTTTGGTTGGTTTTTTTTGTGGGTTTTTTTTCAAAAGAAAAAGTGGGGGGATGATCCAATCCCTCGGTCAAAAAGTTGGGGTTATATACATTTGTTGGCTTAAGTTGGTTGTATACTCCTAAAAAGGACACACAATATATCACACCATCTGAACCTCTCATAATAAGTCCCTCCCTCCCCCCCCCCCCCCCTTTGACCCCCCCCCCCCCCCCCCCCCTTCCCTCCCCGATATTGTATGGGCTTGCCTATTTTGTGCCCTCTTCCCTATTCCCCTTCCCCTCCCCCACTTTTGGATCCCCATTTTGGAGTTGTAAGTTCTGAACTGTGCCCCTCACTTTGGGGACATTCTTCTTGAGGAGGAGCCTTGGAGGGCATTCTATCGACGTGTACATGGAGACCACTGGGAAGGACGTTCCAACGCATTACTGACAGCGCTTTTTGCTCATGCAAAAACTATGTTTTAAATACCGGTTTGCGCATATTCAGAATAAAGATTTATTGTGTGTAATTAGCGCCATATGCGAGCACACCAGTACAAGCACATGATGTGCCCCTCCCATGGTGGCTCTGGACAGTAGTCACAAAGCGTCATGTACTGTTGGGGGGGGGGAGGGGGAGGGAGGGTGAAAGGGCAGTTTCCTCTTAGTGTTACACCAACAGGAATTGACTGACAGGTATTGATCTACAAAGATCGACATTGATTAAAGACCTCTGAATAGCTGCAAGCGTTATGACCATCCACAGACATGTACTTGTACTTCACTAAACAATGACCCACTGCCACAGGCTAACAATCTGACCAAATCTCCAACCTTCTTGGAATGTACAGAAAAAATTACCTGTAAATTTTGCTTTTTTGTTCAGGGTAAACAAAGAGTGTCGCTGTAAAGAAATCTCTTGTTTGCGATAAATCCAGGCAAAACTCCTTGTGTTAATCATACACGTCTTTCGGAAACTGGGTTTAAACAGGCGCGTTTCTTCGACAACAATAACTTTTAAACATGCTTGGAATTCCAACTAATTCCTGCGTACAAAGCATATCCTTAGCTCGTTCAAGGATCTCAATTAGAGACCCATTCACTGCGCCAACTATTATTGGGATAAAATTACAGCCACGTTGGGGTTGAGGTTTTAAAAAAAAAATATTAAAGTCATTGTCAATGTTCTTTTCAGGCCGGATTAATCCGGTCTCTGTGTCTGACTCCAACAACGGCGCTAACTATTTCAGCTGTTTGTAAGTTTCACTGTTTGCTTTCGCTAACTACCCGCCTTTTCTTACGCCCATTCAACCAAATTGCTTGACACCTGTCAGAGAGTAACCACTGGCGCCTGGACATTCCTCGCCACAGCCGTTCAATTTCCTCCTCCTTTTTACAATATTTCCCCCCAATCCATCACCAGAAAAGAAATTCCTACCCTGATTAAATTTGGCAGATTTTTTTTTTCATGAGGGGGAAAAGACTGTTAAGATCAGTGACACAAAAAAAGAAGGAATTTTTTTTTCTTTTTTCTGGGATGATTAAGAGTTGTTTGAAGATTATGTTTATGGCCCAAAGGGCGTCTTTTATGAATGCAGAGTGGAGTTTGTGGGTAGCAATGAGTGACAGATTGACGGTGAAAGTGGTTTTTTTAAACACGGCGTGCATAATAGAGGCAAATATTGCCACGCATTCCTGGCGTTAATTGGGATTTGTCACGCTTGGAAAACTTGGCTGCAACAAATGAGGTGCGTGTCAAACTACTGGCAGGCAATTTGGGAGTTGTTTTTCGCTAAATAGTCAGTGTCCTTGACTCAGCGATCAGTTCGGTGTGAAAACTATTGAAATACGGACTAATATTCATGAGTAGAATATAAAAAAACGTTACTGTCCACTCAAAAGACAAACCTTGAAATGTGTAAATGGGGTCAGGCTTCAGTACAAAACAGACAAAAATGGAATTCTGGTATTAAAGGAATACGACACATGAGAAGATAAATGAGGTTTGCTAAGATTAAATCTGTCAGTTTCAATTACCTTCAATTTTAACACAAAAGTTGGTACAGACATTTTTTGGTAAAAGCAAACTTTTTGACCCTATCAATGTAAGTAAACTCATAAATAAGATATACAGATAGAGGCCGCTGTTCAATATACCTTTTTTGGATGTTCATATCCAAGAAAAACTTAATTTGTTAAAAATTTGTTACTTTTCACTTTCTAAACACCACATTGAGTTAAATGCATGGAAAACGTGGGATTTTATTTGAATTTGAAAAAAGAAAGTCCAACCCTGTTTGTGCCCCTGAAATGACCCAACTGTTCAAAATCTGTCAAAAGTAAAATGTGGTCAAGCAATGGTCAGCCTGAGTTGACCGAACAATTCCAAAATTTTGAAGTTATTTATGAAGATTAAGTCTGCCAGCAAGCATTTGTTCATTTCTGTTGACAGCCTTTTCCAAACTAAAACCCTTGTTTTCTTTACAGTAACTTGTTCATCCAAATTTGACATTGCCAATCAAGTATGCACTAAGTCCCACCCTCAACATCTTGGCTTATCTCATCTCTGATTGGCCAAGAGTGAGATAATTGACACACAGCTCACTCCCGATTGGTCCCTCCTCTGGCACAAAACCCCGCCTTCTCATTAGAGCTTCACCCCAATTGGCTACCACACAGGCTGCATAAATGCATACTAACTAATTCCAGGAGTTGTTTTGAACAGTCGGTAGACTTTAGCTAACCTTTCTCATAAAGTAAATGGCTAGACCTTTTCAAATATATATATACAGCCCAGACAGAAAAAAAAGGGCAAAACAAGTTGAACAACCAGGTAGGCAAATAAAAGCAGACCCCATTGTGAAATAATAGAACTGCTGATGATGATGCTGAAAACATCTCCACATAAGGTATAATTTGCATGTCTGGTTTGGGGAGCAGATTGTATGCAAAACAGGCCCCAGTCTTTTCAGCTTCCAGGTTTCAGGGAAAAACCACAGAGCATCTGAGTTCATACCAGAGTGATTGTGTCATGGGGGGCGGGACGAACAAAACAACCTCTGTGCTTATCAGGTAGCCAAAGACACTGGCAAACAAATGTCGGAGCATTTTGGCAATAGAAACAGGATCTCTTGAAGGGGCGACTAGAGCCAAAGATATTGCCGAAGAAAAATATTTGCTTTGTAGATCACCATATAGCAATGTTACTAAATCAAGCAACGATCCTAAATTAAGCATAAATACACACAAGTGATGTTTTCAGGGCTTTATACAACAGCTACAAATGCATTTCTGACCCATAAATAACCCATAACACGTGATTTCTTCTGTGCACGAAGAACTGTCCATTCTCTCAGGGCTTCGAGTGAGCCAAATCTCGTCAATAGATGGCGCTATTTTCTTTTCCATTAATATTACATTCTTTTTCTGAAACTGTACATTCTGATGTGGTGGAGCAGTATGAAGGGGCCCACTGACAAAGTGACCACATGAATGGGGTGGCTTAAAACTGCCAACACTTTGTAAGGCTTGCAAGCAGCAGTATTAGTGTGTGGTTTTGTTGGTTGGTCAGTTGGAAATGTTAAGTAAACAATGTTGTCAACAATGTTTGCGATGACATATGTACACCATGCTTCATCTTCAACCACTTATACAATCAATTTTTTTAAAAGGGGAGGTGGGGGCTAACTACATGTACATGCGAAGATTGGGCATAGAACTTTCTAGCGCACATAAACATTTTTGCTTGTAACAGCCAAAATGCCATGCAAATGGCTAATTTTTTTCCAGCAAGTTTTTGACTTTATGCTCAAAGCAGAAATTGGGCTCGAATGTGGATGCTAAATCGTCTGTTGTAATTAGGTCTATGCGTGATCTAACGAGGGTGCTATTTAGCCAAATACTGCAGACAAGTGAAGTGCACATAACATTTGACTAGTTCACCCCAATCTGATACCATGCTCTCTATCATGAAGCTGTAACCATGGTGATATCGTAACCGCAGAGTTACGGATGATTTAGAAACAGAGGCTGGTGGTTGTGGCTTGATCTTTGCGGGTACCTTATCATTCGTTACCATGGCAATAACTTCAATTACTTTTAACAAGTTGTACGAAACAAGTCTGCAAAGTCATTCACAGCTGCTGAATGATATTCGACAACTTTGGTGTTCTTGTTGCACATGGCCACCATTTAAGGTCCGAATTCTGTCGGGGTGGGACAGAAATAAACAAAATTCCTGCAAAAGACCGATAACAGGGCCGACATATTAAACACGTTCTTGGAAGAAACCCATTGGGAGTTCATATTCAGTCAGCAACCTATGCGCAGTCTTTGTGGCTTTCGTACCCCGGGCCGAGTCAAAGCGTCCAGGGGGGCTCAATCGCACGAACCCCCTGACCTCGATAAATCGCACATCCCTCCGACATGACGTGACGCGGGCCTGGATCTACGCCACCACAATGGCATGCCTGTTATTTTTAGCCGACTATATAGCCTGGGTCGCGATGATGGCAATCGCAGACCCTTCGTGCCCCGACGCCTGACCACGAAAAATATATCCCACCCTCATGCCCCTCAAGTTCTCTAAGGCTCGGTTTGTCGCCGTTAAACTAAACCCCAAACGAGGATCAAGGTATCTTCCTTGAAGGAGATGAAAAGTGGTACAAATGAAATTGATCCACTTAAACAAGTCTGGATCTGAAGGCGCGAGACAGCAATTAAGTCATCTGTGGTCTGTGATACAGAGTAGGACATGAAGGTTGCATGCCTCTTGTGGTTAACACTACAAACCCTCAATACAAGGTCTACAGTTGCATCCAAATGGGATGTGGTTGGCATGTTTACATCGGTTTGAGACTTTCGTGTCATTTTCAAATTAGACACTGTCAAACAACCACAGAAACCTGAATCAAATTTGTACAAAAATGTTTACGTTGAACACTGAAACATGAGGAGTGGCAAAGGATGGTGGAGCTTATTGTGCAAAAACAGAAAATGTGATTTATGTCAAATTTACCAAATGGAAATGCTTGTGTTTGAGTCATAACCCAAACCGTCGAAAGTCATTACCCAAAATGTTGAAAGTCCTACAAAGTGCAAAATTAAGGAGATTTTGTAAAAGTTTGAACTGTGATAAAAGGAGTCAGGCTGGCATAGCGGCACTTAACCTCGCCTTCTTTCGCTGTGACCCTGGTTCGATTCCGTGGGTTTTCCTCAGAATATTCTTCTGGGGTTTTCCTACAGCTGTAATTTCTTCACATTTTCTTCTCTTAGCTGGGCCCAATGGGAGACCAGTGGATTCCACTGAATGGGCTACCCAGTTAAAATAAGAATTAATCAATAAATAAATACATATTACTCAACTTTTAGTTTATAACGGTATGGGCTTTGGAATTTAAAGTACAACTAAAAATGTGTTGTCACATTGACAAACACAGCTGTTTTGGGCTGTTTGCAGATAACTTTGTATCTTGTTTGTCTTTGTATGTGCCAAGTTTCAAGTACAAAGAATGTGCCACCAGTTTCCAGCAGAACAGAGAATTGTGGGAGATACAGGAAGGTTCCTTGCAAAAATGTTGAGGGACTTCTGGCCTGTGCAGAATATACCTACCGGTAATATTCAAATATTCAATCATCAATCAAAATATCCGAAGAGCATTTTTTTTTCAATTCAAATATTTGAAAAATGTGAGCCGGTTCCAGGAGATGATGACAAAAGTGTAAGGTGCGTGGTTTCATTGTTTGTCAAATGCAACACTTTTGTAATAAGCCACTTTCGCGCATGATTTGAAAGCTTTCATGAGGGATATTAGCTCAGACTTCTTCTCAACATTTGTCAAATATCAGCCATTCCACTAGCTGTTCTATATACTACTTTAGCCCTAACCTCCCCCAACCCTTCAAACCCCAACGGCATGTTTTGTTGGAATCTGTCAGGATGGGTACGTTACCCCTATACTGACAGTCTTTTACATTGGGTTGGGCACACCTCCGGAATCAAAGTCAAAAATATGTGTGCACAGTTTCCATTTGGTGTTGGAATTTGCCAGGATGGGTATGGTTCCTAGTAAATTATGCTAGGGAGTTAGGGTTAATAAGCTCATTGTCAATTTTCAAAAAGCCCGGGGCACATATGCAAATCCTGATTAGCAGCCACAATAGGCTGTATTTTGAAAGTGAGTATTTGAATAAAGGAATAGATATGTGCTTGGCCGGTTTAAACAAGTGCGTTTTCAAAACTGGCTAGGGGCCTGAACGCAGATAATGGCCGGAGCGGAACCAACATATTCCCATTCATAAACAGTATCGGTCAAAACAAGTCAAAAAATCACAAATAGTCAACGATTTTGTTCAACTATTTCACTTCATGTTTTGTGAAACACCCCTCTGGCTATATCTATGGTATGTGTCTCGTCTATAATGCTAAAAGTCTCCTTATATGGAAATTGGCGAGCGCGTGGTGCGTACTGCACAGTGGCGCAGAATGCAGCAGTGTTTTATCGGCAGTTTAAAACCACCCATCTGACAGCCTCTCGACCAACAGGAATTGGTAAACTGTCTCAGGTATTTTTGAATCTTCAATGAAGTCTAAGTCGGAAAAACTAAAGACTAAATTATTCTAAAATGCACAGTCCCAGGGAGTTTCATGTATGACTTGTGAGGACTTAAAACTTTGATACTGTCTTCTTCTCCCTTTTTTCAGGATAAGGGAACCAAATCAAATAGCTTTGGAGTTGAGGGTTTGACCTTTTGTGTGGTTGTTCTGTTTTGGTGAGTGTGTTCGTGAGGAATGTCTGGTGAACAGACAATTCTGATCTCTTCTGGGAACAAAACCTTGTTGCCTTTAGAACTCAAACAATGCTCTGTTGCTCTAGAAAGGGTTTCAACCGGCGGACTCCCAACTTTTGCGGTCGCTACTGTACGACCCCCAAATAACTTTCTCCCTCTTTTGTAGCAAATTGTTGACACGTTTTGATGTGCTGGAACAGTGACAAGGAACACCAGTGCAAAGCAATGTATCATTCTTACCACAATACCAGTGCAGGGGACCAGTTACTTCCAGGAAAAAGGGCTTGCTCGGAGTCTGAACTTGATACTCCGGGAGCAAACATCCCACCAGATGAACTCGAGGTCTTTCACCCTTATCCCCATCAACCTGATTACGTCCCAATCAATTAGATATTAAAATGATCTGCAGGTCTGGTGTGTGTCAAAAGTGAGCCGGGCCAACATCCCCCCAACCACTCAATCACAGTTGCAAACCACTAAAACCAAAGTTTACTGCCACTGTAAGGTCAGGCATCTGATTCCAGTATTGGTTGATGAGGTCCGCGGGTCCCCGCCCTACTTTTTTGTGGGTTTATGTCAAAGCATTAAGACTCCATGCTGAGTCTGTCTGCTCAGTTTGTTTGGCAAAGTCAACAACACTAAACACAGTCCCTTCTGAATGATACAATTTTGTTTTGTTTCAATTTACATGTAAAGTCACAATGATTAAATTGCAATTACACAGAAATGTACCTACAGATTTAATGGCAGAAATCTTGCTCAAAGTGGAGACAGGACTAATACCCTGTGAATTTATTGTGCCTAAAATGGTACTTTTCGGAAGTATAGTATCATTGAAGATGGTTTTAAAAAAGGCTGTCTGCTGGCACACTTTTTTAATATCGCCCTCATTAGTCAGATGGTAAACACCACTATCTGACTAATACACAGTTAACCAGTTCGCGCCGGGATTATTCTGACAATGACCGGACCCAGGCGCGGGATCGTTTTTCACAAACCTCGATGCCAGACGGGTTCAGGCCATCGTCTGCGGGTAGCACACCCTGATATTTCCAGCCTTGCTCGCTGTGAGCGGGTCGCTGACAGATATTTCCGGCCTCGCTCGTTGCGTGTTTATTCGTCATCCGTTCCGAATACCGCAAAATCTTTGCGTGCATACATGTCATCCGACGAGAACCGGTTAAATCCTTAAATGGGCGTGGGTCTACCCCGCAGAGTAAGCAAATGCCAATAATTAACAGAGATCGGTGGTCATTGCTTACTGCCTGAATGAGAATCATGTCCCAATTGCTGATTTAGGGATTGTATCCCGAGATGGCGTAGTTCAAAATATGCAACGGAAAGTTTACGATGAAAAAAAATCGTGTATGGGATTTGATCTGCCATAACTTTCACCATAAAGTTACATAGGATCATATTGTGCCTTTTTGTTTCATTTGAAGCAACAAAATTGCTCAAAATCTTAAGAAAGGTACATAACAACTAACTTGTTGAAGTTTCTGCTCAGTGGATACTATACATTTTGAGACAACAGGGAAAATGTAGGCACAATTTTTGAGGTCTCGTAACTGGATTCCATTGTTAACTCACATAAAAACTGTGCCAGCAGGCACACTTTCTGGAACCACCTTCAATGAGTGTTTTTTTCTCCGAATATAGAATAATTTCACGGGGTATTTGGTACCAGTCCTATCTTCACTTTGAGAAAGGATTTTCTCTTGAAACTGGTAGGTTCCCTTCCGCCCGGTAATTGCATATGTTCCTACCCGCCTTTAAAGACACACTGCGCAAAACGCTGCGGTCAGGATGGGTGTCTGTAGAACACTCTCTTTTCGTCTTCCTTTCCGCTGTGTGGAAAGCAAAATCTGGGAGCTGTTGTCAGGTCACAAAGTCTCCCTGAAAACCAGATCTAATTTAACCCTCAAGACCTTTATTTTGACCACAAATATTCCAGATCTCAGACAAAGCCAAAGCAGGGCTCGGCTTCATCTAGGCAAGCCTGTAGTTGACTACCAGGGAGGCATAAATTACTTGGAATCGGAAGGGCTCCCTGTTTGACCGCCGGGCATAAATAACCCAGAATGGCCGTGATTTGGGTCGTGATGGGAATGTGGTTTGGTTTTGACGACTTTGGATATCTTAAAATCTGAGGTCGCTTATCCAAACACTTTTTTTAAAACTCATTTCTGTTGGACTATTAACAGCGATTAGTGATGCGGCTTCAGTTCAATACGACACTAATATTTGAGAAAAGATATGTTCGTCTTTCCATGTACACATTCAGGCTCATTGTTTGGCTTGCAAAACCAGTAATTTTGTGAAAATCACCATTGGCAAAAACTATAATCTTAATCAATGAGGACAATGTGTTTTGTCTTGTAATAAAAGGAGTTTGCCTCCAGTAAAATTCCACTTTAATTTAACCGTAACTCCCTATTTACCGGTAGTTTTACTAAGTAGAGGACCGTGTCCATCAAAATCCATCACTCACTCTGGGCAAGTTCGGGCAAGGACCATTAGTCCACTAGTGGCTGATTTGTGACGTAACTTACGCCTGCGCACTAATAGCAACGTGCGAACGTCTCTAGTCAAATGCTGGTCAAAATGTCATCCCAAACTTCTGGGTCCTGGCTCCCTGCTAGCGTTATGAATGCGCACGGCTATTGGTAACCAGCGATGCAACCAGCCCCTGTACCGTAGGCTGGTTCCAAATAGTTGACTAGCGTAGTCAACCATCGTCGACTAGACAGAGTTCGGGCTAACTTTAGTCGAACTATGGTTAACCATTGGTCAACAATAGTTCTTGCGCGAACTTGCCCTCTCCTCCACATTATAATGCTTTATAGGGACCAAATCCGTGGAAATCCACCACTGGTGCTGGTGGATTTTGCTGGACTTGGTACACATGGCTCTACTTCAATGCTGGACCAAATCAAACAGATTCCTCCATCAAAATTTAGTCAAACTAGCAGGACCATGTCTGCCAAAATCTGGCAAAATCTTCCAAACTGAGGGGGTAGGGGGGGGGAGGAAGAGGGTGGATTTTGATGAAGTTGGTAAGGTTTAAGGCTTAATGTCACAATAATAATGCATTTCAATCCTTCCAAAGCAACAAGAAAGACTTGTGCGAGACAATTTCCCAAACCCAAGAGGATTCAGCACATCCCAAAAGGTTACAAGCCTTAATGTCAACTGGGTATCAATAGTGTTCTGACATTTAAACAGTCCATTGAGAATGCAGCACAAAACAAATTTATGAAAAAAATGTCCAACTTCTACTCGCGCCTGAACAAGCGTGACTTGCATGCACGGTACGGCCTCAAAAAGGCTCGGTAAAAAAGGCAGTTGGTCCTGATATCCTCTCCCTTTTTTGCCAACAGAGGGCCTTCTCCATAGCAACCACTGTGCAATGATTTTGTCGAGCACTGTACAATGTATTGACATGTACGACTTGGTCTATCTGGGATGTTGTATACAATTTGTACTCACACTATAAACAGTAATTCTGCTGCACCATTCTGCCAACTCTGTGGCTAAGTTTGAGATGATAAAAAAATGTGCCTGAACACAAGGTTCAATTCTATCTAGTATTAGAACATTCGTAAGTAATTGGCTATCGTTTTCTTGCAAGCAAGTTAATGACAAAAAGACCCTGCCGGCTTGAAACAGGTTCGGCTATCCAAGACATTTTTGCTTAAGGGCAATTCCATGGTAACTCACATTTCATAGGAGGGGGGTGGGGGCTTCTGTTAACTATGTGTTGTTATTCTTCAAAAAATGTATGAAGTCAAAACATTATGGTGGATTTGTCTAACAGAAGAGCCCTTGTAAAGTGACTGAACTACCGAAAAAGGCCAACAACATAATATTATGTTGGTTTGGCAATAAGGTTTTTTATCAGTAATTCAGGTTACATAAAAAGGACATGGAAAAAATGTAAATATCTTGCATTTGAAAGTTTCTTCGTACTGTTTAGTGCCCTTACATGATTAGGATGTAAGGCGTATGCTAACATTACAATTATTAAAATGTAATCAATCATAAAAGCTCAAGAGGGATTTTATTTCGGTAACTCACATTAGAGTTTGTCTGCCCATCTTTGGCACAAGTTAAAACAAGTAAGAAACTAATAAGCGAACCAAAAACCCTTTGGGCTGTGAACCTTTCTCTCTGCCTTAAAAACAAAAGCTCACAATAACAATTACATTTTGCATGTAAAAACAAGGTGCCAAAATGACTACCTAAAATCCACAGTTTAGCCTCCAAAAAACAAGATTTTTTAAAAATACATGTAATTCATTTTACCATTTATAATCTATCTCACTGCCACATCACTCAAATGTTAGGTCTTGTTGTCCCCTTTAATTTGATATCACAGTTGAGGTTGTGATGCTAGCAGTTTTGAAGATCTCATAAATTAGCCATTGCCACTTTGTTGTGGCATATCCCTTGACAACCACTGAACTCCTCACCGAATGAACCGCGCATCTTTGAGTGTGCCTCAGCTATAAAGCACAAAGTAAGGCCCCAAAAAACAGTTCTGCTTCCGATTACATGGCATTTGAAAATAGGATAGGTAGGTAGGGAGTCAAGGGTAAAAGGTGGAAATTGATGGTTTTGTGTGTTTTTTCTCATTTTTCCAACAAAAAAAATTGGGGTAGGGGCTGTCAGAATAGAGTAGGTAGGGAAACCGGAAGCAGAACTCTTTTTTGGGGGGCCTAAATCATATGTACAAAACTAAATCAAGACCAAATTGATAGAAATGGTAGAAAAATTCTCAAAACTGAAAAAAAAAGGAACACAGTTACGTACATGTACATGTATACATCTTCCCAGATCCAACATGCCACAACAAAAACTCTGACAAAAGACAATCAAGCAAACTGCAGCATAAACAGAAAAACTCAAAAACATGTCACAAAAAAGTTGGCATTAACCTGAGTAGGATGTAAATATATGAATGAAGAACAAGTGTGTCTTGAAGTGTTTGAATAATTAAAAGCTAGGTTAATGACTGCAAATTGTTTCACACTAAATGTGCACAATCGGCAAGCCTATGTTAGTCAAAATTAGTCACTTCACCCACCTACATGGCCCTGGCTAAGTCTCTTCCTGGTCTCCTATATCTCAGGGCTGTTTGTGATAGTTGGGGGCGTAGAACAAGGGGATATGTAAGGAGGGTGGGGGGAGTAGGGGGATGTGAGAACAAGCCTTGACTGACAGGAAACCACTAACAGGACAAAACAATTTGAAGACTTGCGTCAGTCTGTCTTACTTACGTAAACGTTCCATCTCAAGATCTGTATTTTTATCTCATGAGACATGCAAAGACATCCACCCACCGAGGCAAATAATAAGGCCCTTCAACTTGTACTTAAGACTGGAAAGGGAAGGGGATATCAGCCTACAATGGAGTTGGGTGAAACTGAGATGGAACAAGAATAACACACTACCATAGTCATCAATTAATTTGTAATGCATGTGGATCTAGTGATCTCCAACCAGTACCACTTACAGTAACTTTGTGACTTTTGAAAATACTTGATTGCAAATGAATGCGCGGCATGGGCAGTTGACATCCAAATTCATGTTCAGTATCAGGATCTTCCAAATGAGCTTTGGAGCATCGCCAAGAGATCTATCATGGTGATTGTGTCCATGGGCAAGACGCTTTACTCTGAAGACCTCCGCAAACCTTGAAAGCCAATGTGGGATTGTATAAAAGATGTCTTATAATCGGGGTCCCGAAGTGCTTTTCACAAGGCTGCCTGCTTAAGAATGGTTCAGTGTTTTTATAAGTGCATGCCAAAACAGTAATGTTTTTCACTGGATATCAATATGTGGTGCTTATAAAGCACTTTATACCAAAGGTCTCAAAGCGCTTCTCAATATTATCCATGTTCATCAGGCCATGAGACCATTTTTTTTCTGCAGCAGCTCAAGATCAGGGCATTCTGGTCTCTATACCTTCACAGGTACCCATGCATACTCCTGGATGGAGAGAGGCAATGGTAGTAAAACATCTTCCCCAAGAACACAAGCACCTTCCCCGTCAGGGTTCGAACTCACGTACCGCAGCACATGAGTCGAAAACCATTGGACCAAGTTGAGATAAATACCATACATTAATTGTACCATCCCAGTTCCACTGAATACATGCAGATCTGCTACAGATCTACAAGAAATTGGAAATAGGGTCGGCCATGGTCTAAGGGAAACCAAAAATACATATTTGGCTCAGGACCAAAACAGACAGGAAGACAACCACAAACAGGACAAAATAATTTGGGAGGTAATTACGTGGCCCAGCTGGATCTGGACTTACGTAGGTCTACGTCGGATCAAATCCCCAGATCATTCCAACGCACCCATCAAGGCAGGGGCAGTGGGTGCCAACTCAGCCCACCTAGGGTGACTCAACGACGACAGACCCAGTCTAAATTCACCCTTCTGTGGTTGACGGAATGCCATTTTTAGGGTGACGATTGCTCACGACCCTCCCTGCGTCCACCCCTTCGCTCTTCGAGAGCGTCTATACCCCAAGGGTTTTTAAGGACAAGACAGATTTGAAAACTCCGGAGGTGTTGTAAGCGCACGTCGGACTTGAGTCAGCGATTGCAGAAATCCAAAAAATGTCTTTTTTGGAAGGTTCATTTTTTATACTTTTAGTCATATCCAGCCAGACAAGGTCTAGGTCTAATTTTGGACAACGATGACGAAATGCTCTTGGAAAGGAGTCAACTTTTACATTACTAAAATAAGCTGCTGGTATGTAAGAATTTAGAAAGTGTTTTAAGTAATTAAACTGTTTTAAGTAACAAAGTCTACATTAACTTTTAGCAGAACCATGAAAGAACCAGAACAGGCTGTTTTACATTTTCCTTTATCTTAAAATCCTATCCACTCAATGCAGATTTGAAAATAATTCGGACATGGAGTATTGGACACACACATATCTACAACAAATTTTGACACTCTTTCAAAATCCTGGCTACTTTCCTCAATCAAACTCATCACAACAGACAGGCCTTCAAACGAGTTAACCACCAACTGACCAACAACAAGTTGTGTTGCTCTTAAATGAAATGTTGTGTAGGAATCTATAAAAGGGTTTCTAGTATAAACTGACCAAAATAACATTGAACCAGGTACCTGTCATTTGCAGTCAGGTAACCGGTTAATCGTCCCAGCTCTAGTAGCTTTATCATCTTGTCAAGAGCTGAGCTGGACACACTGAAGACCAATTACAGCCGTGAACGCGCCACCAAATGTCTGACAAAAGTCAGACGGACATGTGTGTACACGTATACATGTTGCATTATGCATGTGACGCGCTCGTGCAAAATAGGCAGTGGCATTCGAGGGGCGCACATATTGATGCCCTTTATGTGCGCAGTGGACGGAGCTTTGATTTGGTCAGCTGGCCAGCATTCAACAGGTGTTATAGACCATCCTCAGCGCACGATCACTGTACACTAAACTGAGGCCCCCTTCAATGGCGTAAGCATTGTGCTAGCTATTGTTCAGATAATCCGTCATGGGGCAGTTGCTTTGTACAATAGCTAGCACAATGCTTTCGCCATTGAAGGGGGCCTCGCGAGTGTACAGTGATATGATACTTGGATAGGTCTATGTCTTCTCCAAGGCATACAGGCCACACACCTGCATGTACTGTAGATGGGCAATTCCACGGTTACTCACATTACGTTTTTGATGTACTTTTGAGTTTCCTTGGGCTGTAATTACCTTACTAAAAAGGTTTAATAACTGTTATCCCCATGGTAGATAATGTAGACCTAGACCTACCTAAGCACCAAAGATGACATCCAGAAAAATATGCTATGTATGATAAACAAGACGCACAAAATCGGTTACTCACGTTACATTTTCGTAACGTGAGTAACCGATTTTGTGTGTCTCGTTTATCATACAGAACATATTTTTCTGGATGTCATCTTTGGTGCTTAGGTAGGTCTAGGTCTACTCTCTCTACCATGGAGATAACAGTTATTAAACCTTTTCAGTATTAATCACAGCCCAAGGAAACTCAAAAGTACATCAAAAATGTAACGTGAGTAACCGTGGAATTGCCCAGATGCATTCCCTTGTCAAGCAGTATCTATTTGAGTCTACTCCTTACATGTACGTCAAGCACCAGATCACTAAGGATTACCTCGTTTAAAAGAAATTGTCAGAGCCGCCCAACGTATTTCCCTTTGCAGCTTCTGAAGATAGCTCCTGCGATATATTAGCTCCGACAATAACTGATTATGAGATTAAGTTAATTGTTACTATTATTACTAAAGAGCTTCAGACAATGACTTTGTTCCTTATTTATAGGACGTATGACATCAGTGCGAGCTACCCTGGAAAGGCCTGGATAGGTTTGGAATGGCTCAACATGGTTCATGTTGAATATGCATGAGATTTTAATGAAAGGGGGTGTTCTCATGTTTAATTCATCGTGGGCTGAGGGGAGGGGGAAATCGTTCATCATTGCCTGTTAACCTCTGAGATGGGAGCTCCTTTTGTGGGAAGCGCAAGATTTTCTATGAATATTCAAAATGAATGACAGACGATTGATTTGTCAATGGCATGAATACAAGGATATATGGCTAATATATATTGGAATATATCGAAACTAACTATAATTGAATAGATGGATACACACATTCCATTGCATGTAAAAAAAAAATTAAAATATATTCTGTGTGCCCTTTTTCTTTCTTTACAAAGAAATCGTACCTATTATTAATTTGGGTTTATCAATATCACTTGTCCCAATTTTCTGGAGTGATTGTTGAACCGTATAAAGGCTTTCAAAAAGAGGAGTGCAATAAAAAAATGCAATACTTGAAAATGTAACAGTTACCATACAGCAATCGAACGGTCCAAAATTCATCTAGCCCCCCCCCCCCTAAATTTTTTGGGGGAAAGTCCGTTTTGTTTTCTCTGAGAAAACAATAATAATTTAGTGGATTTTTTTCAGGGGGTTAACAGGGGGAGGGATGAATAAATTGTACAAACAAAAAAAACCCAAAAAACAGATTATCAAAAAGTAGTCGCCTAGTAACAAAAAAATCTCCCCAACAAAAGGAGTTAATCTGGAAATGCATGCAATCTAAATCGGAGCGGACGCAATCAGGGAAATGTATGCACAGTTGTCCAATGTACAACGGGGCAATGACCCGGGATCCCATTGATCAAATACAAACCGTAATCTAAACAGAACGGGCCAGAGAGCGCAAGAAAGAAAAGATACTTCCGATCCGTTGTGTGGATCGAGCAAACATGGACTGAATCAGGGGCCGGTTCACGCAGAGTTCAATCGCATATGTAGCCTAGATTACTGTGCACGGTAGAAGCCAAGTGATCAGTAGTTACTTGCCTCGGGGAAGGTAGATTTAGAAAAATGTGAGATTACCCTGTAACAATTTGAAATGCAAACTGAGGCAACTGCAAATGGAGACCTGTCTAGAATGCGCATGCATAGTGAGATTACAGACGTTGTGGTGTGCACAGTAGCCTAGTATTAATATTTCAGCTACTGGAAGAAAGCTCATGCTACTTGATAAATTATGCTAAACTGAACTTACTGAACATACATGTATGATACAGCACTTCAATATACTGAATTAGTTTTATTTTTATCTCTAACTAGTCTGCAGAGTCAAGCAGAATCAATTAACTACATGGAGTGGAGCCTTTTCATTATGACATTCAAATAAATTTACCCCCCCCCCCCATTTTCAGGTTATTACGAATGGCATTATTCCCAGAGTCCTTGTTTTCTTTCATTGTGTCAATGCTAGAAAAGCCCGTACCCCTAAAACAAAATTAATTATTGAATTTCTGTAAAAGAAAAAAGAATAAATAGCAATTCTAAATCATGTTCTATCAAGTGAAAAGCTCTGAAACAGATTTGAATAAAGTGAAACTCTACCAAACTAAAATTTGAATTTTAATCATTTTAGAAAATGCATTTTATGCAGTTTTACAATGTATATCATAATTTTGATTAGGCCTATACACCAAATTTTGTTTTGTTTGTTGTTTTGGGGGGTATTTTTTGGACATTTTTAACTTCTTCAGTTAAAGGTAGTATACAACATTTGCTTTTGCTGTAATTTTCAGGAATGGATGGATTTGGGATAAATAGCAAATATTGTTATACCGATCTGTTTTGTGTTCATAGATGCTGGAAAAACCAGGAGAAAAAATGCTGTTCTAGTATTCTGGTTCCCTGACCCTACTTAAGACAAAACAAAATATGGACTAACTAAATTTGGTAAATTGGGAGCAGTCAGTGAACAATTTCTTCTTCTATTTCCAACGATGGTTGGCCGACCATCGTTGGAAATTGATACAAAAATTCCACTTTTCTTGACAATGACCGCACACCAGGTGCCATGATTTCACAGGATGCTTGAGACTATTATTCACTTACAGTCAAATAAGGTATTTCATAATAATTCAGGAGTTTTGTTTTTGATGTTTGCAAATTTATGTTGTATACATTACCTTTCACATGCATTCTTACCGTACCTTACAGGGAAAATACAACATTTGCAAACATCAAAAAATAAAACTACCGAATCATTTTGAAATACCTTCCTGAACTGTTAGTGAATGACAGTGTAGAGCATCCTGTAAAATCATGGCACCTGGTATACTGTCATTTTCAAGAGAAGTGGTATTTTTGTATTAATTTCCAACGCTGGTCAGCCGACCAGCGTTGGCAAAAACTGGCTTTTTTTCAAATACTGGCCCAAATTGACCATCGCACTTGTTTGCAATCGATTACACACCTATGAACGGGTACAAGCCAGCTAGACTTGTTCCCTGACCTTACAATTCCCCAATGTATGTAAACTGCTCTGTTTCTTCTTATATGGAGTCAGGGAACCAGACTACAGGAAAATGATTGTTTTTCTGGGTTTTATAGCATTTTCGAACCCAAAACCTCAAAAAAGTCAGAGTAACTATATTTGCTATATATTTCCAACCCCCCCCCCAATTCCATCCATTTCTGAAAATTACAGCAAAAGCAAATGATGTATATTCCCTTTAATTTGACAGAAAAGTTTCTTTGAAGAAGTAATTACAACTCAATGATTGTCCCTTTAAATGGTGACTTCCTTTTCAACCTAGCAAGCATTTGATCAGAAAACATTTCTTTTTTCTTTCTTCCCAAGAGACACTGAAGTCCGGAAGCCATCCTGTGATCAATAGGCAAACAGACTGTGGTCATGGTTACTACCAGTAGATGTATGAACAGCGATGTCTCTCCATACAATTTGTTAATGATAACCCCGTTATAGCCCGCTGGGAGGCCCTCCCAGATCCGAACTTTAATCTCCTTGTAATTGTTGGCCCACAAACAAGCTTGGTTAATCTCCTATACATGTACTTTTCTCTGTTACATGAATGATACTTGGAATCAACCACATAATTATGTTACCGATATCAGATTTTTTTTTAATGTGAACTTTTTATGACCCTTTTCGAACACAGACTGTGTGTGTGCACAGACAAATAAATAAACAGTGCTGTTTCTTTTTTGAATAATATAGTAATCGCTTGTTGGAATTTTCATTTGATTCACTATTCAACATATTCGAACATGGACACTGAGGTAAAAATATGAAATTCATGTATTTGTCCAAACAAAATTGTTGACGTAGCCGACTAGCTGATATGACAGATTTTTAAAGATAAATTTAGGGCTAATGTTCCACACAGAAGCTCTTGAAATCATGGGTGTAAATTGTAAAGTGGCTCTCCACAAAATTGTGGCATTTGACCAGTGGCGGCGCCAGACTCTAAAAAGAATTTGGGCGGGGGGGGGGGAAATTGGCAATTGGGGGAAAGGAATTAATTAATTTTTTTTGGGGGGGGGCAGTCAAAAAGTGTCAAGCCTGTGTACTCACGCACGTACCGATGTTGTAGTCGTTTTTATGAATGAGAAATGTATCAAACCGCAGAATGGTGTATAACAAATGTATAACAAATGTACAAAGACGTTGGCTGCACACTATCTACGGCTGTATAAATGCATGTGTGGCGTGTTTTGTCCAAAGTACCAATGTTTTAATGCTTTCATTGACCCCAAATTTTATGAATCTTAACAGCGAAGAAAATAAACATAATTAATCTACTTGTAGATGATGGCAATGGATGTTTTTTTCGTCATCTTCTCGAAACCGCTCACATTTTTCAAATATTCTACTTGGTAAAATACTTTTTGGGATCGGGTAAAATATTCTACTTGGTAAAATACTTTTTGGGATCGGGTAAAATATTCTACTTGGTAAAATACTTTTCGGGATCAGGTATTTGGTGGACGATTTAATAGTCGGATATCCAGTATCTGCAGCACAGCCCTACATGTATTATCATAGACAAAAAGCAAACAAAAAATTTACAAAATTAGATTAACCGGAGAACGTGTAAACGCAATCTGGTAATGTATGTACGCAAGGGCGGGTGACGGGTTAAATCGTCAAGCTTTCCCAAAGCCTCCGGCGATGGACTTGTGTACACGTCAGTGGTTCCCATTGGTTTTGTACACACTGTGTTTTGAATTTGAACTTGGCCTGTACACAGCCTGTCATTGTAGCAAATAGTTATTGCTCTGTGGCGGGGCCTCAGAGTGTTGCAAAATATGAAGTTACTGTGAGAAGTATCGTACACATGTTGTACAATTAACTCTCAAGAGTCAGTATTTGTAGTGTTTGACTAAATTTGGAAAACAATTTTTTTTCAAAGATGACGTTTTTCGGCAAAGGTAATCCCAGCGGCAAGTGGTTAATGGTGTTGCAACACACATCATGTTCACATGTTCACAAAAGTTCACATTAAGTTCACGCCCAAAAGGCCAACAGACCAAACAAAATCAGACAAAACTACATTCATGAAACACGGCCCTTTCAACACAGCCCGGAGACAAAAGATTCCCAAATGCCATCTCTGCCGACAATGGAAAATACTGTGTCAGGAAACGGGGATAGGCCAGGCAGAACAAAATAAAACAACAGAACGGAAGTTGTCCATTGTTACTGGACCACTGCGCTTCAGGAAAATTGGATTTCACGGATGAGTGGTCGGGAATGGTAGCCATCAGGGGAGACGTTCAACAAAAAGTGAGTGAATATGGCTCTCAACATGGAGCTATTGAAGAACTGGATTGGAAAAAGGGTGAGGCTGTCGCATAAATGGAATAAATACTTGACTTTTTGACATTTCAATTTGTAAAGATATGTGGTACATGTATGTCATTCTAACAAAACACAAAAAAGAGAATGGGAGCAATGTGATTACAAATGAAAAACATTTTGAGAATTTTGGGTTGGGGCTTCAACAAAAGTCCTCTTCTTTAAATCTAATTCATAAATACCTAAGACAGTTTACGCATTCCTATTGGTCGAGAGCCCGTCACGTGGCCAGATGATAAACGGATGATAAAGACATGGCTAGCTGGTCTTAAACGCTTTTCCAGTGTCTACTTTGAAATCCGGTGCCTTTTAACGTTTCATTGGTTGAACGTTCAAATTCCTCCCGTATGCATGCGCAATTTACTACCAGTGAATCAGTATTTCATGGTCCGAAATTCACACTTACCAGCCCAGCTGCGTTTTGCGCAACATCGCGCAGTACGCGCGACGCGCACGCCAATGTCCCTATAAGGTAACGAGTTGTGAAGGGGCATTCCATATTATAGTCAGAGGGGTGTTTTGTAAAACATGATGTAAAATTGTTGAACAAAATGGTTGGCAATGTCTAGTTTTTGACATTTGTTTTTATTTTAGGACCGAAAAGGTATTTACGAATGGGAATAAATGTGTGTTCGGTCGGTATTACACACTCTGTTTAAGACCGGTTTGAGTCTGGATGGGCGATAATTACCCGAGGCGATTATTCCTTATTTAAAAGTATCAGTTGGAGGAACAATTTCTTTTCAGTGTTGTCATCAAATGGGTGTATTTTTGGTTTGATTTATTCCTTTTCACAATTCACATCCTTACTCTATCCAATTGGCCTCAACATTTGGCTAAATTACAATGGAAAAAGAATCCATTTTCAAACATGTCTTGTTTTCCAAATCCACTAACGGAAACTGACTTGCTTGCTTCACTTGCAAATCAATATTAGGGCAGAAAAAAAAAATTGCGTTGAGAGGGATTTGATCTTCAACTGACACTGGTATCATGTCTTAGAGGTTGCGGGTTCCAATCAACCACTGGTAATTTTTTTTTTTTTCTTTTTAATTTCACTATGGGTGTCGTTTTTCACTATGAGTGTTGTTTTTTAATTTCACTATGGGTGTTGTTACAAATTAGTCAGATACATGAGAGTTGCATTTCCCATGCTATTTTTTTTTCAGTTTCTACTGAAATATAGATTCCTCTTCTAAATTACTATTTTACTGAATTAATAATAAAAAATTACTCACCTATGAATGAGACAGCGACCAAAAGAAAAAGGCCCGTGATAAGTCATGAAATTATTACTTTACAAATTTTGAATAACAAGCTTGTAAAAGACATCCTGTTCTCATGGAGTATAAGCCGGTTCCCGCCCCACAGTCAGAATTGATGTGTGGACTGGGAACCAGTCAGCTCGCAAGTTGGATCAGAGGGTTTCAAACACCCCCCCCAAAAAAAAAATAAAATTGAAATAAAAGATTAAAAAGTTCAAAATTTATTTAGAGAAAAAAAAAAAGAATTTATTGAAGTGCAGGAGGAAAGCAAGTTTACAACAAACACTTCTTTACAATTTTTCAAATGCTCCATTTTCTAAAAAAAACACCAAAACAAACAAACAAACAACGAAAAAGACTTTTGGCTCCAATCTAACTTCCAAACGCCCATACGAAACCCAACCTCCTGCAGTTTCCAGAAATCAGAGAATTAGGTCGAGAGACATGTGGTTAGGCCGACTTTTCAATATACGTGCTTGTACATGTACGCCCCATCACACTTTAACACAGACATGTAGTAGTCTATTTTTCACACTACTACCAGCAGTTCCCAAGTCTCAAGCACACAAAGAAGTTGACAAAAAGTTCACAGCGCGCAACAAAGTCTAAAATAACATCCAATCCAACACACACACAAATAGGAAGTGCAAAAACTACCGAACCATACACTCATAAAAGCCGTTCTCGATTTACAAACCAAACCAACGCGGACAGACAAAGTTGAGCTGAAGTTCACCGGTTCACCAAGTTCGTCTACCTAACGTCAACCTCCCGGCAGACTTTTTTTTTTACTTTTCCATTTTCCATTTTTTTCCCTCAGTCTGCAAACCTAGTTTGTCTATTGATGCAACAACTGGCAGGTTATTTCAACGGCCTGGTCGGCTGGCCGAGATGCGAGGGGAGGTGGTAGCTTCTAGGAAGCCCTTGGAAGCCTGACAGAAAAAAACTTGGAAGCAGATGTGGCTTTTTTTGTTTCCTCCCACAAGTGCAGAAGGGAACACAGCAGTAAATTTTCTTCAGGGAGCTTGCTAAAGTGATAAAACGAGATTTGTGTGGTTGGGGTTAGGAGACAAAAATATCCTCTTTTGTTTTTAAAGAGAATAGGCCTACTTTTCTTTATTTCTTTATAACCAACATGGCAATTTGTAGGGATTGAAGAGTTCTTAAACTAGAAGAACACATTTTGGGATTTTTTTATCTCCTTTTTTGTAAAGCCACTGCTAACTCCCTTTGAACTCACTGTCCTTAAAGGGCCCATGCAATGTAATGTTTTTAATGCAATCCTTGAAAATGCACCTTTATTTGCCATTTAACCTTATTTTCAATTTCGTTTTGCCATTTTCAAGGCTATTTTGGTGCCCTTTTTTTTTAATGCTAATGAAAATGTCCATTTTCCTGAGCAAAAGCGTGATGTCATGTTCAACACCAAATGTTGCCCACATTTTGGATATTTGGCAGTTGTAAATTCTTTTTTCTTTGTGATTCCTTGCTGTGTCAGTACATGGCAGTAAGCCAATGAGCAAATTTTCTCACAAATGTTTTTAGTGAACACATTTTGGATTCACAATGAACAGTGCCTTCCTGACATGACATCACAGCAACAGCGCCCTCAGTTGTCTGGAAAAACATGGAATTTGTTTAAGTGTTTTAAGAAGTGCACTTTTCAAGAAAAAAATTAACCAAAAAGGAATGTCAAATAGGTTTCATACATTTAAGGAGTAAAATGTGTCCCTAAAAAAATTCATCTCACGGGCCCTTTAAATATACATATTTCTGTTATCATTATCAAAATAACATTGATTTACCAATACTTTGCAAATTAATATTCTATACTTCGGGGGTGGGGGTATATTTGCTGTGAACTTGCTGTAAACAATGTATTATAAGTACAGTATAAATAATGGATTAAAATGATTCTTTTTTTAAATTTTGCAAGGAAGAGTGGCTTCAATTCTAGTATTAATAATTTGTGTACAATACACCTTGGGTTTCCAACAATATTCAGAACTGGTGACTCATTTCTGATGGATATTGTGAAATTGCCACCAAAAATTGCCAAATATTTGCTCAGCATTGTCTGATTCCCAGGAAGCACCCGTAGCCCATGACAAATATTGTTGGAATCAAATGTGGCAGACATCCTAAATAATGTCAATTATTCATCATGAACATCTGTTCACAATATTTCACTGTTGGCATGGATATAACATTCAACTTGGAAAGAAAAATACAAAACAACTTTCCAAACTGTTCAAAAATAGGTGATGGCTATATTAAGATTCAAGCAGAAGTTTATGTACCGGTACTTTATTATTACCCCAGACAGGTATGCCACTCTTCTCGGCAACTTTTTAACCTTATTGGCTTGATACATGTAGCTACAACTAGCTTCTAAGGACTTGAGTGTTTCAGTCTCAGACGAATATACACATGTAAAAGTCAACCTTCGAATTGGCTGGTCAATATTATAGTAAAATATCTTGCTTAGGGACACAGATGTATAACGCAAGACCCAATGGCAAATATTTGGGGGAATTGTACCTTTGATGATACAAGCATGGAATTTGGCACACAGTCAGAGTATGTCATGAGAAAGATATTTGGCTACAGGGCCATTGCAAATTTGTCCTTTAAAAAAATACAGGTAGAATTACAAGCAATTTTCAAAATTTTCAAAATGGCTGCCATTGCTCATTATTCTACCTTGATTGATTCAAAGGACAAATCTGCGATGGCCCTATAGCCAAATATCTTTCTCATGACATACTCTGACTGTGTGCCAAATGCCATGCTTGTATCATCAAAGGCACGATAATCCCATCACCAATCTGCCGAACTATTACATTTAAAATGTACCTAAAAACTGAATCTAACACGAACTGCATTATGAATGGGGGGATTTTGAAGTCAGATTTTGAACAATGGTTCCAGGTTTCGTCCTCTGGTGGTGGCATTTGGTCATTTGCAGGTTTGTCACGGACCAACAAAGGTTTTGCCTTTGACACAGATCTTGCTAAGAATCAAAAACATAAGGCCCCAAACTTTTTTCATATTTGTACATTTCAGGTCGATCCAGTCAGTATTGGCATGCAGCAGTTTTATTCATTTGCATGGTCCAAAAATATCAACAAAGGAACGTGCCCTTTAAAATATCACCCTAAAGCTGACATAATTGAGAGAAGTAAACAGGAGACTGAACTATATTTTCATGTTGGCCTTTATATCGTTCCAGAAAATTGGCTTGGAGTTGTAAACAAACCACAATTTGATACTGTACATGAATCGTCTTTGTTCGAAGTGCCGTTTACGGTTTGCGACGCGAGTTTCCTCACCCGTGTTGAAATGAAATTGGTGGGAATATAGCAGGTTCTGGATTCTCAGCAACTTTGTTTTGTTAGTTTTAAATTCATCAATGATTTCCATTGTGGGCGGTTTACGTAATATAAAGGTCAGTCGATCAGGTGTCTAAACAATGAAACAGAAATAGACCGTTGTGTCTATAAAAAGGCAGCAAGTTTCTCCCACATAACACATGCTGAATAGAATACACCGGAGGGGGTCCTTGTTCCAAGAAAACTACTCGAAAATTTGCTGGGAGCAATTAACAATGATGTCAATTACATTGATGTCCAGTTCAATGGCATTTATGGGGTTCAAGTGTTTTTCCTGAATTGATGTTTTAATTATTTTTCAGTTTGTATGTTTTTTTCTTGTTTGTTTGCATGCATTTGACAAAGATTTTGCTAGGATTGAAACGTTAGGCTGTCTAAATTTGTTAGATTGTTCTCGTTTGTTTCTCGTTTTTTTGTGTTTTTTTGGACGTACGTGTCAGACACTTTAATGAGCTGCTGTTGGTAAAAGTGAATGTGATACATCACTAATAATGTGACATCTTAAATGAGTAATAAGACAAAGATTTATGGTAGCACAATGCGACAAATCTCTAATGAGTAGAAAACAATTACAGACCAAACTAAGGTACCACCACCTTAACGACTTTGTACATCATGTGGTCCGACGTACCCAGAGAATTGGATGTTACGGAAACCCCCTTGATAGTTTAGTTTGTTTCTTTCTTTCTTTCTTTCTTTATGCAGGTGGAAGGAAAATTTAATAGCCAATATGGTGAGATATTGTTTAACCTTTTTAATCATTTTTGTTTGTTTGTTTGTTAGGGGTGTTTGTTTGTTTGTTTATTTTGGTGGAATGTTTCCCTTTCTATTTTCTGGTGGAGGGAGCACTCAAAATACATGTACCAATTTCCTTGGAAGATGATTTTTATTCTCTGTTTTACTTATTCTTTTCTTTTATTTTCTTTTCTACTTATTATTTATTTATCTGGGTGGTGTTGGTGGGAAAAAGGGCAGATAAATGATAGATAAAAAAAATTTGGGAAACTGATTTGATTTTTTGTTAAACTACAATAATTTCAAACAAAATTAAACTGTGACTCTATTAAATAGGTTTAATGGATACGGAAAGGTGTTCGTAAAAAAAACCAAAAAACAAAAACAAGAAACTATGCCCTTTAAACCTACGAGCCGTTGCATACTTGCACATCAACATGCCAATCAACTAATACCTATTGACTTATACTCTGTACTTCCTGTGGTGAACAAGAACAAATAATTACACCACTATAAACAAAATAAAAAGGCGGCAAACACCATCGCACAGAAAGCTGAATTCGGTCGTTAAACCCTGGGTACACACCATGCCAACAAGTCGGCCTAGATAACATTGACTCAATTGCCTGGCATTATAACTAGTGATAACAATTTTTACAAATTTGTGTTTAGAATATAGCAATCTGTAATTGTGCCACCAATATTGATTGAAAAAAAAATGATTTTTTCCAACTCATTTACTCAGCATGCTACAACTGCACAAGTACATATTCATGACTTTGTGTGGTTTGCAAGAAAGACAGTCAAAAATACCTAATTTTCAATTTCCTAACGAAACAATGAGGGCAGTGTAACAACGTTATTTTCTAGGTGCAAACAGTCAAAATAGTACATTTATTGAAGCAAATTTTAAAAAGCAAATATACTTCAATTTAAAATAAGCAATTGTAATATAAGTAAATTTGAATTTTTAAAGGGAATATACAACATTTGCAAACATCAAACAACAAAAGTTCCAAATTCTTATAAAATACCTCAATACTGGACTGTTGAATGACGGTCTAAAGCAACCTGTGAAATCATGGCACCTGGTGTACTGTCATTTAATACAAGAAAAGTGGTATTTTTTTATCAATTTCCAAAGCTGGTCGGCCTTGGAAAAAAAAAACTGGCTTTTTTCAAATACTGCCCCCAATTTACCATATTTAGTTAGTCCGCATGTTGTTTACAATCGATTACACACCTATGAATGGGTACAAGTCAGCTAGACTGGTTCCCTGACCTTACAAGTTTCCGACGTCTATTGCTCCATTTCATCTTGCATGGGGTCAGGGAACCAGACTATAGGAACACGATTGTTTTTCTTGGTTTTTCCAGCATCTACGAACACAAAACTTCAAACAAGTCAGTGTAACAATATTTGCTTTAAAATACTAACCCCCGAATCCATCCATTTCTAAAAAATTACAGCAAAAGCAAATGTTGTATAGTCCCTTTAAAGTCAATAACTTTGGACACAATTTGGCATCAGCAAGAGCGTTGAGTAAATGGAAGAACACATCCTGGAAAATCTGTTATCTTGGAAAAAATTGGGGGAAAAAAGGGGTCGCCTCCTTTATTGTTTCCAAAAAGCCCGGACGAGAAGCTATTTTATTGTTTTACTCGGACTTACTATTACATCACAGGGCTAACATTAAAGGGAAAATACAACATTTGCAAGCATCAAAAAATAAAACTACCAAATCGTTTTGAAGTACCTTGCTGGACTGTTAGTGAATGACAGTGTAAAGCATCCTGGAAAATCATGGCACCTGGTATACTGTCATTTTCAAGAAAAGTGGTATTTTTGTATCAATTTCCAACGCTGGTCGGCCTACCAGCGTTGGAAAAAAACTGGCTTTTTTTCAAATACTGGCCCCAATTGACCATCGCACTTGTTTTAATCGATTACGCACCTACCGGTATGAACGGGTACAAGCCAGCTAGACTGGTTCCCTGACCTTACAATTCCCCAATGTACGTAAACTGCTCTGTTTCTTTTTTTATATGGAGTCAGGGAACCAGACTACAGGAAAATGATTGTTTTTCTTGGTTTTTATAGCATTTTCGAACCCAAAACCTCAAAAAAGTCAGTGTTACTATATTTGCTATGTATATTTCCAACCCCCAATTCCACCCATTTCTGAAAATTACAGCAAAAGCAAATAATGTATATTCCCTTTAACAAATTACATAATCATCTAGTAACATACTATCAAAATTGGCCTGTGTAAAACACTAAATCAATCCATTTTCTTCACCTAATTTGCCAACATGCACACATTTCTACACTCCCCACTGGCCCAAGCTGGTCCTTATTTTCCTGCCAGCGATCCCCTCGTCTCAATATCCAACGCCCGCCGTGATCTCAAGCCGAGTTCTTGGATAAGGAAATCGGAGTTACCCAATTTATACAATAGAGGGTTTATTTATAACCGGTACCGGGCAGAGGGACACCTGAGGGGTGAACACAGGGCCTGGCAAAGGTTGATCTTTGTGGTTTACTTTTGGAACTTGTCGCTATGACAACGAGGAAGTTTATAAGTTAACCGTTGTTGTTGTATGTTTTTGTTGTGGACTTGAGGTTGAGAGTAATTTCACAGTTTTTAATGTGGCTTCATTTGAAAGATTTTTGGGTGGTTTTATTTACTGTATTAAGTGCATAAGGGGAATCCTAACAGTATTCTAGTGGTATAAATATCAAAAAGCAACTTTGGTTCAATTTGGAAAAAAAAACCTTTCAAATAAGTTATTTCACTGTGAACAGTGATAAACAAATAGCAATTTCAAAATTGGTCATTGAAGACTATCATCCATTTTTAAAGAAACACTGTTTGGAACACGATTATACTGACTAACTGGCCTTAAAAGAGTGGCCCATGTGTTCAAACATGGTGACTCATAGCACAAAGCTGATTCAAGACTTATGACTCAGTAGCTTGGATTCCCCATCCAACACAAACAAGTCGTCTGTATTAAGCAGACTTACAACTCCAACTGGAGTCTTGTAGTCATTGAAGATGTTAAACCACAGATTAAAGAGAATTTCTTTCTTTGGGGGAGACGGTCTTTTGGACATTTGACAATCGAGTCATTGTAGTTTTTAAGCTGGAGCAAAAAGGGCGATTGTATAAAGGAGAATTGTTGTTTGTTCTGAATTAAAGAGTAGGGTTTATAAGAGTTTACATTGTTAGTATGTAAGAACTTTCAGAATTGACTTTTTATCTGGTATTTTCAGTGGGGACAATATGAGGGGGCGTGGCATGCTGATGCACGGAGGTGGTTGTGGAGGTGGGCGGGACACTCCAAACTTGGGGGGGGGGTAAAGAGGGCCAGGCATTCAAGGAAATGGGGGTGATGGAACCACTTTTTAAAGCATTTATAAAACAATTTAGCATATCATAAATGAAGGGTTAGGTGGGGGTGTACTTTTTGTTCTTAATGTTTACGGTAAACATCATGTGAGGGGTGGGCAGTTGAGTGTCATTTTTTGCTGTATGACTGTATTCTCGTTATATTATGGCAAAATATGATAAATATGATGGCAAAATATGATGGCAAACGGGGCGTTCTGTAGGCTACTATATTTTGACTTTCCAAAGTTTGTTCCTGCCTGGGCCACTGCGGATTTGGAAATCCTTTCGAGTCTTTTTATAAATTTATGCTCCAAAGTGGGTATTTTTTTTCCTGTCCCTGTTAGTACCTTGGTACTTTGTAATTTGCCATTTCAAGTATCATTCAGGATGTCTTGAAGTTATTTTTATTTGTTGGGTAGGTTGTTTGCTATTCGTAATCACTCTTGGAGGACATCAGTATTATAAAATCATAGACGTCAATAGTAACTGGAACTGGAAGAAAAAGTGGACCCAAACTTAAAGCATGTCCCACATACAAATGTACCACAAAGTATAGAACACAACAGAGCCTCAATTCAAATTAGGTTTTGCCCTTCACCGACGTTTAAACACTGTATACTCAGTGTGTTACCTCCCGAGTGAAAGTTGGAAAAATTCACTCGGGTGGGACTCGAACCCATGACCTCCTGCTTTCTAGTGCGAATGTCTTACCACTCGACCACCAAGCTAACGGGATCGGTTGGTTGGTTCGAATCTGATGTACATAGCAGCGGGTACCGCATAAACTATTATAAGATGGAATTTTTTTTTGCATCGGGTTTGAGTCCCACCCGAGTGATTTTTTCCAACTTTCACTCGGGAGGTAACACACTGAGTATACAGTGTTTAAACGTCGGTGAAGGGCAAAACCTAATTTGATTTATATCACCCAGACGCAAAAAAATTCCATCTTATAACAACAGAGCCTAAAAGTTCACCCCTGGTGGCACGCTTCCGGAACCCTTGAATATGAAAATTACGTGCAAAAATTCCATAATTTTCAATATTTGTGGTTCATTGATTTCTTAAGAAAATCGCCCCCGGAAAAAGGCCTTTATAACATTGTTACTAGCATATCAATTTATGGAAACTGATAAATCGCTTGACATGTAAGAAAAATAGCGTGTCAAAAATTGATCTTTCACTTCCGAAAATCTAAAATACATTCGGAGTAGTGCAACTTACAGACTATGCATACCCCTAAATCAGTATATGTAGATGAGAATTTCTGAAATTTGTGATGGTCATTAGGTAAAAACTGAAAGTGAAATAAACACCAAGATGTCTGTTAGGGTTTTCAAGCTGTGTGTGAATAACTAAAAGGACTGATAAGTATTAATAAAAAAAATTGTAAAATTGACTGTTGAGAGGACTGCACCCATGATCTGCTCAAGCCACCCCAGTCCTTCTGTTTTGAGGCGTGCACTCACACCCCCACGCCATCACACGCCTAAAAGCTTCCCGAGAAGTGCGAATAATTGCACGCCTGAATCCCTCTGTACCGCACACCTCAGCATACATTTACGGCATAAATACTTCATAATTTATGGAAAAAAATGTATGACGGTGAAGAGAAAACTGCTTTAATTTGTAAACCAAGGTGAATAGTACCAAAGAAATACCAGATTGTTCAGTCCCAGCTTGGACCACAGAATCACTCGCCTAGAAAAATCACACGCCTAGATAAATCACACGCCTAGAAAATCCAGGTGTGCCTTTTTCCACACGCCTGTGATTTTCAAATCAGAAGGACTGCAGCCCCACTAAATCTAGGGGGTCTGCTCATAAGTCCGACGCCTCATAGGTCCGACGCCTCATAAGTCCGACAAAATCGCATCCCCTAAACAAATAAAGGCCCATAAGTCCGACGCCTCATAGCTCCGACGCCTCATAGCTCCGACGCCTCGTAAGTCCGACAAATTAAACGTCTCGTTTTTCCGTTGTCGGACTTATGAGGCGTCGGACTTATGAGGCGTCGGACTTATGAGGCGTCGGATCTATGAGGCGGAATAAATAAATTTTAAGCCTCATAAGTCTGACGCCTCATAAGTCCGAAATTTCGGACTTATGAGGCGTCTGACCTATGAGGCGTCAGACTTATGATACGGCCCCAAATCTAGAACCCATTGGCTGTAGGTAGGTAAATATTTGCAACATTATACATTCTCATTCTCACACAACTAGACTGGTACAGATTCTTCTGCTTCCAGTTCCAATCTGATATTATTCTTCCCGTGTACCCATGAGCTACATTGTCACCCATGACTAGTCATGTGTCACTGTCAAATGTTTCAGTGTTCAAACAAAATGATCAAATTTATCTCCCCATAAAAATAAAATCTAGTCACACTATAAAGCCATAACTTCTGCACACAGCTGAGCTCTTAAAATTAATCCAAAGAACAACAGGTGGGTATCAATTTTGGGCCACCTGTAATATTTCGGAGAATTTCTTGAGGCAATTTTTATGATTGCTTTGGGGCGAGAACAAACAACATTTCTTTTAATTCTTGACTTGATACTTGGCCCACCCACAGTCATACTTCCTCATTCAAAGCTCTATTCACACAAAAAATCCTCCACTATTTGTGAGGAAATTGTCTTGGGTAACAATTCAAGGCTTGAGAGGGAAATTATAATCCGAGACCACCCACAAGTATTTGGGGACCCTTGAATAACTCACAAAGTTGTGGCTTTTCAGGGCCGTCAATCATACAATACCAACGATATCTTTGTATTTCTTGTGGCATCTATGTTAATACATTTTAAGAAATTTACTTAAAAAGTCAGTAACTTTCTTGCCTACGGTGAAAAAGGGCTTGGTTCGAATCCTGCATGAACCCATGATGAGAAAGGCTATTAACCCTCCCGCTATTTAAACAGTCACAGACAGTCAAACTTTCCATCCACTTCCCCTGCTATACTTTAAACACAGGCTGGTCACCAGCAGTCAGATCATATGTCAAGCAAACACTGTGACTAAGTCAAAGTCAGTCAACTGGCCAAGTTGTGGGCACAGCTGGCTTATCAATGGACCGATCCAGTAAGCCCCGCCCACAGTGCACTGGGCAAATTAACACGTGCTCCTCTCCAATACCACTCTGCATTTTCCTGCCGCGCGCACCATACGCGCGTGCACGCATGTCGGACTTCAGTGCACGCATGTCGGACATAAATCACGGCTGTGATTGGTCAGAACACAATGGGACGGTGCTTAAATACTGGATCGGTCCATTACCTAGCATAGAGCTGTATTGAGTTAAAACAGTCACGGCCAGTCAATCCTGCTTAATGTACCGGTAGGCTGGGAATTCTTAACTGTTGAAAACAGTCACTTGACTGATTTGGAACAATGATATCTTGATTTTAATCTTAAAAAACTTTGGGAGTCAGGTTGGCGCAGTGGTTCGTTCCTAGCCTTACACCTCTATGGCCCGGGTTCGATTCCTGCCCTGGTCCACATGTGGATTGGGTTTTCAGTCCCTACATTGTACCTGGTTCTGAAGGTTTCCCCTAGAATATTCTTCTGGGGTTTTCCTCCCACCTCTGCAACTAAACTTTTCTTGTCATTGTCTTTTCTGTACAGGTTTCTTCAGCCTTGCGAGCTACAGTGCCTAGGGCACTTTTGAGGAATCCTTGGTTTCATTACCAGAAATATATTATAATAACACGGGAACTGAATTTTGGGTTTTAAATATGTTGATATTTTTCCTGAGGCTTTTCCTCCCGAATATCTGCTAAACTTCCTTCACTTTGCTTGTTTCATTCTCAGTTTGCAAAAGAATTTACTTTCACTTTCTTGTAATTTCATCATCTTTTACTTCGTAGTAGAACCCTGTATTAATTTCAACCACACCCCAATATAAATCCATTATAGATCCATTTTTTTCTCTATTATGATCAGCTGCCAATTTAAAGCGCATTTTAACTTTGGTCTTTTGAGAATTTGGAGTTTATCACAAAGACATCAGTCTCTTAATGAGGAACACTGGAAACAAAATCTGAAAACAGAGCTGAGGTTTTTCCCCTCAAATTCCTACAAACTATCCCAAACTCAAACAAAAAGTTGAAATATTAAACATCTAAGATCCAGCCACGAAATTTTGTTTTCTGTGTTCTTCTTCCTTTATTACAAAGAACAAAACAGAAAGTGTTTAGGATTTTCAGATTGGGACTTTTGTCAAACTAACCCGGACATGTGTGTGTGGGTAGAATCATCAATCAAGAAGTTAGAGGGGAACTTTTGTGGTCTCTGATTGGTCGAAAGCCTCAGTCATGGGGGCTTGCCATCTTGTTTTATTTTCAGCTGCCAAGCTTCCACTTTCAGGATTCAGGAACAAACTCACAATAAAAACTGTGACATCATATCTCTCACCAGCCAATCACATGAAGCCACTGTCACCCTCCCGGTGTCTTATTGGTGGAATGAGTCACTGGTATCACTGACGCGTGTTGGTTGACTTCCAGTTCCTTGTGGCATTCATGTTGCAGGAAGCAATACTGCCATCATGTGACTGTGTTGGAAGTGTTGTAGGGGAAGTTCCCGTGAACGTGCATGCATGAGTCATAACTGACATGCTCATGACGGCATGAGTAAAAACAATGACCAATTCTTCCTAATTGAGTAATTAAACAAGAATGCAAACTTTCTGTTTCTCAAATGATTACTTTGGGATTCCAAACTCACAAAGTTGTAAACAAATAAAAAGGAGCATCCCAAAACCTTAAACTGTTGAAGGGAATACATGTGTTATCCATATTTTTGGTCTTAAACAACACAGTGGTTATTGTTACAAAATCTTTAATTATGCATTTTTCAATGGCTATAGTTACGCAATTGCAACATAACATTGCAAATCTACGTGAGGTTTTAAATTCCTACAAAATGCTTCGGCATCTCAATAGGATGTGCATTTTGAGTGCGGAACATGCAGGGTTCGAATCTCAGTGATAACCTCTTTTTTTTTAGTTCCCCATTATTATACTCTCTTACTTTTACGTGTATTAATTTAAATCAAGTCCTACTTTTTATTGAAGTAGATCTAATTCTTCTTTCTGATCCATGGCTCCGTTGGATTTTTGTTTAAGGGGGAAGTAAAGTCTGAGAACCATTTGGTTGACAACCGAGGTATGCGCAATGGTTGACTTGCGAAGAAAAAAAATTGCAACAGCGTTACAAAATCTATATTTAGTTTAGAATTTTATTATTTTAAAATTGCAAACAAACATGTTTGGCAATCATGTTTAGCTAAAGCTTGGTTTCATTCACTAAATTAAAAGGAATTTTCAATAAAACAAGAGTTATAAGTATTATTCCAAAACAGAAACTAGGCTGAAATATTCAGCATAGCTGGGTCTCAGCTGGGGCCCCTGGGATCAGTTCACTTCCCCTCCCTGGACTAAATCCATTTCACAGCAGGAGCCAGTGAAATTGCACCGGTATTAACCCCTGACCCCCACGGGTTGGAAAAGGTAGGCAAGATGGGGCCTTTATAATTCCCTGGCAGGAAGGGGGCCCGACCGCAAAAATGCTCCCCTTGTTCAACATGAATGTGAAGAAGTTGGGTCATTGCAAATGTTGCATGATGTTGTCATTAAAGAGGACAGACATGGGAAAGGGGAGGTGCTGTAGTAAACTCGATGCGAAGGGAAACAAATACATTTTTTTATCTCAATTTTTGAACCAGGGAGATGTGTGTGTAAATTTTTAATATCAAAAATTATGCTGATGAAGAGCAATATCAGATTTATATCAAAATTTACAAATAATTCCTTTTTTCATTTTTATCATTTTTTTTTCTAAGGGAGGTGCAATGTACAGGGGTACAATATACATTTTCATTTAAGTTACTGAAATGAAAAAGTCAATAAATACTTTCAATGTTGAATGTACCACAGTAAAACAAGGGGAACGAGCCTGTGTTCACAGGAACGGAGTGCCCATCTCTCTTTCAAAGCGATCGGGCCAGACTCGAGTCCATGAAATGCTGCTGTGGGGGGATCGCCAAACCTCCTCCACAGCGAGTCTGTTACCTTCCCAGCATTGAATAATGCCGGTACCCATTTAATACCTGGGTTGAGAGGAGTAATTGAGGTAAAGCGCCTTACTCAAGGGCACAACATGCATGGCCACGGCGGGGCTCGAACCCACAACCTCACGATCATGAATCCTGTGCTCTACTGCTAGATCACACGTGCCCACATTAAAGGACTCACAGAATTAACGCTACAAGTACTTAGATACATACATGTACATTTTTTCACATACATTATTTCTTTTCCTTTGAACTTGAGTAGGCCTACAGAGCAAAATGAAGGGACACCTGTGTTCAGTATGGGAACAAACGGGATCAAACAAATTTATCTTCCCGAAAAAATGAACTGCAAAGAGTAAGGATACTTTTTTTAGTAGAAATACTACAGGAGACAGCACAACCGACATTTTATGAAGTAATAATGACATCATATTGGCATTACTGTCACAGGCATCGCTGGGGGAGGGGGGGATTTATCAGCTCGTAGAACGGTAAATGATGAACACCACAGCTGAATATTGTGATCTTTTTTATTAAAATAGACATAACTAGGGAATAGAGTATGCAAATTACATAAAAGTTTCACAGTTAAGATGTCAATAACATGTACTTTATAAGTATATTATTTTTTATGAAATGGAGCAAGCCATGTATTTTTAAAATATGTTTTTCTAATTCTGTCTTTATTTCTTTTTGCCTCACCCTGTACATCTATGTTGATAATATACCAATGATGGCAAATCTTAATTAGGTTGAATCGGCCAACTCTGGTTTTGATATTACACGTGAAATACGTGACAAAACCTTGCAGGGACCTTCACCCCGACCTAGTTTTGTTCACCATGGCCATATTCACCAGACTGTCATTTACCCCGTGACCTTGGGTCGGCGACGCTCACATCAATCAAAACAGGATATATATAAACTTCATGTACTAGTTCATAAATCTTGTGCAAAAAAGAAATCATATATATCCGATCATCCGCCTAAACCACAGGGACGGGTTTCCAAGAAAGTGATGCAAAGGTTCACTAGCCATGAAGTCGTTGACTCCTTCAGAAGTGAAAAGGTGAAATAGATGGAGATTGATTACCACTTAGGGGAGTACATTAAGTTCAACTTTGTCTGGAGGACTTTGAGGGGAGGATGTTCCTCCGAAATAGTTCCGTATTTACATCTTGCCTGCTTCCTGTTGTGATGTGAGCGCAGGTATTGGGTCACGTTATTGACTGTTAGATCATTTTGCCAAATTTGATTTTTCTGGTCTGAGGGCATTACATGTCAATTCAGGGACGTAACTTTATTAGTTTGGGGAGTGTCTATGAGTATCTTTGGGCAACGTGAGTGGTGTTGGTTTGGTTTGGTTTGGAAATCTGGTTAACCAAACATGTTGATATTGAAATTTGAGTTGTTTTTACTTAAGGCAACTTTCGGAAATTCTAGGAATACAGAAGTAAAACTAATCACAATATATGCACAATGCTAACTTCTTTGTTGTGAGAGATTCTTAAAGCATTCATAAAGCAAATATCAGGCCCTGTTAATTTTAAAAAGGTACATGTATTTCATTGGTGATAATACCGACTTAAACTTTGAATGGACTACACATGTATATCATCAAACAAAAGACAACAAATATTCAAACTATATCATAGGCTTTTTACTATTTCACAGTCTATTGGTCATACTATATCACAGGCTATAGGTCATACTATATCATAGGCTATAGGTCATATCAGAGGCTTTAGGTCATACTATATCATAGGCTATAGGCCATACTATATCACAGACTATAGGTCATACTATATCACAGGCTATAGGCCATACTATATCACATACTACATGTCATACTACATCACAGGCTTTACGTCATATTATATCACAGGCTATAATGGTATATTATAGGCTATGGGTCATACTATATCACAGGCTATAGGTCATACTATACCACAGGTCATAGGTCATACTATATCAGAGACAATAGGAATGACCCTAACAAACCTGATTATACCATCAAATCCAGACACAGGTTTGATAGATTCTGATGGAACCAGGACTGTCAAAGCCCTGTCATCATTACATGTGCTCTTCATGAAGCTCAACATCCAAACTTCACAGAAAGAGAGTGACATTGGGTTAAAATTAATACACAGAGTAAGGCTTCGATTGATTCAGGACGTTTTCAGAAACAATCGAATTACCAGTATGAATAGAATTGTTCAATATTTGATGATTATTAAGACAGTAACTTCTACTGATTGGTTTGCAGCTGTCATACTTAATCTTCATGTCAGTCACAGTTGAAATTGTAAACAAGTAGCCCACAAAAATGCTATTCATTTCATAGGGGGGGGGGAGGGGCTAACCAGATTTATGTGGGAGGCTGAGCTCTACCCTTCCGGTCTCACAAATTACAAAACACACTGACCTGCCAATCAAGATGTTGACAGGTGCCGGCATTACATGGTTTCCCACATAATGTAATGTTGACAATTTGGGGGTTAGGCCCCACTGACTGTGATCATTTGGTATCATATCCCCAAAGTCAGTGGTGTTAATAATGGCCCGAGAGTCTGCGGTCAAGTTCTACTGACCACCAGCTAGCCAAGTCCATCTTTCAACGGGAGCAGGAATAAGGGGTCCGGAAAGGGTGAATTAATGGGGTTGTTGGTGATGTCTTTACAAGGCACTGTATTGTGTTGCCTAAAATGCCCTATTGAATTCGAATCATAGATCTGACTAACAGTTGTTGAGATTGTAAACAAATAAATAACCGAACTTATGTTATCACCTGCAGTTATAGGGGTAAGGCCAAAAAAAATAATACTTCTGCTTCCGGTTACCCAACCGACCCTATTTTTAGGCTGCGACCCTAACAAATTTTTCGGCAAGTCAAAAAAATATAATAATAAATTAATAAATTTAAAACAAAAATCCTGTTGTCTTTTCTGTCTTCACAAAACACCTCTCAACAACCCTTTTGCGTCAAAAACGCTTGTATTTATTTGTTTTCCTACATTTGTACTTACAGTCGCTTTTGTTTTTGAAGAAACCTACGTTGTTTTTACGATATTCTTGTATCTTCCTCAAACTCCTTCCAGTATGATATAATTATGTCCAATTTGCCAATCACAGGGTTCATTGTTGCTCATGGAATCGAGGATGGAATATTGGAGAAGATAGACATTTGTGCAGAATTAAAAAGCTTGGAGGCTATTATTTGTAATGCTACCCACGACATCGTCTGGAGGTCTATACCTAGAAGTTGCACTGCGGAATACAACTTCAATTACCCTGTGCACTCTTTTTACGTAAGAAACATTTAATAATAATAATAATAATAATAATAAAATTGCATTTATTATGCGCATATACCATAAAATGTTCAAATGCGCATTACAAAATTTGAACAGTAGCTAAAATATTAAAAATACGAATTCGAATTAAACATTAGTCTTAAATGTAAAAAAAAAACCACTAGATATTTTAGAAAACACTGTCAAAACAATGAAACTTAAAATTACAAAAACAAGAACTTCATTTAAAATAGATAATAGTAAAACCTTATACGAATACCTTTGTAAAAAGAAAAGCCTTTGTAATACAAAATTAATACTAAGCAATAGATAGTAAAATATTTTTGGTATGTATTTACATACAAAATATCAAATTACACAATTTATTAATTTCATGTACCAATTTAGTATGCTAATTTGGCGACTCAGATGGTAAAAACCTATGCGATACAAAAAAATAACATGAAATAATACAATGTGATTATTTTCCAGAATTTCCATGGGATCCCTAACCATCTGTTTTTGTTGCGTCACTGGTCAGGGAGTGGGGCCAACATTGTTCAACCCGATATCTCACAAACAGCATTGTCACTCGCTTCTCACCATACGTGACTTGGAATGGCCATCCCTCTCAGAGGTAGAACTCCAAATTCTCAGTTTGTGTGCCTTTTTGTAAAGGCTGGAACTATGGTGAGACCGCAATGACCATTTCAACCTTCAAGAGATGTGTTTCCTTCCGCAAAAACATGCCTTTCAGGCAACACACTATGCTTCAGAATGCGATGGTGTCATATATCTTCTCCAACTACACAACGACGTCACTCATCAGAATGGGGCAAGAACGATAAATTTATAAGCTTTTCCCCAAGGGAATATGTATGAATCTAAGCTTTTAAATACTAATTTTCTGTCAGATTTTAACATTTGGGTATTGACAAACTATTCTTGAATTATGTACTGAATGATGGATAAACAAAAGTAATTTTAAACATAGTGTAGAACGTGGGTTAGGCCAAAAAAATTGTGCTTATACCGGTACTTTACAGTTAGTTCACTCAAGTTAAACTGGTTTAAATTAAGCCGAACTTCATTTGAATTGTAACAGAAAAAAAAAATCCTTGAAAAAAAGATGGTTGTTATTGTTCTTTTAAATAAATCCTACTCTATTGTATACAATTCTAAAAAATACGGATGCCTCATTTGCAACGTGTTCTGCCCATGAAAATGGAGGTAACGATATTGAAAATATCAATGTCTAATAAACAGAAGTGATCATAAAAAGTTCCATGGAACATAAACAAAATGGAATGCAAGTGCACTACATGTCCATGTGTATAGCGCAAATATACTTTCCCTCAGTCAACATCAAGGCATCATTGGTGGGCCAACATCACCTGACTCTTGCTACGGTAGAAAGAACTCTTGAACGGTAGCCAAACAGGTTTATTGCTCTTGGCTGAAGTCCCAAGGACTAGGCATTATGAGCACAAAATGCTTGGACTCCCTACTGGTGATGCAGGGACACTGCTCTGGCAAACTTACATGTACAGCACCAAGGGACAGGCATAACTACCTCGTTGGCTTCGGTTGACGTCCAATCAAGATTATTGGATTTCCAAGAAAAGTCCAATTGTTTTGGTCACATAAAACAACAGAGCTTTAAGCTCAATTGTTTTTATCCGTTACTTTCTGCAAGGTCATTTTAATTTAGAGATGTTCGGGAAAACCTGTACAAACATGTGCTATTCACCTAAGATGAAATGCAATAATCGCATGTGATAGCTGATATGATACCAAATGTGAACGGTCTAAACCAATGCATACCGGTACCACATAACCCCAGTACAGACAATCAGCATGGATGGAAAGGCCCTTGCTTTTTAAAGGGGCACTACATGTAGGTCACAAAATCTCCGAAAAATTTCATGTTTTGGATTGTTTACTTAGCCTATTGCAAACATCTGGTTGAAAGGAAACCAAACTGGCTACCAACCTAATATCTTACAGTTCCCGAGAAAAGACAAAAAAACCTGCTTGTTTACATCGGACACGACGGAGAATAAGTGGTTTCTGCAACATCCGCAAAAGGTGAACACTTTACGAGTGAAATCACAACTAGCATCCAAACAGCTCAAATTTATGGGGTCGCAAAAGTGGACCCCGAAATTCGTTCTCGCCCGCATAATACAGGAATAACACAAAAACGTCCAGTTTTGAAAGGATAGTTGTGTGGATGTTTATATCCTACTTTTAAATGTTATTTCCGATTAACATCATCTCGTTCAAAGCGCGTTTTGTAGCTAGCCCAACTGGGCTGTTCCAGAAACTTGTGTCCCTTCAAGTGTATACATCCTAAGATGTGGCAAAATAACGTGGAAATTGACTGCTTTGAGAACTAGCCTCCTGAGATGATCCACGGAGCATTCTCGTTCCGGAGGTGTAGCCGAGGGAAATGGAACGCTCCGTGGATCTCCTAGTTTTAAAAAGCAGTTAATATTTGTTTTATAACGCCTCACCCACAGATTCTGCTTAATTTAATAATTTTAAGAGATTAAACTGATTAATTGAACCAAAATCCAATTAAAATGTACTTCTATTTCAATATGAAATTTAGTTGAAATTTTACTTGCACTTTTCCAAACTACCCCTTCATGAAATGTTTTTAACCCAGCTCTGTAGCGCGTGCAAACAATATGCATGTACCCGTTGCTACATTGGCTGCTATGCCAATAGTACTTTTTCAGCCATTGTATATATTCTTTTCGTCTGTGCATGGCAAGATAGTAAAAACACTGATTACCATGTGACTCGCTCTCGGCCAATCAAAATACAGAATCTGTGGGTGAGGCGTTATAATATATTATATTAACCCTCCTACACGGTGACTGTTATATGTATACATGAATATTAATTCAACGCACAGTAAATAGTCGTCTGCTGTTCAGCAAAGAGTCGCCGGATTCTCCTCTCCAAAAGTTATTAAAAATTCAAACAAAATGGCAGACGTATGATGGAGTTTTAAAGGAGAACAAGCTCGCAGTGAACTGCTAGCTACTTCAAAATTTCAACTGCAATATTCCTGGCCATTTACTTTGTATTCCATTTACAACTTCACGAACATTGTCTCATTAATTACAGTCTTGTTTATTTAATTTTTATGGCATAAAACTGGCTAAGAAAAGACGTATTTGAGATGACCAAAAGACATGTCATAACTTGCGACCTGTTGTCAAGGAACTTACGACGTGTTCAACTCATCGTAAGTTTTGTGAAATTGATCATACGAAGCGTAACACGTCGCAACTCGAGGTGCAACGCATCACAGCCCTTCCTGAAATCAGGTGCAGGTTCCACTCTTGGTGGATCCGTATTGTTTTCAACACGGCTAAGCCAGACGATAGTGTGGAAAGGCCGACTGACACACGTGGTGCTGCTGGTGTAGCCAAACACCCACAGAACGGTAACGGCTCATAAAATAATAGAGAGAAAATAACTATTGGACTTACATCATGCTCTGTATTTCAGCAGCAAAGCTGACCCTTTGTTGTGACGCCTTGGCATTACTACCTCCTGTGCTTTGCTGTTGGCCTGTATCTGGGCTTGCTGCCGGCGGTGTCTGACTACTCTGCTGGTAAAACAAGGGGACAAATATCTGTATTCTTTCACATCTACACATTAATTAAATTAATGTTCCATTGAAACACATCAACACACTGTGTATTTTTTCCCCATGTGAGCTGTTCAGAGCTAGCTCAATGGGCAGGAAGATATCAAGAAACTTCTCAGTGAGAAATTGTCCATGATTTGGAATACAAAATGCGAAGCTGTTTTAAGTTTTTGCTGTACAAATTCGCAGATTAGGCCAAAAGAAAAAATACTTCTGCTTCCGATTACATGGCATTTGAAAATAGGGTAGGTTGGTAGGGAAATTTTTTTTGGCCAATTTTTTTTGTGTACGATCATATGGAGGCGTCTGCATGTTGTCAAGGGTAAAAGGTAGAAATTGATCGTTTTCGGTTTTTTCCTCATTTAAAAAAAAACAGGGTAGATAGGGAAACCGGAAGCAGAACTATTTTTTGAGGGGGGGGGCCTTACTTAACAAAAAATTGCTTTTTGTTCATATGCTTTCCAATTTTTTTTTAACATATCAGTTTGCCACATAAGTCGCCTTATCTAGTGCCAAGTTATATTTTCAGGAGTGCATGTATGGAACTCACAGCAACCACTGAAAACATGTGGAAGAAAATTACTGTTAGGTTTTAAACACTTGGCAAAACTCTGCCCATGCTTTGGTCCGTATAGATTTTGAAATTAAACATATTTGGCAGCACGATTTTTGCATTAACCCTTACCTTCCCAAATCCTCCAAATCCCCTTTGCAAAATGGAGGATTTTGCAGGATTGAGGCTATATGGCAAAAATGTGAGCTGATTTGGGGATGTACGGTACTGGGTCAAGGTCTTGGGCCAGACCGTGTGTTGTTTATGCTCAGCGTGCATAAATTTAGGCCTAGATTATATTTGAAATTATCCTGGCTCTGCCTCAACATATTGATAGTGATTGCTGGAGGATTTTGCAGGATTGAGGCAGTGGTCACCCCTCCAAGGACCACATTCAAGAAATAACGGAGGATTTTGGAAGATTGATGCTACATGTATTTCTACATGGAGGCAATTGGAGGATTTTGCAGGATTGAGGTTGCATCCTAGCAAAAATGCATAGGAGGTAGGGTTAAATAATGTGACATTTTTACATGTATACTATATACTTTCGATACTTTATTGAGAACAAATTCAGTTGTTTGAATTTGTTCTAAATAAAGTACCGAAAGTATATAGTACATACCATATACTTTCGATACTTTATTGAGAACAAATTCAGTTATTGTGTTACATGTAAAATGTCACATTGTTATCACTATGAGACACAGTCAATGTACACGTGTAGAACCATTGACACTACATGTGGTTTGCTGGTTGTATACAAACTCCACTATTAGAGTCTGGAAACTGTTCAAAATATTTTCTAAAATAAAACAAGAAATTGTCTCTAGTCCTGAATAAATGTTTCGTTTTATTATATTCTTATTTAACCCGATGTGAATCAGTCTTTTTCAATGAATAATTTTTTTAAAATTAAGCAAAAGAAGAAACGAAGTGGCTATCGTTACGGCAGTCGTTGTTTAGCGCCCTCTACGATACTTTTTTGATACACACGCAGGTATATAATTATTTGTTTCCACACATTTTAGCGAGCAGTGCGCCAGCTCAGTCGATAGAGGGTAGGATTTTGCACCGCGAGGTTGCGGGTTCGAATCTCAGTTTTGCACTCGAATTTTTTTCCTTTTCTAACCTGAGGCTTTGGAGGATTTTTTTTAAAAGGGAAATAAAGTCCGAATTTCATAACGTTCAAATTCACTTTTTTCCTTCTAATTTTATATTTTCTTGTCATGTTTTATAAAAGTTGCAGTCTACCGTAACGATAGAAAATGGGAACTGCGTTACGGCTGCCGTAACAATAGCCACTGCGAAGAAGAAAATATACACACACATACAAATACAGTTTGTACAAAAAATACAGCATGACTGTAAAGCAGTTTAAAACTTGGGTAATCGTTTAGCTTAGGACCCCGTTCCGTAAGAGAACGAAAAGACACTTTTTCTTTTTGGAAAGAATTCCATATACATGTATGGCCATCACTAATTTTTCCCTATTACAATGACCTTTCAACCATCAGAAAGCGATAACATATCCTAAAAAATCAAATTTAGCAGGGAAAATATTGAAGCATTTACTGAAAAAAACACTTAACATTTTTCAGACCAGTCTCATAGGGTTTGTGCATAGGGTTTGTGCACAGGGTGTCAAGTGATGTCCAGGTATGGCATGTAATGTATGGAATTCTTTCCTTTATGTTTTCTTTACTGCCAACTTCATCAGTTCATGCAATTTTAAATAGACATTAGAATATTGGTTTGGATTGGAAGTACACCTGGACAATAACACAGGGAAACGTCTTGGTTTCATGTACTATCTAGAAGAAATTATGACAATTTTGAGGCTCAAGGGTACAACTATAGAATGCAGGGCCACTTTACTCTACATCCGCGCCTCCGTACGGCTGCGTGGAGGCGTGGAGACGCAGTGCCTACCTCCGAAAATCGATCATGGAGTCGTGGAGCCGCAGTCGATATCTCCGAGAATTGCGCCCTCCATCGGTGCGCGTCTCTTCGACTCCGCGACTCCGCGCCTCCGCCACTCCGCAGTGTCCCACGTCTTCGCGACTCTGCGACTCCACGACTCCGCGCCTCCGCCACTCCAGACAGTGCCCCGTCGCCCTCCTCCCTTCCTAATTTGCGAGCCCATTTAAAGTGGATACGGATGCTTCGTTCTCAAAAGAATTACGCCGAGAATTGCGCCCTCTATCGGCGCGAGTCTCTGCGACTCCCCGACTCCGCGCCTCCGCCACTCCGCAGTGTCCCGCGTCTTCGCGACTCTGCGACTCCACGACTCCGCGCCTCCGCCACTCCAGACAGTGCCCTGTCGCCCTCCTCCCTTCCTAATTTGCGAGCCCATTTAAAGTGGATACGGATGCCTCGTTCTCAAAAAAATTCCGCCGAGAATTGCGCCCTCTATCGGCGCGAGTCTCTGCGACTCCCCGACTCCGCGCCTCCGCCACTCCAGTGCCCCGCGTCTCTGCGACTCTGCGACTCCGCGCCTCCGCCACTCCGCGACTCCGATCCGTACCGTGCCCCCAACACATTTACAAGCACGCCCTCCCTTCCGATCCTTCATGAGAAGCTTAGAAGACAAGTGCATTCGCTGTACTTAGCACTTTTTGCAGGTTTGCATATCTATTAGTAGCTCTACTGAGTGGAGCGTTGAATTACGGGTACCCCTCCATACAAACCCGTAATTCAACGCTCCACTCAGTAGAGCTAATCTATTAGTATTAGTATTACTCCTATCCATCCACGCCTCCAAGCAAAATAAAAAACCTTGCTCCGGCGTGGCCCTGCATTCTATAGTTGCTCCGGCTCAAGAATGACTCTGCAAAATGCATGCACGTACATGTCTACCGTGACGATCCCGTGAGGTGTCGCGCGTAAGGCTACGGCGTTTAAACGGCAGGGACCTACAAAATGAATGTCCGCGGTGTAAATTTTCTGTCGTCTGGTCGTGGCAAGTTTTGAAAACCTTGAAATTGAACATAAATGTGGCATTTACCTTGGGTTCTGCAGCAGCTGACGATGCTGGAGACTCTTTACTTTTGTCAGGTTTCTTTTGTTTCACCTTTGGCTTCGTCATATTGGTTAATTTTCGTTGAAACACGCCCAAGAGGATGCTGTCTAATTTTTCGTGGGCGCCGCCATTTTGAAATATGTAGCTTCCCGACGACTGTTTGATGTGAGAAGGTTACCATTAATACATGTACGTGCAGTGTGTACTGACTGAATGTGCAAGACAAATACATCAGGCTAAATTGTCAAAGTAAATTGAGTCTTTGGCGAAGACAATTTTTCAGTGAAAAGGAAATTAAGTCTTCGAAAAAGAGAATAAGAGAATCTTATAAACTAATTTTTTAAAATCCCTAACCAACAAACTAGGCGGTCACTCCTTATTTACATCACCCTTTCAATACGGAAAAGTTTTTTGAATTGCAAATGCCGAACATCTTCCACATGTCTCTCCACCCCACCCACCAACTCAAAAAGAAGGGACGCCCCGTACTGACACTTTTTGTTACCGTTGTCCGCAAACTGTTCCTCAAATTTTCCAAACTGCCAAATATTTTCCTGAAAAGTTTCTGAGAAGCAACTCTTTCAAATTATATTCAATTATCAAATTTTAATTGAATATAATTCAGTTTTGTGTACAATTTAATAACCCCTAGACCCAGTAACTGCAAGGGGCGCCAGAAGTCCCTTTTTCGAATTTTGTCGGTAGTAGCTAGTACGACCGACCAAATTCAAAATTCGAAGAGAAAAAAAAAGAGTTCTAGCGCGAGTTACTGGGTCTATTATTTTTCTATATAGCCCCCAAATTTTGTTTTTTTCCAGTGTAGAATCGCACCAATTCTCCTCACATTGTTTTATTAATCTTTAATCGATCTGGTCGCACCCTCAAAATACCTAAATCCAAAATCTAAAAATCCATTTCTATCATTTTCCCTAGTTGTTCAATGGGACTTTTACACACAAAAATATCAAGTAATTTCTGAAAACCATCGTGTTTTTATCAGACGTTCTAACGTTATTTTGTTCATCCATGGCTATAGACCTATAGGGCATATCAATAATCATTATCATTCCCAGAACATAAAAGGTCGGCCCGTCATTTACGGTAGTTTCCGGTCGTGCAAACTGACATTTTTGCCTGTGTTTTCAGATCACTATTAAGAACTGCACTTCTGTGTCGAGTCGTCTGCTGACTGTTGCAGATTGTGCGTAGGATGACGTTCATAGTGTCCGATTACACACTTGTAGATTGTGATGAGTGCATTACAATGAAGACGGGAAAAATACAAGCCACGATTCATTGAAACGAAGGGTGTGCGTGGTGGATTCCACGAACCGCACTTTTGCCACGTGCCACGCGTGTTGTGTTGTGCTTTTTCACCAGGGAAGCGATTTTCACGCGATTGTATTAATGTCAAGAAAACAGCCAAACTTGTTGATATTTATGTCCTTCCTCCACGCGATATTTAAGACAATGAGGCTTGTATCAGTGGGCAGGCTGACTTCGGGGAAGGGGTTCGGTGGGCGATGAAAAAGGGGTCATGCAACAAATGTGGATTGGAATTTTATATACCTAGTCGAGGTCCTTCTTGATAAAATCAATGCCCTTAGGGTTTAAGGATGCGGGATTAATGCAGATTTCGATTTCTTTATTTTCACAAAACAAAAAAATAAAACTCCTACTTTCATCAAGTATGCGTGGACGCAATATCTGAGATTCAAAAGATGTTGACTTGTAAGTAGAAATGTGGGATGGTTGATATTTTATTCTTTTTATGGTTTGGCGTCGTCTTAGGCCTCGAAAACTCTTAGACTTTTGGGAACCAACGGGGTGGATAGTTGACCGATAGAGTGGGGTATTAGTGGGAGTCCTTTAGCGGTTCCACGATTAAGCTTGTAACCAGAATGATATCGAAACGCGCGGACAGAATTAAAGCGAAACTCCACATGAAAAACAAGCTGGAGAACAAGGGGGCGAAAGGAGCTTGAACAACCTGGGGGATGGGAAAAGGTTCTTGAAATTTCCAATTTTTGGGGGGATACCGGGAAAATACTCCCACATTGTGCAGGTGAAACAAACTTTAAGCAAGGCGTTGCCCACGTGAGTTTCCAAGTTTTGCACTTTTATGGTGAAGGAAAGAAAAGAGCTGAACAAGTTGGCCGAACCCAATATAGAGCGGGTACAGAGGCGGCATAAACCACTTATGTATGAGTGGGTTTGCTACTACTTGCAGCATCTCTCCCGCAACACTCAGTGTGTAGGCCTATACTATTTGGTGCAGTTTGAGTTTTAATTGCAAGTGGGCGCTTTGAGATAGCAAGCAAGTTGTGGCACCCTGGATCACAGAAAATGTTAGGAGTACAAACTTCACCCGAAATTCTCATATATGCTGTCTAATCCGTAGACCTTTTTGCGTTGCATGTATACCTCTGAGGGATTTCTTTGTTATTTCAATATTGAGTAACAATGAATGTACAATAGGTTTACTCATGCCTACCCAAGCGATACAAAACCACTGCCCTCTGACTCCGCCTTAACGCATAAGGTCTAAAGCTATGCAGGTGCGAGTTACTTAGCAGCCAAGTTGGGTACAATGTTTTGTTTGTTTGGTTCATGGTGGTATAAGCTACCAATACTGATTTTTTCCCCTTCATATTTCCTTTGAGAAAAAAAAACAAAAGGTGGTACGAATAGGCACTGCCAGTCTAGCACTGTCTTTCAGTGGTAATATTTATTTTGTTTCAGGTTAGCTGGGATTTTGTTGTTCTACCCAATATTATCCAACGATTTTGAAGCCACGAAAATACAAATTCAATGATTCGTTTTACCACAAGTGAAAACTAGCTGTAACTTTTAAAAGAAATCTGTAGGATTTATTGCCACGGCGGATAGGGGAGACGGGGGCCATGCCCCTCCAAAAAGTCGATTTAAAAAAAAACAATTAAACTAGAGAAGTAGTGAAGAAAACATGTTTTGAATCGAGACTGTAGTCTACTCATCCTCTTTCCCTCCATGGATTGGTGAAATATTTATAGAAAGAAACAAAGCTGCGTCCGAATCATTGGCAACGGCAGGACATGACGTCGCGGGTTTAGGCCTAAATGCAGGGTTTTGCGCGGCCAGTAATTCGGACACGGCCTTGGCCTTGAAAAGAAAAAGGGGGAACGAGCGCCCCCTAGCGTCAAACGAGGTTCCCTTTTCTCGATTGGTCAGCCGAACCCTATTGCTACGCCCAAGTAAATAGGACAAAAATCCGTCCGCCAAGCTCATGAATAAAAGTTTTACGTTCAAATTGTTCTATATAAGGAAGTCTGAGAGCCATGAAATTGGGAAATTGAAGAAATATGGCAATACACCTCTGGCCCGGACTTGGGGCTTCTAATTCAGTGCATTTTGGGTGCAATCGGGCCCGAAAACGGCGCTATTTAGCCATGTAGTGGAGGGATTTTTTTCTTCTTTAAGCTGGCTACTTTTCCACTTTGGGAAACATCACTCGTTTCAGGGGTCGTCTTCTTTGGGTGAGAATTTCAATTTCAACGTCATCCGTCAACCCATACAAAATTGAAAAGAAAAGGAAAGATGACATGCTGATCATCATATTTCTGTGCAGCCTGAACACCTGTGAGAGTTCTGAGTATTTTTTAAAAAGAATTTTGAAGTATGGGCATTTGTCACTGTTGTCTATGGAAATGTGTGTACTTGGGTGCACCCTATAATCATCCTTAGTGCACCACATGTCAGTCTTTTGCTCCCTCCCCCCAACAAAAAAAAACACCTTTGATTCTGGATACATTAGTTTCCACAAGTCGTCGAGTTCACCTCAGTATTAAAGTTGACTACCGTCTAAAGGGTACCACGAACCCTAGCAGGATGCGCAGCGGAAACCCGTGGGGGTGCCAGGGGTCTGCACCGGAAAATCAAGCTCTACCGACTCGGAAGTTGTGATGAACCAAACAACCCTCCTAGTCCTAGCGACTCAAATGTTGTCTGTAGATACCTGTCAGTATTTTGATGCTCCGAGCAGGCGGAAGTTCACTTTGTTGTCGCCCAAATTCGGAAGGAAGTGAAGCCTTGCCGTCACAGATGTAAGGAAATCACACTGCCAATGGTAACACTTTACCGTGAAGCCATGCAAGGTTATGAAAGTGGGTTGCAGTTGAACTTAATGCTTCAACTGCATCAGATAAAGAATAATGTGACCAAGGTTACTGGAAATTAAAGGGGAACTGAGTTTTTTTTTTTGATGGATGAAACATCAAAAATGGAACTCCAGGAACGCAGGGAGGGGTCACTGCCAAGGCTGAAAGAGAAATGAGTTTGTGCAAAGGCATTTGATTTGTCGCATTTGTAAACTTCGTGCGAATGGCTCATCATAGAGCTGGAGGTGGGCGAGTGGGAGGAGCTTACTTTTGTATGGGTATTTAAGAAGATGGCTCACTCATGCCCCCAATTTTTTTGGTGGGCGTGAGTTTAATTCGGGAGGGTGACTAAGCTGGCTTCACAAGCTTCGAGCCGACAAGGTATACGCGTTGAGTCAAGTGTTTTCTCAATATCTGGGCACAACATGGATACTTCTCTTTGAGATGCACGCAACTGTGCGTTGTTGTTACCTGAAGCCATTTTATGTCCAGAATATTGTCCATACTGTACTTTTAAGTCTCTGTGTGGCTCGCGTCGTTTGTTCTTGTCCACTTAAGCTGAAGATTGACAGAAAACCTCTACTTCAAGGTGCTTGCACTTTTTGCAGTTCATGAATGTTGGATGCAACATATTGTAAACAAGGGGCACTAAACCATTTGAAATTCTTTTTGGAAAGAATGTACCATCCAGACGCTACTTCTTTGGTTGTGTACAAAGTATTTTTTACAAAATTGGAAATGTTTCTCAGTGCCAGAACGGTCTTTTTAACGAATTTGTAATAACTGACCTTCATTGAGATCACATAATGATGAAAAAAAGTGGCATCAAGATGCAACATTATTTCCTTAGTTTTTTTTTCTATGAGCATAAAAATAAATTAGTCAAAACCATTGAAAAACGTCAAGATGTCAAATAGTCCTTTATGGATCTTTTTTTTTTATGCCCAACATTAATATACTCCAAAATCACTCTCCTGCGAAAACATTTAATAAGGCAGCAACAATGAACTGGATATTTATTTTCTAATTAGCAACATTTCATTACACTGTATTTTTACAGTCATCAACTTTGGCGAAATTCCGCACGTGCAGCTGATGTTTCATGACGTCAAATTCGCTTTTGTATATCCGCGTGAACTGGGGTTTTCCTACTATGAGAAATCCACGTAATGAACAAAACAAATCGCAAACATCATCTCAGTGACTTTCCGAACTAAACCATTTAATAATTGGAGCATATTCTGGTAAATTCCATACATCAAATTTTAGTTTCCGAAAGCGGCTGGCTATGCACGTAGCATTTTCTGTTAAGTTAAATATTAGATTATCTGCATGAAATGAAATTTTACATGTATTACCAAATTGTGTGCTTCTATATTGCTTAAATTTCCTGTAATATCTTGCTGCATATAGATAATTTGCAATATTATACGTGACTGCACATTAAAATTGTGTACATGTAGCCAACAGTTACATGTGCATGTACATATACATGTACAATGTACATGTACGTGTACATACAAGTACTTCCCAACGGACGCTGCGCGTTGTACAGTACACGTGTACATGTACATGTACATGTACATTTTGTACATGTACAGTACCGATTAACCTGCCGAGGACACGACCCAGTCATTCATAAATTTCCACCGGAAGCACGCGCGCTGGCTTATTCATAAGTAGGCGGGCCTTACAGTTTGATCGACACTCTCACCACGCCCCCTCACATAGCGCACACCATACAAAACAGTCAATGAACAATTGCCTCATCACAACAGAGTTCATTCACACTACGTGACTCACGGCACATCCCGTAGTCGAACGAAATTGCGTGGAGCGCTATATCTAAAATCGCATCGATAACTGAACGTGGCTAGGCTACGATCGGTTCGCAATTTGATGACGCAGTATGCGTGATGTCTTCATTCCGCTTCAACCCATCACCGCTGGAGGACTGAAATTGTTCGATCTTCTCGCGATATAAAAGTGAGATTTTGTTCTTGGACGCTTCAAAGTCCGATCGGTGTTTGTAAACTCGACATCGTCTTGATAAACTTTTTCTGAACTGTTTAGCTACCAGTATTACCGCAAGTGTGTAGCGGATCACCGCCGCTCATTGAGTATTCTGCGCGGGTTGTTTTATGTGGTTTACAGTGAGGTGTGGTTTGAATATCAATTCAGCAGCGTCTGGCGTATAGAGGAGCTTCCGTCAAGCGGTCGCCAGTCAATTTTTTTTCGGGGTTGGCATTCTTGTTCATAATTATCCCCAACGTGTGGAGGGAAAAAATACCGTACCCATGCCGTGCCAAATGCATATCATGCAGGAAGACCGCCATCTCTCACCGCTGAGTGGTCCGCTGATCAGCAAGGACAATCACAGAGATCGTAACAACCATTATTACAACCCCCTCAAAATGGCCGACTCGGTCGGCGGCGGCAGAAAGCCGGTCTTGAAGGGACCGAGCGGGGAGCGGTCCCTCTCCGAAGCCCTGGCCGATTTCCCCGGCGAGCTGGTCCGGACCGAGAGCCCCAACTTCGTCTGCTCCGTGCTGCCGTCCCACTGGAGATGTAACAAGAGTTTACCCGTGGCTTTCAAAGTGGTGTCTCTGGGAGAAATTAAAGACGGGACCATGGTGTCCATCGCGGCCGGCAACGACGAAAATCATTGCGCCGAGCTTCGGAATGCCTCCGCCGTCATGAAAAACAACGTGGCTAGATTCAACGATCTACGATTTGTCGGCCGATCTGGTAGAGGTATGTTCTTTTCAATTATTTTTTGGTTTAAAACACTCAATTTGTAGAATATTTACATAATTAATAAATTATTCAGGTCAAGCTCACGGGTAACGGTTTATCTGGAGAGTGCGGTTTTGTTCCCGCGGTCAAAACCGCCGCTTGCACCACGTGGTCGTTTTAGCCTAGGCGTGAAGATGACAATAGAACCACGTGCGCGAGTAAAAAAAAATGTACTGCATCATTCATTCAGTGAGGACAAAAAGAAAAGAACCTGGCATTTTCATTGTGTGAACTGTGAAAGAATGTGGCTCCTCAGAAAGTCTCTTGCGTCTGTTTGCCGTGCTCTTTGGTATAACAATCGCGATAAAGCATCTAACAAAAAATCCCACAGCTTTTCAGTTTATCTTGATTGTGTTTATGGTGCTAATGATAAAATACTTAATGGCTACAAGAATTTGTTATCTGATGCTGCATCATCGAGATAGTAGATGAATCATCAAGCGCTCTGTCACGATTTACCTTACGGCTTCTGACTCCAATTGAATGTTTACAAAGGAACATTCCATTTTGAACAATGGGCTGGCATAAGTGACATGACTGGAATATCTCTCTATTATCACACACTTCCGACTATGTATAATCTTCAGATAATTACTGATTGTTCTTTTGTTACGCCGTATGGATAGCAATAATGCAGGCGTGTGTGGGGAGCGTCTTTTGATGACGCCCCCGCATCGCAATGTCATCCGCCGTAAGTGGCGATTTCTCGGAAACCGCCGGGCATGTGACTCAAGAGGTACGGCCGGCCGGCCCAGTTCCGGTCGGTAGTAGTCGGCGGATGTTCGCTGCGTGCCACGGTTGCGAGGTGACGGTGGACACGGAGGTATAACGACCCCCCGTCCTCCTAGGCTAATGAACCCAGTGGGCGTCCCGTGAACAAAAAGACCGACACTGGAGAAGCGGAAATCTACTTGTCTGTTGGAATCCTCAACCCACTTCTTCATCTCATTGTAGGTGATGATACCTTGATATCATCTAACGAGTAATAGGTCCAGTCACGATCCACACACACCCCGCCATAGCCAACTTATTGGTCACTGGGAGCTTTTTTGTGTGTGTTGGAGTAATTTTCATTCACGCGTTCGCGATTGTGTGATTCATTCATAAAAATCGGCTCCAGCTGATTCACTTACTACGAACTCCACTCTATACGCATTCTAATGATGGCCTTGGGTTTAATACTACAATGCACTATACAACGTGTGCTGTTTGATGAACACGTAGGCAACCTACCACGTACCGGTGATTGCGTGCGTTTCCCGGTAATTCGCGCCCACGCTTTGTAACACTTTTAAGTTCATATATCCAAGGCCACCAAATAACACTTGCTATGGTTTCATTGCAGACCGTTAAATTAACGATCGCCGGATAAAGACATGTAACATCCGATTGTAAAATCCTTTAATTTAATATTCAGATTAAATTCTCATTTTATTTTCCTTTTATTCCTATAATTGAAAGACTGGTTTCATTGCAGACAGTTAAATTAACGAACGCATGATAAGACTTGTAAAACTTACATTTTAAATCTTTAATATTAATATTCATTTACTTTTAACCTATATTTGAAAGACTGAGAAAGTACAACTTAAAATCTCCTTACGAAATGTTGTTCCCTTATAATTTATAATTTTAGTTTACAAACTATACGGTTTTGTGGAAATTTCAGCTATAACTCAACAATGAACTGAATAATCTCGGCAGAATAAATTCATCGTATAGGGTTAGCCTATACGGGGGCGGATATGAAAGTGCAGGCACACTTTGAATCGATGTTAGACTGTTAAATCGTCACTAAATGGCGCCAATAAGAGCTTGGTGTGCGTTGGTCACGCATTAACACACTGCGTTGGTCATGTCATAAAACAGTTTGAAAAGAAGCGGCTACATCGTACACAGAATTAAAATGCACCCAAACTAACATGGGGGGGGGGCTCTTTTGTGAAAAGATTTAGAGGAAAGTTTGTTGGACCCGGACTGGATTTTGAAGACGACGACAAAAGGGCACGGTATCCTGACGTACGTAGGTTGGTAACATTGTAGTGTGTCCTTGACAGGAGGTCTACCGAGAAATGAACCATTCTTTCCCGTACATTGTTGAGTTCCAACACGGTAGCAAGTTTACGCTTGGCCTTGTCCAACTTTGATGTACATGTACATTGTACTAAAGTGGATTGGGTGTGCGAACGGTATTGCATCGGCAACAAAAACGTACCTAAGGTTTTTGTACTGTTATCTTGGTACAAATAAAGTTTGTTTGAATTTCGGACGAAAACGAGATTTTAAAAGACTAATGGGATGAATAAAATAGCACAAAAATGAGGAATTTTGATGTGGACAATATCGATGAAACAATGAAAGGAACACCAGACACTGGGAAATCAAAATCTTCAAATCTACTATCTTCTAATCGGATATGTTTTGACCAAAAACTTTAAAATTGAAAAAAAACACAACGCCATAATTTGATAAATTATCTGACCATTGACGGAATTATTTTGGAAACAAAGAAAAGTTCAAAGCACTCGAAAAAAATCGGCAGCATTTCCTATGTAACCGAGAATGGGAAATCCCACAAAGCGCTATACGATCGTATTGATTGATTTTTGTTGTGACCACAGTCATTTTCAGTTTTCTTTTAATTTTCCGAGAAAAGAAAGCGTAGAGAAACAGTGAAACCGAATGTAGTAAAAATCAGTGTTTTTAACTTGTAGATTTGTAAAAATATTGATGTAATTGTTATAGTATCAACTTGAAAGGTTTTTCTTTAAGACGCAAAAGGAACTAACGCAATTACTGTATACAAAACCTCACTGCACGCAAACAAGTTTGTATTAAACGTACACTTTAGTTCATTATTACAAGCAAGTCTGAAAGAACAAAGGACATTTTGTGTCGAAAGCCGGGATTTCAGCGAACTTATGGCCTCCCGGAGTCGGTCTAGACGGAGACCTGTCGCGACACCACGGTGTGGGTGGTGAGTCTCCTTCACACCGCCTGGAATCGGCACTTCTTATACCGGCCGGGAGGTCTGAGACAGCACCCCCACGACATCCCGCCGCGCGCCCGCTGAAGTATGACGTTGCTAGTCGGAGACACGCGACTTTCGCCTAGATTTTGGTTGAATTCGGAAGAAATATTTTAAGTTCTTAAACATATTCGAACTTTTCTAGCATGTTGTGAGAGATTTGAGGTTACCGTGAAGTCAAAACGTAGGTTTTCGATCAATTTTTAAACTGCAATCGTTAAACGTCTAGAAGATGCCAGAACTTCGGGAATTTCGCAAAAATGTTGCCGCGGAGATTAAGAAAAAATAGCAGAATCTATATTTAAAAAGCTGTGATTCGTCATGGTGACTGCTGGATCCTTTTCGTGGACTACAATTCACTCTGTCTTTAAAATCCATAGTTATTTTGTTCCACTTGATTTCACAAAGACTTGTCGGCAAAAGACCGCCAAGCGATGTTGCAGTTGGAGTGCTGTGCGTACGCTTTGTTCTATTTTAACCGAAAACTAAACACAAAGGTTTTGATTTTCAATTTATTCATGACCCTTGAATAACAACAAAAAACGAGAAGAAGAAAAAAGGTCGTTCGCAATTAAGAATCTTGGGTGGGGTTTGTCATTCACCACGTTATGCCCGCTTCATTGACAAATTAAGCAAACCACTCGCGTGCCGATTGTATCAAGTCAAAAAATGCTGGCATGCGCTGCGGTTAGTTCTAAATTAATTCCCGTGAATTAATCCACCCAAAACCGAATGATTAACACGGCCAAGACCAGCGCAGTCAATTCTTTGAACCGCCTCCAACTTTTGTTAGCATAGAACAAAGTAAAAATTGGCAGGTGTGTTGTACAAGTTCGAGGCGTGCAGTACGTGCGGTTAGCGGGGCGAGACCGGCTGGGTTCGACCGATCAGAGCGTCTATCGCCTAGGCCAAGGTCTTCGCGACTCGCTCGCTGCTATCATCGACTTCTTCCACACTCCTCGGAGTATTTTTTATCAGGTTTTGTTTATTTCACAAAGAATCCTTTAAGAAAACAAACCGTGTCTTTGTGTGTGGCAGTCTTGACACGGTAGCCCCATTATTGACGAAGCTTTTGTCAAGTGTGGCCGATTTACTTGAGATTATCCTTGAACCACGGTGTTGCAAACGAGTGATCGGCAACCTCTCTCGGCCGGGCCAATCGCCCCTTTGTCAGCGGACACCCGGTGGAAATGGCCCGCTCGCTGAGGTGTATGTTTTCGCACTTTCTTAATTGGCAGACCCATTTAACAAATCAACGGAGGGAGATCCTTGAACTGAGTTTGGTTGTTTATGTTACAAAAAGGTATAGTGCACTCTTCTGTCGGAAGGAAAAACAAAATTTTACTCAGAAAATTTACAAGTTACCAGCAACAATAATGGGAGGAAAATAAAAAACGACTGCACAAAAGTTGTTACTCTTCGAAAACAAAAACATAATTATGATCTACTTTGATCTAAGAAGTTGAACATCTAAAACACAAAACTTTGTAAAACCAAGAACGATTATGGTTCAACCTGTACAGTTTTCTGTCGCAAAATTTCGTTTTTGAGCTAAATTTACCAATTTGTCACTACAACTTTCAGCAGCCACTTTTTGATACCTTGTGTAGCGAGAAACCCTTTCGGGCTTAATTAATCATTATGGAAAGAACGGAGGTTAAACCTCGAGCTAGACATTGCTAATTACATCTTGTGGGTTGTTTTGGCGTGGTTTCTTAATTTAAGAACTCGTGGAGGAGTTTGGTATAAACGACGCGCCGTGCAGCGGGCAGGACAAATTCTTTTCCCCCGCACACAGCACGTTGTCTAGACTTTTCAAATTAGGTCGCACGACCGTCGTAGTCATCCCCACCCATCGATCGTTCTCAGAACCACGGCAAAAACACCCAGGAATACTCTCATTTACTCAAATTTAAGACCCCATCCTCTCGGAAGTTATGAATTTTTAAAACGAGAATACATATTTTGTTAAATAAAGAGTAAAACGGGTACGATTAATTGCCTGGTCGTTTTATACAAAAAGTGCTTTACGTTGGCGTGGATGTTTTTGTGGAAAAGTTGAAAATTATGCTGGGTGTTAGCGATACCATCTCGACTTCGTATTGATAGAATTTTTTGGAAGAAGTAATATTGTTACAAACCGCATTCAAACCCAGTCGACTGGAACTTAATTTTGTTTTATTGCGAATGGCAGGTTTTCGGGCAGGGAGTGGGGGAAATTAATCCAAACTGGTTGGCAAGACAGAAATGAAATGTGAGAAAATGCCGGACGACATTAGCTTGCGCTGCGCGGATGTTACTTTTGCGGCAAAATGAGTTCTACCCTATTAAACTGAAGTTGGGAAAAGAACTGCCTTGAAAGGTGTATCACTGCATTTACTTGGATTAAAGATGGTACTGGTAATAAACACCTCGTGAAATTATTCGGTCTGGCTTGCTGTGTCATTTGGAAGAAATCAAGAAATGTATAAATGATTTCAAACGATCGGTTATTGATTGATCTTTGGAAATACAGAGTTATTCTGACGAAATGTATTTCGTGATCAAAAGATTGTACGTGGTTTTTACTTTTTCTCGAAAAGTGTACTATCCACTGAGATGAAACTTCAACAAGTTAGGTTTTAAACATTCTTCTTTTGGATTTTGAGTGGTGTTATAACTTATTATTGGAAACGAACAACATGCATGAAGTGCAAATGATCCTAAATGCCTTTAAGAAATCACAAAAGTAGCCTGCTGTGACCATAGAATTCCTTGCTGCAGTGACTGACGATGGTCAGTGTCTTTGTTCTAGAAAACCGTCAATCACGACCAAGGCTGTACAAACTACTGTTGCATTTTCGTCACCCTTTCGTCCATCAGTTTTTATGGACTAACCCGGGGCTATTTTTCCACATCTTGTATTACTTCTGTATGTATAGCCTCAACATCCTCAAGTTCCTCTAATTATTTTGGTCAACTTGTTTGACCGTAGTTCCTTGCTCTATGGTTGGTTTTTCGCCACGAGGAACGGCCTTTGGACTTGAACAATCGTTTATCAGAGGATTTTACGGTACACACCTGTGCATCCTGTGTTTTGTGTTGACATTTTTTTTGGTACACATTTTTACGAGGTTGTGTGATCGCTGGCTATTTGCGGGATTAGAATAGATTGCGTTGATTGTTGCTGTAAAAAAAGTTCGAAGGCCTCATGGACTTAGCTGTTTACAAACATTGCTCCGCATGGCCAGGTGTTTTTTAAAGGGCAAGGAAGTCGGCAGCGCTGATAATTATCTGTAACTCCACTTAAAACAGTTGGAGTCCGATTTGGCAAATGGGCAGACGATAGGAAAATTACACAAAGGATTCTGCCCAGTTTTCCTAATTGTCGTGATGAGTTTGTAGAGGAACCAAGTTGATTTTAAGATGGAGATATTGAAGGCATACAGATCATTTGCATTTATCCAAAAAGTAGCCTACGGAATTATTATGAGAAAGCTTACTTGGCTAAATATCGCACAGGTACTAAACACCTCACGAAATTATTCCGTCTGGCTTGTTGTTATTTAAAAGGTATCAAGAAATGCATAGGTGATTTCCAACGATATTATTCAATAGACTGATTTTTGAAATAGTGCTGTTGACGAAATTGTGTTTCGTGATCAAAAAGTCGTTGACGGTTTTTCACTGTTTTTCTTGAAAGTGTACTATCCACTGAGCTGAAACGTCAATATGTTAGGTTTTGAACATTCTTGTTTGAATTTTGCGTGTTGTTATTCGAAATGGACAAAATGCATGAAAAGCAAATGATTCTATGCCTTGAAAGGACTCAGAGTGGCCTAACGATCATCAATAAAATGATTTGACTGGGCTGAATTGAATCTGCAATGTACATGTATGTGGTAAAAAGTGTGACCAAAATGGCTGTGAAAAGTGTGACAAAAATAGTCTAAAAAGTCTCATTTCTGCTTCAGTCACACTCCATGTACACTTTAAAGTTCCAAAGATCATTCAGAAAAGTTCCACTAGGTCGGATTATGAAATCCAGAATCTTCTTTCATAATGCTGGCATTTTGGTACAATGCCAAGTTCTCTTGCGTAGACTTAATTTCTTCGGTTTTATCAATAAATAAATACTGATAAGTTCATGAAAAATTGCATTTAAGATAATCACTGTTGATAAAAAAGCTAGAGATATTCTCGGTTAATTTTAGGCTTTGCCATTATTATCTGAATTTGACATAACACATCCATATAATGTCAATATTGTTTAACAATATTATATATTGCATAAGGAAATCAAGGTTTCAGCTCAGTTTTTTTTTTAGAAAACAGTGAAAACTCTTTCATAACTTGTTTTACCAAGAAAACAGGAAATGAAATTGTTGAACAAGTTTACAACCATCGCCAATTAAATACTTTGATTGAAGGATTTGATTTTTTTGGACATTTGTTCAATTTTTTCTTTAAATTTCCACAAATGACGTCCACAATATTTTCAAGTATTCAATTTTTGGTTAATATTTCAGCAAGTTGACTTGTAAAACATTCCACCAGCCTTTAATATACCTAAAAGTTGACCTCAAACATCTAGCCAGTGGTCACTTCAACCTTTTATTGATAACAACACATCATGCATGTCCACTATGTACATAAGGTCAGTTGGGGGCTTGTTACCATGTGAACTTGACTGGTCCTGCTTGACCAATCAGCTGCTACGATTGACCCTTTTGTTTTGGGCCGGTCTGGTGGCCGGGCTTGACCACAAGACCACAAATGTGGCCATCTTGGCTAATGAAGTGTTGGGGTTGGTCAAGCATTTGTAAAGTGCCCGTAATTACTACTGGAAACAACTAAGTGTAAATATAGCATGGTGTGGATGGACAAAAGTGGCTTTCTAAAACGATTTTTTTCCGAAATTGAAAATTGTCTGTTTGTCACATGAAATTAATTTTGCAGGGAAAAAATAGATTCCTCTCTTGAACATGTAACTTCCAAGTTAGGCTTTGTTTTCTAATTATAGTAAGTAATTTTAGTAAAAGTTGAAAACAATTTGATCACTTAAAATCAGCAGCCAATGTTTTTGTTTTTTTCATATTGTTTCACAGAAACATCTTAACAAATTTATTATTCAGGCCAATCTTGTAGACTGTATTTAGTTCCATGTGTGGACTAAAATATGTGTTGTGTAGTCATGTTTTTAACCTTGCATTTTTCGTTTGTGATAATTGTAATATCAAACACCAAAAACCATTGCCAACAGGTGAAGTTTTCTAAATTACAAGAAATTACCCGTTTTCACTACAAACCGACCCAGTACCTGTGTACGGAGTCTCAATTTACTCAAAGTCTGCCGGGGAGTGCTGGTACATGCATCAATGTCGCTAGAGCGAGGGAAAAAAGACACCCTCGCAGTGCATGCAGTGGGTCCAAAGGCTATTTACTAATGTACATGTAGTTGTCTGGGAATTGTGATATGTGGCTCATTACAGAAGAAAGAGAAGAAGCAAACAAACTAGAGTTTTGTCCAAAAGAAATGTTAGGAGGTGTTATGACACGATGTCTTGAATTGGGGGGGGGGGAGTGGGGCTGTAGTTTCTCAGTCTCAGCTTGGTGACAGACAGACACAGAGACCCATAGACGGAGCCTGTGGGGACACACCTTCACAACCACTCCTACTGTCCACAGACCTAAAGGCTGGGCCTGGTAGCATACCTTCTGTGACCCTGTGTAACATTGCAAGGGTGCAGGGGGTGTATTACTCTAATGGAGTAAAGAAGTAATGGGATTTCTGACGTTCACTTGGTAGAAATTGTGCAAGTTTCGTGTTTGAATGAAAACTTCTTGCCCACAACATTTTTTTGTGCGAATAAGTCTTGTTTATGGCATTTCAAATGTCAATATTCACACTACTATAATTGTATTTGTAAATTCCTCTAAACTGCAACCTCGAAGTAAACTTTGGAAAAAAAGAAAGACTTTTAGTTAAGAATTAGTGAAATTAACCAATAAATATCAGAAATTAAGTAATAATCTGTCCAACCTTCAATTTTTCACAAATACCATATTAGATTAAATACTACACAGCAAAGTCCGCAATAAGTCTGCATTCGCAAAGATACTACTAAATCTATAGAAATGTTGTTTAGTTTTAGTCTTAGTTTTGATTTTTTTTTTTTTTACAATTTTGCTCAGTCAGAATGACTTGTAATTTAGAGGATGAAATATATTGCGTCACAAATAAATGTCTTTGTTGAGTAACCTCTTGCAACATTCCAGTGTGCTCGTGTTACAAAAGGCAACGACAAAGCGAACAGGAAAACAACACTTGCAGTTGATGTAATCCTTCATAAAGGGATTTTTTTATGCGGGAAACTATACCCAGAAACGACCAGGAACTGAACTTGTTAACAACGTTAACAAATGAAGTGACCTATCGCAACGTCCTTTTTGAAAACTTGCAGGTAATTCGGAGGGGGAACCCCAAGTTCTTTGTACAGATAGCAGAGTTCAAAGGGCCGCGAAAGATTTCCTTAATACTCTTTGTGATAACCGCCGTCTATATATTTCCTTTTTCTGTGGTTAAATTATCTAAAAAAAAAAAAATACAAAAATTAAAAACCAAACAAATAACAACATTACTAGACATACAAAATATACAAACTGGCATTAAAAAAAAATTGTACAGACCTGTTACAATGAACATTTGTGCTCGAACGATGCTGAGTGTTTTGAGAAATATGCAAATTTTCCTATTTGGCCTTAAAATTTAGTGGACCCTCTAGCATTTTTCTGCAGTTTTATTGGTGAATAAAATAATATTCTAAAGCCCAAACCTTTAGTTACACCAACTCATACTATGTTTGCAAATTCCTACCTCTAGGAATGTTTAAAATCTCTATTTTTCAACAAAAATACAGCTTCAATTCATACCTCACATGTAATGAGTAATCTGTACATATACATTCATACTGTACATATATATGTGTAAACTTGGACAGTATTTCTGACTAACATTCTTGTACGCAAAGCTTTTCCATAATTTCTTTTAAAAATATTCACCAAAGAAACAGCTTTTAAATTTAATAGTCGCCAGTCCAGTCAGGACTTTTATCCCTCTTTGATAAAATAGAGTAATTATTCCCGGTCCACAGCCCACAAAAGCCCAACCTTCAGCCACGGACAAGCAACCCTCCGATTGGTCAGCCCAAAATGCAGGTCACGGCTGCCTTTCCGAGAAAAAGGGCCCAAAATATGCATAGAATTTCTTACTTGTTTCATTGGGAGTTGGAGGGGGGCGGCATGCCCTGGGGGCTCGTTTCGGGGGCCCTGCTGCTTAAATGTTTGCGGTGAAAAGTGATTCTAGCTCCGGAAGTTTACTCGCGCTGGCCCCTCTCTGCATAATGGATTGGGCAGTGATGGCCTGCAACACAGACATATAAGGAAAGAATGACAGTTGAACTTTCAAAAATACAAAAAAAAATGTAATTTTTTTCTGTTTCAAAGACTTTTTCTGACAAAATACACGAATTGGCACTGGTACTCTAGTTCAGTGGATTTTTTGCTTTTTCGCTCGGCAATTATTTTCAGCTTGTAAACTCCATGATTTTGGTCCTATTAGGTAAATGTGGAAATCGTTTAACTCTAACCTTCCCAACTCCATCAAAATCCATCCCTCCATTTTGGAGATTTTGGTAGGCAAGCCCCGAGTATCAAGTCCATCAAAATCCACCTATAGTAGTGGTAGTCTTGTGGTGGATTTCAGCAGATTTGGTCCTAAAATATATGAAGCAGGGTCCGTGATGGATTTTGGCGGACTTAGTCCAGTACTTTCATTAATAGTAAAAGACACTAGGGAGTAAGGTTTCAGACTTAAAAAAGCAGAGGCCACATGAAAAGTTGTGATGGATTAATACAGTTTTGTAATGTTATCATAAAATGCTCCGACAACCCTTTTTAAAGGTTAGCATGGCAATTAATTTTTTGCCGATGTTGTTTTTCATCATGTCACATGGATACAGTAATAGTGGTTTCCATGGAAAACCTAAGCTGCCATTAGATTTTTAAACATTTTTTGTCCGTATACAGTAGATCACCCAGACAGACCACAAACTTTTCAAGAATGTGGAGTCTGCACCCCAGCAAGGGGGCTTTATGAGCTCCGGAACTTAAAAAAAAAAAAGAAGAGCTATATTTAGCCAATTTTGACAGCTTGAAAAGAAGAAATAGTTGATGTTTTCCCTTCAAATGACATTGTCATGGTGAAGTGGGATAAATTTGAACAGAATTAGGCATGGGATATTATTTTAATATAAAAAGCAAAAATGGAAATTTGTATGTAAAGCATGAAACTAAATTTGAAAAACAGAAAGATTAAACAAAATATTGTTGGCATTTTGTTGGAAACTGTCCTGATTCTAATAAATTCCAACACTATGCTGAAACACTGGCAGGACTGTATCATACTAAATCCATCAAGTTCTTGCAAAATCTGATGTTAGATTGGTGGGGTTTAGTGTCAAAGGCCAAATTAAAAAGGAAAATTGGGTTTCGTGTCCGACTTTTCCAATTACTGACCCTTTGTGTCCTTTCTATCAGATTTTTGAATCTACAGCTACAATTTTGCTAGAAGCAAATATGAAGACTAAATATCTTGGAAACGTATAATTAAAAAAAAACCCAAGAAGCCAGCAGGAAAAGAAGCGGCCGGGGACAAGAAACTAGTTATTTTTTTTTTACTTGGCCTTATATAAACTTACCTAAACTGTTTATGTGCAACTCCTAAATATGAAACCTGCAGTAACAAAACACACAGAATAAACACAGAACAAGTTATTTAATTGCTGTTTATCGATACTTTCGGTTTTTATTAATGACCTTTTTTTTCTCTTGTTGCAGGGAAGAGTCTGACGTTATCCATTATCATTGCGACCAACCCACCTCAGGTTGCTACCTACAACCGTGCAATAAAAGTTACCGTCGATGGACCCAGAGAACCAAGAAGTAAGTACATCTACATTTTTTTTCAGCAAAGAATGACAGAGAACCAAATAAAGTAATAAATATTTTATTCCACATGTTTCTTAAGGCTGCGCATAATTTGGTTACACCTCTGTGTTCCGACACCCCTATGTTCGGACTGCACATATTCCTAACCCTAACCCTAAATATGATCTTTCTATTCTACGCTTGGCAGACAACCATATTAACTAGAAAACTTTGAAGCAAGTTGGGAATCCCTGGAAAATATTTCCATGAAAACAATTTCCAGTTTTGTTTCTGCAAATCGGATATCGGGTCTGGAGTACAGAAAGCGAACATTATGAATGGAGCCTTGCACAAATTGCTCAATTTTCATCTCAATGGTTGACTTCCGGATTGTGCCTTGGCGCGTGTGGGTTTTACAGGAATTTTCGCACTATAGGTACAAAGCCCTGCAGTTCTAAATATACAGACCAAGGGGATTCCTAACATTCGTGAATTTGAACTTGTGAAATTAGACCAGTCATAAAGAAAACCACAAACTTTGTAGCTTTTTGTATTTCCACTTAATAGTCGTAAGGAAAGTACCCTACTGTGCGATTATTCAAAGCGGGCGGTAGCGAAGACAACTGATAAGCAATACCAACTTGCAAAAAATACTTTCACTTTCCATTCAACAGCCCGAAAAAATTAGCAGTGCAAGTAGAATGACAGGAAGGCCGTTGGCTGTTGTTCCAATGCATTTTTTGCCCCCCCCCCCAAGGAAAATCCCTGGTAGGATTTTAACTCGGAATTGTAGTGAATTAAAGACATGGGTTTTTGGTTTAGTTTGGTAAGAAATAACATTAACAAAGACAACTCTAATTTAGGAATCACAAAGTTGCAGGAAGAATATTAAAGATGCGTTTCCCATGCTATTTTCGAGTTTCACCTCGAAAAACAGATTTGTTTTTCAATTGCTATTTTTCAAGAGATATTAAAGTTGGTCACTTTTATGAGACATCGAATGAAACAAATCCACCAATGTTTAGGTATTGAATTATTTTGACATATATTTCAGCTCTTGCAGGGCGTGTTCATTTGTGCACAAAATGAAAGTCCTTTTTCAGAGGGGGTTGCTGGCTATCAGAAGCGAAATAAAGTAGTTATTTTTCCGTTAAAACAAAACAAACAAATTGAAAATTTATTAGGGGAAAAAAATCAATTTTTTGAAGAGCACAGGGTATACATCTTTAAGGGGAGAATGCATCTTTGAAGGGCAAATGCAACTTAAATTTCGCTTTGGTCCAAAAATGACACGTTTTCCTTTAATCTGAATGAAATAGTACTTAAGTTACAAAAAATTATCCAACAGGGTGAATTTTTTTCTTTCTCCTTTTACCCACAAAACCACAAGTAATGCTGAAGGACAACTGTGGTCTGTGTTGTGACAAAAAAAAGGGTGACTAGCCGGTCTGGTCTAGTTGTTTTCCCGCCATTTTTCAGGGTGATTCATCTCATTGGTGCATATTTAAGAGATTTGTCACCTGGTGTGCATTGCGACATAACCAACTCAAGTTTTAACATATCATCTATCAACCCTGAACTAAGCAGAGCAGTGGCTGGTTTGGAGATTATTGAGATTATCATTAAAATTGATTATCGCTCATTTAGATACAGGAATTGCCATTCACTGTAATGGGGCTAAATTATGACAACGATTGTATGTGAATGATTATTAATGTCATCCAAATGTATACATAGTCATAAACCTGAATTGGCGGAATTTCTTTTAAATCAAAAATGGAGTTTGTTCAACAGTGTACATGACTTAATGGAATCCACCACTGACGCACTGGTTGACATTCATGGACATTATGACTTATTTGACAAAAAGCAGTACAGGAAGCTAGGCAAAATCAATCGGATACCCCTAGCACTGCTTCAAGCTTTCAGGCCCAAGTCCATCATACTCCATCAATATTTAGGCACACCGGGCCTACTGGACCAAGTCCCCCCAAATCCACCAAAAATGGGGGATGGATTTGATGGAGTTGGGAAGTTAGGGTTACAAGTTGGTTTTGTACCAGAAAAATCTAGGTCTTTAGAAAGAAAAAGAAGGTGTTGGTGGGCTGGGGTTGAAACTTAATTGCTTAGAAAAAGAAGGACATTCTGTGATTCTCAGGAATTACTCCAAAATACTCTTCACCGCAAAGTCATATTTTTGTTTAGAACACTCACACTGCTCATTGTGACATTCACATCTATAAAATATTCTACAAAATGAGCATAAAAGGGGCTCACTTATTGCATGTGCAGTTTTATTAGGGTAAGCCACGTCTGCCCTGGGGGAACCACTCCCCTAAAATTACACATAAAATCAGCTGGGATATAGCCACTACAAATAACCCAATTCACTGTAACTCCCTGAATGATTGATTTTTATTCCATATGCCCCTCGATCCGTGCCTGTACACCCGATGGTGAGCAATGGTGATTCACACTTCGCGGTGCGTCGGACAGTTTTCTATTTCAGTAGCTGGACGGTCTAAATTTACCGGGGGGGTGTTGATGCTATAAATGACACTGGGCGATGTATAAGGGGCACCCCCGTGATTGTGAGTCACTATGTGAATGTTACTCATTCACGTGTCGGAATGCTCGGCCCTACTATACTCTCCAGTGAACCAGGGCGGTTCAGGTTTTTAACTTGGTTTTTTTTTATATGAGGGGAGAGGGGGTGTGGAAGGCAAATTCAATTTCAAAATGTCGCCAACATTCCTAATGGTTTTGGAGAGGATAATCTTCATGTGCGCAAAAATTTTACAAAAAAAGAAAATCGTTGGAATTCACATAATTGATGGTCATTAGTGATTAAAAATGTCAACATTTTGAAGAAAGAATATTGACTGAGCGGGGTTTGAACCTGCAACCTCCAGAATACCGTAACAGTGCTCAACCAACTGAGCTATCCAGCCCAAATTTGTCAGTGACTTCATTATTTTTGGGAAGTTGTACACTACAATAATGGCAAATAAACTGTCAATGCAGCGATTAACTCGTGGCCTAAATAAAGTTATGAACTTTCACGGTGTGTGCAGTTTGAAGAATTTTCTGAATTAGGTTGACTCATAAAAGTGCTTTCCTTTATCTGTTGGATATGTACACTATAAACATCCCCAATTCGTGAACTTAGGCGTATTATATAAATACAAGGTGTGGTTTGTGTTGACAACAAAAAGTCGCGATTGGAAAATAAAAAAACGACCAAAGTTCGACCAAAAACAGTTGGCGGAAGGCTGTTGAAATTAGGTTAAACATACCCAGGTTCGAGATTGGGGGGCAAAGGCAATTTCCGCTAGTGTTGAAGTATTTAGCAAACATTTGAAGCGATTGTGATCAAACAAAAAAGCTGATTCCCCTGTGAGTTGTGCAAGTTTAAATTTTGCAGCCTTATCGCAACGTTGATTTCCGGCGAAGACAATTAGGATAAACATTCAGACACATTATGTGGGGCTCAAGTTCAAAGCAACCGAAAATGTGTGAACTGTTAGAGTATGTCTTTTTAGAATACATTGCTTTGGGAAATTGTAATCATAAGTGATGAAAAGAGAAAGAATGTACTTTTGTTTGAGTTTCATTATTAAAGTTACATTTGTTCATAACGATAGTTAGAAGGCGAGTGTAAGTTACACGTAAAACGTTGCCTTTTATAATAACAACCTAAAACCCTCACTAAGGTAGTACAAAACATTGAATACGTGAGTATACGATCATTATCCGAAAATCTGAATAGCATTTATTTTTTTGATTCAAATATAGGAACATTTGAGCAGTCTCAAGGAAATGATGAAAAATGTCCTCCCCACGGTGTTCTTTTTTTGCGTGTTTTTTTTTTTTTTGCAAACGTTTGTCAAAAGCCACTTTTGTACATTATTTGCGAGATTCCATGAGAAATATCAACTCAGATTTCTTCTTAAAATCGGTCAAATATCAGGCAGTCCGCTACCTGTTCTTTATAATAAGCTCTTTGTCAATTCTTAACGAGCGCAGGCACGCGCAAATCCCGATGGGCGGCCAGCTTAGGCTGATCAAGTTAAACTTGACCATCGCGTTTCAAATATTCGATCAAGTCCAAGTAATATTCCAATGCTAAATTATTCAGATATGCACAGCCCTAGTACAGGATGGGTAAATTGGTTTAACTGGTATCCACTTATGGTTCACCGGTGTCCAAATGGGTAGTGTTAAGATGAAAACATCTTAGTTAGATTACTTAGATAGCCTAGACTGTGATTTCGGTGCTTGAGATGAGTCGAAGTCGTGATTTCAGGAAAGGAAGAAGTGAGATGCTGAAACTGGGCCTACACCATGCTTGACCTCCTTCATGACTAGAATGGGTAATAAGTCTAGCGAAAAAAGAAAGAAAGCGTGTCACGTTGATGCCTCCTCCTGCATCAGCAGGGGAAGAAAGTTTGTCGACCTGGTGATGATGCGATCCCAACCGCAATCGTTGATGGAGAAAAAAGAATGGGGGTATGATGAGTGTCAGTTTCAGTGATGCCTGGGGACAGATGACTAAAAAGCGTCTTAGAAGAGAACATGAGAGAGTTCAATGGATTTTCTAGGGCTATTTCTGCAGTGATAGACTTCAGAGATCTTCTTCAGGAAATTTGTGAAAATGTTCCAGGGCCTACGGGTTTATCTTTTGTTTTCCGTGGGAACATCTTTCATGGGTGGTGGGATGAAAAGTTGTGGCTCATTGAAGGAATATTTGCATATTTATATAGCATCGCTTAATATATAATTCTACATGTTTTAATTTTGGTTTCGAAAAAATATATTTGATTTCAGTTGTACAAAAAACAGCGTATTTTGTAGTCAGCTGGAAAATGAGTGAAAATTTGTCGTTACGAAATGACTCAATTTTTGATTGAATTTCCACATTTTCAAAATCCATCCCAACTTATTTCATCCAAGGTTACACAAATGATTGATAAACTAGATGCAGAAAAAAAATAACCACAAGTGTGGAGAAAAGCATTTGCGCCCCGGAGACATATTGGGAAATCGAGACGGGAATAAAATACAACAATAACCATTATTCCATCACATCTTACTTCCTGTGAGTCATGGGTCATTATCTCAACTCCAACAAGTACTACAAATAAATTAAGGGTTCAGGCCTGGTCAAATGATGTAACTCTCATCACCGACTACCCATGTTAGCCAATCAAAGTCAAGATTCAATCAGTCCCAACCAATCAGGTGCAGCCTTACATACCCACATCCAGTGAGTAATCCTCTGGCCAATTGGAGCGCTGCTTGCATGGTACTTGACCAATCGGATGGCGTGTCTCATGTGGGTTTGGATCTCATTTACATAGCCTGACCTCCTTTCGTGGGTTGGTTTTTCCAAGAAGTGATCAATAGGACAGGAACTTGGCCATCCATATGTGTGCATTTGGTTTTGTGTGAGTAAGTCTCACAAAAGAAAAAGACTTGTGAAAGGCATTTAATTTACTTAAGGGATTTAAAAGATAAGTTGGGAAGTCCATGATGTGAAATTGGCCAATGATTGGATGTGTTGTTACAAATGACAGGAAAACAAATTACGCAACACAGATTGACTCAGATAAAACCTTTACAACAGTCAAAACACACAACCGCTGTCAATGTCTTGTTCCCTTGTCCCTCGTGGCACTGAGCAACACAAATAGAATCACCGGAGTAGCGGCACCAGCCCATGATGATCACAATTGGGAATTCATGCGAAATGATGCAATCTATTAATAACTTAGGTACAGAAGACATTGGCATATTTGTTGTTGGAGTATGATGAATAATAGAAAGAGCAGTTTCCCTTGACAGAGCTAGAATCATCTGTGCGACCAATGACAGATGCTTAATTATTAATTTCACCTTGAGTCTTATCACAAGATTCTAAGAAAAACCCTCTGACTCATCATCCTAAACACAAGACATTATTATGTGATTGATGACTGCCACTTTAACCCCTGAATGTCGTGATACTGAATGGAAACAAGGACGGTTTGATTTGAGAAGAGGATGTATGGACAAGTTCGTTCAACCCATGCACTTAAAGGAGCAGACTGATCGGTCAAAAAAATTCAAGAAGCAACATGAAAAATTAATTAGGATAATGATTCAAATACAGCAGAGGTATTTTGTGCATTCAAGAGTTAAGTTTATACGCATTGATATTTTCCCTGAAAACTGCAAGATTATGTAATCAGGAATTAAGAGCGGCTTTTAAAAAAAAAAGACTTCACCTGAAAAGGTGTAGTACCTGACTGACCACAGGAAGTTTGTGGTCAGGAACAATCTAGGGGGCTTATTAGCTAAACAAAGCCCTGGCCAGACTAGAAAAGAAAAAAAGAAAAAGGCTTGGGCTTTAAGATTAACACTGGTCTCCCCAACACATTACTGAAAATGATCAATGAGATAACACACAAAAAGTGACAGGGGCCCTAATTTGATTGGAAAGGATGGGCCAGGGGTGGGGGATAGTTTTCTTGGAAGTTGTTGCTCCAGAGGGTTGGGTTAATTGTGCTGGAGGCCGATGCACTCTGGCAGATTATGCAGACATGCTGACAGTGGTTCAAGAACAACTACTCATACTTAACGACTTTCTCAGAAATGATTCCCATTTATGTTGTGTTTTTTTGGACTGATTATTCCTCTTTTGACATAACATGTTGATTTTCGCCTCCAATGTCGACTGGCAGCTGATTTTTAATTCATGTACAATTTCTAGTATTGGATTGAAATTTGACTTATTTTCATAATCATTGCTCTTTTGAAATTATTTTGTCAAATTGAAAGCTTTGATGTGCTTTTAATGTTATTTTTTTAATTGTTGATTAAATTTAAGCCACATTTGTTTAGATCTCCAAACCATTATTAATAGATATAAATTAAACAATAATCTTTAATATTTACTTAATATCTTTAACCAAAGATTTTTAATAATCAGCCTTTAATTGACCAGCTTCTAATGGTATTTCCACTCATATTTCATAATGTGCCTGAATGTGCTTTGATTTAGCTATTATCAAAATATGACCGCCACCAAAACAAACCCACATTTTTAACTCTCAGTATCTATCAGGGCGTGTAACTCTAAGTTGACCTAAAAAAGCTGCGAAGTTTGACGAGAATACAGCACCTCCGGTCACCATGTATAGGATCTACAACGTGTGACACATCCAATTTTTAGACGTTTATTTTGTGTCCTGGTTGGGCCCATCCCATCAAGGGCAATAAATGAGTATTTCAAAAGAAAAGAAAGCATTACATTTACAATATAATACAACATGTTGAAAATATTGCGAATTGATGACTATTATAAAATTCAAATGGTTGACTTCAACTACCGTTCAGTTGATCACGCAGATAACAATAGGGTAAGCTCAAAACATGGGAGTCCGTGACTAGACTAGTCGGTGTTTAACCAGTTCGCGCCGGGATTATTATGACACAGGCACAGGATTGTGAACCTCGATGCCAGATGGGTTCAGGCCGTCATCTGCGGGTAGCACACCCTGACATTTCCGGCGAGCAGGTCGCAGACAGATATTTCTGGCCTCACTCGTTGCGTGTTTATCCGTCATCCGTTCCGAATACCGCAAAACCTTGTACATGTATACACGTCATCCGACGTGAACTGGTTAATACCGCGACGTTCATAAAAAAGTGAACGTGGACTGGTGAAACTTGCAAGCTCTATTCCTGATTTTTTTTTTTTCAGCACACGCCTAATTCTTTAGTTTCCGTTCTCTTTCTCTGCCAGGACACAGACCTAAGCTCGAGGAGCCTCGCATGCCTCAGCATCTCCACAACCCCAGTCTGCCTTTCCCCAACCGCATCGGTGAGCTGTCCGGCTTCTCCCCGGCCAAGAGCCAGCCCATGCCCCAGCCTCAGGTCCGAAACATCCGACCACAGGTCCTGAACTCCACCAACAACTATCTGACAGCGGTTACGCAAGGTTGGTCATTAATTCCATTCAGAAAATACCAAATGTTTCAGTTGGATAAAGAATATCACTGAAGGGGGAATTCAAACTTGTGGTCTCAGGAAAATTGTTTCATGCAATTCAAAATCAGTATAGCTGTATCATTTCTCACGCAATCACTGACTAATATTTCAATTTTAGGTTTTGCCCTTCACCGATGTATAAACACTGTATACTCGGTGTGTTACCTCCCAAGTGAAAGTTGGAAAACTGACGTCTGCACTAGAAAGCAGTAGGTCATGGGAGGGGGGAGGGGGACCACACTGAAAAGGGTTGAGGATTTTGTGAATCAAGTAAAGGCATTTTGGAGAATGGACAAAATTGGGGCAGCCAAAAATGGGCTGGAGAGCCCAGCTGTAGAGTTACTAGAGGTTGCAAGTTCAAAACCACTTTTGGTCAGTTTCTGTTCTGCCAAAACTAATCATTATTCTGAAAAGTTTTATTGTCTGGTGCAGGGATTTACTACTTGGGCACTTTCAATCACATGACACCCCCCCCCCCCTGTGTGCATTTAGATGTTCGCACAAAGCCTGTGAATGCAAGACACGTTCAGACTTGCTCTAAGAACTGATTTCTTTTTTTTAAACTTTAATGGAGAACTGTCCCAAGGTAATGAATATCAGTTTTGAGGCCTTTGGTAAATTATGAAACTTGAGATGACTTTACACATCCGCATACTTCTGTGTTAAATTGAACTCAAAGAGAGTCGCACACACATCTGAGGAATTGGTATGCATGGCCACATTGTGCACTATGCATTCAGTTGTATGGCAGATAAAGTTTCATAACACCAAACCCCATGGGTCACATGGCTACAAGTAGTTGCGTTTTGATCGGAATAGCTTGGAAAGTACAGCTTTTGACCTTGGACGTGACAGTATCAAAATATGCCTTTACAAGAAATTGCAAAACTGAACAAATAAAATGGCTGAAAAAAGGAAGATTTGATTTTTGGAAATTTGATTTTCACTAGTGAGATTTGAAATAAGTCAAAATTGAGAGGAACTATGTGATTCGACAGTTTTTGTTAAACCACCTGACAGTATTTGGCTGTCAGTATGACCATGTGACTTTGTTGAAGATCACATGACACTGAATTCTGATTCTCACTAGAATTACTTTAGAATTGAAGTTATCTTCAATTCGTCAATGTAATGTTATCAAGTTTATGCAATTCCAAATAAAAGGGGAAATGCATGCACAGGAAACGGCAGTCTGAATTTCTCGGCAATGGAACCGGTATCCATGCATCGGCTGGTACCCGGTATGTGAACTTCCTGAGCTGAGACGGAGGTCCTTGTTGCATTTAGGTCATTATGAGGTCACGTTTTTTGATTTAAATTTCACATGGGGAGATCGTTGGATTGTACCAGGATCTGGTGTACAGGAACTCACTGGCACCGTTCACAACAAAACCGGGAACATGAAAACATGAATTTCGAAATTGCTTTTCTTGTTTGTTAAGTTTGTTTCCTCAAATAATAATTCAGGTACACATTGGTACCATCTACAACCGTTGCACGTAGTCATAATCTGGCAATGTAAATAACACACTGACAAATACAAGTGTCATTATAACCAAAAAATGACAGGTGCAAAAAATGACATTTAAAGGTCGGTGTTCAACTTTTACGCAAGTTCAAAACATTGTTGTTGTGTTTCCCCAGCATTTTTATAAACGGCAAATTAATTTCAAGCTCAACTTTTCCACGAATTACTGTTATCACAAAAGCATCACGGTGAAAAAGTGCCGTAAAGAAGTGTATTCTTCAATGCTAGTCAATTCAAACATAGAGTTCCCTGGATGTTTTCAACATTCACGAAAATACAAGAAGCATCTAAAAAAAAAAGCCTGTTTACAAAGTTCTGAAACATTTCGAAAATAACTCTACTCTACCCACAAATCCCATGGGTAAGTATTAATATAACAGAAAGGCCCAAAAATACACCTACACGCTTGTTTTCAATCAATCTGAAGCATAATGTGTAAAAAAACACAATAAACCACCAGAAATTCCCCAATGAGCAACTGGGCCAACACAAGATGAACAAAATTTCTATAGACCAAAATCGATGACTGCCGTTTCATGAGCCACGTATATCCCATAAACATGTAATTAACACAACAGGAAATTGCCACAACAAGCTAGACCTAAGCCCCAGTTTTATCGGAGTCTGGTCATAGCAGGCCTTGATTCCTACACGACAAACAAGGATACAGGATATCCTACTTCCTGAAGTCATGAATATCTTCCGAACTCACATCACCTCTCCACATTACAAGAGATAAAAACAACATTTCCTGGAATTGTTTGGGTTTTTTGTCAGTGATTAGGCAATGACATTCTCTCAGATTTAAAAATCATGCAATTTTGGCCGGGGTAAATTTAGTTTGTTTGTTAGAAACTGTCATTCAGGCCTGGGCGAGTAGTGGATTTTCCTACTCGAGAACTCGCAGACGAGTAGTCAAGTTACTCACGAGTAGTTTACTAAATTCCCATAAAAACAGAAAAAAATGGCATAAACATTACTAAAGAAGGAAGTTACTACAAATAAACAGCGTGCAAGACACACCACATTTTTCAGCACTGTTATATTCTTACTAGGCAAAAGTTTGGCTGATTTTAATTGAGCATTTATTTGTTGAGAGTGCAAGTGGAATCCCATGGAAACAGATGGAGGTAGTGATTCCTTTATTGCGGGGGACGTATTAAGACAAAAGACAAGTTTGGCGCAGAAACCGCAAAGTGGTTACTTTTTTCTAAGTCAGCACATGTTTAAAAAAAAATTGCTACTCCTGAGTACCTACTTCTACTCGCGCCAGGATGAGTACTCGAGTAGATGAAAAACCATGAGTCGAACAACGAGTAGCAACCACTACTCCCGAGTACTCGGGATACTCGCCCAGCACTACTGTCATTACAATATATACTATTCCTAGAATTATTTAGTTGGACAAAATTTATCAATCATTATGTACTGGGGAGACACTGTAGATTAAGGAGACATTTCAATGTCTCCCTAATGTCACAACTCCTATTTAGAGGCAGAATGTTACCGTCGCAAATTGGCTAGATCGATTGCTCGTGGTCCAAAACATAAATATACCAACATTTGTGGGGGTAGGATAAGGTAAAATGGGGGTGAGGGGTCATGGACGTTTGAAACTGTTTGTGCACAACCCTATGGGAATGTCTACCGAAGGTCCATTCTCGGTAAAAATAATTATTGTATTTTTTTTTTATTCACTGGCATCCTTTGCATGACAGAGCTACCACAAGCAATTTTTTTGGCAGACAGACACGAAATTTCCAATGAGATGATTCCATTTTGTTTGGTTATCATGCAATCACGCGTTTTCACCAAATTTTTTAACAATAATATGCCGCTGACCCCCAAGATGTAAATCTGACCCCTCAAAATGATGCAGCATGAGACATGTAAAAATAGCAAATTAATATCAACATGGATTCAAAAAATTGAAGATAATTTTGCAGCCCTTCAGCATGATCAACCTTTACAAATTCTCATATTTTTGTTATTCCATTTGAATGAATGCAATATGATGAATCCGTTTACTAGGCTTTCATTTTGTAAGATAGAAATAAACAAGTGCATTCCTACGTAACACGATCGGCACTAAATGAGCAATAAAAACTATTTTAAGACTGCCACGATCCTGCATCAGCAGCATAATGTGTTTGTTTGTGAATTATCCGGATAACTATGTACAAGCCTCATAATAACTCTGTGGTTTCCTTGTCGTGTCGGGCAACCAAAACAGGATCAATGAATACTGAGCATGGCGCACGTACCGGTACAACGCTGGCCGATAGTATTTAGGAAATGAATTTTAAGATAAGTGTTTGTTGGTCTGAGTAATATCCTTAAATTAGTAGCAGTTACGGTGCTTGTTTTGTTGTACTTACTGACTGACTGAAGGTTCATTGTTGCCTTATATGTATATGAATTTGGTAACTGTTGATGTAAGGGGAAATCCCTACATTCGTGCATCCCAAATATAAACTGGAACCAAAATGTAGCCATGGGTGTAACAGGAATTTTAAAAGTATGATTGTAGCTTAAAAATTAACTATTGTGTGTTTTAATTTCAACTTTTCACGGTTAAATATTTGTATAAGACTTCATTAAATTAGGGTGGATTTTTTTTTGGGGGGTGTGAAATTCAATGTTTAATAAGGTCAAAGAACTTTGTGCTGGCAAAGTTCAACCAACTTTACTGAAAAATCTGCGATTAGGTCAGTCTTTTTAGTTTCATTACCTTCAATTTGGGAAAGATTTGTTTTATCCAATTTTTTTTCTCCTGTAATTGGATTAATCTTTGCAAAGGTTTACAGTGAAAAACAAAACAAAAAAAACATCTTTTCTTCAAGATCTCATTTTGAAAATTTTACAAATCACTTCAAAAATTAATTTCTTGTGGAGAGTGAGATTGTACTCATGCGAGTTCATCTAGAGGACAGGCATTACGCTCTAATGAGGGAACAAAATGTCAGAGACGGGCATTTAGCCTCGTCTAGGAAAATCAGGATTAAATCTCATTATTTCCGCAACTGACTTGGCCGCATTTCGGAGTAATTCAATCTGCCTTCTTCAAAACGGCCGTGCACAATTAACTGGCATCATCTCGGCAAAAGCTGCATTGCTGTATTGTTTGATTTGCTACTTAGACGAACCGTTTTCAGTTCTAAAATTAATTTCCTTTTTTGGCGAGAAATTTTCAGCTCTGTTTAAAAACCTCTCTTATCCGGACTGTTGTTAATAACAGAATTTGCCTTGAAGCGTTATTTTGGCCATCATTGTCCGGGCTCAATCGTCGGTTTATAATAAATCTGACAGGCCAGGGCTATTCGCTTGGACAATTCAAGGTCAGGTCAAATCCTCCGCTCGCTGACCGACCCAGTTTTCAGGCCCTGTGTCCAGAATCTTCTGAACTTCTGACCCTGAAAATGGCCATAGGTTTTTTCCTTCTTCTTGTGAATGGTCAGACGCTCATGGCTGGTCAGTTGTATGACACGCTGTCGTCGCCTCTAGAAAAACACCCTCATTATAGGGAAGAAGGGTTGAATAGGGCTAATGTATGCGGGAAATGCCAGCCATTTGGGGACAGGATGTATTCAAAGTAGACACAAAAGCAAGTTGTTATTTCAGCCATTTCAATTGCTTTCCCTATCTATTTTGTCCCTGCAGTACATCTTAAATAATAAATAATAATTTATACATTGTACATTTACATTGAGCGAATTCCATATGAATATGATCAAATGCACATCACAATTACTATCCCTGTTCATCAGGAATGAGACCATTTTTTCGGCAGCAGCTCGCGATCACCGCAATTTGGTCTCTACCTTCACAGGTAACCATATATACTCCTGGGTGGAAAGAGGCAATCGTAGTAAAGTGCCTTGCCCAAGCACACAAGCCCCATGATCCCTGTCAGGGTTTGAACCCATTTGCCATAGCACACGAGTCAAACACCGTAACCATTGGACCACAGCACCCCACTGATTAAATCTTATGTAGTACATTTCTTTTTTAGTGATTTTTTTAATTTTTAAGTTGTAAATTTTTTAATCAAAGATTTAGCAGGTTTTTGATGCAAAAACACAAATGGACAATATACTTGGATATTACTTCAGGGGGAGGGGGTATTTCTGAATAAGAAACATTACTGGGGGGGGGGGGCTGCTCTGATTAAGAAATGTATTTCCTCCTCTAGAATTTCAATATCTGTTTCAAATTAAATTCTTGAAGGGTATTGGACTGATGTTGACATGGCCCCTCAGGCTGTTGCCATTCCACAGGGTGGGCTGAGGCCAAGGTTATGCTGACAACATAAATCTATGCAAAGGAGTAATTCAGGATATCACACCTTCTGTACCCTCTGAGAAAAAAAACGGCCATATTTGGAAGGCTAAGGGTTGAATAGAGAATCTTGGTAATTGGCCCTTCTTTTTATGGAGGGGGTGTTTGATAAATGCAATTATTTACTATTTCTGGCCCGTTTGCAATAATTCATTTAAGTATTTTATATGGATGGTCAAATGAGTTAAAATATTCTGTAATTTAAAGAATGAAAGTATTTGTGAGTCATTAAAATTAAGCTCGAATACAAAGAAAAAAATTGCCAAAATAGAGATGAAAAAGAGAACACAAACCGTAAACTGTCCTCACCACAAACAAGAAAATTCCAAAACCCCAAAACGAATAACCCAACAATTGCATACCCTAGCTTTGCGATACAAAGGATAAGTTATGACTAGGCTTCAAGGCTTATACTGAGTACGGCCGCAGGCAATGAAGTAAATTGCCTATAATTGACAAAAACAGGTGAAATCCATTCACAGTATCTTGCACTGTATTTATATATTTCAAAATGAAAGTGTTTTGCTCCCCACATTTGACTTCCTTTACACACGTGCACACGGTTGTTTATATTTCTTGGAGATTGGCCAGAAAAAGAAACCGTTAAAGTTTGTGCACCTACCAGTTTTTCATTTAGTGTAATTTCGTCAGGCCTTGTTGCATGTTGTAAATGTACAGTCATTTAGTCATGCAGAAAATCTATTGTGTTTTTTTTCTCACAAACTGCAACAAGTATAGAATTTTTGAACTTGTATCTGGCTTTGCGCATCATAATTTATTCACAATTTGACAAAAAGGACAAACAGATGTCATATCCATTTTTATCCGTTAGGCATATAAAAAGCATGTGACAATGCCGTCTTCTTGAATTTTTTTTCTGCGTCAGTGAAAAAGAAAGAAATTGAGAACAATGACCTATTGTAAACTGAGAGGATATGTTGAAATCGTTCAAGCCGTGGTCAGTCAGTCATACACTGGTGACTCACTCAATTTTTTTTTTTTTTTGTGTGGGGTTTTATTATGTCATGCCATTCCGATGAAGTTTATACATGTCATAATTTTATTGGGATACAGCAAGGTCATACTCCATCAGCTGCTATGGTAATTTACTTGGCAGCTGACGACAAGCAAAAGGTCATATTCTCTCACTGGGTGGTCGCATTAACATTTTTTTTTACCCTACAAAAATTACCCACATTGACGTCAGCGAAGGGCAAAACCTAATATTGATTAGACCCAAATTGACTTGAACACACCAATGCAAATAATACCATTTCACAAAATTTCTACAAAATACATATTATTGACAAACATATCTTAAAAACGAAATTTACAAAACATCTTAAATTCACTCACAATCTGGATTTAACACATGTAGTTCGTGTCCACTAGCCTTCTTATAAAGCCAGCTTTATGTTCCCCTCATAAAGGCTCACGCCAACTACACGAAGCATTGTTTGGAGCCACACATTTCTGTTTTGGCAGAGAATGAAAGTTGGCAGCTATAGTTCTGAACGTTAAGCTGACAAACTTTGGCCATTGTATGCAAAACGTCCAGCCGGCTTGCCCCAGCCTAGACTGTTTGCCACGCACGTCTTTCAAATCTAGCTTTTTCCGAGCCAAGTTTTTTGGCCATCGACTAATATATGTTTGTATAAAACTTGAAAACAATTTGTATGTCAACAAAAGCGCTAGTCATGATCACTGTGCCGTGCTACCCCCCCCCCCCCCAGTTTTTAGGAAGATTGCCAGTTCTTTTGTAACATAAATTGCAGTTGGTGATTTCACAATCACAATGGTGAAGGCCAGAGTCCATAAAGGCACAATGCTGACCCGATTTTTTTGGGTAAATAAAGGGATTTTATAACCCTCTTTCATTTTCAACCTCATGCAATGTTTGCAGAGAAACTTGAGATGCTTTAGAAGTAATGATCTTTTTTTTGTGACTTGTGATGTTGCAAGAACTTCACAAAATTGCACACAGGAGCCAGTCAGTCGCACTGCCAAATTTGGATGAAGCCCATTGTGTTTGGGTGGGTGTGTATGTGAAGGGGGGGGGGGGGTGGAGCTACATTTACGCTCCAAGAAGTTCAGGTTTTGGTAAACACTTACCTAAAAATTAAAAGTCTTTCCTTTAATATTTATATGCAACTACTTTTGTGCAATTTGCCTGTGAATAGGATAATAGCATTTTGCTTACTTTGTTACTTGCTTTAAATACATGTTTACTTTGAGTTGTAATATGATGATTGACATTTTTGCCTTTTCTTTGTCTAATCCACAGATAACCAGCAGCAGCAGCAACAGCAGCAGGATGCCATAGCATTGAATCGTCCCTCCTCCACTTCATGGCCCTACTCCTACCAGACCGCAGGGTTCTTCACCCCTCAGCCCCAAGCCACTACGGCCCTCCCAGCCATCAGCCCGACCCGGACCACCGCGGCCGACCTGAAGATGGACACCATGGACGGCATGGGGCAGCTCACACAGCTCACCTCGGTCACCAGCGCCGAGAACTCCCTGAGCCACATGCTGGGGGTATCGGCTAACCCGCGCAGTGTGAGCAACGACCCACGGTTCATCTACCCAAACTGCGTGACGTCGGGATTCCCTTCCTCGTCCGTTCTCTCGCCCAGCATCGATTCCACTCGCTTCCTCCCCATGACACCCAGCGCGTTCCCTCTCCCGTCCCCCGATCTCTTCGGGGGCGGGCCCTCCACCCCTGTCACGCTGACCTCCCCACCGTATCTGCCCAGCTCCCCGCCCTACCAGCTGTACCCCCACCTGTACATGAGCTCGCCGTCTCACCAGCCCGTGCAAAACTTCTTCGAGAGCACGCCTCACGTGCTCCCGCCCAGCACCACTAGATCCGAGAGCAAGTCGGAAGACATCAAGCCCAGAGACATGCCGTCGCAGACGATATCGCACCACCCAGGAGGTCACGACATGTCCACGCTCATGACCTATGACCCCACGCGGACCGATGTTGCCGCAGGTAACATTGTTTCTCTTGACGCAGCTCCTGGGATGCCCATCCCGTTGTCCTTACACCACGCCCCAGACCCATCTGGGATGCATCCTCTGCCAGTAGACGAAGACCGAAAAGAGGACGTCTGGAGACCTTACTGACTGCATCAAGCAAATTATCTTTCCTTAATGATTTAATTAATGAAAGGTTGCAACCTTAATATTTATACAATATCTGTGAATCTAAAACAGTGATAATCTTATTAAACACCGAGCATTTGGTAACGAGGTGCAAGGTTTGCTTGTAGAATCTAGCCCCAATACCAACATCTAATTCAAAATCTATGACCAAGTAATGACCAAATAATCTCAATTCAAGTACAATTTACAAATACTAAAAACGATTGTTTTTTTCAAAGTTGCGTATGGATTGTTACAGCAATTGCCACAAGTGATCCTACTTCTTTTCACGTGAAATAGAAGCTGTGGTCTTCATAAAAAAAATAATAGCCTGTCAAAAAGTGCAGTTGCTTCTGCCGATCGTTTTAACAAAATATTTACACAATGAAGGTTTAAAAAGAAATAACAAGGCACTGAACGTACAACAAAACTAAATAATGAAAGTTGACACAAAGTCACATTCTTCAAAGAATCGCGAAGATTGCCTCAAGAGTGAAAGAGTTGTTGCCGGTATCATTTTCTCCTTGTTCATGGAGAAGGAATGCCGCAGCCTATTTGCAGGCCGTGGTTTGTTTCTCTTTCTAAAAGTAGACGTGTGACAACCTTGTTCCCTTGGAATGGAATGAAGGCTTGACTTTTATACACTGGTACATGTCTTATGCATGGTTGATCAGATGTGTTTTAATTATGCGGCGGCCATCTTGTTTTGTCCCATTGATAGCTGGTGCCCTAAATACAATTTCACAATATTGTTATGGATGGGCTGCGGATACCTGACCAAGAATGGCTGTCGAAATTCATTTAGATTCTACAGGCTTATCTCTGCACTAAAACAAACTTGTATTTGCTAGTATTTAAAAACTGCCTTGCCCACGATTTTGTTATCATATTGTAAACGAGTAATTTATAACGCTACCGTAGATTTAGACGCCTTTTTGCGAAGCTTAGATTTAGAAATAGGTTGTAGATAAAAGAAATAATATATTCCTATTTATTAATATTTAATGGCAAAAAAAATTAATTGAAATCTGTATGGAATTTCCTGAAAGACATTCCAAAGAATTCAACAAAAAGCGACCAAGAAGTGACTTTCAAGATGAAGTAGTGTTAGTCCCTTTAAAATATTCCTCCCTGAAGTGTTGGTTTGCCTTGTGAGTTCAGTATGTCAATTAAAGGGCCAGGCCAGTCGTAATGTTGCACCAGCAACTCTGTGTCATTTAAGCAGTAAATGGCGTAGTTGCTTTGACAACCACCTAAGATACAGATTTTTTTGTGGAAATCTTGTGTAACTGGTAGGCATACTTTTAACCCTTGTGCACAAATAAGATCCTAATTCAGATTTACACATAGTTTGAATCCGTGTGACGTTCAAGCAAAGTGCCAGCTTTGTGCACTGTAGAAATTTGGGCATTCAGTGTATTTTGGTAAGTTACAAGAAAGTTTTTAGTTAAATAGATTTCTGGTGATTGCACTAATAAATTATGGCATGCAGGCATGATTATTTTGAAATCCATAAAAAAATGCCAGACTATGGGCATCAGAAAAAAAAACTCTTCATTTTTGAAGAAAAAAAAAAAGAAGCCGAAAAATGATCGTAGATATGTTGTGCACAAGGGCGTAAGAGTATTTTAATCGCCATTTTTTTTCTTGTAATTGTAAATTGATGTATCATAATTTGATTGTTTTAAAAGGAAAAAGAAAGACTCCCAGAGGGAGTTTTGTAAATGTACAATTCACATTATTACAAAGTAAATATTTTTTATGAAACAAGATGGAAAAACGATGTTTAAAAAAAGAAGAGGAAAAGTTGTAGGCGTTTGGAAGAAAAGTGAAATTTAAAAATCAAACAAATGTTTTTCATGCGATGAGCTAAGTTACAATTTGTTGATGTTTCAAACCACCGGGATTTTTTTTTACAAGAGGTAAAAACTGGTGGTTTCTTACTTTTGAGGATGTGTTCACCGTTTGGTTTAAAGCAAAAATGTTAAGGAACTCCAAAAAAGAACACACACATATCAGTTTTAACGTTTTATATTGTTAGGTGACATTAAATGAAAACGACATATTTCATATTCCAAGGAAGGATTTTGTCAACTAGAACAGAGAAAATAAAAGGATAAACAGAAAGTTGACTTTGCCAATTTCAGTAACAAGTTTCTGAGAAGCTGTAAGCTAACGAAAAAAATAATATTTATAAACGTTTGGTTTGGAAAGCAGGGATATGTAGTTTGTAAGCCTTGCATTGTACAGAGATGTACATAAAAAACTGTTATTTAAGAAAAGACTTGATTCAGATATGAAATATTTAGAATGAACAAGAATGCAAATGTAATACTTAAAAAATAAGATTACCTAACTTGTGTTGTTTTTTCCTGATGTACGTAATCAAGAAATTGAAACTGTAATAACGTCCGCGTGTTTGTATCGATATTTAATAGCAGCGTGAAAGTGTCATTGCGATAGTGTGAAATTGCATAAATAACAGAAATGCGTGCTGAAAACTGTAATTTTGTATGCTTAATACCGTAATCTAAATAAATTTAATTTAATTAGCCATTTTCAAAAACTGTTTCAAACATGTTTTGTGTTATTCTGTTAACTTTGTGTTTTTTTATAATAGTAATAAAAACCTTTCACAAAAAAATGTTCATCCGCAATTCAGAGTGTGACTTTTTTCTGAAGAGACTAAGAACAGCACTGATTGGACAATCAAAGCATTTGAACCCTTTAAGACAAGTTGTGTGATTGGACAAATAAGGCTACCAAATGCCTTACAAAAAACCGCTGTGATTGGATACCAGACAAGTTGTGATTTAAGACAAGTTGTGTGATTGGTCAAATAAGCTACCAAATGCCTTAAAAAAAAATGCTGTGATTGGATACTAGAAGTTCTGCCAAGTAAACAAAACTTATCCCAGGTTGTATTGTCAAGGCTGAAAATAAATATTTAGAGGATAACCATGGGCTGCTCTTTTCTGAGAGAGTAAAGACTTCTTCATTTTTATGAGGCTGGGTCTCGTTCGGAGAATGACTTCCCACAAATTGGACTAGTTTCAGTGTTAACATTTAGTGGACGTTTTATTAACTGTTTGCAACTCTGCAAAACGTGTACCTTCGTTGCTAAACCTTCTTTGCTTATCAACATAATTTTGTGGTTGCTAAATAGAAGCTTTTTCCCAAGAAACTGAAAGGCTTCAGTTTGGAAAGTAGTTTATAATGATTAAATCTTATTCTGGAATTGCAATGCAATGCCTATCAATGCACCTTTTGGCAAAAGTCACCCGACCAGTTCTGGTGAGAATGCTTGTATCAAAATTGGTTGATAAAACGGCCAAAAAAACTTAACAAGTTTTACAATAGTGCATGCTGGGATAGCTCCCATCATGCATTGTACCAACAGTCCATATTTGGCGAATAAATATGCCACTGCAAAAGTTGAAGTAAGTGACTTAACGACCCAATTCAAAATAAATTTCGAAATTTAAACTGTCCGTTCAAAAACCAAGCACTGATAACAGATGCCCTCACGAGATCTGGCGCATGACTTTTGTCAACTTTTATAATAGTCGTATAAAGATATTCTATACCAGAAAGTATGTGTAGCGACTGTACATAGGATCTTTTTGGGACTCTGGACATGTGCTGAGAGAACTGGCCACGTCTTACGATGTATATAGTATATGTAGGTCTATTTCGTTCTCAGCTGGATTTTTTTTCAGGGGGAGGGGGGACTTGGTCAGCTGGTTTCGGGAAAAGTCTGGTCGAGCTAAGAATTGCCACCCTGACCAATTTGGAGGATTGCTGATTTCAACTAGGATTTTTAATTAAAGTGGGAAAAAATCAACAAGAAAAACATTTCATTCACTAAAACCGAATGATTGTTTCCGTAGAGGCTTTTACACTTAAATTTAAACAACGTGTACAAGCGTTTCAATCTGGTTGCAGGCTTTCTGACTTTTGAGAATTTTTCCAAAGTTTGATTTACCCACGTAAATGTGTAATTTGTGGGTTTTTTTAATCACGTTATGATGAGTACATTCAACCAACATTTGTGTTTTTCTTTTTCAAAAGCCAGATGGAAATCGAGAGCTTATTCACACCTGTTTTACCTTCGGTTGGCTTCAAAATGTTATAGAACAAAATGGTATCTTAAAGTTTTCTACAAGGGCAAAACCTTAAGTTGTTGATGGGTAGATCGAGATGTTGTTCAATTTATTTATTTGTAAGACTTCTTTGAGCCACACATGGCCTTCAGCGGATTTTTATTCAAAGCAGTTTTGAGCAGCCGACCGCAGCGATTGCTACGTGTTCATTTAGAAAGCATGGAACGTGTTTTTAAGCCAAAGAGACAGTAGTGCTTCCAAGTTACATGTACATAAAAACTGAAAATTGTATAAATGTCCCCTTGTGGCTTTGTGAATTAATTTTTAAGTTTCAAAATGTGGATTTTTTTTTTTGTTTCTGGGGTTCGTGTTTACATGGGACTGTTTGACAGTCACAAAGTATTGGTCTGTTTGCTTGTGTGTTTGACAGAAAATGTTAATAAAATACCAGAAAAGGAAAGAAATAAAGAGCTTTTGTACTGCTTTGTTATTTTTGTTTGAAATTGACAAAATGGCCCCCCCCCCTTTCCCCCCATAGATATGAACACAACACAATGTCCAAAGAGTACGGTCTGATGTTTTTAGGTCTAGAATTTTCTGTAAAGGATCTAGAAGTTTCTGTAAAGGAATCCGCAAAATGCAGACTTGGGCAATTCCTGTGTTATGGAAGAAAATGTAACGTCCGTTACAAAGCCAATTAACCAGGATATCTAATCGATGATTCAGAGAAATGATCCAAAACTCCTAGTCTGTAATCTTCTTGACCATTACTAGATGTAGTCTGAGTATCACCCGTTATTCACAGAGCCCTGTCTCCTGTATAATGTCTGATATGTCAAAGTATGCAGATTAATGCGATCTCGCGCCTCAGCGAGTCGACTTAACTAAATCGTGACGTCACTTCATTCTCAAATCAGGACTAAAACTATGATTGGTCAATCGAATGCAGTGTTTTGTAATACAACAGCCGGGCGCGTATCCCGTAACATAATACAGAGCGTGTGACCACAGCCTTTGTTGCTGGTCTGGTTTTTTTTTTATCCATGGCTATGACGCGACAACGGTGAATGACCGAAGACCAGATATAGAAAGCACCCGCTGATTGGTCAAAATCTAGAGGTCAAGATGCGATTGTCTTGCGTGATTAATCAGCGCATCTGCTGAAATGTTATAGACCATGGCAAAACTATTACATACCGTATTCTAGATGATGGATATAAGAATTGAAATAATAAACTTTTTAGGTTTATTCACCGATTTGTTAGAGTACAAACAAAAATGTCTGATTTGTACTGTGTCTGGCACTGGAATTGCCTACTCAAAAATCTCCCAAAGAGTAGAAAAACAAGTTTAACTCTGTGAACTGAACCTGAAGCTCATACACTTGACACACCAGCCTGTGTACTTGTTTGGCAATTATTCCACAAAAGGCGAAATTTGTCTGAAGAGAACAAGCGAAGGACAGAATGGGGACATATTGCAACACACAAATCTATCACAAAGGACTCAGCACTTCACGCAAGGTACCAAATTTGTTCAGACGTTTATCTACCACTGTTGAAGCAATTGGCCAATGCCAATAGCAGGTGTCCTGTGACGGATTACGCAATCCTACGCCAAAATTGAAAGTACTGTCTCGAACCCAAATCCAATGTTATCCTTATATGTACACAAAAGGGTAGTCAGACCCTCTGAAAGTCCAACAAAGGAGGAACATGCAGCCCACGTGGATTGTGTTCTTTCTAACCTTGAGTTTTTCAGCTTGAAAATACAGGTACTGACGATTATCAAAAATGGAAGTTATTTCCGATGCATTCTTTTCACTGTGAGATCATATTGAAAGTCAACAGTGCATAAGAAGAAAGGAATTTGTAAATTTCCAGAGTTGCTTTTCTTCCAGAATTCAGGGCCGTGTTGATTGAGCTGTGACTGTGCTTCAGAACAAAGCAAACTATTTTTTCGAGACAATTACAAATGTCAGGGTTTCGAAATGATCATTTGATCCTATTGCATTTATTGCAAATTTGGAGAACACAATTCAAGAAAACAAGCTAAATCTATGTTTTTTTCTGCAAACAGTAAAATTTATCACTTTAGAGAGTCTAATAATACCTTAAAACAGTACAATTGAAACTAAAATGTCACAATAACAACAAAATAAACTACACCGAACTCTGTACTAATGAAGCAGGAGAAGCAAGGTTGCCCTAGATATGTCTAATGAGGGCGCTATTTCAATTCACTGTAACCTCACAGCAAGAAGAATGAACTAAATCAAGTTAGGTTTTGCCCTTCACCGATGTTCAAATACTGTAGTGTGTTACCTCCCGAGTGAAAGTTGGAAAAAATCACTCGGGTGGGACTCGAACCCACGACCTCCTGCTTTCTAGTGCAGACGTCTTACCACTCGAACACCGAGCTAACAGGATCGGTTGGCTATTTCGAATCTGATGTACATAGCAGCGGGTATCGCATTACTATTATAAGATATTAATAATTACTAGTTTATGCGGTACCCGCTGCTATGTACATCAGATTTGAACCAGCCAACCGATCCCGTTAGCTCGGTGGTCGAGTGGTAAGACATCTGCACTAGAAAGCAGGACGTCGTGGGTTCGAGTCCCACCCGAGTGATTTTTTTTCAACTTTCACTCGGGAGGTAACACACTGAGTATACAGTGTTTAAAAACGTCGGTGAAGGGCAAAACCTAACTTGATTTATATCACCCCAACGCAAAATTCCATCTTATAAGAATGAACTAATTTATTATTAGTTTACCAACACAACATTTTTTGGTGTTTTAGCATGGGGGAATTGTGGAATTAGTAATATTAATAGAATTGTTGCCCTTCAAAAAAAAGCTCTGAGAATAATTAACCGTACCGACTTTCGGGCCCACAGCAATCCTTTATTTTATAAACACAAAACACTAAAGGCCAATGATATTTACCTTCTACAGCTTGGGACCTTTATGTATCAGTTTTCCAACAATAACCTGCCTAACACTATCTGTTCAATGTTTTGTAAAAATCAGGATGTTCACCGTCATTTTACTAGGCGTTATCATGATATTCACCAGACCTGGGCTCGTACAACTTTAACTCAAAAAACTGTTAAACATGAAGGCCCAAAGCTGTGGAATTCTCTCCATCCGTCTCTTAAAAAGGTGTCAAATGTGTCATTATTCAAACGCAAATACAAAACCCAATTAATTAACAAATATGTGGTAGAATAATACCATTTTGTAAGACCAAATAACTCATGTTTTATTTCGTATTACTAGCTCTGTACCAATATGTTTTTGTCATTTAACTCCTATCGTTGTACTTGTACTTGTAATTAATTGTAACTGTAATTGTAATTGTAATTGTAATTGTTCTTTATTACAGTGGGGGTCTCCACTCGACAAGCTTATGCTTTTTGGAGACCTCCATCCAGCCATACACAATAATTCAAATGTTAAGTAATATTAAGTACTTGTATGCGTTGGGAAAATTAAAGATTTGATTGATTGATTGATTTTTCATTTTGAAAAGACAAGCATGAGAACACTGATGAGAGTAAAAAAAAATTACGTATGCTTGAGAGGTAACAACAGGTCTACTGAAAATATGGAGCTTGACTGTTCACCAGTTCAGTCACAAAGTCTTCAGCATGTACATGTATATTTATATCCAACAGGGCAATCAAAAATTATTTACAGCAGATTACATGATATTTCTTGTACAAACAATATTATATTAACGGTATATAGGATCATTGAATTTTTCTATATTTTTTGTTTAAAGCAACAAACTTCCTCAAAATCTTAAGTAGCGCAAATAACAACTAACCTGTTGGAGTTTCATTTAAGTTGATACTATATATTTTGAGAAAACAGAGAAAACATATGCACAATTTTCGGGTCTGGTAACTAGATTCCGTTGCTTACACACACACAAAAGTCTGCCGTGGGCACCAGGGCTGTGTAGGGAACCAGGTACCCAAGTACCCGATCGTTGATGTCAGAAACCGGTTCCAGATTACGGGATCGGTATCCGTAACCAACTTGACAAATTACTGAGTAACTCCTCCGACAATGAAAAAGAAAGGATTTGAATGCCATTTGTGGGGAATTTTCAAAATGAAAACCAGGCTACATAGAATATCAAAACAGATTTTACATTTTTACGTGCAATTTTTTTGTGTATATCGTCAGCCCTTTGTGGAAGACTGGGGCAAACTGGTCAAAATGCGAAAAAGTTATTAAAGGGAATGTACAGCATTTGCTTTTGCGGCAATTTTCAGAAATAAATGGATTTGGAGGGAATAGTATGGTATAGCAAATACTATTAAACTGACTTGTTTCACTTTTTGGGCTTGTAGATGCTGGAAAAACCAAGAAAACCAATCATGTTCTTGTAGTCTTGTTCCCTGATCCCACTTAAGATGAAACAGAGCAATTTACAGACTTTGGGGAATTAGGTCAGAGAATCAGTCTAGCAAGCTTGTACTCCTTCACAGGTTAATATGAAACAAATAGGAGTAGTTTTTGAACTCCAACGCTGGTCGGCTGACCAGCGTTGGCAAAATACAATTTTTCTTGAAAATGTCAGTACACCAGGAGCCACGATTTTACAGGATGCTTTAGACTGTCCTTCCTAACAATCCAGTAAAGTATTTCGTGATAATTTGATCATTTCATATTTTGATGTTCGCAAATGTTGTATCTTCCCTTTAATGCATGGTGTAATGGGGGATGAGCTATCCAGTCAATAAAAGAGATCAGTGGCTCTAACCAGTAGTCACAAAACGCCACCTATGTGCATGCACAGAGCCAATACACTCTTTCTTAATAATTGAAATGAGAAACCTGCCTTTTTTTTGTGCGTTCAGTGTCGATACAGCAGTATCCTTCCTGCACACTTCTTGCCCACAAACTGAGCATACTCCGACACCTCTTCGTCATCGTTGGCATTGGGCGCGAAGCCGCGATAGTCGGAGTACCTCATGGCCATCTGCATGTATAGTATCCTGACTTCTGGCAGGTTGACGGGTGCGTCGACTGCGTGTTAACGACAGAGTGCAGAATTGTTAGAAAATAACAGAAAAGATACGCAAAAGCCGTTCAAAAAGGCACACGCAACACATTGGTTAACGATACTTTTGCACAGAACGTGCACGACAAAAAAATACTTGGGGGGGAAAAAGACCATAAATGAATAACATATGGTTATTTTAAGTTACAATCCAAACTATTTTTATATTGAGTTCTACCCTTTGCTGGCTTGTTTTATAAACCCATGTTGTCTGAGGGCTTGCGAGAAAAACAGTTGCAAGCTTACTCAGGTAGACTCGAACCCACAACCTCCTGTCAGCTAGTCTGTACTTGCAGGTTGGCTGGTTCGAATCTGATGTAGCAGCGGGTGCAGCAATGAAATTATTCATAAGATTAAAGTTGCGTCGGGGTCACGTAAATTCAATATTAGGTTTAGTTTATAAACAGTGTGTACTCAGTGTGTTACTCCCCCCCCCCTCCCCGATTGAAAGTTGGAAAAAATCAGTCGGGTGGGACTCAAACCCACGACCTCCTGCTTTCTAGTACATACATACATACATATAGGCATTTTTATAGCGCCCGACAAAGATCGGAGCGCTTTACAAAAGCTGACAAAATAATTAAAGATACAAAAAAAAAATCATTGATACAGATACAAAACAAAAAAAACTATACAAGCAAAATAACATATGGCATGATTAAACAAATAAATGGGTTTTGAAGAGCTGAAGTGTGTTGGCTTCCCGGATGTTACGGGGAAGGGAATTCCACAGCCGGGGAGCAACTTGAAAGGCACGATCTCCAGTACGCGACTTAGTTTGGGGGTTATGGAGACGTGTTTTGTCAAATGATGAGCGGGTGGCATAGACAGAGATGAATGTTGAAAGAGATGAGTTCTCGGAGATTTGAAGGTGCCATAGAGTTGATACATTTGTATACAATGACAAGAAGTTTGAAATTTATGCGTGCTCGAATTGGTAGCCAATGAATATATATATGTTCCAGTAAGCGGCTTGCCGCTGCCATTTCCACAAGTTTGGCCAGTGCTTTTATGTTCGATACTGGCCGATAGTTTTGAAGTGTATTTGGGTCCAATGTCTGTTTCTTTACAATTGGAGAGAGAGTAGCTTCTTTTAAAGACTTCGGGAATACTCCAGCACAAAATGACCACCGAGCTTGCCGGGATCCGTAGGCTGGTTCGAATCTGATGTACATGTAGCAGTGGGTACCGCAATGAAACTATTCACAAGATGGAATTTGCATCGAGGTGATGTAAATCAATATTAGGTTTTGCCCCTCACCGACGTATAAACACTGTATACTCGGTGTGTTACCTCCCGAGTGAAAAAATCACTCGGGTGGGACTCTAACCCACGGCCTCCTGCTTTCTAGTGCAAACGTCTTACCACTCGACCACCGATCTTGCAAGGGTCAGCTGGCTGGTTGAGTCTGACGTGGCAGTGCAAACCGCAACAAAACATGTAAATGTGCTTTTTTTTCTATTTTTATTAGTGCTTAAATCTGAATTAATAAAAAAAAACACCCTCTCATGATGAACATACCTGCATCTGTTTCATCCAATCTGGAGTATTTGCTAGCCTCTAGTTTAGGACGACACTGCTCAATAGGGCACCAGGTGTACGCCTCAGGGCACAGGAGAAAGGATGGATGGTACTGACCCTGTCAATGCAAAGAAAAATCATGACATTGTTGCATTGGCTTTCTGGTATCTCAAGAGCAGCATGTTCAGTGAGAGATGTCAGTTATAACTGACTTAAGGGCCTGTCACATTATATGCGATCTCATAGGAGACCTTACGGCGACCAAAAATATTTCATAAATTTAACAATCGCAGCGAGGACGCAAGAAAATGACAACTTTCTGTCTCAAAGAAGCTCAAGCTACGCTCATACTGTGCTCTTCCCACGCTTACGATGCGCTCAACTCGCTCTCTATGCGCCCCTGTCAAGCTCAATTACTCGATCTAGTCACTGCCGCTGCGCTGTCACTGTGCTCACACTATGCTCTGTTCGCTGTTGATACGTCCTAGTAGCTCGCGTCGCGCTCTCTATTCGACCAAAATACGCTCATGTGACGTCACTTGCGCTGTATAAATACCACGACAAAACGGTCAATACACAGTCCAGTTTCAAAATTATTCTACAAGTTCATGGCAGTCGAGTTACTTTCTCATGGAGACTACATCCTGCGCCTAAGCTGCCTCAATGCCACTTCAATGTCGCACGATTCACGCTCGCACAGCGCCCGAGTTGCGTCATTATGGCGCCCTGGCCAGAGCGCAGAGGTGTTGCGATTGTTTTGAGCATGTTCAAAGACCTTGGCGCTCATCGGAGACCATTAAGACCCTCTGGCGCCCATCTGGCGACCTATGTAGTTGTCGCTGCGATCTAGTAGTTGTTGTTGCGCCCCAGCTATTTTTCAAGGACGCAGTGAGAGCATATATATTTGTGTGCAAATGCATCTGGTGTGCGCGTTGAGCGTTGCGCGTATTGTTCCCAAGAGCCAGTAGCTACAGAGTTGGGTTCAAATATTTTCATGAAGGGGTGGTTTGGAAGAGAGAAATACATTTCCCACCAATTTTTTATTGAAATAGAAGTTCATTTTAACTGTGAATCAAATGACAAGGATCTAAATGTCAGTTTATATTTAACAAATATTGAGTGGCTTTAAATTATGAAATGGGAGGAATATTATCGCTCGGTAAAATATGTCTTACATTTTATAGAGAACACGTTGAAAAAAAAACCCTGTTTGCATCTGACATGGCAGCCGTATTCTGCCTTGCCTTTACATATTTCCAGTGTTGAATCAAGTCATCGTTGTTGTTTTTTGCCAATTTAGCCAAACAGTCGACATAAGACACGTGCCGCATAAAATGCATGCCACATAGTGACAATTCCCTGTGTGATATCAGATCCCATTCTAGTTTCAGACTTACACGTATTTGAAGATACTTTTTTAAAAGTAAGTAATGTAAGACAACAATTTGGGCCACAAAAAAAAGATGAATAGAGTACAAATGAATGTTTATATTCCAGTGTTTATTTTTGCGTTCTTACCTTGTATCTCATCTTGACACATGAGTGGATGTAGAAACCCAGGTAATAGTGGGCTATCTTGGGCGATTCTTGATGTACAAGTCTAAGAAACTCAAGCTCCCTGTCAAAAAACATGAAATCGGGAAAAAAATTACCAGGGAAAACGCAAGCAGAGTACAGAAACATGTTTCCTTTTTTTACTGACTGACTGACTGACTTTCGCTTGTGACTTAGCCTGGTTGTTGGCTGGTGAAGAGAACCGGGCAGTGCTATTGTATAGGAATGCCCTACAATGGGCTGAATCCGACCCATTGTGTGGACCAGATGCATGAAAGGACTTCCAGCGAATAGTCTTTCTGAATCAATTGAAAATCATAATGTGCGCTCATGGGCTGGATTGGGCCCATTCATTGGTTTCCTATATGATAGCACCGCCCAGCAGGTTTCATAGCCAGAAAGTAGTATAAGTCCATAATGCCCACTAACGAGCAGATTCAAAAGCGCATTTAACCAGTTTGCGCCGAAGGACGTGTATACATGCAAAAGTTTTTCGAAATTCAGATCGGATGACTGATAAACCCGCAACGAGCGAGGCTGGAAATATCTGTCAGCCACCCACTTGCAGCGAGCGAGGCCGGAAAAAGCAGGGTCTGGCATCGAGGTTTGTGAAAAATAAACCCGCGCCTGGGTCTGGTCACTGTCAAAATAACCTGGCGCGAACTGGTTGCTGTTCAGTGCATGACATGGCGTAGCTGCAATCGGCTGAACGAGAACACGTCCCGGACGCTGATTTCGGGTGCAATTTAAAACATGACTCAGCAACTTTTGAATTGAAATCGAGATCCTAGAATAATGTTTTTTCCCGAAATATACAGCATTCACTGAGCTAAAACTTCATCAGGTTAGTTGTTAAGCACCCTTCTTTAGATATTGAGCACTTTGGTTGCTTCAAACAAATGACAAATGATGGACTCTAGCTTTAAACGTACCTGAGTGCGGAGTATGTACCCAGCGAGAGGAAACTATAGTCTGGATCATAGTAGAAGTACACCGACGAGACACAGTTAGGTAAGATATCCAAGACACCGACGGCGATGATTTTACCATCCAGGAGAAAATGCTCATGGAAGGAACCGTATCCACATTCCGGGGCCCCGGGTAGATTCTCCTCTCGTAATGGGGAATCAACCAGAAATCTCTTGAACTGGAGAAATAAAAGGACAATGGATAAAAAGGTCAGGCTTTGAGGCATCTTTCATGAATTGAAACAATGCTTTAAACATTTACATTTTGCATCCATAAGCTGGTTTATTAAAAATTTTGTTGATCACATTTGGACAAAGCCCTTCCTTCCAAAATGTTTATTAAAGGGGCACTGCGTCCTGAAATCCTTAAAAATGTCATGTTTTGGATTGTTTACTTATCCTATTTCAAACATCCGGTTGAAGGGAAACCAACCCAATGTCTTACCATTCCCGAGAAAAGACAAAAAAATCTCTGTTGTTTACATCGGACACGACGGAGTACGCGTACGCTTTTCCTGTCGTTTTCAGTCAATGCACGATTCATGTTTTGTGTGTCACATAAATTACACACAGCACCAAGGGGCAAGTGTGGTTTCTTACACGTCCGCAGAAGGCGAACACTTTACGGCTGGAATCACCACTAGCATAAACAGACTGATTTTTGGTTGTTGCAAAAGTGGACCACGAAATTCGTTCTTTCATGAATAACACAAGAATAACACCATAACGCCCAGTTTTTAAAGGATGGTTATGTGAATGTTTATATCTTACTTTTAAATGTTCTTTCCGATTAACATCATTTCGTTCAAAACACGTTTTGTAGCCCAATTGGGCACTTTCTGGCCGCAAAGTCCCTTTAAGATATTTTGAATTACACCCTTTTGTGGTATGATCCCAGTTGGTGATTCGGGGAAAATAATTCTCATTCACTAAGTAATATGTAACCGATTGCAAACTAAACTAAATTTGGTCAGTTGAGAGCAGTATTTGAAAAAAAAGCTGTTGTTTTCTTGAGATGGTTTGGTCCAAACCATCGCAAAGTAATGATGGTAATTCGTCTTTGTTTTCACTTCATTCTTTTCCCAAAGAAATAAGAATAAATTGATCCTCGATTTTATGGGGGGGGGGGGGAGAATTTTTTTCCCTCAGAAACTTACATCCTCTTCTTGACATTCATCGTCAGGTTCATTGTGTATCTTCTTTTGGTACTTGGCAAAAACTTGATGAGATTCTCGAAACGTGTCCTTGAATTGCCTGCTCTCTGGGCTTGAACGGACCAGTTTAACCTGGTCTCCGGTACAGACAAGGGGGTAGGGGTGACAATTGACAAACACGGACATACATGGGTGGTCGGACATTGACACACAGATCAAGACAGATACAGTGACACATTGACAAAAATAGGAAGGAGAAGAGGTGATGGAAAAGTTGCAGATGATAGCAAGAAAAAAAGTATGTGCAGATTTGGAAAGAAAGAAATGAAGAGTGCAGGACAAAAGGATGAAAGATTAAATAATAAAACCAACAAAACAAAACAAAACCAACAATAAAGAACAAAATTATAAGACACACATGAGGGATAAACAAAGGGGTAGGAAAAGGGGAGAAAATGGTCAAAAAGCCAAGGTCAGTATTTCATCAATCATCTGGCAAGATTTGTGGCGAAACATTATAAATTTGGGACTTTTTGTTTTGAAAATTTGGCCAGGGAACACAATGTGAAGGTGGTTGACCTTTAACTGGTTCAGATTTTGCAAAGACATAACAAGAAAAATCCTCGCACAATGAAACCAAGCATGAGAAAGTGAGCGTTGAAGTTATTCAAAGCAGATTTCTGTTTTGAATTTGTTTCAATTTCTTCTTGTTTTCCCATAAACTATAACAAAAAAAACCGTCACCATTAATGGCGTGCCCCTTTAATTTCAAATAACTTGACCTGTGACCTTTGCTTTTTGACCTCTTCCCCTGAAACAAAGCAGAACAGATGCAAGGAAAGAGAACAGCTAGAGACAAACAGAAATCTGAAACAAGTCTAGAGTCCAACCACCTTAACACATTATGTTACCTGTTTCTCGGAGGGTTTACTGGGCGGGTCTTTGTGGATAGTGACTTGGTATCTGTGGTAGACGGCGTAGCTTTCCTTGAAGGTTTGCTCAAATTGAGGGTTGATGGGACTGGATCGCACATATCTCATCTGGTCATTCACACAAAAACAAAGAGCCGACTGTGACTCAACGGCAGATTTCGTGGAGTTGCCAAACAACATAAAGTTGTGCTGAGTATGGCTGAAAAAAAGGTAGTTGTTGCGCCACTATTGTTGCATTGGGCGGCTTGAAGCAGGCGACTCACCCGCAAAGTGGGCACCTCTCACCCGCGAAGAGGGCAACTCACCCGCAAAGTGGTGCACCTCTCGCCCGCGAAGTGGGCGACTCAACCACAAAGTGGGCATCTCTCACCCGCAAAGTGGGCACCTCTCACCCCGAAGTGGGCGACTCACCCGCAAAGTGGGCACCTCTCACCCGCGAAGTGGGCGACTCACCCGCAAAGTGGGCACCTCTCACCCGCCAAGTGGGCGACTCACCCGCAAAGTGGGCACCCTTCATCCGCGAAGTGGGCGACTCACCCGCAAACTGGGCACCTCTTGTCCGCAAAGCGGCCAACAGGCAGCGAAGCAATCTCCCTGCATAGCGGGCGAGGCAAAACCTCTTTTTTTTTCTACGCCAAATATTATCGATTGAACAACAAAGGGAAACTGACAAGGTGCACTGTTTTAATCTTTTATGAGTTGAACAACAAAATTGAGGGGGCGGGATTTGAACCTGCGACCTCCGGATTGCCGTTCCGGTGCTCTACCAACTGAGCTATCCAGCCCTATGTTGGCAGTTCCCCAATCTATCAATGTTTTTGTTCAAGGGCGCTAGTCAGAAGCCATTAACCTGTGTATGCCATGTAGCCAGGGATCACACCCAAAGTCACGATGCTAGCAACATTAACAGTGCTGCAATTTAAAACCTGGGAAATAGCAAACGTTTTTGAAAATCTACTTCATATGACAGTAACGTACCTCTAGTTTATGCTTACAGCCATGTGATGCCTTCTCCACTTCTTGGATTAATTCTTCCAGCGATTTGGGTTCATTTGACTTTTTTCTGTCGTCTAGTGGTACCTCGGTACCCGTCTGTGATAGGCGTTCTAGTCTTTGTTGGTGTCTGAGCTCCTTGGCCTTCTTGCAAGGTGGTTTCGATGGGTCTGGCCCATGTCCTTACAAAAAAAAATGACAGCAAATGGAAAAGATGAAACCAGTTTACAGTGTATATCAGATTTGAACTAGCCAACCGATCCCACAGGCTCGATGGTAGAGTGGTAAGACGTCTGCACTAGAAAGCAGGAGGACGTGGGTTCAAGTCCCACCTGAGTAAACTTTCACTCGGGAGGTAACACATTGAGTATACAGTGTTTATACGTCGGTTAAGGGCAAACCCCTAATATTGATTTTACATCACCCCGACACAAATTCCATCTTATAAATAGTATATCTCAAGTAGGCTAATACTTTTAGCCAGAGTTCCATCAAGGGCTTAAGAAATTGCACGAAGCCGATGATGATTAATTTATTGTCTGGTTTGGGGGATGGTAGTTTGTGGACTTCATTACTAAACCACGAGGTGGGAGTCTGTGAAACTGCGTATATTTGTTCGCGATAAGCGGCCACAACTTGATGGTAACGCAAAGTGCTTGGACATAAATAGCTGTGTACTGTAAGGCATCGCAAATATAGTTTCGCAATGTTTTGGAACTTGAGTGCTATTAGCCTTCCGCTCGAGTCGAGTCGAGCCTTCTGATGAAGGACTCGAGCTGAGACGAGTCAGTTGCTCGCAGTGACTCGAGTCAAGTCGAGTCAGTTACCCGTTGTGACTCGAGTTGAGTCGAGTCGCCAAAAATTGTGACTCGAGTCGAACTCGATTCGAATCACTGACTCGAGTCATTACAACTCTGGTTTACAGTGGACCCATGGTGATTTCAACACAGGTCGTGTAAAAAAAAAACTTTAGGCACGTGGCTTCATTCTTCCTACCTGGTTTTGGATGTTTCTTCATCGATGATGCTGCTGCTGGTTGGTCATGCACTTCGTTCTCAGTCTCGCCAATTCTCGAGTCTGAATTCTGATCATTCTCAGAGGTTTCTGCTGCCGTCTTTGGATTTGCAAGATCAGCAGGGCCTTGTCTTACGATCCTTGAGGCCTCTGTCATCTTTTTCCTCAGTTCTTTTTCCTGAGCTGGATGCTCGGACGTTCCCGGGCAGGCATCACCATCTTCATCTGTTGCGGCATCTTCTGACGGTTTGGGGATGCAACCCGGCCTTTCCCCCGTTCTCAGGAACCTACTCAATCACACCAAAATAAAGGGATTAACATTTTAAAATAGAATTCTACGTTACAAAATATGAAATATTTATTGTGTAGGTTTGGAGCTCTAAAACAAGTGTTCAGAGTTGCACTAACGAGTCACTGATTTTTCTGATTCGAGTTGAGTCAAGTCATTTAAACAAAATTGACTCGAGTCAAGGCGACTCATTAGGTCAAAAAGGTCGAGTCGAGTCAAACACTTAGCTCGAGTCCATTGGAGTCACGACTATTTAAACACTTTATAACAAATAAAGTTAAGAGAGAAAGTCATTTGTATCGCTAACAGTTAACAAGAAGTGAAACTTTGGTCTTATCTAGTTTGGCTTCAGATCTAAAATTCTTTTTGCTGATCGCTGACAACATCAAAACCAAATTGCATTATACAAAACTGTTGCTGATTATTTAAATGTGGGCATGAATCTAATTAATCTATAAAAGGAGGGCATCAATTTAGCCGGCGTTTGAATCCAAAAGCCTTATAAGAAATCACCCAAAGCCAATGATGAAACAACGAATCGGAAAATGTGTTTAAAATCCGGTTTCTGGATAGCATTGTGCGTTCCATAACAATGAGGTGGGAGTCTGTGACACATTGTTATGGTTGTATATGACAAGCGGCTGCTGTACAGTATGGTGGTCGCAAAGTGACACGAACATAACATTTTGCACGATTAGTCACTGCAACTATTTTTTGCAAAGTTTTGCTTTTATTTTTGGGACTCGAGTCTTATTAGCCTTCGCTCGAGTCGAGTCAAGTCATTTGCTCGCAGGGACTCGAGTTGAGTCGAGTCATTTGCTCGCAGTGACTTGATTCGAGTCGAGTAATTTACCCAGGGACTTGAGTCGAGTTGAGTCACCAAAAATTGTGACTGGAGTCAGACTCGAATCGAGTCATTGACTCGACTCATTGCAACTCCGACAGTGTTTCACTTTCTTAGTTTGTTTGTCTGTCTGTCTGTCAGCCTGTTTGTTTGTTTGGTTCTCATGTACCGTGTCATTTTCTTGATGACCTTCCTCTGTGACTTGCTCGGTTTGAACTCCAGCGCAGCACATTTGATGGTGTAGCATGGACAACACATCTTGTCCATCAAGGGCTTGTATAGGTAACGTCCACTCCTGAAAAGTTAAACCACGATCAAATATCATTTAAAACAAACTTTTCCTTTTTGGCGCAGTTTCATGTTTTGCCAGTCCTCTTTACAACTTTTCTATCAGTTAAAATTACAATGACACATGCATAAAATACATGAAATTTTTTTTGGAAATCATTCATGAATGCATTCAGAAAAACTTTCCTTTCCTTCATTCAAAGCTCTTTTTATCGTATACGTATCATTAATCCCATGCGCACGGGAAGAGGTCATGGCTTTGGCCGCTAATCCTCATTGGAATGCAGTTGCCAGCTGTGGTATGCCGTGGCACACCGCTAGTGGGAAGTTCCACAGCTGCTGCTTTTGTGCAGTCCTGCTACCACACAAAGGCTGTGCAGTCATGCGGGCCACTTGCTCTTGTTAAGAATTCGTAAATTGTTTAAAGTTTAAGCAAATTAACTTCATGTAAATTAGGCCAATGGCCCGCGATCGTCCTGCATAGTCCCCTTTTGTTGCAACGAACTTTTGATCCCGCGCTGGAGTCCAACCCACATTCCTTACCAGTGGAATGGACATTGGAATTCCCTGCCTGACTTAAAAGCTCTGGAATTTCGCCGTTCTTCGGATTCTGAACTGCAGTTTGCTGAGGTGTGGTCAAGGGACTCGCTCTCCGGCGATGCCATGCTGCCCGACCGTCTGGCTTGCTGAGGCCGCTGACTTGGCCGTGCCTTGCCCGTTGCCGTCTGCACGGGGCACGGTCCCTACCACCACGACGGCCAGATTGACCGATGACTTGGTTCTCCTTGGCTTGGGCCAGTGTCTTGGTGCCGTTCCCGCCGGTGCCACGCCCCTCTGCTGTGGAACTTCGTCGACTGGTCAGCTAGCACTATCGTTCCCCTGATCCGGTCTACACCCGTACCGTCCAGCACACCAAGCGCCCGGTTTCGGAGGTCGCCGATCAAGACGCAAGTCGTTATGACAAGAACTCTCTCTCTCGCGACTTCCGAACTTTTCCGGCAGACTGCAGTCCAGGGTTCCACCCTCTGGAGGTACCTCCCCTCTCACCAATGGCCAACCGTATGATATGATTTACTTGATTTGTAATGTATAATTAATTGCTTTCCCATCTGCTTATTTAATCTGGTTTATGTGTGTTAATTTGTGGATTGTAAATAATTAAAATAATTCTAATTTCATTTCCAAAAACTCCTCGATTCCGATCCTCATTCATTTGAGTGTTCCTTTCCCTTTATTTAAATTTTTGTCTGTTATGTTGTCTGCTTGGATTTGAAGTGACTTCGTAACAGAGAAATTGGGGACTTGTCCGGGAAAGAACACATTCAAGCTTTCGTTGTTCATTCTTTTGGCGATTTTTGATTTGATTGTTGCGAGAAACGGCTCAAAAAGTTGTGCTAAATCGCCAATATGAGTTTCACTGCCGAAGAGTTTTTGAGCAGGTCCGATTTGACACCTGAAAGTGTAGATGATTTGACTAAAGATGAGTTGATTGCTTTGGCAAAGCCCCTCGGAATCAAGGTTTTTGGTGGAGAAAAAAAGGGTTATTTACTGCGCACTGTTGGTAAAGCTTTGGTTGAAAAAGGTCTCATTGAAGAAGACCCATTTGAATTACCCACCGATCCAAAAGATCAAATCGAAGTCTTAAAATTGCAGTTGCATTTGAAGGAGGTAGATAAAGATCTCAGAGAAAAGGAAATGAAACATGAAATTGCACTCAAAGAAATGGAAATGCATGTACTGGAAAAGAAAGGTCAATCTGAAACTCCAAAACCCAAAGTTCATTCAGGTTTTGACTTTGCAAAGAACATAAGGCTTGTTCCTAAATTTGATGCTAAGGAAGTTACTAGGTATTTCACTTCATTTGAAGATTTGGCCAAGAAATTAGAGTGGCCAAAGAAGTATTGGACCACATTACTTCATAGTGTTTTCGAAGGTAAAGCAAAAGAAGTGTACACTGCTCTCTCATCTGAACAAAGTGCAGATTATGATGTTGTAAAGAAAACAGTACTCAAGGCATACGAGTTGGTTCCTGAGGCATACCGTCAAAGGTTCAGAAAAACAAAACGTAAAGATCCAAACAAAACTCATGTTGAATTTGCTAGAGAAAAGGCCAATGATTTTGACCGTTGGCTGAAATCAAAGGAGGTTGATAAACAGTTTGAGAAGTTGCGGGAATTGATGTTAATGGAAGAGTTTAAGAGTTGTCTTCCGAGTGACATCCGAACACATTTAGCTGACAGGGGTGTTGATAAGTTAGAGAAAGCAGCCATTATGGCTGATGATTATGAGCTTGTTCATAAACATTCATTTGGCTCTGACCCCAGTCGCTCTAAATCCAAACCGTGGTTGAAAAAAGGTGAAAAGACTGGAAAGCAAGTCCAGTCGAATGAATCGAAGTCTGAAGCTAGTTCTGATGCAAAAGGGAAAGAAAACCCTGCCGGTAGTTCTGGAAAGCCAAATTGGCGAAAAAACCGGCCTGTTTGCAGTTTCTGTGGTAAAATTGGCCACACGTTTGAGAATTGCTTCAAACGAAGGGATCAGCTGGAAAAGCCCATAGCATTCATTGCCAACAAATCTCAAGGGGTACCCCCGGGCAAAATGCTCCCTTCAATTGATCTCAAAGCTGAGAATTTTAAGGAAAATTCCATGGGTAAGCCTGCTCTAGAATTTAATCAGGTGACCAATGAAACCAACGGTTATGAGGCATTTATGTCGGATGGTCGAGTCTCACTAGATAAGGGCTATGATGGTTATCAAGTTAAGATACTTAGAGATACAGGTGCCGCCCAGTCATTGTTGTTAAATGGGGTGATTCCATCTCTAGGGGAAGCCAGTCAGTCTAGTGTTCTGATTAGTGGAGTGGAAGGTAGTTGTATGAAAATTCCACTCGAGACTGTACACCTTGAGTCAGATTTCATGACGGGGTCAGTCAAAGTAGGAGTAGTGCCTAGTTTACCTATAAATGGTATCACGTTCTTACTGGGGAACGATATTGCAGGGGATAAAGTGCAACGTAATCCTTCCTTACAAGTCACAAATTTCCCACAATGCAGTGAAGACACAGAGCAGTTATCTGAAGAATTTCCGGGCATATTTCCTGCATGTGTCACAACCAGGTCAATGGCTCGAGCCTCACAAAATGAGGACACTAGTAACGAAAAGTTCAAGTCTAGGGCCAATGATGATAATGAATGTTTCCAGTTGGCAGGTACATTCTTTGATACATTGGATGAGAACATTGAGGATCCTAATCACTCATCCAAACCTCTTGTGTTGAATCAAAGTGCACTAATTAAGGAACAGAAGTCTGATCCTGTGTTACGTAAACTAGCATGCAATGCAGTTAGTGAACAAGAGGCTGACAAAGTCCCGGTGTGTTATTATTTGTCAAAGTCGGGGTATTAATGCGCAAATGGCGTCCCCTGAGGTACCCGCTAATCATGGGTGGAAGGTGAAAACTCAAATAGTGGTACCACATTGTTACAGGGCTGACATTTTGAAATTAGCCCATGAACCACCCACTTCTGGCCATCTGGGGGTTCGGAAAACTCAAGACCGCATCTTGTGTCATTTCTTTTGGCCAAAGTTGTACCAAGATGTAGGCGAATTTTGCAGGACATGTCACACCTGCCAATTAGTGGGCAAACCGAATCAGAACATCAAGGTTGCACCACTCATTCCCATTCCGGCATATGAACAACCATTTGACAGAGTCATAATTGATTGTGTTGGCCCGTTGCCTAAAACTAGATCAGGACATATGTACATGTTGACAATTATGGATGCAAGCACTAGATATCCTGAAGCAATTCCCTTAAGGAATATCACTGCTAAAGTTGTGTCTGAAGCACTAGTTAAGTTTTTCACAAGGGTAGGGCTCCCTAAGGAAGTACAACATGATCAAGGGTCTAACTTCATGAGCAATTTGTTTAGAGAAGTCATGCAATCCCTGGGTATTGAACAGGTAGTTTCATCTCCGTATCATCCCCAGTCACAAGGTGCCATTGAAAGATTCCATCAAACCTTAAAGACTATGATTAAGGCTTATTGTCATGATCATCAAGACGACTGGGATAAGGGCATTGATTTTTTATTGTTTGCGATAAGGGACTCTCCAAATGAGTCGACCGGGTTTAGCCCATTCGAACTTGTGTATGGTCATGAGGTCCGAGGACCATTGAAACTTGTTAAGGAAAAATGGCTGGCGGAACCTAAGGTTGAGACAAACTTGTTAGAGTATGTTTGTGATTTCAAAGAAAGGTTGTACAAGGCGTATGATGTTGCAAAACGAACTTAGCAAGTTCACAAGAGTGTATGAAATCATGGTATGATAAGAGTGCACGGGAACGAACTTTCAAGCCTGGGGACAAGGTTTTGGTATTACTCCCTGTTCAAGGAGAGCCACTGAGAGCTAAGTTTAGTGGCCCGTATGCTATCGAGGAGAAAATTAACGACGTGAATTACGTTGTCAAAACTCCCGATCGTAGGAAAAGTAGAAGAGTTTGCCATGTGAACATGTTGAAATCGTATCACGAGAGGGTTGACACTAAAACTGTAGCTCTGGCATCTGTTGGGGTTACTCAAGAAACAGAGGAGCCTAACAATCCGGATAAGGAGCAACTTAGGCTTGAGTCAGTCTGTTCCCAGAGTTCTCTAATCATGACACAAAACTCTGATGTATTGGCTAATTTGGATGTAAAACTTAGTCACTTGCCTGCACAAGAACAAAAGGAAATGATTGATTTGCTTGAATCACATGTACAGTTATTTCAAGATAAGCCAGGTCGAACTTCAGTTCTGTTTCATGACGTTGAAGTAGGCAATGCTAATCCGATCAAACAACATCCATACCGTTTGAATCCAAACAAGCTTGAGTTAGTACGCAAAGAAATAGATTACATGTTGGAGAATGAAATCATTTCTCCTGCTGATCAAAGTCCATGGTGTTCACCAGTGTTATTGGTGCCGAAAGAAGATGGGTCACAACGATTTTGTATTGATTACAGGAAGGTGAACGCCGTCACAAAAACAGACTCATATCCAATTCCTCGGCTGGATGACTGTATTGATCGGATAGGGCAAGCCAAGTACGTGAGCAAGTATGATCTTTTAAAAGGGTATTGGCAAGTTCCATTGACACAAAGAGCGAAGGAAATTTCAACTTTTGCCACACCAGATGGTCTTTGGTCATGTAATGTAATGCCGTTTGGAATGAAAAACGCCCCTGGAACATTTACTAGAATGATGAACCAAATAACTTCTGAATTACAAGGTTGTGGAGCATATATTGATGATGTAATTGTATATTCCAGTTCGTGGTCATCCCACATTGATCGAACCAAAACACTGTTTGAAAAATTGTCTGAGGCTAATCTGACTGTTAACTTGAAGAAAAGTGAAATAGGTCAAGCAAGTGTGACCTACTTGGGTCATCAAGTTGGTCAGGGTAAAGTGTTGCCAAAAGCAGCTAAGGTGCAAGCCATTCTTGACTTTCCTGTACCTACGAATAAGAAAGAATTACTCCGATTTCTAGGTATGACAGGTTTTTACCGAAAATTCTGCCCCAATTTCGCACAGATTGCGGAACCACTGACAAATCTTCTGGCAAAAAAGACAAAATTCACTTGGTCAGAAAATTGTCAGCTGGCCTTTGGAAAACTCAAGTGTATGTTGGCTAACGAACCTGTACTCAAAGTAGCAGACTTTGGTAAACCATTTAAGTTAGTTATTGACGCTAGCGATGTCGGCGTAGGGGCTGCATTGTTGCAAGATGATGATCAGAGTGTTGAGCATCCTGTGGGTTACTTCTCTAAGAAATTAAATACACATCAGAAGAATTATTCCACGATTGAGAAAGAGACCCTAAGTCTCATACTAGCCATGGCACATTTTGAAGTGTATGTTTCTGGACCATTCGCAGTTACTGTTTGTACAGATCATAACCCACTGACTTATATTAATAAGTTCAAGAACAGAAGCCAGAGGCTAATGCGATGGAGCTTAGTTTTGCAAGGTTATAACTTAAACTTTGTGCACATCCCTGGTAAAGAGAATGTATTGGCAGATGGATTGAGTAGAGTTTGAATCATGCACCTCATTGCTCCAATAATAGGATTGACTCGGTGATCCTGTGTGTGTTGGTTAAATTCTGCTTATGTTGTATAGATTATTTTAAATTAAATTAAATTTTCAAGCTTATGCTATAAGATGTGGGAAAATTCCCAAAACAAGATTGTGTATTTTCCAAATCTTGTGAATGTTATTTAATCAACTGTTTGACGAGGGTAACTAATTATTTAAAGAAAAATACTTCCTTAAAGTCGTATTTTTCCTCCCCAGGGGGAAGAGTGTTAAGAATTCGTAAATTGTTTAAAGTTTAAGCAAATTAACTTCATGTAAATTAGGCCAATGGCCCGCGATCGTCCTGCATAGTCCCCTTTTGTTGCAACGAACTTTTGATCCCGCGCTGGAGTCCAACCCACATTCCTTACCAGTGGAATGGACATTGGAATTCCCTGCCTGACTTAAAAGCTCTGGAATTTCGCCGTTCTTCGGATTCTGAACTGCAGTTTGCTGAGGTGTGGTCAAGGGACTCGCTCTCCGGCGATGCCATGCTGCCCGACCGTCTGGCTTGCTGAGGCCGCTGACTTGGCCGTGCCTTGCCCGTTGCCGTCTGCACGGGGCACGGTCCCTACCACCACGACGGCCAGATTGACCGATGACTTGGTTCTCCTTGGCTTGGGCCAGTGTCTTGGTGCCGTTCCCGCCGGTGCCACGCCCCTCTGCTGTGGAACTTCGTCGACTGGTCAGCTAGCACTATCGTTCCCCTGATCCGGTCTACACCCGTACCGTCCAGCACACCAAGCGCCCGGTTTCGGAGGTCGCCGATCAAGACGCAAGTCGTTATGACAAGAACTCTCTCTCTCGCGACTTCCGAACTTTTCCGGCAGACTGCAGTCCAGGGTTCCACCCTCTGGAGGTACCTCCCCTCTCACCAATGGCCAACCGTATGATATGATTTACTTGATTTGTAATGTATAATTAATTGCTTTCCCATCTGCTTATTTAATCTGGTTTATGTGTGTTAATTTGTGGATTGTAAATAATTAAAATAATTCTAATTTCATTTCCAAAAACTCCTCGATTCCGATCCTCATTCATTTGAGTGTTCCTTTCCCTTTATTTAAATTTTTGTCTGTTATGTTGTCTGCTTGGATTTGAAGTGACTTCGTAACACTCTATGTATGGAGGAATGTCCCCATTACACCCCGTCCTTAAGGGGTTAAAGGGGCACATCGTCCTTAAGGGGTTAAAGGGGCACATCATCCTGAAATCACTGATTTTCTGTGTGTTGACGATTGTGTGTACACAATTATACGTTGTTTCCTGCACGTCCGCAGCATGTGATGCATTGGTGGGACATGTGCGGCAGGATTCATGACTAGCACCCAACAGCTGTATTTTTGCGAGTCAAAATTTTGACCCCCGAAATTCGTTCTCGCAAAATAACACAAAAACGGCCAATACTCAAAGGATGGTTGTGTGGACGTAATTCTACTTTTCAATGTTCTTTCCAATTAATATAATTTTTTGGGGGTTTTGTAGCGAAATTGGGCACTTTCCAGGACACAGTGTCCCTTTAAGAACTTGGATCTAGAAAGGATATTGCACCCTGACTCCACTTTCTTCATCATATATTATCTTAATGAAGGTCAGTCATTGCAAAAATGTTGAAAAGACTTGAATCTTGGACTGAGAAACATTTCAGAATTTTGTCAGAAAAATAAATGGAAAATGCACCCGACTCTCCATAGACTTTGTACACAACTAAAGAAGTGGTGTCTGTTTACTTCATTCTTTCCCTTGGGGGAAACCCCCCCCCCCCCAAATTTACAGTGAAATGGGTGGCTTAAAGAGGTTGTGGAATCCTCGAAGACATTTCCGTCATTTTTTGGGTATATGTAGCCTAAGGTGTGATGAAATAAAAACGACTATTGTTTCTGTCATGAAATGAGTACAAAGGGTACTTTTGAGAGCTATTTTTCAGGTCCTGTTTCGACCCGAACGTGCAATTTGTGTAAAAGTCGTCGTTGCGGGCAGCAAACAAAACACAGTAAATCATGACGTAATAAACAGGACTCGTTTATGCTACTCTGCATCGGGAGTCCTGTTTATTACGTCACGGTTTACTGTGTTTTATTTGCTGCCCGCAATGACGACTTTTACACAAATTGCACGTTCGGGTCGAAACAGGCATGACAGGACTTGAAAAACAGCTCTCAAAAGTACCTTTTGTACTCATTTTATGACAGAAACAATAGTCGTCTTTATTTCATCACACCTTAGGCTACATATACCCGAAAAATGACGGAAATGTCTTCGAGCATTCCACAACCTCTTTAACGAACCTATATAAAAATACATAAAGGGGAATCATGTGGGTCTTGACTCTGTAAAACTATGCATTAAAGTTTGTTTTCTTTTAAAGAAACCCTGGAGGTTGATTTATATGAATGTCGCTCTTAATTGATGACCAAGATTGACTGTACCTTCTCCAGCCTCTGTCAATGAGATCTTGATAGTCCTGAGCGCTAAGAGAATGTGCCCACATTCCTGTAAAATGCATGCAAACAAAGATTGAATAAATATATTGACACCATCAAATGAAGATATTATGTCTCATAAATTATCTGACAGTGACACGTTTTTTTGTTAACCATGCATAACCATGTTAGAAAAATTAATTTGGGACTGGGATACGTTTCCGATACGATTTTGTTCCAAAACATTTCAGAAGTTTTCACAACTCCACATTTTCATTTGACTGTTGTACACAATACAATTACTACATTTCTGAACATCTTTTTTTTCTTGAAATATTAATATTTTTATTGATTTCTATCAATGATACTGATAGAAATCCTGTATTTGAATGCGATAAATTGCGGGTGTTTAATATAGATTAACCTCAGCCACCCAAAAAATCCACAATTTTGGTTGATGTCCGAATGAAATCCATTTTTAATTTTTAAATACTGGACCTAAAATGGAAAGATTTCCATATACGAAGTTCACTCAACACCCTGTGTACAAACCCTATGAGAGTGGACTGAAAAATTCTAAGTGTTTTCTAAGAAAATGCTTGTAATATCTCACTGCTCAAATTGACTTTGATGACATGAAATTGCTATCTGGGGGCTTGTTAGTCAATACAGAGGAAAATTAGTGAACTTCGCATATGGTAATCTTGCCCAAAAACGATGACATGAATCTGGGACTGAAAAATATTTCTAATACCATAGCACTGGGCTTAGCACTGTCGAGCGCAAAGTGAGTCTCCCGCGCAAGTTTAAACTTGCGCCCGCAAGTTTAAACTTGCGCACTGCATAGATTTTCCCGGCCACGCATACAGAGCCGCTAAACTATTTTGCCCCTGGGTATACTCATGCAGATATGTAACATTATTTTTAAAGCAGATTTTTTTCTCCGATTTAATAGCATCACTGAGCTTCGGGAGACAATGCCTTAATGCCTTTTTTTGAAACATTTGATTAAATTCATTAATTAAATCATTTGCAAATGTATTTACTTTTTAAAATAATTACCATTTTATATGCATAGCGTTTTTAAGTTGTAAACATTTTTTTATATGAATTATTGAGCCTGCAATAAAAAATATTTGTTAAAGTAATACATTTAATTAATTAATTAAATTAGTAATGCATTCATTATTTTTTTTTCAAATTATGCATTTTTGAAGTGTACACAGCGCTCGAAATGTTATGCAAGTATTTCTAAAAACAATATGAATTATTGTACCGTACAATTTATTAATTGTTAAATTAATTAGTATTTTTTTAAGAGTAAGTACTTTTTTAATTGTAGAATACATAAGCATTTTAAAAATATTGTAAATGATTAGCATAATGTCAAAACTTGAACAATTGAAGGGATCATAATCATTCTTTTTACGTTAACAGCGGGTTACACCTAGGAAATTATGATTTATTTACATTCAAGAATATAAATAAAATGCTAATTAGGTTTACAAAGCAAAAAACTTGAAGCTGGTCTCCATTTTTGAACAACTTCAGTACACTTTCCAAGCAATCGCCGCTAGTGTGCTTAAGTTGATTGCTTGCCCGGTCCCCTCCCTGGCCCCGCCCCCACGTACCCTTAAACAACTTCTCTGATAAGCACTGCTAAATCTCAATGTTTCTTTTCATTGACGCTAATTGAATTCCCCTTTTTTATTTATTTCTTTATTCATTCATTTATTCCATTATTTCTCCATGTACTCGTGTTTTGAAAAAAAATCTTCATCAATGAAAATCCCGCCCGCAAAAGAAGGTTGCGATCGCCTTTGCGCAAGTTTAAACTTGCGCACGCAAATTAAAATGGCGCGGTGTAATTTGCGTGCTTCAGGAGTCCCTCGCGCAAGTTTAAACTTGCGCGCGCAAGTTTAAACTTGCGTGGGGGACTCAGATTGCGCTCGACAGCACTAATGTTCTTGACTCTCCATAGACTTTGTACACAACCGAGGTGGTATCAGGTTGCAACACTTCTTTCCCAATATTTTACCACGGCAAATTCTGAATGACATTCACAAAGAGATGAACAATTAATTTCTATGATTAACTGTCCTCCTTTCTAAAACCTACCGTGGGAAAAATTGGTGCTGGAACCGCCGCAATAACCACATCTATAGCCTCCATGTTCGTGCATGTACTCGACTATCGTGTTCGCCATCTTGTCCGAAAGCGGAAGTATTAAAGGGAAATACCCTGCCCATCCCCTTTATCTGATGTCATTGCTATTTATCGCACATAATGAAGCCAGTTGTCATTTTTTCTTGATTTTATTTAATTATTGGTTGATTTTTGTAAATTTATTTTAATTTTTTTTTTGGGGGGGGGGGTGTCCTGTTATGGTGTAGGGTTTCATAAAAAAGTGTGTTTCATGGGCTTTATTTACAATCTTTATTTTTTGAACCAGTAAAGAGAAATAAAAGCAATAACATAAATTTAATCACACATTAACAACAGCCAGCTATGATGAAAACTTAAAATGTGTGATTAAACATATCCTAATGTTTTAAAGCCACATTTAAAAAAAAATGAAGTGAGGCTTGAATGCATAAATAGTCTGGCACCCTTCATTCAGAAGTTCATAATTCATAAAATACATTCCGGGAACACGACCAAATGACTTCCTCATGAAATAAGGTCCACTATGCGAATCTGACGATTTGACCATCTCAATGGCATTTTCACCTTCAAGTTCCTTGCATTTGTTAACATCATGTTAAGTTTATTATCATTGGTCGTGAAATATTTTCATATAAATGAGTTGAATGGTCTTTGATTTTGTCATCTTTTCTTTTGAAGATGTGTTTTGGTTACTGAGGGGATGGGGGGGAGTGGGTGGAAGATGCGTTCCGAGATTGGGGCAGACCGGGGGTAGTGAAGGGGGGGGGGTCTTCAACAACAAAAGTGGACCTCGTCATTCAAACCCAACCCCAGCCTACGGGATTATTGTGTAAATTATGATTAATCAAGGATTTTCTTCTTCGGCTTTATTATTATTATTAAAATTGATAGCACTGTCCCCAAATGTATCACTGATATTGTCGCTCATATGACACAAGTGGACGAATCTGTAATTACTTACTCATTCATTAATTGATTTCAAAACATATTATGGAATATCACCCTTTAATCTTTAATTACTTACTCATTCATTAATTGATTTCAAAACATATTATGGAATATCACCCTGCCGTGGAATTCCCCTTTAATATCCCACTGTACTGCATGGATTGTAGGGCTGAGTTAATTTCTTCCACTTACACACGCAAAGTAATGCAAACCCTGTATTCCATACGGTTTGCATCTTATTTTAAATTCTCCAAAATGGCGGCCATCAGTGCGCTGCAAGCGTACGGAAACAGCGACGAAAGTGATAATGGCAGCGAAACAGAAGAAGTTCAGGAAGATCTTACTGCACATTTGAAGCCCTTGGATCAGGGGAATAATGTCCGTACACTCCAGTCGAGATTTCAACTCAATTCGGCCCCCGAAGTGGATAGTAAGGTAACGTCGTTTTCTCGTTTTCAATTTTGAAGCATATCGAATGGTAAAGACGTGCATTTCCGACACATTATTTTTAGATAGTGGATATATTGCCGGCGGTAAACCCGGCAAGCTAACGTTTACTAAAGGTTTGCCGGCGGCAATCCCTATCAACAGAGGGCGCTGTACTCTCTAAGATATGGCTGAATTAAAATTAGCCCCATAAATGTGTCCAATTTACTGGACTATCTCCGTAAATAAAGGCCACACTTCCACCATGTACAAAAACATGTCGAACTTTGTCAAATTTTGATTTTCACATTTAGACTTAGTTTGTAGGTTTTTTGCTTTAGAAGCATACTCGCCCTCTTTATAGGCTAATCAGAAAGTGCTGCCTTTTTCAAATGTCTATTTTTCGTGAAATTTCCAGATTCGTTTGGAATAATTGCCTATCAAAACTTTCCTATTTTTTTGGTATTTTACAGGAGGATGTTGGGACAATACAGCCTTTGGATCCATCAACAAAAGAACTGAGCTACAATCCACAGTATGAGCAGCTCTTCGCACCAACGGTATTTATGTTTGTTATTTTTAAGCTTTGGCAGGAGCTTCTCCATGTCACTTGGTGTTCGGTCGGTCTGTCTGTCTGTCTGTCCCCGGAAATGTGACCAAAGGTATGGTGTTCTATATGTGCCATCGGCATCACATTTTTCGGTGTCGCATTTTTCAGCTCTGGCAGGGATCGTTTTGATCGATTTCATTTTAAGCTCTGGCAGGGATCATTTTGATCGATTTCATTTTAAGTTCTGGCAGGGATCATTTTGATCGATTTCATGTAAGACTTTCATGCAAGACTTCTTGCAAACACGGCCAGAGCTTATTGTGCACTCGCAGTTTCTTCTATCCTCCTAGGGAGTACCAATTGCTACTACCTAATTTTTATTAGCTTAGGGGTTCCTGATAACTATTATTTTGATCGATTTCATGCAAGACTTTAATGCAAGACTTCTTGCAAACACGGCCTGAGCTTATTGTGCACTCGCACTTGCGTTGTACAACATCTTCCTCGAACAAGGTGGACGCAATTTTATGAAGTGGTTGGATGGTATCCAGAAGGAGGAAATGTCCCCAAAATTGACCAAAAGTATGGTGCTCCACATGTGCCATTGGCTTCACATTTTTCGCCAGAGCTTTTTGTGCACTTGCGTTTGTTACTTATCCTTTAGCCAACATCCCAAATCCCCAACCGATGTAATCTAAGCAGCCTTCTTAATCAAACAGATGGGAAAAAATTCTTTCTTTTTTGCTCTCCACTGAGATCAACTGACTCAACAGAAATTGGGTGCTATTAGATCATGTCGTCTTCTGCGTGGTCGGTAGAAAAGACTCTTATTTCAAGATTCCAAAGTTATGGACTTATAGTATTGTATCTAAAAACTCAACAACAACAAAATCTTTGAACTACAGAAATGTGCATTTATGATATTTTGGGATGATTCTATCGCCAGGTGGGGCCAGCTAACCCTTTCAAGACCCAACAGCAAGCAGCCCAGAAGAACATGCTGTCTGGCTATGTCGAGGAAGCCCACTTCAACCACTTCCAGTTTGAGAACCAGAGAAGAACGTTCAACAGCTATGGTAAGCCAGAAAACAGCAACACAGTCCAGAAAGCGTTTGGTAAATTTTTTCAAAAGAGACAATAATTATTATTATTAAATTTCAAACTGTATCTTTAACTTTCAATTCAAAAGAAAGCCACATCTATGCCTGAGTTATCAAGTTCCTGCCACTTGTTGCTTACTCGGGAAAGCCAATTGGGAGCAATATTTTGCTCAAGTTTTTTCATGAGTGAGTAGACATTTGAGTGTGTTAATTTGTGAGTCTTTGTTACTTTGATTCAAGGCTTTGCAGTTGATCCAAGCGTCAGAGAGACAGCAGAGACCAAACTCGTCGGCACAGCTGAATCTGGGGATGCAGCTGAAGGTGACATTTTACTTCCAATTTTTTTAATGGATACAATTGGAAATTCAGTGCAAATTTGAAGGACGGTTAAAAACCATGATACTTCCAAAATTCTTTAACAGCGTTTGGTGGGTTTTGTAAGGAGGTACAGCCCAGGCACAGTTACTTTAACCCTAACCCCCTAGGCTCTTGCACTAGAAAGGATACCAAACCTAACAAATTTCAACAGCTGCATACAGGTCTGTAAGCACTGGCACCAAAACTGCCAAACTCCAACAGGCCTTGTACGGGGAACAGTACTAAACCTGCCAAACTCCAACTGTTGGAGTTTGATTGACTTGGTATGGATGGGCCTATGCATTGTCGAGTGATTGGATAGGGATGGTACCAAACCTAACAAAATAAAGCAATATGTACATGCACATTTGACCACAAGCTGTGCTGAGGACCGTGGGTGAGCATACCCACGAAGAAATGCCAGTGAACTCCAACGTGTTCACAAATCTCATGCCCTTCTGCCCCGAACCTCACAAAATTCAACAGGGTCTCCCTGGGCCTTTGGTACCCAGTCAATCAAAGTCCAACACCAACTGGCCAGTGTTTGGTACCAACCCTGCCAAAATCAAGCAAAACCCGCTGTTGGAGCTTGATGGGCTCAGGGTTGTTAGGGTTAATACATAGGATTGGATTTCCCTTAGAAGTCCAGTGTGACTAGTAAAATCCACTAGTCGCGTAGTCATGTGACTAAAAGTTGTGACTAGTCACGGCTGTTTCTGTACTTAGGTTTTAGGAAATGTATCTGATTGTTATACCTCTGTCGTGAATAATGTATTTTCATTGGCCTAGAACAATCATGTGTTAAGTTTATAAAAAGTCATGGCACACTCCCTGTGGAGTGATATCCCACAGGGAGTGTGCTATGACTTGTACGTACGGTACGTACGATGTAAAATGCTTGTATCGTTGGTACCCACGCTATTTTCACCATGTTTTCACACATGAGTGGGAGCAGCGAACTAGCAGACGATCAGCTGTTTCGAGCACGCGACATGCATGTGAGTTGACGTTCAATTGTCATGATTGTTGTGTTTAATGCTGTTTGTTTTCGTGATTTTTACATCAAAATTCAAAGACTCCAAGAAAGAGGTATAAGGCCTGTATAGACAAGGTGGGTACTATTTTTTTGTGTCCTCATTATACATTGGTGTCCGTGTTGATTTGAAGAAAAAAAAGGTTGACACGCATGATTAAAAAAAAATTTTTGGCCTAACAGAACAATTGTTGATTGCTGTGATGTGGGAAATGACGTTTTGAACCCCCTCGGGGCGCTTTGCACCCTCGGCTTAGCCTCAGGTGCTATGCGCCCCTCGGGTGCTCAAAACGTCATATCCCATATCACAGTCAAAAATTGCTAAATCATGGAGAACTACATAGACACGGCTGGGTCTACATATGCTAAGAAAGCCATTTTGACAATATCCCACTCATCCAGCTTCTTGGTGGTGGTGGAGTTTTATTTCAGTTTCTACGGAGAAATTTTCTTTGATGAAACGTGCATTCAAAGGATCACGTAATGAATTCTAAATGTATGATAAACATGTACACTGATGTTCAGATAAACTAGTCATGGGTCCAAAACTATTAGGGGCACTACAACTAGTCAACTAATAAAATAAATCGAAGTTGAGAATTTGAGTAAAAGTCACCAGTGACAAATAGTCAACCAAACTAGTGGCGTTGCACAAAGCTATTTCCCTCACAGTTGGGAAGGAAAGTCCAATATTTCGGACATCCCATTAAAGCCCCAATATGTAAAAAGAGCATATGCCAAATAAAACATCTTCACACTTTTTTTTGTGTGTGAAAAGCTGAAGTAGATTTCCTTATTTTTCAAATGTTTAAAAAGTAACTTTGATTCTATATTTCACAGCCAAGACTGTGTTTGAAAAGACAAAAGTCCGCCCAGGAGACAAGCGGAAAAGAGTGCGCAAGAATGACGCGTCAGAGATTGACGACTTCGAAGGACCGTGGGGCAAATACGTTGATGAGGCAACAGTCTCCAAACCTTCAGAAGTAAACCAAAAACTATTCCAACTTCTTTTGTTTTCATTTTTCAAAACGCTGTCATTATTTTCATCTATCGCAACAGTAGATGAATATGTATCTTTTACGGTCATCTATATTTTGTGCTTTTAATTTATTATTTGGTGTAAAAGACTTTGTTTGACTTTAAAAAGAGTGGAATTTAGGAAACCTACTGTTTGTTTTACGGTATTTCTTTTAGTACAATGGCAAAATCAAGTTCTAAATATTTAATACAGTGTACTTTTTCCAAATTTGATTTGTCTTAGATTTGTGAAGTGTAATTGTTCAGTGACTGTTGTATGCAGCAAAATATGACCAAATCATCAGGGAGTGAAACAAATGTAGTGTGCTGCCATGTGAGACCTGACACATGAAACGGTTGTGTCATCCTTGTGGCAAAACGTTTACAAGACAATTTGATTTTTGTTTACAGGACGAACAAGTTGAATTGGACGAGATACTATCCAAGAGGAACAAGAAGGGTAAAAAAGCGGAGGAAAAGCCAGCCGAAGAAAAGACGACACTCCACCGTAAGTATCTGGCAAAATGAATTTGATCGTCAATAGACACTTTGCATTCAACCGGCCATCTTTTTTTTGGAGTTGTTTGTTATGTTAATTCATTAACAATGAATGCACTAGGTACCCCTGCGTATTGCAGTGAAACAAACGCACGCGCCTCAAAGGCGCCTGCAGTATAAAGCATCTACTTAATATGTGAGGCATTGTGGCAAAAGGAGTCGGAACTGGGCACATGCGGTAGTGAAGCAAAATGCAAAAAACTGATTGGGGGTTTAGTTTTTTGTGATTTTTCAGATTTATTGTAAAGAGATAGTATAAAATATCATAGAATGCAAGAGTTCTGAGGAAAAACACTTCGCATCTTTCATTGTCACGAATACAAAACTCGAAACTTTAAAGGCCATTTTCTCGGTATTTTAATATTTTCAACACGTGAACTTTAAACAGCCGTTACTTGTCAACGAAATGCTCAAATGAAGTGCAACAAACAGTATTGTAGGGAGAATTTGATTCCTTCCTTATGCCCGCAAATCCTCGTTTTGTCAGAACGCCTCACATTTATGGATCTTGTTTTCTGAAGGAGTAATGTTCCCCCTCTAGTTCCAAACATGAAGGTTCATTGGATCGTTTGCAGTAAGTGGAGTTTTCCATTTGAAGTAACAGAATTGCCCAAACTCTTCAGTCAAAAAGTGTGGCCCGCAGCACACTTTTTTTTAAAAACCACCTTTAATGATTATTTTTTTCTGAACGATACCATAACAAGCAGAATAATTCACAGCATTTTGGGTACCAGCCCTATCTTCAGACTTTTCTCATTAATTCAGTAGCCTTATCTGGATATTACCTCCGCCAAGGAGGTTATATTTTCACCGGCGTTGGCTGGTTGGTTTGCCTGTGAACAGGATAACTAAAAAATTATGGACGGATTTTCATGAAAATTTGTGTAGGGGTGGTCCTCGGTACTAGTACAAATCGATTAGATTTTGGATGTGATCCGGATGCAGGATTTATTTTAAGGATTCTTCACCATTTTCTAGGTGCAAATATGCCATAGACCATGAAATTGGGCCACCCCTCCCCCCAAAAAAACAATAATGGACCCGTCCATTTCTGGGCCATATACCGTGCACACAGTGCAATTGACGGGCCGTGTACGTGTATGTTAAAGTCATTAGGCCAGCACTAGGCCACTAGTACACTAGGCCAGCTCACTGGTCCCTCTAGAGACCCCTGGGCTAGCCAGCCCCTGTTTTACGACCCTGAGGTAAACAGTGACCCTACGGAAATGGCACTATTCTGCTAGGTGCACTTGATAATTCTGTATTCGAACAGAATGCAGGGAATTGTTTAGCCTTGGCGGAGGTTGCGCTCTCCGAGTGCTTTCTAGTTATCAATATTCCTACGTGTCTTTCAAAATCCTGTTCCTGTTTCTACCTTTCCTGTTGTCCACACAGTCAAGGACATGTACGACTACATGGGCCGCTCCTACCTCCACGTCCCTCAAGACTTGGACGTGGACCTACGGACCACCGAGCTACCGGAGAAATGCTTCCTACCCAAGAAGCATATCCACACCTGGGCGGGGCACACAAAGGGCGTGGCCGCTATCAGGTTATTCCCGCAGTCTGGCCATCTGTTGCTGTCGTGTGGTATGGATAGCAAGATCAAGGTGGGTGGTAGCACCGGGGGTGTAAACCACCCCCCCCCCCCATCATTCATTTTTGTCATCAAAATTGTTGTCATGTCAACAAAATCGTGTCTGTTGGCAGATAAGCCCAGACACATAGCACCGCCTACTATCTTATCATAAGATGAAAGGGAAGATACAACATTTGCAAACATCAACAAATGAAATGATCAACCTTGTATTTTTCCAACGCTGGTCGCCTGACCAGCGTAGGAGAAAACTGGCTTTTTTTCAAAAACTGCTCCTAATTTTTCATATTTAGTTATTCCGCATTTTCTTTGCAATTGATTACACACCTGTGAAGGGGCACAAGCCTGCTAGACTGATTCTCTGACCTTACAATTCCCCAAAGTCTATTAATTGCTCCGTGCCATCTTAAGTGGGGTCGGGGAACCAGACAACAACAACATGATAGGCTTTCTTGGTTTTTCCAGCATCTACAAGCCCAAAACGTGAAACAAGTCGGTTTAACAATATTTGCTGTAACATACTAATCCTCAAAATCCATTTATTTCTGAAAATTGCAGCAAAAGCAAATGTTGTACATTCCCTTTAAATGAAAATAGTTCCCCCATATAATTTCGACTACAATTAGTTTTTCACTCACATGAGAGGTTCCAATTTCCAAGCACTCATTTCATTGTTGGGCTTTATGCAAGTAACTTCCCCCCCTCCTCCCCCCCCCCCCCCGAAAAAAAGCTTTTAAAAAAATACATAATAAATATATTGCTAGATTTTCATTTTCATTTACTTAAAGGTCCTAGAAGTCCTGACCTTGTTTTAAAAATTTGCTATATGAAAAACATTTTTTCCAAATTTATGAATCTGTAAACTGAGGCTCTAAACATTCAGGTTCTTTTTAAAACTGTTTGGTCTTGCGCCAAGCTTTTTAACTAACATCTAAATGAATAAAATAGAGATCGGGTTTCTTATAATTTTTCCGTTGTCTTCTATCCTTCTTTTTTTCGTTTTGCCAAAAAAAAACCAAATCAGTTATGGGATGTCTACCATGAACGGAAACTCATCCGAACGTTCAACGGGCACAAGCAAGCCGTGCGAGATGCCTGCTTCAGCAACGATGGCACCAAGTTTATCAGCGCTTCCTACGACCGCTATCTAAAAGTCTGGGACACAGAAACAGGTACTAATGACAACATTATGAGAAAAAAAAATTGCATTGCCTCAAATTTTCCGCTAATAGAGGGTTTTGTGGCCCATGGAGTTGAGGGTTTGTAAAATTGAAGGGTGGAGACTCTGCACAGGAGTTTGAGCTTGTATTTCTGTGAAATTTGGACGGAATTAGGCCCTAAACTTAATGCATTTTCCAATAGAGTGGAGAGATTATTTTGTTTCAAAATGGCGACGGACCTCAAGACTACTTTTAGGGGTGATCATCTTTGCCTTAAATTTTTCCCCAAAATTCATTGGTTAACACCCCCCCCCCAAATGTTGAACAGAAAGTGAGAGATGAAGAAATAAGCTTTAATTTGATGGCTCCAACACCCTGGAGAGTTGTGAGAATTTTTCCTGATTTTTGGAAGTGAGGGCATTTACCATTGGGGTCTACTGGTCTGCACTTGATACTAGTATGTAGGGAATGGCGCCCTCTATTGTTCTTGCACAGAGGCTATGCAAGCTGTACACAAGTACCCGAGCAGTGGTGAAAAAAAGTTGGTGGATAATGAAGGACCACCTCCACTGGTAGATTAAATGTCCAGTGAATGGCAAGTGTAGACCAATGAAGTACAAGCGTCCTTCACATGGGGTGTTGTTGCTTGGTGACAGCGCCCTCTATTGTTCACACAATGTCCATAGTACCCCCAGTGTGCTATGTGGAGTGAGTACTCTAGAAATATTAACCAATAACTTGTGACAGACTTTTGAGAATACCGTTCAATCTTATAATAATAATTCATAATCGATTATCGATTTGCTTTCAATTTTTTTCTTTTTTTCTTCTTCAACCCAGGTCAGTGTTTGGGTCGCTACACCAATCGCAAGGTGCCTTACTGCGTCAAGTACCATCCGGAAGAGGAAAAACAACACATCTTTGTCGCCGGAATGTCAGACAAAAAGATTGTGCAAGTAAGTCCTTCAGCAAAATATCTACTTGCATTTGTTGGTAGAAAACTTCCCAGATCCTCAAAAATCCACAGTTTTTTCTTTGTACTTGAAGACAATTCAGACATCAAGCCCCATTTAGATAATACAATCCTGAATCTTTCATAATCAAGCAAACCAGGTGTTGGATTTTGAAAGAATTTAAAGGTTAAGGGTGCATTTTTTCCTCCAATTTATGCAACTTCAAAAAAGTCCTGATTCTATCAAAATCAAACATAAAAGGTGTTGGATCTTGAAAGATTTTCAAAGGATAGGGTAAATAAGGCTTTCTCCAATTTATGCAAGAGAGAAAAAGAGAGTCCTGTATCTGTCGAAATAAAAAAAAACCTGGTGTTGGAGCTTGAAAGATTTGAGAGGTTGGAGAAAAGACATCTTTCTCTAATTAGTTAAAAAGTTCAAAAAGAGAGTCCTGAATCTTTCAAAATCAAACGAACCAGGACATTGAAAGATTTGAGGTTAGTTGTAAGAAGATTTGTGGTTTTTTATGTGTTTTTAGGCCAGATTGCCGACTTCAAACTTTTTATTGGCATGTTTGGCCAAAACTTTAAAATGACATGAAAATATGAAATAATATAAAAACATATTTAGAAAAGAAAATTATTTTCCTACATACCTACCTGAATAATTTTTAGGGCATTACCGTAAACAAACAAGTTTTTTTCTTGGCTTTGGGGAAATGCATTTTTGTCCACTTCATGCTTAGTTCAGTCTACTTTGGCAGAAGTCGACAAATTTTGGCAAAATAATGAAACTATAACTGTTTATTTGTTGAAAATCCTAATCACACCTTTTTTTGGTGCTGTTTTATCGATTACAGTGGGACATGCGAGAAAATGAGATCGTGCAGGAATACGACAGACACTTGGGGGCAGTCAACACCATCACGTTCGTAGACCAGGGCCGGCGGTTCGTGTCGACGTCAGACGACAAGAGCATGAGGGTCTGGGAGTGGGATATTCCCGTGGACTACAAGTACATCGCTGATCCAACCATGCATTCTATGCCTAGCGTCTCTCTGAGCCATAACGGTAAGGTATTTGCCATCCCCAACACATCAACAACAAAAAGCCCCCAAAAACAAACACCCAAAACTTGAAAGAATAACAATTAAGGCTGATCAAATTCCTAGCTACTTTTAAAGCAAAGCAAATTGATCAGTTAAACCTATTGTACCGCCCCAATCCACCCTGCCTATCATATCTTAAACCGCCCCGCTTGTCACACCTTGTGCCCCTCCCCCAAACCACCCTGATTGTTACACCCTGTAATCATCCCAAAACCACCCTGTCTGTTACACCCTGTACCGCCCCAAACCACCCTGCCTGTTACCCACTTCAAGCCCAAACCACCCTGCCTGTTACCCACTTCCAGCCCAAACAACCCTGTCTGTTGCCCACTTCCAGCCCAAACCACCCTGCCTGTTACCCACTTCCAGCCCAAACCACCCTGTCTGTTACCTACTTCCAGCCCAAACCACCCTGCCTGTTACCCACTTCCAGCCCAAACCACCCTGCCTGTTACCCACTTCCAGCCCAAACCACCCTGCCTGTTACCCACTTCCAGCCCAAACCACCCTGCCTGTTACCCACTTCCAGCCCAAACCACCCTGCCTGTTACCCACTTCCAGCCCAAACCACCCTGCCTGTTACCCACTTCCAGCCCAAACCATCCAAGCACTCTTGAGGGTTTTATGAATCAATAAATACAGGGTAAAAATACAATGTAATACAATTTCTTATGGCATCGCACTAAAACTACAAATATGGACGTAAAGAAATTCAATTCACTTTTGCTTTTTTAAATGTTGTATTAAATGACCGTTAGGAATAACTGTAAAAATTTGTGGCATTGTACAAGTAATATACACCTTATGTTATTAAATTAAACTTCACTTTCCAAATTTAGATAGGATATTTAGGATATTGTGTTACATATATTTTGCAATTTCAAAGTTGAAGACAGTTTTAACACATTGCTTTTAAACTGTGTAGAGAAACCCTCAGGTCTCTGATAATAAAACCAAGGATTCCTCAAAAGCACCCTAGGCGCTGTGGCTCGCAAGACTGAAGAAACCTGTAGAGCGAAGACAGTGAGAAGAAATTACAGTTTTAGAGGTGGGAGAAAACACCCAGAAGAATATTCTGAGGTAAACGCACGAAATCAGACATGGACTGAAGAACCAATCCACATGTGGACCAGGGCAGGAATCGAACCCGGACCGTAGAGGTGGAAGGCGAGGAAAGAACCACTGCACCAACCGGACTCCCGAGGTTTGATGTTATCAACCAGTTTTGATGTTGATTTGTTGTTTTTATCAACTTAGGTAAATGGCTCGGGTGCCAGTCGATGGACAACCAGATTCTGATCTACGGCGCTCACAATCGCTTCCGCCTCAACAAGAAGAAGATCTTCAAAGGTCACATGGTGGCTGGATATGCCTGCCAGATGGACTTCTCACCAGATATGAGGTATGAGCTCCGCGCAGGGACTATAGAGGGCGCTATGTAGCCTAAGAATAAACGCAAAGGTTGTTGGTTCCATGCCCCTTGTATTGTGTTCTACATATGAACCTGAACCCTCATAGGCACACATGTATTGTGTGCACAGTTGTCCTTTCAGTCAAAATCATTCAAGTGACTGTTTTGAACAGTTGAGTGCTCCATGCCTACACAAAGCAGGATTGACTGGCTGTGACTGTTTATGTAACTTGATACAGCTTTGTTTTGACAGTAGGTGATTGATCGCACATGAGCCAACAAGACATACCATTTGTCACACGCATGCATTGTTCATTACATCCAAGAAATGAACAAATATGGCGGCCGGAAAGCCAAAAAACTCAGCTGTACCCCAAAATCATTTTTATTTGAAGCCTAAACGTAAATACTTGTTCGGCTCTTTGCTAAGAGACTATAATTCCAGCCCAACTTTGTTCGTTTTTGTGATTGACGGGAAAAGCAGTAAATTTTAAAGGAAGACTCAGTCTAAAACGGGCGTTTCGTCAACGACTACTGCTGTGGCTAGCTATGGACGTCACGCGAGGATCATGGTGGCCTATGTTGAAGCGTTTGATTAGCATGGCTCCAGTGGCTAACTCGTCTGCCTTTACCCAAGTCGATCCAGGTGAGCTACTCAAAATGTAGCCAGTATTTCTAGCCAATCTTTCATTCTCATTCTTGCCTTTGCCTTTCTCTCTGCAGTTATGTGGTGTCCGGGGACGCCGACGGCAAACTCAACATCTGGGACTGGAAATCCACCAAGCTGTACAGCCGCATCAAGGCCCACGACGGAGTCTGCATCGGCTGTCTGTGGCATCCTCACGAAACCTCCAAGGTCATCACGTGTGGCTGGGATGGACAGATTAAACTGTGGGACTAAACCGCGTCAAACATTAAAACTAGTGGTTGATTCGTTGCGTACCTTACGCCTGCGCACTAATAGTAACGTGCGAATGTCTTTAGTCAATCGATGGTCAAAACGTCATCATGTACACTGCTATTGGTTACCAGCGATGCAACAGTGCCTTGTGGTCCAGTTCCAAATAGTCAACTAGCATGGTGCAACCATCCTTCGTTCAAGCCAAGTTAATCAAACTATGATTAACTGTAGTTCGCCCCCGAACTTGCTGAATCAACCCCAACTCCCTAGGGGGTGTGCGAAATCGTATTAAAATTGGAGGATTCAGGACAGTTAGGGTGAAGACTAGTGGTTGATTCGTTATGTAACTTACGCCTGCACACTGAGAGTAATGTGTGAATGTCTCTAATCAATCTATCGTCAAAACGTCAGCATAAAATTTCTCGGTCCTGGCTCCTTGCTGTGCATTGTGATGCCCGCTGATGTAACCAAAATGCAGCCATCCTTATTTGGCTGGTCGCAATTTCTAGACTAGTCCAACCGTCATCAAGCTATTAAACTAGCAGTGATCAGAGTTAATTGGACAATGGTTAACTATAACTCTATATAACTCTGGTAACAACCATAGACAAAAAAAAAAAACCTAGACCTGTCATTTGCCTGAAATTTCCATTATAAAAATGCTGCATTCTATAACCGCCAACTTACGCAAATGCTCATTGAAGGCGTCTGAACGCGGAAGGAGACATTTGCAGGACACACGCACGTTATTTATGAGCAAAATGAGCGTTCACGTAACATGGTGGTTACAAGACGCAGTATTTTGCTAACGGAAACACACAACGTACAAGTATATAAATGGCCGATCTAGGTTTATTATTTTTTTTAAGATGTATGTGTGGTAATAACTGAGTGCACAACAGTGCCCTCTATTGGTAAAACAAATGCGCATCAAGTACCTTTTGGTAAGGGCACTTCATTGTGCATTCTCGTTTTCGATGCATTCCTGTGATGTGAAAAAAAAAAGTTGTACTGCAAGTTATGAGTTTGTATTTAACCCATTTTACAGCCTCGTACTGCCCAAACCACCCCGGCACTCTATGGTACTGCAGACAGTATATTACAGTGCAGTAAAATGTAATACAAGTACTAAAGGGTTCAATCACGGCTCGTTTAAACACTGGTTTGAGTTTGGTTTTCCACATTGGCACGTCTTTATTGGTTAGAAATTAAAAGCTTTATTGCTGTGAGTAAACCAAAATGACACCAACTAAGGGCATATATTCACGCACAGTATGCTTTTCTGCAAAGACATGACGGGTTTCATATTGTTGAAAATTAATCATGGTTTCTCACATTTGTGAACTAACCTAACTCCGCCCTCCACAGAGTACTTGCACAGAGGTTTTTTAACTACGTTTTACTGTTGCTAGGTCTGGCAGGTCGTTGAAGGATCTTTGGAGGGGGGGGGGGGGGCTTGGAGATTGTAAGCCACCCCCCTTTAGCCACTGACTAAGTTATACTAGAAAAAAATAGCCCAAAAATAAACGGAATGCTAAAGTTCCTAAATTTATTCTCAAATTGTCATATAATGCAGGAAAAAAGCATCATAGATTTCCAAATTTTCTGGGGGGCATGCCCAAGGAACTTTCGAGCATGGCCAACCTTTGGCATGCGATCACTCAACTCCCCCCCCCCCTTATTTGTTGAATGCAGCTTTTGAATGTAATGTTTAAGTTTTAACCATCCAGTAAATTTGTGTCATTTAGGTCACCTGGGCCTAATTTTACGGTGCTACTAACAGGCATGCAACTGGGAAATCACAAAAAAAGGAAATTCAATTTTTTTTCCAGACTTTGTACAGTGTTTTTCTATTTTCAATGGCACACATGGGAAGTAAACAAAGAGGAAATCAGCTGATCCAAGGAAAAGTTGCATCCCTGAAATTGTCATATAATGCAGGAAAAAGCATCACAGGTTTCCAAATTTTCCGGCACAGCAATAGACATGCTTACTTCAGTTGAAAAATGTGCTTAACTAAGTGACATAACAATGGAAATCTGCATGCATGCGCGACTGCTAACACATCCATGCCGTGAAGTAGTGCTCAAGGTTAGCACATTTTTCTGCTTTGCCAAGTTAAGCACAACTTTTTCTGCTAACTGATAAAGCAGCGCGTGAAATTGGGCCTTAATGTAATGTAGAGCGTTGCACTGCCACAATTTCTTTTTTTGTGGATGCCCCAAGAACAGTGGAACTGAACTTGAGAATTCTTTTTTGTTGTAATTTTATTACTCTGAAAAACATTAATACTGGGGTGAAATTTTGTAAATCTCTAGAATTCCATGCTGTTGAAGAAATGTACAGTTGTATATTAATGCTTCAATAAAAAAATGTAAATACAGGTACTATGTGTTTGTCACTTATTCATTTATTCAAATTTTCTTTTTGGGGGGAGGGGGATTCAATAATAGTTCACTTCTGTTGTTGATGGTTTTTTTTATTACTGTGATAATATATAATTTACAAAATTCCGGAACATTTTTTCCATTTTCAAAGTCTTTTTTTCAGGTGAATTCAAGGTAACGTTTGCTACATTAATGTCAGTGTTTGATGGAACAACAATACATATTAATGTGGAAGAATTCATTCATACATTCATAATTGGTTTATTAAATCAGCTTTCTCGCCACCTATAGCGGAATTGTGTGAAGCTGTAACAATATATAATGCATTAATTTAAAAATACTAAAAAGTAATCATTACAATTATACTATTAGAAATGGTAAGCCAAATTTAAGGACCCCAAAATTGATAAAATAGCAAATCAACAATTACATGTTTAACACATTAAGATGCAGTAAGAAATTGGGTGAGTGCTAGGGGAAAAGGACATCGACATATGGTGGGAAGGGAAGGCTAAATTATTCGGGAAGGGAATGGGAATCCACAGTAAAATTTGGAATATAATTTGGGATATTAGGATGAGGAAGTTTAAAAATCCAAATTATCCTTTAACATTTAAAAATCTCAGACACCGTGTACAATGAATAAAAATCTCAAAACATGAGCTGCTGTCAAAAGTTACCTTTAACCAATGTACAATTAAGTCATGGAATTAATTAAGAATGGAGCTTTTGGGGGGGGGGGGGCTGTCGGATACTCTTGGGACACAAACTTCAGATAGGATATCATGAACACACAACTTTTTTGAAACACATTTTATTGTTTCAAATTAATTTTCATAAATAAAGAATGGAATACAACAACAGAGGGAATATCTTGCGCATCACTGCTTAGGAATCAGTGTTGTAACAGAGGTTTCTTTTGTCTTACAGCTCATTGTCAGCTGCTGGCAGTAGATTACTGTGTAAAAAACCTGCAACTTGCATCAAATACAATGATAAAAGCTTAAAGCTATAGTCCATCATTTGCAGCAATCCGAAAAGTAACTGGCGTAATTATTGTTGAAAAACATACTTGGTTGAAAGATAGTAAGTGGACTATTAAACTCCCTTTGAAATTATTCTTTCTGGCAAGCTGTCATTTTGAAGTAATCAACGAAAGAAGGCCTTTCCAACGGTGCTTCTTAAGACGCACCATATGAAAATTTAAATTAGTACAATGTAGTTCGTTTTGTTATTCGGCGAAGCGCGCGCAAGCATTGGCATGACGCACACGCACGCGCGGTTGTTATAATTCGTCGGATCAGTGCGCGACATCGCGTAGCTGCAATCGGCTCAGTGAGAATGTGTCTCGGACGCTGAATTCAGGCCCAATTCAAAACATGATTCAGCAACTTTTGATTTAAAATTGAGATCCTATAATGCTGTTTTTCTCAGAATATACAGCTGAAGCTGAGCTGAAACTTCATCAGGTTAGTTTACTATTTACTATTTACTATTTTATTTCTCGGGAAAATATCAACAAATACATGTAAACAAATGACTAAAGTTACAACACAAAACAACAAAAGCTTGAGATACATAAACAAACAAACAAAAACAATATACCATTCAGGTCCCGAAGGATTGCCCAAAAGAAACGTTGTTTCTGTCTGGGGGTTCTCCAAACTGAATGGCATACGTGAAAACAACAAGCAATAAATATAAAAAGAAGTTTTAACTATACACAAAAAAAGTTAAATAAAGTTACATTAAGTCAAGAACAAAGTTGGTAAATTAGATTATTATTAGACAAACAAATAAAAATAAAAAAAAGAAATAAAAAAAAATAAAAAAATAAAAATCAATTACATTTGTACTAGGTAAATTAAATGAATAAACAAATTAATATATACATTGTACTTCAACTACTACCACTACTACATGTACTACTACTACTACTTCTATTAATAGATAAATAAATAATTAGACAAGTTGGTAAGTTAGCCTAATTAATTAATTAATTAAATAAATGAGTAAATATTGCATTTTTAATTCTTTAAATAAAAAGTTATTAATAAATAAACAAAAATTACAGTTTTACAATAAAAATATAAAAACAAGATTCATAAAAAAAAGAAAAAAAAGTTTTAATTATATGAAGGGGTTGAAGAAGGTTAGATAAATAAGTTGTGCAGTATCCTTCATTAGATTTTGAACACTTTTGTTGCTTCAAACGAACAAAATGCACAAATTACAAATGATGGACTATATCTTTAATATGAGGTACACTTTTGACATAAAACCAAAGTTTCTGCGCCATCTAAAAAGACAATTTTCAGGTTAAAATCTTTCAGTTTATTCAGTAATATAAACAATGTCGGACATCACTGTAATTTGAATGAATGCCAATTACTTGCTGTTATCACATTCTACAACTACTGCCCCCCCCCCTCTCTTTTTTTTTAATCCCCTCCACCCGCCACCCCCCCATGTCAAATGTCAAACACAAGATGCTGTAAAATCAAGTTAACTTTGTTATCGTCTTTTTATGTATTTATGAAACAACATGTAAACTCTTTTGGACTAATACTGTAGTTAGCATGGGTGTCTTTTAAAAGCTACTAATGCAATTTTTTTGCACTGACTCACTTGCTGAGTTTTGAATGGACATTATAAGAAATAAACAAGAGAAACACCAAACCCCAAATACAAAAGTGGGTTCCTAGCATTAAAAAAATAAAAATAAGAATTTTTTTTATAAGAAATAAACAAGAGAAACACCAAACCCCAAATACAAAAGTGGGTTCCTATGGTAAACCAACCTTCATAAAGGTGTTGACATAACAATGAACTCTTTTTGTATGTCACAGGAAAATCTTACTTGTAAAATATCTGCTACAAAAACATGTCATAGGGATAAGATTTCCCTTTGGCAGTGCATATGGGTGTGAATTATTTTGTGCTTTTGAAGATCTTTCTTCATTCGGCAGCTTTTCTTGCAAACATCACCCACGGATGCTCATCAGTGTGGGTCCCTTGATGGCGCACAAAGTGCTGCTTTCTCCTGAAACCCTTGCTACAAAGGTTACAGTCCGATAGTCTGAAGGTTCGATAGTCCAAAGGTTCTTTAGTCCGAAGGGTCAGTAGTCCAAAGGTTCGTTAGTCCGAAGGTTCCATAGTCCGAAGGTTCGATACTCCGAAGGTTCGATAGTACGAAGGGTCCATTAGTCCCCAAACAGACGAAGGTTTAATAGTCCGAAGGTTCGATAGTCCGAATAGACGAAAGGGTTCGATAGTCCGAATCAACAATAAGGTCCGATAGTCCGAATTTACGATAAGGTTTGATAGTCCGAATGGACAATAAGGTTCCATAGTCCGAATTGACAATTGGACCTTATTGTCGATTCGGACTATCGGTCCTAATGTTGATTCGGACTATCGGACCTTATTGTCGATTCGGACTATCGTACCTTATTTTCAATTCGGAATAATGAACCTTCGGACTAGTGAACCTCATTTTCGTTTCGGACTGCTGAACCATCGGACTAATTAACCTTTTTCTAAATTAGAACTACTGAACTTTCGGACAAATGAACCTTCTGACTAATGAACCTTCTGACTAATGTTCAGATTTACGAACCTTATTTCATTTTCGGACTAACGAACCCCCTCTTATGGGAATTTCGTGCATTCGGACTATCGAACCTTCGGACCAAAGAACCTTCCAACTATCGGGCGGACCCCACTACAAATGTCGTGGCTTTTCCTCTGTGTGTGACCGGAGGTGCCTTGTCAGCGATCGCTGGTCTTTATAGCTCTTGTGACAAACGTCACATTGGTATGGTTTTGTTGTTGCATGGAATTTTTGATGCCTGCGAAGATGACCCTGCCGTTTGAAAGCTCCGTCACAGATGGTGCATTTATAAGGCTTCTCTTCCAAATGAATACTCTGGTGTCTCGACAGGTACGCTATGTTCGCAAAACTCTGGCCACAAATGTCACAGTTGTTTGATCTGGCTGTTGCATGGACTTTTTGGTGCCTGCGAAGACGATCCTGCCTTGAGAAAGCTTGGTTACAGATGGTACATTTATAAGGCTTCTCCGCCAAATGAATACTCTGGTGTCTAACAAGGTCACTTGTCTGTGAAAAACTCTGGCCACAAATGTCACAGTCGTGTCTTGCTGTTGCATGGACTTTTTGGTGCCTGCGAAGATGACCCTGCCTTGTGAAAGCTCCTTCACAGATGGTGCATTTATAAGGCTTCTCCTCCAAATGAACACTCTGGTGTAACGACAGGTACTTTGCCCGGGCAAAACTCTGACCACAAATGTCACATTGGTATGGTCTTGTTGTTACATGGAATTTTTGATGCCTGCGAAGATGATCTTGCCGTTTGAAAGCTCCGTCACAGATGGTGCATTTATAAGGCTTCTCTTCCAAATGAATACTCTGGTGTCTCAACAGGTACGCGGTCTTCGCAAAACTCTGGCCACAAATGTCACATGCGTTTGATCTGGCTAATGCGTGGAATTTTTGGTGCCTGCGAAGATGATCCTGCCTTCCGTAAGCTCTGTCACAGATGGTGCATTTATAAGGCTTCTCCGCCACATGAATACTCTGGTGTCTAACAAGGTCACTTGTCTGTGAAAAACTCTGGCCACAAATGTCACAGTCGTGTCTTGCTGTTGCATGGACTTTTTGATGCCTGCGAAGATGACCCTGCCTTGTGAAAGCTCTTTCACAGATGGTGCATTTATAAGGCTTCTCCAAATGAACACTCTGGTGTCTCCACAGGTACGCTGTCTGTTCAAAACTCTGGCCACAAATATCACATCCATATGGTTTTTCCTCGGTATGAATGGGACTATGCCGTTTCACCTCAGCGGCTGTGAAGAAAGCCTTACCGCAAGCTTCAAAAACATACAGCTTTTCGTCGGTGTGTCTTCGTCTGTGACATGTCAGTTGGTCATGAGTTATAAACCCCATGTCACAAAATTCACACACATACGGCTTCTCCATTCTGTGCACAGCTCCTCTATCACAGCCCTGTGACTCTTCATTGGTTGGATTTTCTCTGTCTGGTCCGATGGAAGACTTCTGCTGGTCACATACTGGGCGACTCTTCTTAATTGCCATCGTTCAGATGTCGCAAGACCAATTTTCTCTGTTTAAAGTTTGTTTGTACATGTATTTGGAGAACACAATCTACAAAAAAAAAATAAATAGAGTTTCAATATTTGATTGGTTTTAAATATAAAGAAGAAAAAATAGAATGAGATATGTAGGGTAAGTAGCTTTCACTGTAGGAATAACAAGTGGACAAACAGTCAGGATTTTGATTTCAGGGAACAACGGCCTTTTCGGGAAATGTAGCACGCATTCCTGGGTGGCTCACAAGTTACTATGGGGGTCCTTGCCCCCATAGTTCTAGGATATGGCTAACAAATACAGATGAAGTCCGTTTTGTTTATTTATAGTTAAGATAAAACAAGTGGTTTAGCCTAGGACACCTCTATATTTTACTAGTTCCATTCAAAAATGACTTTTTCAGCCTCAAGCGGTAGGCCTTTTTTATAATCTAGATTATACATGTATAACTCTCAGCTCTACAAGTACATGTACTGTTAGTTACTTAGTAGCAAATGTTCACATGTCATTGTCTATTGCTCCTACATATTTTGACTGATTTTAGCCAAACTTTGTCAAAAGTATCAGTAGCCCAGCCCCAACATATCACATGACCCAAATGGGGTGAAAGATCATCATGGGGTCAAGGCCATAATGTCAAATTGCTAAGCTCAAAGGTCCTTGGAAATCTAAACTCAAAGCCTTTAACAACATTTCTATAGATGTTTGCAAACGAGATCCAGTCTACTCATTATCACAATGGATGCATCGCGCTCGGTAACGGAATGGCACTCGGGATATGGGGACCATTGAATGTACGCTGGGCATGATGACCACATCGCATCGTTCAAACATTAACACGAGTCGGAAATTTAATGTGTTCACGATCGCAAGGGGAGCTCTCGGAATTGAACGGGAAATTTCACTTTTTATCCGGATCGTAAGTAAACTACAGTACAACCATCTTAATCATCGATGTCTACTTGTACCTCAGGTGGCGTATCTAGTACTTTGTAGGCCATTTTAAGGGTGAAATCTGATATTTTTGTTGGGTAATGTTGGGTTTTTGGGTCTAGGACAAAATCGTGCCAACGATTGATGCAGTTTAGCTTGGAGGCTACTATCGCCAGACAATGTCCAAATGTTAAAAAAGGCGATAAGTTGGGTCCAAGCTACTCCGACTAGGCTTAAATCAATTGGGTACAGCAGTTATCGTTAAGTTAGTTGGATGCAAGTTTGGGAAAGAATGTTGCAACCTGACAGCGCTTTTTTCTTCATATATAATCTCAATGAAGGTCATTCGTTGCAAAAACGATAATAAGACATGAATCTGGGACTGAGAAATATTTCCAATTTTGTTAGGAAAAAGGGCCTAGCCTAATTTTCTTGACTCTCCATAGACTATGTACACAAGCGCAGAAGTGGCATCAGGTTGCAACATTTTTTCCTTAAGTTTGTGTGCGGTCTGTAAGATTACAAGCAAAGGGAATAGAAATGGGGAAAATGTCCATACTGGCTCACCACTTTAACTGCCGCCAAACACATCAATTTTCACCTCAGCTTGTGATTTCACCGAAGAGGAATCCAGGAAGCTGTGCAAATGCGGAAAAAAAATAGGCAAAATGTGTTTTTAGAGCACATTTTGGATGCACACGTCGTGCAAAACTAAGTTGAAGCAGCCGGTCAAAACTGATTGAGTGGCTAAAAGACAGCGGTATGTTATACGCATGACATCAACAACCATGACGTCGCATGAGCCGGCCAATGAAAGTGCAATTGAATACGTCGTCATGAATATTTATTTTCTCATGAATATTTAGTTTATTTCAATGGCTACTTCACATACGTCCAAAGATTGATTATTGCAACAGCGATCGTGCGCGGCCTAGCGGTTAAGAGTCTCGTGTTTCAAGCAAGAGTCCAAGGTTCGAATCTCGATGAAGTAAGTGACTGATTAAAATAAAAAATAGAAATAAAGGAAAGGAGAGGGTGAGAGTAGAGGAGGGAAAGTGGAGGGAGTAACCATAAAGGATGAAACTTTTGGCACTTGAAAAAAAGGTGGTGATCCAGTATGGAATTTTTTTCCCAGAAATGCATTAAGTAACAAATTAGAACCAGGAAAAATTTCCGTACTCGGACGTCACTTTTTTCAATTAATTTTCTAGTGCCAAAAGTTACATCTTTTATGGTTATTCCTCCACTTTCCCTCCTCTACTCTCACCCTCTCCTTTCCCTAATTTCTATTTATTAATCAGTCAGTTACTTCATCGGGATTCGAACCTCTGACGCTTGCTTGATACACGAGACTCTTAACCACTAGGCCGCGCACGATCGCTGTTGCAATAATCAATCTTTAGACGTATTTGAAGTATCCATTGAAATAAACTAAATATTCATGAGAAAACAAATATTCATAATGACGTATTGCACTATCATTGGCAGGCTCATGCGACGTCATGGTTGTTGATGTCACGTGTATAACGTACCGCTGTCTTTTCAGCCACTTCAATCAGTTTTGACCGGCTGCTCAGTTCTGCACGACGTATGCATCCAAAATGTGCTCTAAAAACACATTTTGAGTAAATTTTTTTCACCTGTACACAGCTTCCTGGATTTCTCTTGGTTCAAATGACAAGGTGAGGTGACAATTAATATGTTTGGCAGCAGATAAATTGACATCCGAGTATGGAACGTTTTCCTAGAACCATTCTGCAACGGCAAGTCACATAAACACGATGCAGGACGAGAACATACACATGACATAGGGGAATGCGTCTATTTCCGACACCTTGGCGATCCTCCCCTATTTTACTATCAATTCGGCGACAGCATTGCTTTGATATATGGTCTAGGATAAATGGTCGATCAGAAAACAGATACTTATAATCATAAGAATGTGCAAAAACCACGTAATTACAACAAATTAGCCATTATCTTACCATCCGAACGCCCGATCCAACCTGCCTGCTTCTAATTCCGCGCCTTTTTTAAATAGAGGGCGCGCTTCACGCTCAGCGGTTTCGCAACAAACGTGCCTCCAGTGTTGGAACATGTACAGCCCCCTCCCTTCTGATTTCATCATCCCCCACTTCTACAACTTAACCTTGCACACCTATCTTCAAAGTTCGACGTAAATGCAATCATAGAGCAAGGACATCTAGGCCATAACAGCTGGGGTACAAGCATGCGCGGAGATTTATTACTCACGGGGAAGGGGGGGGGGGTGATTTTTGAAAGGCCATCCTTGTGCGCGTGACGTGAGTGCGACACGCGCGCAGGCTCGGGGTCCTACAAGGGACCGCTTAATTAAGGGCCCCCAGGTACGTTGCGGGCGCAAAACCCTTGCTAGGGGTGGTCTTACCGGTAAACTTACATTTAGTCCCCTGGAGTCTCTGGAGTTTACACAATTTTAGGTGCAAAATCATTAATTGCGTCAAAATTCAACCTTTTCTTGAGCTTGAATTGCAATTCCCCCCCCCAAAAAAAACCCCGACATCCCTTTGCAGTGGCATCAATCGCTTCTCAAAAGTGTGGGGGGGGGGGGGACATAACTTGATCAGAACTAATGCGAGTGTGGATCGAGCGCGAAGCCCTTACCGTCGTGGGCCTGGGGTTGGGGGCCGCCTAAGGGCCCCGAAAAAAATTATTCTAGACGCTCTCTGTGGTGCGATTTGAGGCAATTTCTGACCACCGTGACTTTAACCTTTTAGCAGAAGGTAGACCCGTGAACGTGGCATTGTATACAAGCCACGTTCACGGGTCTAAGCAGAAGGTATTCATTGAAACAGCATTTTTGAGGTTGGAGTAATTGAATCAGCTAATCTGAGCTATAGGTGAGGGGTTCGGGGCCCGCTTATTAAGGGCCCCGAAAAAAAAATTGATTCCAGCCTGGTCTGTGGTGCGATCTATTTCTGACCACTTTAACCAATATTTTCTTAGCAAAGATACATTTTATGTAATAGGGCCCTGTAAATGAGACACGCGAGTTCAGAAATCTAGGGGGGGGGGGACATTTGATATTGTGCCCCCCATCCTTCAAAAAGTGCGGGAAGACATGTCCCCCTGTCCCCCTTCACTTCTCTTAAAAACATGAGAACCTTATGAAATTCGGACTTCAGTTTCCCTTAAAAAAAATCCTTAATTAAATTTGAAAAAAGGGAGGCCAGGCGTGACAATTATTCCCGACGCTCACGTCTAAATATTGAAGGTCATAACGAGGCTAAAAATAAACATGACATTGACGGCCTTTTTTTCAAAGCATTAAATATCATTATGTTCCGATCATTTTTTAAAAATAAATCACTTGCTTCGAAAAAGAAAACATTGACTAATGTTGCCCTGGCCCTGAAATCGCAAAGCTAGGCACCCTAGTATAGCACTGTTAGCAGGCGGAGCCGAATGAGGACCATGCCGAGTTTTGGAAAATCTCTGTAACGGAATAGAATTACTACGCAGCAAAAAGTTCGACCCTCGTACACGATCCGTGTGCACACTAACTTGATGCACAAAATCATTGTTGAATTTCAAGTTTTCTAAATGCAAGCAATGAATGTTAATTATCAACTCACTTTTAAAGTTTGTAATAAGTAATTAGGCAGTTAATAAAACCTTTATTATACTCGGAAATACCTGGGCGCAATCCGATTGTCGACGAAATGAGTTCGGCAAACTTTGGACATTTTCGGAAAAGGGAGGCATTCCTCCCATTTTAGTCACGTGACGTTTTTAGATACCAGCGATTACCTGACCTAAGATTCATCAGAAATAGTCAGAATATTTGGTCTGGGAACCAAACTAACCCCAACCTCGTCCCCAGGGTGTCGAGCAGTACGCGCCCACCACTACCTGCTCTCTCACCCTGGTATTGGATCATTGCATTGCATTTTTTTTTTTGACGTATGCAAATGAGGAACAGTCTGGTGCCTAGATATGCGTTTACACATAGTTTTTTTTTTTGTATGCGGTGTCTGGGGTAAACAGGAGTCAATTCGTAGCAGCGCGAGCACGGCCGTGAGTTACGAAATTTTTTTTTTCAAACTGTGTTACGATTATCTCAACACAACATCATCATATATCATATTTATATATAGCAAATTGGAAGAATTGGAAAAGAAGGCGTGGACGAATGATCGCGAAAACACGTACTGCACATTGTGAATATATAGCACCAAGTACACGATAAAAATCCATTACTAGCCAATTGCGGTATCCAATCAGGATACAGGAAGAAAGTTTCCTATCCAGGGTTTACTATTGGAAACGCGGTTGGAAATAAAGTAAGCACTGGGGACGAGGTTGAACTAACCCACACCCTCGCGATCCAAACTTTTGCGCTTATCCAACTGAGCTATCGGTCCACTCGAAAATTGTGGGAATAACGGCATTACATGTACATGTACATGTTTATACCTGGAACTAGATGCCAAGAAGATTCTACAGTCGCCAATCCTCGGAATGAGGAAAAGCAGAGGGAGACAGAAGGGGAAGATCTTGGCCAACAAAATGTGCTGGAGGCAGGGGAGAAAGCAGATCGGGGAACGAGAATATATAGTCTCTCACCGAAATGGACGCTGGAGGAACTGAGGGAGAAGCAGTTAGATGATACAACGATTGGGCCGATCATGAGAGCAAAGGAGAAAGGAGGAAACAGACCAGAATGGGAATAAGCTCTCTCCACCAAGTCAGCACCAACGAAAACCTATTGGCAACAGCTGAAGATGCAACAAGAATATATGCCGACGCTTTGAAACGGATGACGGAAGGCAATTAATGCAAGTTGCAAGTGATTTTGCTGTCATGCCTGCGGGATGGTGTCCTGAACTCCATGATACATGTTCAGCATGTCACCATGAGTGCGTAAGACCCTATACAAGCTTAGGTCCGACAAAGGCACTGCTGGGTAGGAGACTAGGAGCATCGGCTGATGTGCATTCGCAAGTTGGACAATGCACCGTATGTGCAAGGAGGAAATCACCTGGCAAGAAACCCAATGCTCCCCTCCAGTAATACACAGTAGGCACACCAATAGACAGAATCTCTCTGGACGTTATGGGTCCCCTTACCAGGAGCGGCTGAGACAATGGGTATGTACTGGTAGTAAGAGATCCATTTAGGATGTTGATTGATGCACTGCCAGACCAAAAGACACCAACCATAGCAAAAACTCTGGTGGAGCAATTTCTTTGCAGATATGGCTGTCCAAAGGAGATCCACAGCAACCAAGGCACGAACTTCCAGTCTGCTGTACTGTTCCAAGAAGTGTGCATATTGCTTGAGATTGACCTGGAACCCTAAATTTGACGGGTTCAAGTAAAGATTCAACGGAAGTTTGATGAATTTGATTAGGCCGTTTGTAAAGCCAGACCAGAAAGATTCGGATGTCCAGTTGGCCTACTCATTGATGGCATACCTAAGTACGGCTCAAGAAAGCCCCGGAGAGTCAACTTGCACCATGCTTATGGGGTGGGGGATAACACTACCACTACATGCCTTAAAGCTATAGTCCATCATTTGCAGCCATCTGAAAAGTAACTGGCGTAATTATTGTTGAAAAACATACTTGGTTGAAAGATAGTAAGGGAACTAAACTCCCTGTGAAATTATTCCTTCTGGGAAGCTGTCGTTTTGAAGTAATCAACGAAAAAGAATTTTCCAACGGTGATTCTTAAGAAGCACCGTAGAAAAAATTATTTAGTAGTTTTTTTTGTTATTCAGCGCGCGCACAAGTATTGGAACGACGCACGCGCCGCGCGGGCGTTTATATTCGTCGGATCAGTGCGCGCTTGCGCGTATAGCTAAAATTCAATTCAAAAAAAACAAAAAACATGATTCATTGACTTTGAATTGAGATCCTATCCTAGAATGCTGTTTTTCTCTGAATATACTGCTGAAGAGCTTGAACACATCAGGTTAGTTGTTCAGTATCCTTCATTAGATTTTGAACCCTTTTGTTGCTTCAAACGAACAAAATGCACAAATTACAAATGATGGACTATAGCTTTAATACTGAGCTACCTTGCGACATTGATGACCCCCTATTGACTGACTATGCTCACAATCTGAGAGAGAAGATGAGCGTGGCACACCAAAGAGGTCCGAGCAAAATGAAGGTGAATCGTTGAAGGCAAAAGCGCAACTATGATCCCCATAGTTGCCCAACTATGATCCAACTAAGAAATCCAAGAGGATCAACCCAACTTCGAGGGTAGCAAGATCCAAGCTGGAATGTTTGTATGGTTGCACAACACGTACTGCATGCAAGAAAGGGTTGTCTCCAAAGCTCCAGTTCAAATGGATTGGGCCTTTTTTTGCCTTACAGAGGTCATCAGATGTGACCTTCCGGTTTCAGGAGAAACCAAAATAAAAGTTAAAGGTTGTGCATTATGACAAAATGAAGATCTACACAGGCCCAGAGAGAATAAAATGGTGAACAGGAGGAAGAGATAGCATTCCTGTGGAGCTGGAGACCGAGGATGAACAACAGCCTCCACCTGATGATGAAGATGGTGTTCAATTGTAGAAGATGTTCCACAAGGTGAGACAGCAAACGACACTTAAGAAATCCAAGAGGATCAACCCAACTACGAATCATTAGCTGAACGAACTGAGGAACAAGAACCAGTGGAGAGTTCAACCCGAGGATACAACCAGCAACACACGAAAAGCTCAAAAACTGCTAACTGGTCTCCATGCACCCAATGTTTCACAATGGGTGTCCAGCAGGTACCACCGCGCTGCATAGCAACCAGACATGCAGAACATATACATACGTAAGTGTGTGCATTATGTGCACGAAACACATTATGGTGAAATATCCAGTGAACGTGTAATGCTGTATTTCAACTTCATGTCGTCAACATCACCTCCACCGCTTATACATCGCTTATCCAACATTTATCCACAGCTTATCCACCTCGTATCTACCACTTCTGCATCAGTTATCCGCCCCTGTGCATAAGCCAAACATTAGATCATGCCAGGTGGATAACAACTCACGAGCAGACAAGGAGAGGGGTGACCGCGACAGAAAACGAGGACAACCGGACACCATACCACACCACATAAGAAACAAAAGAAAGAACAGAACAGCAGCCCAAGTGCTACCACCAGTCGAGACTGATCCCAACATTAGCAACAGCGAATCGAGGAGTAGCAGCCGCGTCGTCCTCACCAAACTCAGTCATCCACCAGTAGCAGACAGGCGCACACCCTCAGCAAGCTACGAAGCACGCCAGTCAGTTTCCCAACTGTGGAAAAGACTTTTTGCTGAAAGGCAACCTTGTGAGGCATGCCAAGGAGGCCCATCATCAGAGTGACGATTCCTCAAGGTTCATATATCAAACCTGCAGCAAAGTATTAATCTGGAATGCCAGCCTTCACCGTCATGAAGAACATCACAACACGCAGCAGGCCCCTCCTTCATCCAGTCTCCACGCCAGCCGCTCCCCCCCCCCCCCCACAGAACCTATCAACGTCCCTCTGCCTCTGCCAACGGAACCAAAGCAAGAGCTCCTTCCACCCCCATGCGCTCCTTCCACCCCCATGCGCACCCTCATCGACCGCAACATCAGGTGGTCATCCCACAACAGGGGCTTCAGCAACTTCAAGGGGAGAGTGCCAAAATCAGATCGTCAACGGAGAGTGAGGAGCCTGGGGAAATGTCTGAGCGGATCGAAGAAACTACCACCATCAGAGTCTTCCGTGGTGGCAACCTCTTCCACCAAAAACAGTCCAAGCAAATCTTTGACATGTAGGCCCAAGCTTTGAAACTATTTACCTCGTTATCTGGTTATGTTTAACATCATAAGGTGAAAAGTTCACCCATTAGAAATATTTTTATTGTTTTCAAAAATAATAGGAAAACTTTTGTATTTATTCACTGGTTGTTTCAAATATAAAGGCTATAATCTATCTTTCATTTTTTGTTGTTGATGCAAGAACACATTTGGAAAAACATTTGTTCTAACATTTATATAGTTTAACATTAAAGTCTGGTGAAACCAAGTTGAATTTAAAGTTGTAACTGATTATATATTTTTATTTGTAACCAAGTTTGAGGTTTTTTTTGTAACCAAGTTTTGTACTCGAAGTTTGTAACAAGCAAGATTTAATAATCCACTCTCGGTCAGACTAATCGCACTAATCGATACCAACTTAGTGACTTATAACTAAACTGTATTGTGCAGTTTCTTAATGTAAGTCACTCGTGTCAGAATAGCAGACTCCAATTGCCCAGCACTGTCAGTGGGCGTGGCTTAAGTTATCTTCTGAGCAATACTACATTTTGATTTGTTAATGCATCCAATGTAATGGTGTGCATTTATTGTACAGGGTGTCCCCCCCCCCAAAAAAAATAAACTGAAATTAGCAGTGTAAATACAAACTCTACAATGTGTTTTTAAATTCATTTGTTTATTCATTCTTTTATTGCAAAGGATATTGCGGGCAAAGGATTCCTTTATAACCATTCGCTCGTTTCATACTTTCGCCATGGGCATGCTGAGCCTCGATCTGGCAACTTTACACAATAAATATAGCTGGTTCAGTGATTCCCGTGTCGGGGTTCAGATCACTGAACCGGCTATTTTTATTGTGTAAAGTTGCCAGATCGAGGCTCTGCATGCCCAATGGCGGAGCGTGAAAAGAGCAAATTACTCAAAAGTGTTTGCTACGTTAATATTTGATGGAATTAAATTGCACATTTTCATGTAGACTTGAAATCTAGTCAGTAATTGGCCAGGTTTGTTTGACCCAGTGAACCATGCCGCGATACGGACAGATACCGCATATCATCCCTACGTAACATGTACAGTATGGCATTAACACGTGGAGATGATTTCGGTTTGTGCACCCGGAACCCCACTTTGTATGTTCATCAATGTTGAACCTAGCATATAAAACACAACACACTGCGCCGTTCCTGTCGATATTGGGGCACTGGCAGACAAACTTCTGTCTAGTGACTTTTTTCTGTTCCTCGAGTGGAAAGATGGTGGTTTGGTCTTGCTGTTGAATGGACCTTTTGGTGCTTGTGAAGATAACCCTGCTGTTTGAAAGTTTTGTCACAGATGGTGCATTTATAAGGCTTCTCCTCCAAATGAACAACCTGCTGGTGTCTCGACAGGTGCCTTGTCCGTGCAAAACTCTGGCCACAAATGTCACATTTGTATGGTCTTGCTCTTGCATGGAATTTTTGGTGCTTGCGAAGATAACTGCGCTGTTTGAAAGCTTTGTCACAGATGGTGCATTTATAAGGCTTCTCCTCCACATGAACTCTCTGGTGTCTAAACAGGTACCTTTTCCGTGCAAAACTGTGACCACAAATGTCACATTTGTATGGTGTTTCTGTTCCATGGATTATTTGGTGCTTGCGAAGATAATCCTGCCGTCTGAAAGCTCTGTCACAGGAAGTGCATTTATAAGGCTTCTCCCCCGAATGAATACCCTGGTGTCTAAGCAGGTAGCATGACTGTGAAAATTTCCGGCCACAAATCTCACATACATGTGGTCTTTCTCTTGCATGGACATATTGGTGCTTGCGAAGGTAACTCGGCCGTTCGAAAACTCTGTCACAGGTGGTGCATTTATAAGGCTTCTCCTTCAAATTATCGCTCTGATATTTCAACAGGTAGTTTGTCAGTTCGAACCTCTGGCCCCAAATGTCACAGTCGTATTGTTTTTCATGGGTATGAGTGTAACTGTGGTGTCTTACCTCGACAGCCGTGTAGAAAGCCTTACCGCAAGCTTCACAAACATGTGGCTTTTCGTTGGTGTGTCTTCGTCTGTGACGATTCATTTGGTTACGATTTATAAATGCCTTGCTACAAACGTCACACGCGTATGGCTTCTCTTTTGTATGGACAGCTCTTCTGTGGTACACAAGAGCATCACTGTATGCAAATGCTTGATTGCAAAATTCACACAGGAACATCTTTTTATTGGCGTGATGGACTCTCTTGTGTACAGACAGACTGGCCCTCTGCTTGAAAGCCTTGTCACAAATGTCACACTTATGGGGTTTCTCATTACTGTGACTGACTTGATGACATTTAAGATCATGTCTCAGACGGAAGGTCATGCCACAGGTGTCGCATTTGAATGGCCTTTCAAGGGTATGGGTACTAACGTGTCGATGGAGACTTGACCCATCGGCAAAGGCTTTGTGACAGATGTTGCACACGTAAGGATTTTCCTTAGAATGTGACTTGTCATGGCTTTCGAGACTCCTTATGTCATAGAAAGCTCGGTCACAAGTGTAACACTTAAACGGCGTGTCTGTGTGAATTCTCTTGTGTGTCGCAAAAAAACTGTCGTGTCTGAAATGTCGGTTACAGACATTACAAGCGAGGGGTTTTGAGCTTGTCTGTGACCACCTGCGGTATGTGATGTGCCCAGTGTCCATACAATCTTTGTCAGGGATGCGCAACTTAGATGGTCTTTTATTGATGCCAAGATGACTTCTCTGCAGAAGCACGACAGGATACTGATGGGAAAAGCCTTTGTCACAGACTGCACAGCCCTGTGACTTCTCACTGGTTGGATTTTCTCTGTCTGGGCTGATAGAAGAATTCTGCTGGTCACATGCTGGTCCATTCTCCTTTGCCATTGTTCAGATGTTGCAAGACCAATTTTCTCAGTTTTCAATTTTTGGTGGTTTGGAGAACACAATCTGCAAGAAAAAGTAGAGATCTAAAAATTAATGTGGCCTGACGTTGCGAACTTAGCAAGTTCTTCTTCAGAGGCTAAAACAGAAAATGTAGAGATTAAAACTGATATTCTTTAAAACTTAAAAGGGGGGCAAAATAGAATTTCTTTGCAAGTTTGCATGGATACAATTTCTCAATGAACCTGTAATTTTCAGGGGACATTCGTAAAGAGACTTGTCGAAAATGTCTGCAGGATTTCTAATGAAATCATAGAGGTCTAGAGGTAGGGAATTTTGATTTTTCCTGCCTTATTACCCAATAAGTAGCATCCATAAGTGAATATGAAGCTGACAGACAGTCGGGATTTGGATTTCAGGTAACAACAGACATTTCAAGAATTTTAGCACACGTTCCAGTGTGCTCACAGTCACAATTACCCCTAGAATTCTAGGATATAGCTCACAAATACAGAGTAAGTTCATTTTGTTTATTTATAGTTATGGTAAAAGTATTTTTCAGCCTCAAGCAGCCCCCCCCTCCACCTGGCAATGACTGTAATGTTCTCCAATAAGGCCATTTTTCACTTGATAGCACCCTTCTGCCACCCGACGCACCCTCCAACCCCAACATCGGTGTTTTTATCTGCAGCACACATTGTCAATGGATCATGATTATTCAGCTAGTTAGATGTTTATTCATAAGAAAATAACAATGACGTCACAACGCTGCTATCACTCAGTCATGCATGTACGTTAAAGCATCTAAAGAACCGCTTTTGTCGAGTAGTGGCCTAGTGGATAGTGGAAAGAACTATAAATCGCACGATCTGAGGTTCGAACCGATGTCGCGAGTTGTGATGCGACCGCTGTTTCCTGTACAATTGATTTGCCCATACTGTATGGCTGCGCGCTATATTATATTACTATACCTCATAAATATTCATCAGGCAGCCACGGCATTTCATTGGTCCATTCCAGTAACTCAACCGTATGAAAATTTTTACTATTTTCCTGCGTCTACATACGCGCGCGTGACGCGCAAAAACCAGGGAGGTACTATCACACACCTGGGTCGCAGCCTTAGATTTGTTCGAGTACTGTGCTATCTTTTTACCAACGATGCATGCACTTTATGTGCGTACCGTTGAGATCATTGGTGAGGACAGTAATATGTGCCAGTCTATTACGGCACACATCAAAATGGTGGCCGGTGGTGCTCGCTTTGTGCTTTTTTGCCGAGGATGAACTGGGTGAAATTGTGGACGACAATAATAAATCCAGCGTTTTGTGTGAATGTTTAAGTTATTATTAAAATGACACAACATTAACTTTCTTTTCTGTTTGTCTCCATAAAATTAGAATTAATGTTTCAGTTTATCCAAATACTACACAATCAAAAACATGGTGGAATGACCCAATATACAGCAGCTGCCTAATGAATATTTATGAGGTTGAGGTATAGTAAAAACATCCAACACCTCAGGGGTCATTAGTTTCCACTATTTCCCCACAAACCATGTTGTATCTGTATACTACCGGTTGAGAGATTGTACAAGAAACAGCCATCGCAGTGCAACTCGCGCGCCTGAGCGACAAGATCGATTTGCATTAACGGGACGTCACAGCTTTGGGGTCAGTGCTTCTTACATTCAAAATGGCTGCTATCAACAGTCGATTCCTTTTTGGAGGCCGCCTCCTTTTTTTTCTCCTTTTTTTTACCCAAAACAATGATAATTTTTAACAGTGACATCATTTTGGCCTCTTTATCGGTTGCATCTACTGATCTAGCCCATATAAAGCTGTTCATTCCCGAGTCCAAAAAAAAAGGGCATTTTGCTTCCTTTTTCAAAAAGCAGGATGCTAAACATGTTTTTTTTTTAAATTTCACCTTATTGTTGAAAAACATATTTGTTGAAGGATAGTTTAGTAATAGTGGCATAGCAAGGTCATTTTTATTAGGGGGTAAACATTTCTTGAAAAGGGCACTTGCACATCCGTGCTGAAATGTAGACACCTTTTTTTCTCCGGACACTTGTCCTTCGTATAATAAAATAGTGGAGGGGGGGGGGGGCTGGTACCATCTGTCGATGGGGGCGCTGTTCAAAACTGACGATTATGCACACTAACGGACAGAAATGGTGCTTCTCAGGGCAATACATGCGTGCAATTAAAAAACAGACACCCGGAACGGCCGATGGCACAAAAAAGGGCACGACTACTTTTTAAAAAGGGCACTTGTTAAAAAAAAAATGGGCACTTGTTAAAAATAAAGGGCACTCTTTATAAAATATTGGGGGGGGGGGGAAGCGCTGGTAAAAAAAAATAGGGCATTTGAATAGAAAAGGGCAGTCTCTACAAAATATTGGGGGGGGGGTTAAATACCCTTACCCCCCCCCCTGCCTATGAGTAACTAAAGGGACTAAACTCCCTGTGAAATTATTCTTTCTAGCATGCTGTCATTTTGAAGAAATCAGCGAAAGAAGGCCTTTCCAATGATGCGTCTAAAGTCGCATCGTTCGAAATCTTTGTTAGGCCTAGTATTTTGTTTATTCGTTGAAGTGCGTGCATGCGTTGAAACGACACACGACGCGGTTGCTATAATTCGTTGGATCATTGCGTAGCTGCAATCGGCTCAGTGAGAATGTGTCTTGGACGCTGAATTCAGGCTCAATTCAAAACATGATTCAGCAACTTTGGATTTAAATTCAAGATCCTAGAATGCTGTTTTTCTCGGAATGTACAGCTGAAGCTGAGCTGAAACTTCATCAGGTTAGTTATTCAGCACCCTTCTTTGGATTGCGAACCCGTTTGTTGCTTTAAATGAACAAAATGCACACGTACATTACAAATGATGGACTGTGTAATGTACATCATTGGCTTTTGCTGTAATTTTCAGAAATGAACTATTTGAGAGGTTAGTATAATAGATCAAATATTGTTACACTGACATTTTTGAAGTTTTGTGTTCGAAAAGGTTGGAAAAACCAAGAAAAACAAAAATGTTCAAGTAGTCTGGTTCCCTGACTCCACAAAAGATAAAATGGATCAATTTATAGATGATGGAAAATTGTACGGCAAGGAAACCAGTCTAGCTGGCCTGTACCCGTTCATGAACATGTAACCAATAGCAAACAAAATTTGGACTGAAAAAATGGTAAATTTGGAGCAGTAGTTGAAAAATAGTTAGGTTTTTCCAACGCTGGTCTGCCGACCACCGTTGGAAATGTTTACAAAAATACCATTTTCTTGAAAATGACTTCACACCAGGTGCCATAATTTTACAAGATGCTTGAGACTGTCATTTACCAACATCCTAGTAAGGTATTTCGTAAAAACTTGGTAGTTTTATTTTTTGATGTTTGCAAATGTTGTATATTCCCTTTAAAGGGAATATACATCATTTGCTTTTGCTGTAATTTTCAGAAATGGATGGAATTGGGGGGTTGGAAATATATAGCAAATATAGTTACGCTGACTTTTTTAAGGTTTTGGGTTCGAAAATGCTATAAAAACCAAGAAAAACAATAATTTTCCTGTAGTCTGGTTCCCTGACTCCATATAAGAAGAAACAGAGCAGTTAACACATTGGGGAATTGTAAGGTCAGGGAACCAGTCTAGCTGGCTTGTACCCGTTCATAGGTGTGTAATCGATTGCAAACAAGTGCGATGGTCAATTGGGGCCAGTATTTGAAAAAAAGCCAACGTCGGTCGACCAGCGTTGGAAATTGATACAAAAATTCCACTTTTCTTGAAAATGACAGTATACCAGGTGCCATGATTTTACAGGATGCTTTACACTGTCATTCACTAACAGTCCAGCAAGGTATTTCAAAATGATTTGGTAGTTTTATTTTTTGATGTTTGCAAATGTTGTATTTTGGATTCATTGAGAGTCCAACATTTTTGGACTAGATCAAAACCCGCGGCCGCTGGCCAGTACTAGCCCCGAAAAATTGTCGTTTAGTACTTCAAATTGCGATAAAAACTTACCTCGTTTAAGCACTGCTGCTAAGAAGAAATGGAGAACGTATTTCTGAGTTTTTTATGAACAGAAAAAGGAAGAAAACATCACGGTTATTCTGGGTAAACCCGGCGTATGCAGCTCAGACCGTCCTTTGTCATGTTTGTAAACAATGCACCGGTACTGTTTGTACACGTGGCATGGCAACTCGTCCCCAGAGCTTACTTTATTTCCAACCTTGTTTCCTATAGTAAGCAGGTAGTGGTGGGAGCGTACTACTCGATGCCCTAGAAACGAGGCTGGTGGCGCGGGTCGGCAAAGGCCACATGTCCTTGTTTGAACAATGGAGGGCAGCATCGCGGAAACCCGTCTTTGCCAAGTGCGTACAGTATGCCATAGTCCTAGCTATATCACAGACTGGTTGATTTAGTCGGCGTTTTTGCCGGCCTCCTGCCTGTTTTCCGCAATACCCTTTTGTTGATTTTTGATCGAAAATAAGACGGCGTCGAAAATAAGCATATAATTCTGTCGATAAGCGTTAAGCGAACGTTTGAGCTTAATTGCTAAGGGCTTTAAGCCAAAAAAAGTTGCTTTATGAAAAAGAAATATTTCTATTTCATACTGGTACAAGTACTATTACTAAACTAAGGGACGCTCCGTAAGCACAAAACGTTTAAAGAACAAGGACATAGGCTAAATCGAGCTGGAGTCCCCAAACTCCGGGCCATAAAACCCCCTGAAACTAAATCTCCTGAATCTGCAAAAATATAAAGGTGCATTGCATGCATGAAGCTCATTTTCCTTACCCAATTCTGAGCCTAGGTGTGGGAGGGAACTGGTGGTGGGGGGCACAGGCCTCGAGTACGCCCTCCCCCAGTTGAGTTTAATACGCCACTATACGTATCTAGCCTAGTGTACATTTTGTTCTACTTCAGCACCCCCCCCCCCCCTTTTCGTTTTATTTATGCACCACATGGTCCACAATACAAAGTCACATAATTATGAAGCCTGATGCAGGTAATTACATTATTATCGATACCTCCCACTCTCAGTCACACTAATCGCACTAATCAATACAAACTTAGTGACGTAGGCCCAAGCCTTTAAGCCATCTCTTCTCCAGACGTCCAGCCGAGAAGTTATGTTCATGTTTCGGTTGATACATCATGACGTTTGCCTTCTGTTAAATTCGATTAATGCAACATTAGCCAAAGTGACCGCGACATTATCGAGTTGGTAATTGGCTCATTTTTATCGATTCTTTTTGACGTCTGTGTGCGGAGTCAGGTATGTTGCCATGCTGGTATCGACGCAGTTTTAACTTTACGAAAGCATACAGGGCGAGTCAAAAAAAGAAAGAAGAAACCCAAATGGCAGGACCAATTATTTAATGAAGTTCTGCATGTAGCACTTTGAAAATCTAGGATATGAAAGCCCGAATAATAATTTTTAAAGTACAAGAATCATTCCAATCGCTGATGTACCTTTCAAGTTACGAAATTTTGAACACAACCACCGTTTTAAAGTTCGTCCACGGATCACAAAAAGGTAAGTGTTCTTTCAGCTAAACGAACTCATTTCACATAGGGATTTATGTAAATTGTCGTTTGCTGAAAGAAACCTTACCTTTTTGTGATCCGTGCGAGTGTAACACAGTGTTTATGTTTAAAATTCCATAACTTGAAAAGTACATGAGTGATTTGAATGATTCTTATACTAAAAGAAAGCTTATGAATTGGGCTTTCATGTCCTAGATTTTGAAAGCGCTGCCTGAAGGAATTCATTTGAAAAAGGGTCCTGACATTTGGGTTCCGTTTTTTTTTACTCAATATGTAATACAGATGTTAATACATTTTCGTGTTTGGCTATCATTAAAAGCCCTCATTTTGGTGATAATTTCCCCTCTGAGGGAAAGGCCTTCCCTATGAGGAAGTGGTTACACCTTGGTGGTGGGTTGGGTGGTGATAAGGTGGTACTCGTGGTGAAATACGGTGCTGGTGGTGATTAAAAAGAGACAAATAGTGTTTTGGATTGTGGTTTGCAGTAATTCCTGACTGCGATGTCACAGATCGTACATCGACGGTAACACTGCAGTTCGGGCAGTGAATTTCTTCATTTGTCGTATTAAAGCAGAAACATTTTAATTGGTAACTACCCGGAAATAGACCTACCGATTTCATTATCCTCTCTCAAAGCCTGAACCAAATGTATACCCTGTGAAATTATTACGCCTGAAATGGTATCATTCGGAAGAAAACAATACTTGAAGGTGTTTTTAAACAAGTATGCCCGCTGGCACAGTTTTTTTTTTTACATACGTTATCAACGGAATCCAGTTACTAGATCCCATGCATAAACTGTGCATGTTTTTCTCAAAATGTACGGTAGAGAGTGAGCTATAAATCCACCACAGGTAGTCTGCACACACCAACAATTGTAAACAAGTAAAAAACAATCCTTTAAAAACAATCCCAGACCTTTTTTTTTAACATGCAGTTAATACATTGGATATCCATCCAAGACCTCCGGTAATGCGGAGGTTGCAGGTTCGAATCCCGCTACAATCCATTTCTTTTTTTCAAATTTACCCATAATTTCTCAAGAACTATATAATATAATTTATAATAGGCCTGAATTGAGTACATTCGTGTGGGGCCTAAACCAATTTCCTATATTGTCTGCCATAACTGTCCCTCCGCTAAAAGTGGGTAGGCCTACTTGAACTAGGGGAGACAAGACATCTTCAAAAGATTTGACTTCAGCAATGTCTACACAACATACATTTTAGGCCATCAGCTTGGAGGTTTGGTCAGTATCAAATCAGGGCATAAATGATTATAGTGCGCATGCGCAAGGTATACCGCCCCTAGAGTGGTAACAAGCATTTTGATGGACACTTTTTTTTTTTTTTAAAGGTGATAACACCTAAAAAGCTGCCACCGCTGCAATGCTATCGCATATTTTCCAACTCTGGAGGTGTATACCTTGCCAAAAATCACTAGGACGATTATTCCCCTCATTTGATACCGGTTGCCAAAATTTGGGACCGAGGCTGATGGCCTATTGCAACCTCAGTCTGTACTACTTCCACATTAGTTCCCATTGCATTCTGTTTCAGCATAGCAGACTGATTATTGCTGATTGTCATCATCATCTACATCTATAGCACATCATCGCCATCATTGACGACGTTAATCAGATTCCTTCCGATTTCCTGAGGTGAAAACAAATCAAGGCAAGAGAAGATCACACAGTCTTGTGCTGTATTACGCGCATGCAATGGACCATTATGAAAATCAATATTCAAACCGGGTTTCACGTTACGCGTGTATTCCGTATCAATTAAACAAACAAACCTGCCAGGATAGCGTAATTAAGACTGATGCATCAGTACTGCAGCGGGCTAAAAATTGGATGTGATGTTTCTATAGAGATTCTTGGTGAAGAGTGCCGAGTTTGAATCCGTGATGATTTTACCGTCGGCGTGACTGCACATGCGCTCGGGGACTCATTAGGGATGCATGTGAATGATAAGGTGAGGTGGCATGCGAAGTTTTATTGAAACAAATAATTGGTCACGGACACACTCTGAGCACTTCACGTCAGGACTTCGTCACACGACTAGCGCTCCCCTAACAAATTAGATCGGGGTCGGAGATGGGGGGGGGGGGGGGGATGCAGTGGTAAAAATCCCTAATTTGGATGAAATGTAATTCATTACAGCCGCTATAGCGCCACCAACGATCTGAAGAGCAGTGAAAACCACCGACTTGTCGATTGACAGATCACAATACTAGTTGACAATTTCTGCATCCGTTGTGTAGATACCCCCCTTTGGGATCCAACAACAAAATCCACTACGTTAAGTTGTTGCTAAAAGTAACGTATATTTTCCTCAATTTGAAACCATTCATAATCAGAAGAATCGGGAACAACAAAGACTTGAATCAGACTACTTTAAAGTTGCATTTCCAAGAGTTGTCTGGAAAGGTTTATTATAATTTTTTACAAATTCAAAGGGCCTCCTACCATTGTGCCTAAATGCAGGAAGCCTTAATTTGAGAATATTTTAGCTGTTTTCTCCACAAAATGATTAGCTGTCTTTCCAAGCCTCGCTAAACACCACTCTTTGATATTAGATCGCAGACAATGAATAAACTATGAATAATTTAGTATTTGAAAACCAAACACGGACAAACCCTTAATAAAAAAGACCCTCGATTTTTTTTTACACTGTGTGATCATTGATCTCCATTAATATGTTGGTGATGCTTAATTTGCGTGTGGTGATGTACTATGTGGAGCATGCGCAGGATGTACTGATGATCTTCGGCACGCCATCACCACGCGCATCATCAACATCAAAAAGTCCGGCCTGTAAGTACATCAGCAAGCGCGCTGCTTGGCCAATCAGCGCCGTGCTTGAGCGCTGCTCAGCCCCCCTCGCCATCAGCTGACAACCACCTGGGGAATTCCCATGGCTTCGGTGTTTGTAACTTTCTCTATTAATGATAGTAAAATAATCAAATAAAAAAGTAACGAAAATCACCCAAGATACCTCTCGTTTAAATGCGGCACAGTTGACGCGAATTTCCAGAGAAATACGGGAGGACCTGTTTGCAGATTTCGGAGAGGATCACGCGAACGATCAATACACATTCCGCCCAAGATTGTGACAAATTACTAAGAAGCTGTCAAGATACACAGGAAGACTCGACGGGCTCGGCAAGTATACAGAAGGGAAAGATTTGCCCAAATCTAAGGTGGACCGTCTTGTGTTCTTGCTGCCGCATCAGCTGTCCGAGATGACTGAGCTGGTATCGTCTTCGGCTTGTGGCGGGGTGATAGCGTCGCTTCACCCCATTCCAAAGACAGGTGAGTTGGTCTCGTGTACCGTGCCCAACCCCGGGCGCTCAGACCTCTGATAACATGAAATTAACTGAACTTTAATAATATAGTGCATATTTTTATGTACATGTAATATTCTCTCCATAAACTGCTTGTTGATCAATATTGAATACCTTCATTTTTTAACAGTCGTTTTTAATTGTATTGTTTTAATTTTCCGAAACTCAACTTCTTGCTCAATTGCTCCTATACAAATGTGGTTTGTTTGCTAAATCAATAGTATTTTTCCGTTCGAAAAAAAACACCCTATTGATGCCAGTTAGTACGCTCTCAAATAATTTGTGGTTTGCAGTGACAAATCATGAGTAGGGCCTACTTATAAATATGAAGGGAAAAAACGCCGGTTAGTCATGAACGTTTTATTATAAATCTTCAAATTAACAAAAACGCTGTTGTGTCACATGCCGATAAGAAAACAAAATCCGATGTAGTTTTAAAAGAATCAGACTGCAAATCAAACTCTGTATTTCCACATAGCATAAAAAGTTGGAATAAAATAAAATATAATAAAATCTTTTATTAAAATTTAAAAAAATCAATGGCGCATGTGTGTTGAAAGTCGCCGTCCAAAATTAACTCAAATCTTTAGAGTGAATTGTGATATTGACTTCAATCCGGCCAATCAATAAAAAAAGCTCTTGTTAACAATTATTATATATTATTTAGTCTAAATAATTTTCGACGACCCGGCGAAGTTCAATATCTAGGCATACTCTCGTCGGGATTACGCAGTTTGGCCTATTACAAGCGGTCAGTTACATATACAGTGTTCTTCTGTTGTCGATGCATATATATTTTCAGCTTTTTGGGTTTCCCCGTATGCATTCAACACAATTAAAAAATACTCGATCCTTTTAATCGGCTTGAATGTGCTTTAACACTACGCTTTTGTCTTGTCGGCCGTCACTGGAAATTCCGACTCGCATACAAAACTCAGCGTTCTTAAAATAGCATCAGAGAATATTTACCATCTCTTAAAATGGTATTTTTACGACAATACGCCGCTGTGGTACTCATAGCAACATTTTCCCCCCTGCCTCCGTTACAGTGTTGACGACTGCAGGCGAAGTAAGGGTAGTTTTATGAGCCTCGTTCTGTGGGCAGGTGCGTTGCCTCCCATCGCCCGGGTAAAGCGCCGCTCTCCCCCCGGTGCCTCACCGACGCAAACACGGTACTTAGAGCCCCTCTTCGCCGTAACAACGCTGTGTGCTTTTCCATAAAAACGAGAGGACCAGGAAGAATCGGCTTTTGCTTGATGAAGTTAGAAATAAAAATCAGGAATGATTGGAAAGTCGCCAGCAACGGAGTAATTTAGTCACTTAAAAGGGAGGCTTAGTGTAGTTTTATTGACTTCGCTGTGTAGGACCGCTAAAGTCGGTTGCTATTTGTCTTAAAGATGGGCCTATACGTTGCAGTCTGCGCACAATTCAATCCAAATCCTTGTTTTTCTGCATGAATTATTCATATCAAATATTTCGGTGATATCGATAAGATTCAACTCAAATATTGCATCCAGTCCCTTCGATTCGAACAAGAAGTAGCTAGCTATAATTCTTTACGATTTAAAAAAATTAATACGGGCCTGACCAAAAAGTATTTCCACTTTGGCTAAAGCAAGTAACTGCCTCAATTAAAAAAAAATAAACACGATTTTTTTTTAAATAAAATAATGTTTAAGTATATTTGATTCGGCGTTAATTCTATCAATGCATGGGCCATTGAAACACAATGAGGCACACTTGCGTTTTGATTCTCGAAAGAGTTAAATAAGCATGCACTTTTGTCTCAAGAGCCCTTTGGGGAAAACTTGTTTGTAAAGAAATGATTTTAAAAAAAATGGAAAGATGCTTAAAGCATAATGTATACTTTGAAGAAAAAAAAAATTCGTGTCATTATCGTGCGAATGAATTCGGGGTAAATTTTGTCCTTATGCATCGAGCCGTTGGAGTGCTATAGTCTGGATTCCAGTCACACATATTTCTTTACTAAAATGTTGCTTCAAACACGGGTTTAGTTGCATTGTTAATGCGGGACACGATTTAGACATCACACAAGTGGATTGTCACTTACCTGGCATGCACGTGAGCATGCCAGGTAAGTGCCATTTTTTTTGGGGGGGGGGGGGTTAAAGCACATTTTCCCCCAAAATCTTTGTACTATTTCTACTGAACCAGACCTTTAAAATATGGTTTGAAGACAATCTGAAAATATCAATATTTTTCTGCGCTCTTCTGACAAAGTACACCTTCAATACTGTTGTTGCAGGTTTGGAAAGTTGGCTTGATTATTACTGGTTAAATGACAACAGCATAAAACATAGTACGACTACACCAGAGGAAATATTTTCGTTCTCTGACTAAAACCACAGTTATATTATTGACATAAAATGTCACTTAAACTTCTACAAAATGACGATTATTCCTTAAAAAAAAAAAGTTTGTGCGTTTTGAATTTGCACACTGGATATTTCAAGTTCATCAATTATAACAGGATATAAATGGAGACAATGCCAATTAACTATTCATTTCATGAATGAAAATGGGCGTGGTTTAAAACACGGGACAGCCAATAGGAAGGCGAGACAATGTGCAGAGTGACTGGAGAGAGCCGGAATCCAACAAAAACCCGTGGGAAAGTTCTGTAGTAGAATGGAGATCCTCACCCTATTAACACCTTGTAGGTCGGTAGACCTTCGATTTCGCGTCACGCCAGGTTTTTTCGACTAGCTTGCCGAAATTCCATTTAGCTTAATCCTTGGACTTTTGTCAATGTTATTTCACTGACAAAGACAGGCATGTGCCATGTGCACATTACGCAATTCATGTTAAAATTCCATACAACTGCCCTCAAAGGACACTAGAATGAATGAATAAAAACGTTTCACAAGTTAATTTCTCTGTTTTTGGTCTTCCAAACAAAACAATAGGCAAACAAAACCTATCATTATTTTGATGGTAGGGTTGGCTGTATAATTTCTCAACATTTGAGCTGCATTGCCGAAACCTTTTACTGTTTTTCAAGACCATTTACGACAATCAATACGTTTTAAAAAATACAGAATAACATCAGTCGAGAGCGATAATCGAATAATTGGTTAGGAAAGGGGGACATGGAATAGCCGTTGAAAAGTCCAACAGCCGTCGGAACATACTTGGCAGAGTGAATTTTCGATCACGTGATAGGCAGTGCATGCGCAGTGTGTGGGGTGATGGCCTCCCAGTCCAGCTGATGAGGCAAAGAATGGTCTGGGTGTTGTGACACCTGGTCGATTCTGAGGGACATCCAACAGTCGTATGGCAGATTGACATCGTGGGAAAATAATATTATAAGCCTACGTGGGACAGACACCATACCGATAAGGGTTGCGATCATAGGCCCTATAATCTTAAATAGACAATTATGGAAAAAAGCCGAATTTTATCTGAAAACTTCCTTGCAGATATTCTGTAAGCTGAGCAAGATTATGAAACTTAATACAGAACAAAACCCACGTCCAATATGCACAATGTTGAAACTTTGATGTCTCCCATTTGAATATAGGTTTTCGGCTATTTTAAAACGTTTATTATTCGAATTCACTGTTTCTAATATTCAAATTCGTCCATCAACATCGATTAAGTGCACCTCCAATGTTTAATTTCGTCTTTTGTCAGACAATTTCAAATTCAGTTTAAGCAAATTCATACAATGAGCACACGTTTTCGTCCCGGTGCATTCGATTTCGTCTCCTCTACGCCAAACCTGGTTATTCAGAAATCAAATTCGAAGACAAATTCGATATCTGAATGCTGCCATTCGGCAACAGCTTAGACGAATTGAATCTGTAATGACGAATATTCTCGACCCAGTGACTAAAGAGGGTGACTAAACTTTGAAATTGAATGGTAAATGACTAAATTGATTTTTGTTAAAAGCTTGTGAAATTTTTCTCTTCAGTCGAAGCTCGAGTGAAAACTCGACCTTTACGATTGAAGAAATTTCACTCTAAAACGTCTAGTCCCTAGTTTCCGACTGTGGGAGTAAATCTTCTCTCGAATGGAGTGAATTCACCCTTTGGAATTAAGAGAGTAGCCGGGAAAACCTATATCTTCAGTTACTTTTTTGGAGAGAGTTCTGCTCTATTGGGTTAATAACTCTCCTCAATAAAAAAAGTTGACAATTTATGTCTTTGTAAGTATTTGTGAAATTTAATGAAAACATACACAGCACAAAATATTCATCAGTGGCCGGAAAACAGCAAAATCGACAGTCGGCCATAAGCGTTTGTGTCGGGATAAAAACATCAGAATGCAAGAAAAAACCAGGCGAGGGGAGTACCAGAAGTACTTAAATTAGCCAGCTGCCCTAAGTTTAATTGTAGACTTTGTATTCAAAGTCCGCCAACTCGCCTTCTCCCTGCAACACTTCAACCGCGGGCCACTAGCCGTTTGGGACGGTGGACCTACCCGCTGTCACGCGCTGCTCGCACGCCCGCGGAGTCTCAAGTGTTCCGCGATAACTTATCCACCCAAAAATCTCGACCTTCAAGCCACGTTTTCAAATACAAGCCACAGTATCGTCTAAACAACTTTTTTGTTATCAAAGTGAAGACGGTTGTTTTAAAACACAATGATTGTGCAAATATTGGTAATCCTAAGAGGTTTATGCCGAGGAGTGAAGTAGACTTTGAATAACTATTTTTCTTAAATTCAGCTCAGAGAAACTGATCGAGAGTGGTCAACTTTGTAAGTTACTTGGTAAAAGGTAATGAATCCTGCAGGATAACTCAAAATGCCTTTGAAAAAATTGACCAATGAAATGGCTGGCAAATGCATAAAAACCCACCTACAGAATACGTCATTGACAGCCTCAGCCAATAGCAAAAGTGTTTACAGTCAGCAGGAAGTGACAGCAACATGGTAAGGTTACAACACAAGCGCAACAAATTAACCAATCACAAAACTCGTTACAAACCGACCACCGGAAATCTGCTGTTATAGGGAAACACAAAAGCTTCGATTTGTTGCAAATTGATCACACATTTTAACTAGTCAATTTAACAACGCAAAAACCGCCGTCTTTTGTCATCAGAAAACACCTGTTGTCGAATGTCCCGACTGTTTTCACTCCAGATTTTAAGGCTTCGCAGGATTTGATTTTTTTTATCAAGAGACAAGGACTGGCCTTCGAAGACGAGGCACTCACGGGGCAAGAGGTGCCAATCCTCTGGACGAGGACAGCGGACAAAACTCGCCTGACAATACCCGGCAGGAAACGCATTCTCACGGCGAGTTGTCGTTCCAACGCATATAATGGAACCTGGTACAAATATTGAATCACTTTAGAGTGTAACTGTTTTATCGGAAGTTTGATTTTAACAAAATTGATCGGTATTTTCATGAGTATATAAACGGAAGGGCAATATGAAAGGGAAAAAGGGCACCAAAACTGAATCGAAGGCTTTTGTCAAGCTCCTCGAACTTTGGGAAAATAATCAGTTGTCTCGGCCAAAATGCACTAAATTGCATAATTAATAAACCAACAAACAAACATAAAACCGAACATTTGGCCATAAAAAAGTAATCAAACAAAAACAGAATAAATATGAAACTACATTAATTTTGGTTGTTGATTACATATTCGTAGGAATCAGTTTGTATGTATTGTATTCTCTATAACAAAGGCTTGCACATGTAGGATAATTTTTACGATTTTTTTACCCCCAAAAGTCTCAAAACATCGGACAAAATTCGAGGAAACACAAGCCTTTGTTTTCTTATCTGTTGATACTATCATAACCAGTATTAATGCAACCCATATTACACCGCAGCGAAAGTTTTCAAAACTGCAAAATTTGTCACGATCCGATTGCATTGCAAAGCCAACGCATAATGCAGAATACTTGTTAACTTTTTTTTTATTAGTCCCTGCGCGGCGTGTTTGTTTAAATGAGACGAGTCACATCAACAATAGGTTTTTGAAACTTCCCACTTGGTACACAATACACTTCGTTTTTCCTTTGATTTCCATTTCTCAAACGCAGCAGAACAAAGCAATCCCGTTCATTTTCAAGCACAAACAAACAACAGTTTAAAGGGACCACGGTAGGACAAAACAAGTGGAACATCATATTCATGCCAAACTAGTTTTCACACGACAAATTCAGGTCAGGGCTTATTTAAAAGAAGTACATCCGGGACATTGCCGATTTGTTTTTCCTTTGGCCGAGTTGACATGTGTGTCGAAATGTGGTGGTGGCTGGGCCGAGCCCAGCCGAGCCGCCCCGATTATACGCGCATGAATGCGTGGACAGATGACGGGCGTGGGAAAACCATATTTCTAACACTCTGACCCGTTTATGGGCTGGGAAATGACAACAAGATGGAACTGCACACATCAGGAGAAAACACCTTTATGGGGAGCCCCATGCTGTTCCCTTTCCAGCGGGAGCGATTGATCTTCGAGTCGGTGCTGTTCGATATCACTCGATCTGATCCGAGCTATAGTTATGCTGTGCATGTTTCGAAGTTTTAATGTTTTCAAAGTTTAATGTTTTCAGAGTTTTATCGAAGTGTTATATCCTCGACGTGGCGTTATGTTCCAACTTGGGCATGCCACAAGAAACACAAATATTTTTTTGAAAATAAGATGTGTATTTTTGCACGGTGGTAGTATATTGCGGTAACCTCTCTCCCGAAGACGATCAGAGCATACTGATCGAAACGTCGAGTTTCACAATCAACCGGTTCTTTTCAGAACCACACTTCTTCTCACAAAAGATTTTTCCACAAGGTGTAATAGCGTAAACCTCACTAGCATAGGCCTACATATTTCTTAAGGAACTGCAATTTGCAAAGGAAAGCTTGCTAATAGCGATATTCAAATAAACAAGCACACTTCCCTTTTAAATTAATCCTGTAGGCTTACGCTTGAAAAAAAAAACCGTCGAAGTTTGAAATTCCAGAGTTGTAGCGAGTCACTGATTTTTGTGACTCGAGTATAGTCGATTCATTTTAAAGAGGTGTCTTGAGTCGGGTCGAGTCATTAGGTCAAGAAGGTCGAGACATATTTTCGCAAACTTTTGCTTGAGGAGGGGGGACTGGAGTCTTATTGGCCTTCGCTCGAGTCGAGTCGAGTCTTCTGATGAGGGACTCGATTCCAGTCGAGTCGAGTCGAGTCGAATCATTTGCTCGCAGTGACTCGAGTTGAGACGAGGCATTTGCTCGCAGTGACTCGAGTCGAGAAGAGTCTATACCCATTGTGACTCGAGTCGGACTCGAGTCGAGTCAATGACTCGAGCCATTACAACTCTGTGAAATTCTTATTTCAATTTCTGGTCAACGAAGCGTCTCAACTGACTCGTTTTATTCTTTTAAAGAAGTGAAATATTTGCAATTGTGTATAACTTCATTTAAACTTGAGGTTATTGCAAAGTCCGATGCACCCCTCCGGAACGGGAACGGCGATTTTCGCTCTAGCCGTGTCGGCAGACAACACTATGAGCAACAACAAAGGCGAAACAAATGACGAATAACAACAAGTGTTTGGAATTCCGCAGAGTCTCCATCAAACCCAGAATTATGAATCAAAAAATCGAAAAGAAAAGAGATCAGCAACACAGCTGTTGGGATGAATGGCTGGGAAGCGGCAGTGCGAGCAACACATAGTTTTGACCAAACCATTGTTCTAGTTTTTTTCTGACTGAAAATCAAAGCTGAGACAATCCGGGAAATGATTTTCTCATGCGGGATTATATCGATCAGCAATACCAAATACCAATAATCGATCCCGGAATGTAAAGAAGTGAATTGAATTCTGATGACTGAGTCTGATTCCCACGGTATTATACGACAACACGAAATCGTCTGATTTCCCATAATTTGGCTGCGATTTTCACCGATGCGTGTGAATAGACCCAAGGAGAATATGTTGCAAAATAACTGTAGGTATTTACAGCAGTTTATTGATGGAATTTCTTATTATGACAACAGAGGTCGCACAGGGCAGGAAAAAATCATGCCAGTTCCTGTTTTTCAGTATGCCCTTCGGAACTCTGTCTCATGCATGCGAGGCGGTGGGTATAAGAACACCGAATGTCATTGCATAATTGACTACGTTTATTTCAGAAATGTGTGCCTCTTTATTACGTCGTGTGATATTAGCCATTTATTACCAAACACTTTGGTAATGTTACAAAAACAAACCCAGCCAGATTGTGGACCAGTGCCAGAACAAATCCAAGGCTAAGGACCAAAGATTGAGAGCAAGACCAAGAACCTCATGAACTAGACCAAAACCAAGAACAGAAGACCAAGGCAAAGACCAACACAAACAAACAAGTATAATGACGAAGACAAAATAAAACAACCAACGACGGAGGCTATTACGATCAAGCCTTAAACGCAGACCAAGACCAAGAATCTAACATCAACGCCAAGACCATGAACCTATAAGACAAAAAGCTAGACTAAGAACAAGAATCAAGACCAAGGCCAAGATCAAGAACAAAATCCAAAGACCAATGCCTTGACCAAGACTCTTATGCGAAGACTGAGCCCAAGAACCCAAGGCAAAGACTAAGACCTAACCCAAGAACCCGAGGCCGAGGCCGAGGCCCAGATCAAAAACAGAATCCGAATACCAAGGCCAAGGCCAAGACCAAGAATCGAAGACCTAGGCCAAGACCAGTAACACAAGGACAAGACCGAGACCAAGAACTTAAATCCGAGGCCAAGACCAAGAATCGAAGACCAAGATGATGAACCGAAGACCCTTACAACAAAAGCCTACAACCAAGAACATGAACCGAAGACCAAGACCAAGACCAAAGAAATCAAGATCAGGATCAAGAACGAGAGCAAGCACCGAGGACCAAGGCCAAGACCAAGAATCGAAGACCAAGACCAACAACCTAAGACAAAGACCAAAAACCTCAGACAAAGACCAGATCGAGAACAACCGGTGATCAACCAAGACCATAACATACAGCGAAGACCACGGAACCCGAGACCAAGGCCAAGACCAAGACCAAGGCCAAGACCAGGTCCAATAACCGGAGACTAAGGCCAAGACCAAGAACAAAACCCGATTAAGATCACGACAAAAATCAGACCAAGACAAAGAATCACAGATACAGGCAAAGACCGAAAATAAGAACAGCCAAAGAACAACCAAAGACAATGACTTTGATCAAGGATATAAGATCGCAGTACCGAGACTGAGATCAAGGGTTAGATTGAGATCAAGAGCATTTTTTCGTACTTCAAACAAAAATGTTACCCACACTTCGACTTCAAGTTGGAAAAAAACTTGTTAATTTCCATACGAAGACAACACTCCAAACATATATACAGTGGAATGTTACTGTTATGATCAGTTTCTGCTCCAACTAGTACCAACAATCAAACGGATTGTATACAAAAAGACATTTTTTTCTGAGCAAACAAAACAGAAAGCCTTTTGTAAAATCTGTGAGTTTTGAATTGTTCACGCGTCACGGAAGCCTTAACCAACGGACCAAGGCACGAGGCTGACTGCACCAGTGAAAGGATCATACCAGCCGTAGGAAAACAATCTTACAAGTTACACGCGCCAAGCCAGCCATCTTTTGCAGTTTCCTCTAAAAAGAATTTAAAAAAACCTCTTTGACGAAGGAACAGACGACTGCATTTTTTAAGGGGCATCCCAGCTCAGCCTTGGATTGACGATCTAGGGTCCAAACAATGAGAAACTAGGCTGAGGTCTAAAACCAACGAACAATACGTGTGGTGTTTGATGACGAGCGATGTACGGCGCCGCGGCTACGTTCGGCCCCGTGCTCAGCTCCCTTCTCACGGTGATCCGCCACGCGTGATCTAATCGCCGACTCGCGACCTCCACGCGTAGACCACGCCAAATTGTTTTACCAAAGAACCAGTCACTCTTACGTCAACATACCACAGCTCCCACAACAAACACACGGTGAACAAAAACCCCGCTAGTGTATAAAAACCGCGCACAGATTTAAAGACCCTGTCACTTTTTTTTTCGCTGAGGTGGGATCGCAAGTTTGGATTTGTTCTGATAATCGGTATTTTTGACGAGTTCTAAAAAAAGATGAAGTTGACTTGCGAAGAAACTTTCGAGCAGGTCTCTCGACAGACCGAGGTATCCGGGGTAACCCGTCTGCTGTGCTCAAGTCGACGGGAGGAAGTCATCTGTGATCGGCGGGGGATCGAGTGGCGAAAAGGTCGGCGCAGACATAACCAGAGTTTAACTCTCACGTCTTAATTACATTCTGTTCATCTCTTCATCAATCCAGTACCTTCTTCCCTTTCCTCCCTCCTTTAACTTCTTGGCATTCCTCTAAGTCTCTGCTTATGGGCATCTCCATTCTATTTCCTCTATATCTTCTCTCAGCTTCGTGTTCTAATGTTTAGCCGTCCACTTAAATACTGATCGTTTCTTCTACTTGTGAAAATCTGTTTCAAGTTCCTTTTTTCAAAGTTTTATCACTTCAAGATATTGTACTTCATAATTCCAATGTGTATTTTTATTTTTTTTTTTTCTTGTTCTTTCTGTTGTTTTCATGTTCCATTTTTTGGCATTTTCTTTTTCAAGTTCTTTTAAATCCACGATTTTGCTTTGTTAGTGTTTATCTTCAATGGATCATGTTTCCCTTGGATTTGACGGTCTTCGTGTTCATCTCGCTTATTCTGTTTTCCCAGTAAATATTCATGTCTTTGTTCCCGATCGAATTGCTCCATGTCTCTCGATGTGCCTAATCTTTTGTTTTTCGTCATCCACTCTTAGATTCTTTCAAATATTGCCTGCCCCTCTTATCTTTCAAGATTCGTCCTCTTCCTTGTTTAAGAACTCGAAGTTATCCATTTTTCTCACAGTCTGATGTTTCTTTTACCATTGTACAGGTGATCGTCTTCTAGACATCCCCTGCAAGGTCTGCGGTGACCGTAGCTCGGGCAAGCATTACGGCGTCTACGCCTGCGACGGCTGCAGTGGGTTCTTCAAGCGAAGCATCCACCGTAACCGCGTCTACACCTGCAAGCAGCAAGGCAAGGGGGGAGGGTGCTGCCCGATTGATAAGACCCACCGCAACCAGTGCCGGGCTTGCCGACTGCAGAAGTGCTTCGATGCTCACATGAATAAAGATGGTAAGTTACATCACATATTCCTTGGAACCATAACACCATTCTTTTTCCGTCGGGAGAAATATCGTGTTTTCATTAAAGATGTATACTGTCCGCGCTATTTGAGTTTAATGATGTGTTCCCGTGCACTTTTCGAGTTTAACCTCCAAAAATAAATTTGTATTTTTCAATTGTAATTTCCAAGCAACATAAAAGTTATTCACCTTTGAATGGGACATTGAACGAACAAATTTGAAAATTTAAAAATTGCAGGCCTTCAAACAGACCCAGGTGAAACAGAAGTAGAACAGCAGGATCAATCAGGATAAAGTTGGATTTTTTTGCGGGCTTTCAGGAGTAGTTTTCGTTGATACTCACCCATGTCCACAGCATCATAAGCCTCATTTGGCATGTTCTGTACTCACAACATTGTGCTCCATCCTCAAATAAGCTCTTGGAAGTACAGTTGCAGTACTCCTTCGCGCAAGCCCTTCATTGTGTGATTTACATATGACAGTGTGTAACACTTTTATGAAAAACTAAATAGTCAATGAGATCTCATTTTTCGAAGTTGTGGGACAAAAAATGCAGGAAAAAGTAGAAATTTCAAGAAAAAAGTAGGAAAAATAGAAGTAAGGTAAAAAAAAACCTGGGAAACAAATAGGAAAAGTACTAGTACTTGAAAGCCTGAAATTGTGAGTTTTGGCAAGTGCCTTTGGTATGATAAAAGCGACCAAGAATATTCAAACTTTTTTTGCGTCGTATAAAGACTCTGTTAGTTGAAACACAAATTACACAAACCATACAACGCGTGTTACGACGACAAAAACGTAAAATAATGCTAATTTAAACAACTTAGGCCAATTCTTTCAAAGACGTGTGTTTCCCAGCGATAACAACAATTCGCACTTTCAGCAAGCCGTTTTGTTAATTCTCCAATCGGCTGAATTCAAATTTAATTTCAAACGGCTCTAACTCCGTCAGCAATGTCGGCTTGAAATTTGATCGAGGGGAAAAACACGCTGATTTTCCGACTTCGCCTTGCTTTCTAAATCGATTCGCACAGATATTAGGGCCTAAATTAAATTCCTTGCGAAGGAAAATATCTATAAATATATTCAATTAACTTTGCAACCGCCTGACATGCAGGCCTCGTTGTGACACCTCGATACGCTACACCAACTATCCGTTCAATAATATTCCAAATAATGTCCACTTGGGTGATTTCGCGCCATCACACGTCCGCGCCAAAATCTGCAAAATGAAGTTCCTGCTCTCTTCACACGTAAGATTTTTTTTTCCCCGGGCACGTCGATAGCGGTCGGCCGAACAGCGGATATACGGAACAGATTTTTGCATAATTTTGTTCGAGTGAGTGGAAATTAAGGCCGACAGGCGGGTCTTATGAAGCAGAAGTACATCTTTTTTTATTGACTTTCCTTCACTGCAAGATGAAGAGCTTAATAACGGACTAAATAATATGTCACTTGGTTGCTACTTATGTCAGATTCTAGCTACAGTGTGCAGTACAGTCATATCTACTTTTGGCATAATATCATTTTCAGCTATACTCTGAAGGCCTGGAAAAAAACGATATGCCAGTTTATTTTCCATAATCGCAGCATATTTTACAATAAATTTTGGTTTAAAGTTGGATTCCCCGCGCTCAACATTATTCAATTTTTTCTCTCAATACATTTTCAAATGTACGCTTTATTCCAACCCAAAACACCCCCTTTTTTGTCTGCAACCCTCCGAAAAAAAACCCCAAGGTTTTTATTTTGGGCGCACACAGATCCGCCTTGCGAGCAGACTGGTTTACCGGTCCGCACATTATCGATAGTGATTGTGGGGCGGGAACTAGGCCATCCCTTGAGACCGGAACTAATTCCAAATTTGTAAAATAATAATTTAATAATTAAACGCAGGCCGATTTCCTTGCTCGATGTATCATTCAAAAGTGAATATTGTTTGTACTCGTATAGAAAAATAGCAATTTAAAAAGGAATCTAGTCCTATTCTCCGGACTGAAACTAAAAAAAAGGCAGTAAAACTGTGATGAGTGGTTTAAAATTTGATACAAAATAGACATAAATTGAACTAACCATTTTCAACTAAAGCACAATTTCCACTTCGCATACTTTGTGGCTTAAAGGCATATAGGATCATGCATTTATTCCAAAAGTGACCGAATTATTATCAAAAGCTTACTTGAATTAAAGATCGTATACTGGTACTACCCCCCCCTCACACACACATTATTCTGTCTGGCCTGCTGTCACTTAGAAGAAATGTAGGTGATGATTTCCAAAAATCAGTCAACTGACAGATTTTTGAAAAAAAAAATCAAAAGTGATATTTAATTGACCGCGAAATCGTGTTTTGTGATCAAAAGGTTGTGCATATGATTTCTCACTGTCTTCTCGAAAAGTGTAATATCCACTGAGCTGAAACTTCAGCAGGTTTTGAACATTCTTCTTTGGATTTGAGTGGTGTTATTATTGGAAACGAACAAAATGCACGAAAAGCAAATGATCATTTATATGCGTTAACTGCTCTTGGACATTTCGTTATTCTTTACCACAAGTACCTTTATCTGCTTGCAATGCAACAAGATTCACTATGGCAGCAAATCGGTCAATTTTTTAATCAAAACTCTCTGCAACTCTGGCCTGACGAGAGCGCTGTAAGCGGTCCAACCATACGACCGCTGTTTCACGCCTTCGTGTGAACACACGCCGGCCCGCCAAAATTAGCTTTCGGCGAGAAAACGGGAAATTTATGACAAAAACTCTGGAAGCAATATAACAAAATGATGATAATTTTGACTTCAGCTTTGCTTTATAAAAACGGCCTTGACGCGAACGCGGGGTACCAGGAATGATGGGACGGCAAGTAGGAGTCTTGGACACACGGTGAGAAATTTTTAGGAAGAAATTTATTACCAGAAAAACCGAAGCTAATGACCCATTGGTTACCGATAATAACGAACATCAAATAATAGGCCTAAAGAACACAAAGGCTTCCAAAGGAATTACGAATTAGTATGTAAACCTCTGAAAAAGTCCCTTTAAGGATGCAGATTCCTTGAAAATGTAGAAATTTTCTCGTAACGCGGATTGTTTTTCAGCTTGTATGTTTTGTTTTAAAACGCCCATGCAATGTAATTTGTTTTAGTGCAATCCTGGAAAATACACCTTTGTGTCCCATTGAACCTTATTTTCAATGTTTATTTCGCCATTTTCAAGAGTATTTTGGTGTTTTTTTGTTTTTATGCTAATGTGAATTTCTATATATTTATGAGCAAAACTGTGATGTCATTTCAGGCAGAAACCTCAATGTGATAGCTATTTCAGCACAAAACGTTGCTGAGATTTTGGATATTATGCTGTCGTATAAATTGTCTTTTCTTTGGTGATTCGTTGTTGTGTTAGTACATGGCAGTAAGCCAATTAGAGCAAACGTTTCTCACAAATGTTTTCAATGAGCAAATTTTGGGTTCACAAGTTGAACAGAAAACCCCGAAACTGGACAGTGTCTTCCTGAAATGACATCACGGCAACACCGCCCTCAGTTGTCTGGAAAAGCATGTAAAATATTGGCTGTTTAAAGAAGTGGACTGTTCAATGAAATTAACCAAAAAAGGGATGTCAGATAGCTTTCATACATTTAAGAGGAGTAGAAAGTTGTACAAAATGTGTTCCTAAGAAACACTCATCGCATGGACCCTTTATTTAACGAAAAAAATACCGTATTCCGATTTATGGCATCTGCAACCCGCTAAAAAAAGACTTTAATTTCCTACACAAATAACCCGCCCTGCGAGAGCCGAATTATTGTCAGGCAGCCAATAATTCAAACTTTTGTGAGTCCTGAATCCTCCAATTTCAATATAATTTTGCACACCCCCTACCCCTAGGAAGTTAGGGTTAACTAAACGTCGGTGCATTTTTTTTTGCTCGTTGTCTCATTCAAAAGTGGATAACTTTTATATTGCTACGAAAATAGCAATTGAAAAAAAGCAAAATCCCTTTTGAAAGTGAAACTCGAAAATAACACAGGGAATGCGTCTTTAAAATACACGCCATTTTCACGAATATTACCCGAATCTTTTTTTCAAAGTTTAATAACTTTCCAAATTATTGGATTTTTTTAAAGCATGAATTGGTAACTCGGCCACGAGAATCCGCATCTGTTGTTCGAGCATTGTGTTGCATCTTTGTTCATTCAGTCATCTGACAGAAAACAAAACAAATATACTAATTTTAAAGCTGACCCGTACCGGCGCCTCACGCATGAGAGCCCAGGGAAAGATGGTAGGCAGTGTGACCCAAATGGGCAGCACAAATCCCACAATGACAATTATTCTTGATTCGGTAATGGAGCTTATCATTGATGATAAACAGAGTAAAACCAACAAATTAGATACAATGCATAAAGACGAAGACGTCCGCGCGGACAGCTGCGACTATTATTTCATCGACCAGAACAAATTATAACAAAATTGAAACCTCCAAATACACATTAAGGCCTGTTTCCAAAACAACAATATTAGGCCTGAATACGATTACAAAGTCATGAATCCGGAACGACGGAAAATTGATAAATAATTCCCATTGTGTTGCATCCTATGATTGATTCTGAAGGCGCGGCTGATGACAGCACCAAGGAGAGGTCGAGCACAAACAGTTTGTTGTTCATGTGAAAAGCGAACCTGTGTCAACGTCTGCGATGATCAAGTACGCATGTGAAATAACGAGTTGGCCAGCACGCGCCTGCACGAGGAGCTTAAAAAAATACCACTCCATCTGATAACCGCATTTGAACGCGTGCCGTGTCTGTGTTTCTTTTTTCCCGCTTTCGTCATTTCAGCTTTTCCATGAAATATTCAAAGTCCAAACAAGCAGGTTCAAAGTGGGCTAATACACACATCATTGATGCAGGCACACAAAGCGTGAGGGGGGATTGGAACAACTTGAAAGGAGAATTCAAGTGCTGTTTGTTATGCCGACAGGCGGCAGCGTGTGTCCCGACTCCGGGCCAAAAAGGGTGGGGAAGGGGATGGGGGAGGGGGCTGGGGAGAGGGGAAGAAACCCCCTTCCCCAACAAAACCAAAAGGTCGCTGGTGACTTCTTAGTTCTTTGAGCGCCAAGTCACGAATTCCCCCGGCTCCCTATCCCTCGCTTATCGAAATATTTCCCGACGGACAGTTTAACGTTTTTTGAAAAAAAGTCAGAATTTCTGTGGGTAGGGGTTTAATTCGATTTTTTGTCTATTAATAATTTTTAACTAGTATATTTTATTTTAACATTTCTCTAAACCCTCATTTTTTGGACATCTGGAATTCTCTTTGCGAGCAGACTGGCTCCCGGTCCGTACATGATCGATACTGATTGTGGGGCGAGAACCAGCCTACCCCGCGAAAAGCATTGTCTGGCAGATCAAACAAATTGAAAATGTAAAGTAAAAATTACAATAACTAAACATGCGTCGATTCTTTTCATTAGTAGATGTCTCATTCAAGTCAATAACTTTTGTATCGCTTGAAAAATATATATAGCAAATTAGAAAAGAAATCTGAAAATGTATTTTCGAGATGAAACTCGAAAATTGCATGGCGAACGCCACTTTCAAATTGGTTGAAACGTTTCCGCACGGACAAAAAAAACCAGGGACACATAGTCTTCATTTTTGATGCAATAAAGGAATTGGGCAAATAAGAATTTGGGAATGTGAACTAATAATCATTCCTTGAACAAGTGACGAAGAGTTTAAATAGTTTTAGTTGTCTTCGTAAACTTTGCACTACTAGTACCGCCCAGCGTATATGCATGCCCAGCGCCATTCACAGACCAGCCCCTAGCCAGCCAGTATATCAGCCAGCTCAGCCAGCCGGCGACAGCTAATGTCGCCTCTGCTAATTACCACATTGATTTTTGCCGAGTATCTTCGTCTCCAACTTTCGTCTTTTCCCTACAGCACCTAAGGTCTAGCCAGAAAAAGTGCAAAGCCTTGTATACAGGCTGGATTTTGGAATATAGGAAAACCCGGAGGCCAGAAGATTCACCCCTACCCCGACTCCATCTTCCTACCCCTTGCCCCCCCCCTACCCCCAGGGCGCGCCCCCTACCCCCAGGGCGTAAACGATGTTCAACCCGCGTGAGACAGATGTTGTTTCAACTACAATATCCATAGCTGGTTTTCTCCCAAAAATGAGTTGACGTACTGTTAATGTTGAGACAGGCGACAGCAGTTTACGGATGGCCGCGTAACAGCGGCCGCGGCTGCATGCTTTGATGGGGGCAGACGAGGGTAAAGACGGGCATGTGATGTGACTCCGACCCGCTGCCGTATATTCCACGCGTCAAACGCACTCGTGCATGACAACCTGAACAGAAGTTACTCGATTCAGTCGTTCTAAATACGCAGCTTAGTATCGTCACGTGTGGGGGATCTGGAGGGCAATGGTAGAAAATATCCCCCAACAAAGCGATGCCCCAAATACTAAAGGGTTCGCGACCGAACCGAAGTCTAACCCCAATGATAGGATGCTGATGCCCCTCCTATTTGCTTCACAGAAAAAAAACACACCTGGTCATTATACTACGGATAAATTGTACTTGCGAACAAGATCGATGAGGCCTACGTGTATTTTTTTGGCCTTTTGGGGTGGGGTGGGGTTACGGTGTTGGGGGAGGGGGGGTTGAAATTGATAGGCGATGGGCGTGCTGTACCTATGTATTTCTTTTTGGGGGGGGGAATTAGAGTGAAGGACTTATATAGTGTACTTCTTATTTACTGTACTTCTTATACAGGACCCCTGTACTTTAAGCAGTGAGACACCATTGTTGAAGGAACGGACATGAAACTTTCATATCATTTATTAGACCCAACCGACCATATCCCGAAATTATTACAAGCTTACAACCAATAACGTTAATAACTGGCCTAATAACACTAAGAACACCATTGCAAAATCTCACCAAGGAAGTAAAAATCAAGCGACTGCACAACCTTTTTTTTAATTCACAAATGCGCAGTGAAAAAAAATCGTTGGCAAGACAGGGAGCTAATTTAATAACAAGTCAATAATGACGAAGTAATCCAATGATGGAAGTTTAATTTAGAGCGATACCCACGGGAAACCGCCGTTCGCGGTCCTGCGATCTTTACACAGGCGGCCGGGGGAAACTCCGCGGTGCACGGTACAACAGACAGCGCGGTTGGCTCTAAATGGATCACCGGTGCTGGCTGTCAAAATAACGGCGAGAGCAGGTCGGTCCAGACACGGTCGGGAATTTAAACAGATCGCGGTCTTCACGTATAACCTCGCCAAATTACTACGGTCTGAAGATCTTTGTCCAAACAGGGTTATTTGGATGTCCTTGCGAGGTCCGTATTGAGCGGGGTATTTTGTTTAGGGAATCAAAAGCCCGTTTCGTGGCGGTATTATACCAGGCCCCGTGCTGTTTCCGATTGGGCCCTACCTGCCCATGCATTCAAGATGGCCATTTAATGACATTTTATCGAACCGGGGAAACAGACCAACTTGACTGCGTCTTTTAAACGCGGGTCGTGTTCTGTAACGAAACCATGGTCATTTAGGGAGGGAAAAATCTATAAGATATTAATATGCAGTCGTGCTGTTTGTGTTCAGTATGTCAGTCGGGATAATGAAGATCTTCTTCGTATAACTTTTCCGTACAATGAAAAAAAAAAATATGATAACCATACGACTTGGCAGCGGTGCAGCACTTGGATCAATGTTTGAACCAAATGCAAGTCGAAATACTGAATTGGCATGCGTCCTTAATTCCTAGAACGAAAACTAGGTCAAAATTATAGTTACTTATCAATTAGCCATTATTAAAATCATTTCCCGGTAAAAGAGTTCGCTTTTATGTAAAAACATGAAATATTTCAATGCAGTTCAATGGACTTGTCATTCAATGTCATATCAAAGGTTCTTTGGAATAAAGTAAACTATTTTGGCCAAACAATTTTATTGTATAGGATCTGCCGAAACTTTGGTGAGATTTTAACTGTGAAGCATCCCTCAACCACAATAGCTGAAACACATAATACATTTCAAGGCCTATATCTGGTAAAGAATGTCTGATATGGACAGGCTTTCTGATTTCTTTATAGTGATGATGACTGTTTAAAAACCACAAAAACAACAAAATGATCCCCCCCCCAAAAAAAAATGACTCATATTTTTCAGTCAGCAACTAAGTCTCTCTCCGCTTAATAACAAGAGTTTGTTATCATGGGACAGAGGGAGACGAACCAAAACACGGGCCCGCTTTTGACATCACCTCTCCAATTTTCGGGAGGTGTTGGGTCGTGAACGCACCTGGCCAGGTTGACTGTGCACCGGGCTCGCTGTCTCAAAAGGCGGGTGTGTCACCAGCGCGCGCCGCGCGCTAAGCCCCCCGGGGGCCCTCCCCGCTATGTCTCGGCAGGCGCCTACGACTTCAATTTGCAAACCGTACATCATTTCCGATGAGTTGATTTCCCTCTCTGATTGTAATGATCACTGTAGCCCCGAAGCCAACTGGTGTTCTCACGTAAGAATGATATTGAGTTTTTAAGCTGGAATCTTGAAGAAAAAAAATCTTGCTAGAGCGGCTAAAGTACATTTTTCACGCCCCATTTAAGTGGTGACTGGATTCTGGTTTTTATAGGAAAGAGCAAACCCGGCAAAGTGCCCGTGGGTGCTTTGGATTATCGGGACTATCAGTTTGTTCTCGAGAATTAGAGCAATATAAAAGTGATTTAAGCAAAATCACGTTCCAATAACGCGACTCAACTTAAAATGTCCCAAAGTGACGCCTACATCGCCCAATAAAGCGAGCAAAATCTGGGTCACTCTGAACAAAAAACTTGGCTCCTACCAAACTGCAAATCATAACTTACACCGATAACAGAGCCCAATTTAAATTCAGCGAACTTACTACGGCCCAAAAGACTGAGTTATTATAGCGAGTCATGCCGACGGTTTCCGAAACTATGCCGAGCTTAACCGAGCCGCAACGAGCCACTCGCTCGTAATTCCGAGTTTTAAACTCTTGACATTTGAAGTTGATTTTGCGGGACGTTGCAAAATTGTCATGCATTTTTTTTGCGGGGGGGGGGGGGGGGGGAGAGGGGGGAGCTGGGGTGACTTGAAGTTCCCAGGCCAGGTGTTTTGCATGGGTATGTCAATCAAAACCGCATGTACACATGTCCCGAACTAAGTACAGAAAATTCCCACAGTCCACGGCACACTTTTCAGCGTGGTCAACAGGCATTCCGGTACCTCAGCGGGGCCGGCCGGGACAACGGCCCGGAACAGATGAACAAACACCCGGCGCGCGACCCGCATTGTCCCGCTCCAACCGGCGTGAAGTCGGCAAAACGGCTTCGGCGGTTACACCAGCTACCCCCAAAAAACTTGGCTAACAAACCGGAACATTCTGGATTTGTTGTTACAAAGTCTGGTGGTGGGATATCTTTGTAAATGGGCTGATCTATTGTCCCGATGGAATTCTATTGATTTTTTTTCTAAAGGTCATTGTGAAAAGCCGAACAGTGTTATAAATGACAGGCAAACTTTGATTTTGTCGTGCATGTATCATAATTAAAATATAAATACAAAATTGAATACTCATAATAATTTCTTCTCAAACTGTTCAAATTAAAAAGTTTGGAAAGGAGACAGTAAGAAACTGCTAATTGAGTACTCTACAAGCGAACTAAACGAAAATAACGGACTAGTATAAAAATTTTAAAATAACAAACTAATCCTATGACAAGTAAATTAACAGGTTTTAATTTATGTGTTGTTCTTTCGTTCATCTATACATACTTCCTAAGGGAAAACTACCAGAAGTTCAGGGGAAATGTCATTTATTCCATAAAGAGTCTCTGTCAAAATGTTTATCAGAAGTCTTGACCAGAAAACTGAAGTGTCATAATGTGGGATTCCCCTCTGTTAATATCTAGCTGTACAGCACGAGCGGGGTCCGCGTAAACCCAAGCCCAAGCCCTCCTCACCGGACCACGGCAGTACCGGGTCGGCGAGCCCAGAGCCCCCGTCAGTCCACGGCCAGATCCACGGTGCGCATCACGTCCACCATCACCACCACGGCATCACGAGCAGCACCAGTAACACGCCGGTGGCTGTGGTGTCTTACGTGTCGAGTTCCATGTACTATGGGACTTTCTACCACAGCTTGCTGACCGCCGAGCAGTACAACGTCAGTCCCATGGCTCTGGATCTGTCGGCGGCTAAGGTCAAGGCGGAGGGGGAAGGTGGACCCCATGCCGGCTTTCATTCTGCGATGGCAGGTATGATCATACCCATCAAAATCCTTCAAACTGTATTAAGAGTTGAAGGATTTTGCAGGACTTGGGAAGGAATAATCCTTACCAATCCACTAATACTCTGTATAATATGAGTTCAAGCTTTGTCATGTCACAGGATAAGAATGCATGAAAGGTTTTTAATCAGTGAAGGATTGTGGAAGAATAAAGAAGATTCATACCAAACAAATGTATTGGGAACAGGCTTAAGAGGATCGACATAAAACCAACACTCGGTGAAGCATCCAGCTCCCCTCTCAAGTCCTGACATTCCGAACCAAAGCAAGATTTAACCAATAAAACGAAGGACTCAACCCATCAAAACCAAATATCAGGCGAGGTTCGTTGGAACTTAATGACCCAAGTAATGAACAACACAGGCTTAAGAGGATCAACGCAAAATCAACACTCGGTGAAGCATCTAGCTTCCCTCTTAAGTCCCGACATTCACCATTGCCCCGTTGAAACCAAAACAAGATTTGACCAACGAAACGAAGGTCCCAACCCATCAAAACAAAATATCAGGCGAGGTTCGTTGGTACTTAAATGACCCAAGAAATGAACAACACCTCCTCTTTGTTCTAGCTAATTCATTTCATTGGCTTCAGCCGCCAATCAACCCACAAACCCTCCAAAAACTCACCCTTAATGCATCTCAAACTTATACTACCCTCTTAAAGAAACACCCAACCCAATAGCCTCCCTCCTTTTATGGATGATTTTGATCGATGTTACCACAAGCTCTGCAACCCCACCGACATTCCTCCGTGTTTCCCCATGGCAGGTACGCCGGAGAGTATGCCCGAAGTGGCGGCACGACTCCTGTTCACCTCCGTCAAGTGGACCAAGAATATCCCCTGCTACCGGCTGTTGCCGTATCGTGACCAGGTACGAATACTTTATTATTGAAACATAAAAGTTGCTGTCACTAAAAGTACAGCCACCTTACCTGCGGTTAAAATTTACCTTGCCTTTTGCTCGATCATTTTATGGCCTAGAAACTGGATCAATTTATTGTCTCCTGTCTATCTGTGAAAAAAAAGCTTTGTTGGTAACACGAGAATGTACTAGTGTTTTTATGACGTCATGATAATGTCTTGATATGGCCAAGATGAATTTAAGACTCCAAAGTGTGTTTAAAATGAAAGAACATTCGGGTCTGCTGCATTAACTTATACATGGATGCATTAAATCAGGTGTTACAAATTAGCTTATGGGACGTCATCAATACGTCACGAGGCGCTTTCACCTAAGCCAGGCACATCTGTGGTCAAGGACAGTTGAAACAGGGGTACAAGCCAAAACAGATTGAATTACTCGACGTCATAATGACGTAATAGAGGACCATTTCTGCTGCTTTACTGACAACCAATCTCTTTTGAGAAACCAGCTTTTGCTTAAATTTTTGCTCTTAAATTGTCTCTAAAAAGTACCTATTTTACGAAACTGACGGAACTGTAACGAGGTTTATTTATAGCAGGCTGCATGCCTGCCAAAAAGTGAAATGACCCCGCCACTGACACAGTTTCAACTCGGTGTGTCTGAAGCCCGCCTCAAAACAGACAATTAATAACAAAAACTAATAGTTGCCAAGCTAAACTTCGAACCTCGTTCAGCCCCGCACAAGTACTTCGGCTGTAACTCACGTACAAAAAAAAACAGAAAAAAAAGACTGAAAAACAGAGCGCGTGTCCTCTGAACCAACTGACGGTAAAACGTCTGAAACTGTCAACTTGAAGCGGTTATAAATCACCACGGAGCTAAGATGCGATACCGAACGAGAGGCAAGTCTAGAACGGGGCTTTAGTTGCCTCTCAACCGCCGCTTGTACGTCAGGAACGCGCGCTCGCACGCGCTGGTAATGGTGAAAAAGTCAGCACAACCTTTGCCTTTGCCATAGAAACGCAAACACTGCTTATCATTTCGTGGTTTGGTGTTTGTGTGCTTGTGTGTGGCCTACTACATTCAAAGGCACTTCACTTTTATCTCCCGCCCCCTTGTTTTCGTTAATCATCCACTCTCGAGTGCGCACGCGGAAAGTGTTAAGAGTAACGTGTACCGTGGTGTTGCCGCGTGGAGTGTCCACGCTGCGAGAAACAACTTCAGGTTGACGGGTGTGAGCGCGCCTAACCACGGCATCAAACTCCTGACACAAACCCAGGGTTGGAATACGTTTGACTGATTTACTTATACTTGCCAACTTGGCCTACATTTCCCACCTATACATGTTACCTGTACTTCTTAGAGTACCACTTTTGCCCGAGAAAATTCCATCGCTATGGGCGTTTTGTTTTTCAACTGTTTATAAAAATTATGACTGATTCTAGTTTGCGAGCTCCTCACATGGATGCAATTTGACATGGAAAATCTTTTTGGTAGGCAAAAATTGCCAACAACAGAGTCAGAAATAATTCATATCGGACGAAATTCGGGCTAGTACCACATTGCTGTCATGCTAAACTTTTCTCCGATCGGGATCTTTCTGTGCTTCCAGAGAGCTGTGCAACATTCGAGCCTAAAACTATTAAGTAAATTACTTCTTTGCAAGCTATCAACCTAGTAAGCAAAATTGTTGAGAACCAATCACAAGTTAAAAGCATCACATGACATCAAGCTGAACTTCTTTGGTTAAAAAGGGTTATGGCCCTTTGAAATTCGTCTCCAACAACGTTCCGAGCTATAGATAGATTCTACCTACTCGGAGGATCAGGCGTCCACTTGAGCTATAGATAGATTCTACCTACTCGGAGGATCAGGCGTCCACTTGTGCAGAACCTTACAATGTCTGATATATCTGAGCATGCAAATTTTATGCGACCCCGCGCGCCAGCCAACCAGAGCCTCCTTTAGAAGCTGTGATGTCAATAAGAGCAGAAATTTGACTGAACATTGCTGTTGATTGGTCAATAGCTGCCATGTTTTTCTCATACAACATCGGGCTACCCACTGACCTCCTTAAGTCAGAGATCAATGGGGTTACCGAAGACACGACAGAAGGCGCCCGCTGAATGGTCAGAATCTGGAGGTCAAGATGCACTGTTGTCTTGCATAATCTGCTCGCATATCTAAGACGCTTGACGTACAAGCATCTATTCCACAGACTAGATTCAACCCCTACACCAAAGAAATAAATCCATGATTCAAATTGAAAGTTAATCTTTTTTTTCTTTCTCCAGGTCTTGTTGCTGGAGGAAGGCTGGCGAGATCTCTTCCTTCTCGGTATCTGCCAGTGGTCCGTCCCGCTGGAGACCGACAGTCTTCTGAAGTACCTGCCCAGAACAGAGAAAAAGTTATCTGGGGACGAGCTGGCGCGGCTGACGTCACAGATACGCTACATGCAGGACGTGGTGGCTCGTTTGAGGGCGCTGGAGGTGGACTTTACTGAGTTCGCCTGCTTGAAAGCAGTGGCGCTCTTCAGACCCGGTAAGTGCTTAAAGGGGCTGCCTTCATACATTTTGTCTTCTTCTAGAATTCATGTCAGTGTTTGCAATGTTGTGTTCAAGAGGAAAGCAAAGAGACTCTACGTGGAAATTTGATCTTAAACAGGTGATAAACATTTGGAGGAAACTACAAAAGTGATCAAATTTAAACCTTTTTTTATATATTTATTAAAAAAAATTATAATGCATCCAGTAAGTGTTGATTAACTTCATACATTCTGAGGATTTGATAATAATACACACTTCTTACAATCATAACCTTTTTAAAACTCAACTAATGTGGCATCATCTGTCATTGAAATATGTGACTTTTGTAGCAATCGCAGTAAAATGACTTGCCCAAGGACACAAGCACCTTCAACCAATCAGTAGGCCAACAAGACTTGTCGCATTACTGTACACATAAGCAAAATGACCCTTTGGCAGTCAAATCCACAGTGAGAATGTTCTACTACTTCACAAAGATCCAAAGTTAAAATACTGATAAGCTATCCAATGATACCGTCATCTATCACAATCCACAGTGCTCGATACATCTCTGCAGAGCTATAATTATGCAATAACTTCAGGATATGAGTTAATCAAACTTTGGCATATTTTTCTTCTGGACAGACTGTTTTGTACCGTAAGGCACTCACAGCAGAATGACATAGAATACAAGTAGCATCTTCCCTCATTTCGAATCAAGCGAGCATACGCGTTACGCGCGTTACGTCATTGAAGTTAGTACGCATTTACGTCACTGAACTTAGAACACACCTATCAAGATACCTGCACTTCGAGACGATTTTGCTTCTCTTATTTAGTGTACCCATTCTCATTTCGTGTACCCATTCGTATTTAGTTCATTGTGTTTTTGTTTACCTTTCTCAGAGACCCACGGTGTCAGAGAGCCCCTTCAGGTGGAAGCTCTCCAGGACCAGGCCCAGGTCATGCTCAACGACTACATCCGCCATTCCTATCCCGGTAGGAGCGTGCGCTTTGGCCGCCTCCTACTCATCCTGCCCGCCCTCCGCAGGGTCAGCAGCAAACTCATTGAGAGGCTCTTCTTCAAGGAGACCATCGGAAGCATCCCCATCGAGCGGCTGCTCAGCGACATGTTCCAGAGCAGTTAGGAGCACGGACCCCGTCGGCCAGCTATAGAGGGCGCTTTACCTGTGATTCTCACAGAGGGTGCTGTTCACAAGGACTATAGTAGACACAGCTCGTAAGCTTGTCTCCAGTGAGACGATGTACTACAAACTCTCCCATATAACAACTCAGCTACACAACTCAGAACAGCTAAGAGCAAGTTCGGGGGAAGACCATTAGTCGACTAGTGGTCGATTTGTGACATAACTAACGCCTGCGCAGCAACGTGCGAAAGACTCTAGCCAAACGATGGTCAAAACATCATCAGTGCTGCAGCAGTGTCCCTAGCTCCAGTTCCAAATAGTTGACTAGAGTAGTCCAACTGTCATTCTTTTAAGTGAAGTTAGTCGAACTATGATTAACCGTAGTCGTCGCCTGAACTTGCTCTCAGATTGGAGGAAGCTTTCCTATAGATGGCGCTATATAACAATTACATTAAAACCATCATGTTTTACTTTTTGTCAGCACATGGATGTAGTCCAGTCCATCACAAGTCCCTGCAAGTCCATCACAAGTCCTCCAGTCCCAATTCAACTCACAAGCTATTCAAATGAGCTTGGACAAAGGCATTCCTTTGTTACTGTTCATCCACTGTTATTAGACCTGTGATTTACTTGTGACTGGACTTGTGATAGACTGGGCCACATCCCTGTATGAGTGATATGTTTTATCGCAGTTCAAAGATTGGGTTGGACACAAAATGGACTGTCAAGATCACACTTGAAATTCAGTAGGCATAAATGCATGGTACGTTTCCAGTAGTTTTTTATCTCAATCTTGTAGGTTCTAGTCTGGTTATTGAGACTTCAATATGGAAAACTGTTGGGCTCAGTCGAATGCAGGGGGGGGGGGCATTGGCCTCCGCTTTTTCCAGTGAGGGTGTGGGCGCATAGCCCCCCCCCCCCACACACTCTTTGTTGGTCCCAATTCCCAAAATAGTGCACCCTAGACCTATATCTGGCAAGAATAAAAAATAAGTTCTCTAGTTTATATTCTCTAGTGTACTCATTTTCAAACACTGGAAAGGCTTACATAACACTGCTGTGGTCTGGGCAAAGGCGATGGAACTGGGGGTGGGGGGGGGAGTGTCAGGGAGTAACTTCACCGAAAAGACATAGAAAAGAAATAGAGAAGGGCGCATCCTATTGGTAAATGAGGTCCAGCTTGACTGTCAAAAACAGTGGGTGGGGTTAAAAACATGCCTGGTGCAGGTTACTAACATTGCAAAACAGTCCTCTTAAAGGTTTCTTTAATAAAATAGACCCTTTGCGCTTATGTGTGCTGCTTTAAATACTTATTGTTGACAGATGAAAGAACTTGAACAAGTCTAATGTTAACATTTACTACTGTTGATACAAATAGAGACAATTTGCAAATAGAATGCAATATACATGTAATTGCTTCGTTTCTGGAAGTACTCCCGCTCAGTACTTTATTTATTTATTTATTCATTTATTCATTTTTTAGGAGTTTTATTAATAATTATTTATAATTTGTCATTTGTTTATTTATACATTTGTCACAATGACCAGTGTTTCGGGACAAAAGTTGAAACTTTTTATATTTTATTTATTGGCTTATACACAGATTCTGGGACAATAAAAAGGAATATTTGATGGCCATAATCCCAAATCCATCGTAACATCTTGCCAAATGTCCCTTAGTCACGACGACGAAACATTAAGTTTACAATCATGTACATGTACCACTTCTTAAAAGCATTTCCTACTTTTACGGGATAAAATACATCATGGCGTAAAATTGATCCTTTGAAGATTTATCTCTAAGATATATTTCGTAAAAGAGACATCGAAAGAAACCAACATGAAATGCCACAATTTGCTGCACAAAAGAGAGTTTGTTTTTCGTGGGTTTTTCCGTCTCAGTCATTATGTATGTTAGGAACTCAATTGGCACAATATGTAAATATTAAAACTTCCAGTTACATTACCTAATATATAAAAAGTTAGTTTAACCATTTAAATTATTGAATAAACAGTCAACATGTCAATAACAAAGAAGTGTTTTTAAAACCTGATGACTTTTTTAATGTTTCCAGATTTCTTTAATACAAGGGATTTTTTTTTAACATGGTTTTGTTCATAAAGTCTCAACATTTCAAAGTGCGCAAAAAATTTAGGTTCTGAAAACGATGAATTTTTTCCACTTGTACCTGAGTAAATTTTTCGTACTTGTACTCATGAAAATGTACTTGTACTTGTACTCATGGCCAAGTACTTTTACTCGTACTAATACTCATGGCGGAAAGATTTCCACACCTGGTCCTCACCTGACACCCTGTGCACAAACTCTATGAGACTGGTCTGAAAAGTTCCCAGTGTTTTCTCAGTAAATGCTTCAATATTTCCCTGCTAAATTTGACTTTTTAGGACCTGTTCTCGCTTTCTGATGGCTAATAGGTCACTGCAGGGAAAAATTAGGGATGTCCATGTATGGAATTCTTCCCCCCATGGCTAAGTACTTGTACTTTTACTCATGGTTTAGTTCTTGTACTCCTACTCATGGTTAAGTACTTGTACTCCTACTCTTGTTCTTGTACTCATGGCTAAGTACTTGTACTTGTACTCATGGCTAAGTACTTGTACTCATGGCAAAGTACTTGTACTCATGGCAAAGTACTTGTACTCCTACTCTTGGCTAAGTTCTTGTACTTCTACTCATGGCTAAGTACTTGTACTCATGGCAAAGTACTTGTACTCATGGCAAAGTACTTGTACTCATGGCAAAGTACTTGTACTCCTACTCCTGGCTAAGTACTTGTACTTCTACTCATGGCTAAGTACTTGTACTCATGGCTAAGTACTTGTACTTCTACTCATGGCCAAGTACTTGTACTCCTACTCCTGGCTAAGTACTTGTACTCGTACTCATGGCTAAGTACTTGTACTCGTACTCATGGCTAAGTACTTGTACTCGTACTCATGGCTAAGTACTTGTACTCGTACTCATGGCTAGGTACTTGTACTCGTGCCTAAGTACTTTTACTCTTACTCATGGCTAAGTACTTGTACTCGTACTCATGGCTAAGTACTTGTACTCCTACTCTTGGCTAATTACTTATACTCTTAATCGTGGCTAAGATTTGTACTCATACACATGGCTAAGCACTCGTGCTGAATATGCTAGTAAGCTCATCCACAATGCTTTGAATTTCTTGACATGAGCTGACACAAGGTCCCTTAAATAATGCAGCTAGTACATCCAAAACCTGAGCAATGTGACAACAAAAATCATACTGGAATCTGTTCCCAGACAGCAGGTGTTCTTAATTCTTAAAACAAATTTTAAAGTTGAACAAAGAAATTGACTAGAGCGGTATATCATCCTGCGACCTCCGAATTACTGTACCCAAACTTTATTAGCCGAGTTATCCAGCCCCATGTTGGCGGTTCCCCAGTTTGTCAATATCTTTGTTCAGGGGCGCTAGTCAGAAGCCATAAACTTGTACATGTCATGTAAAAAATGTATTGAAAAGGATTTAAACTAGGCCAGATTTTACCTGGAATCACCTCTCAAAAAGCAGGACGAGCTCACAGTGGTAGGTGTCTGGGAAGAGATCGACAGGGACGGCCTTGATGGGGGTGAACGGCTTGCCATGGAGTCTGGTAGTAGGGGGGCAACACAGGCTGGGAAAAAAGAAGACAACATGAAACATCATTGGAAAGGCTCAGTGTACAAGAGGGGCGTGCTGGCCCTGATGGGGTTCAAGGGCCATAGACTAGGGGACACAAAGATAAAACTGAGTGAGGAATCATGTGTAGCCCCGAACCGCCCTACCTGTAAGGGTAAAGGTAAAGGGGAAGAACCTGTGTTAACAGGAACGGAGTGCCCATCTCTCTTTCGTTAGCGATTGGGCCAGACTCGATTCCATGACATGCTGCTGTGGGGGGATTGCCACACCTCCTCCACGGCGAGTCTGTTACCTTCCCAGCACTGAATAATGCCGGTACCCATTTAACACCTGGGTTGAGAGGAGTAATTGAGGTAAAGTGCCTTACTCATGGGCACAACAGCAGCATGTAAAATGGTTTCTCCTTTGAAGGGGCCCTTCAAAGTGCTCAGACTGGTCCATAGCAGTGATTGAACTGAAAGTGGCGACTTATATAAGTACAGCAATGCCCAATGTCCCGTGGCACCTCCAGATCCTAATGGACTAGTCCATTTGTACGTCACTTACTCTGTGAAATTCTTGGCTGCCGATCCCTCGGGTTTGCAGCACACGTAAACCAGCCTCTTGATTGAATGGCTGTTCCTGATGATTCGTACAACTCTCGGATCTAAACAGAAGGGGAAAAACCACGAACACAACAATTATGGATTCTTTTCAACTTATGAGCAAAACATCAATGAGTACTGTTTTAAGTACCAAGTGGTACAACACACGGCGGCCCGGTAACGTGTGAAGACGGCTTAAGGCACCGTTGCGTGCGCGCACCCGGGCCGTCCCGGTACCTCAAGAGTACAGAAAACGAAAACGAATGGGGCGATCTAATATGCAAAAATATGTATATTAGACACATGCGCATCAGTGTTAACAAAACTGGCCTTCGGAAGCAAAGCTGTAATACTCGAGTTGCTTGAATACAATATATGGCCGAGTAAACTGTCCACCAACCAACCCACCCACCAACCAACCCACCCACCAACCAACCAACATAAGCAGCTCAAGCCCACGGCGTGTTTCGAACCCGCCGTTGGAAAAAGGTTACATTGTCAGAATTGCAGAATTGAGATAGATACTTACGTAATCCAGCTCTTGCCGGATTGGCCACCACCACAAGGTCACCAGCGCCCTCTAGTGTTGGGAGGAGGTCAGGTAGAACCTCTTCCACTGGGCCACACACAAATGTCGCATTGGATATAGCTGGAATACGATAATAAAGAAAGCACTGATTTAAATTGAATATGTGCCCCTTAGGGCTGTCAACTTTTATTCATATATACCTAAGACAGTTTACCCATTCCTATTGGTCGAGAACCCGTCACGTGGCTAGTTTTAAACAGTTTATAAAGACCGGCTGGCTGGCCTTAAATACTTTTCTACTGTCACATGAAATGTTTACTCCTTTGAAATCTGGTGCCAAGCACCATTTAATTGGTTAAATGTTCACAATCCTCACCTAGGCATGTGCACTACTACCAGTGAGACAGTTTTTCATAATCCTAAATTCACACTACACCGGTACATCTGTGTTGTGCGCCACATCGCGCAGTACAAGCACTTCAATCTTCATATCAGTAGCTGTTTACCAGAGGGCCTTACCATTGTATAGCTAGAGGGGTGTTTTGTCGATCGAAATCGTTGAAAATATATTTAAAAAAAAACTAAATTGAAAAATTTAATGACTAAAAAATGTATGACTTGTTTTGACCTTTGGACGGAAAATATTTGACTGTTTGACTGAAAAGGTATTTATGAATGAGAATAAATATGTGCTTGGTCGGTATTCAACACTATGTTTAAGACCGGTTGGAGTCTGGATGCTGATAATTACCCTCCCCGCATCCAGACTCCAACCGGTCTTCAACAGAGTGTTTAACACCTCCCAAGCACACATTTATTCCCTTAATAAAAGATCTTCGGGCAAAGCAAGTAAGGTGTTGAAAAGGGTTGTCTCTTCTATTGACTGTTACAAATCACTATGCTGTTTTTATAAATACAAATATTGAATGCTTCGAGTGGTGTAGTAAAACTAGCCTCCCGAGGTGATCCATGGACAAATAGAATGCTCCATGGATCACCGAGGGAGGCTAGTTTTACTTCACCGCGAGATAAAGCATTCAATATTTGTTTTATAACACTTCACCCACAGATTCTGCTTGGTTTTAATATTTTAAATTATTTAAATCTGAACACAGTTGAAATAAACTTCAATTTCAATACAAAATTAGTGGAAAATGTATTTCTCTCTTCCAAACTACCCCTTTGCGAAATGTTTGAACCCAACTCTGTGGCGCGCTCTCTTTGGAACAAAACGCGCTACGCGCACACCAGCATGCATTTGCACACAAATACCGCGCCGTGGAAATAGTACTTTGGTTGCTAATGGTATAGTACTTTGGTTGCTACGGGTATAGTACTTTGGACTGTGCACAGAAAGACAGCAAAAATAGAAAGTATCATGTGACTCGCTCTCGGCCAATCAAGACACAGAATCTGTGGGTGAGGTGTTATAATAGTTCATATCCAAATTGAGTTATACTGCTGCTGAATTGAAGCTAGTAAATTACAGGAATGAAATGTTTAAAACTCCAAGCCCACACGTACCATTAAGTTCTGCGTTGACTCTGGCATCCTCCACCGCCTGTTGTATCACCTCTATCCCCACCACTTCCCTCACCCTGTCTGCCATGACCAGTCCGATGGTCCCCGTCCCACAGCACAGATCCAGGACCGTGGTGTCCCGCCCCAGCCGGCACAGATCCATGACGGTGGAGTACAGGACCTCCGTGGCCGCGGTGTTGACTTGGAAGAAGGCGTCCGGGGAGATGCGGAACTGGAGGTCAAAGAGAGTCTCATGGAGGTGGGGCTTGCCGAGCAGGAGATGGAACGGGGCGTCCTCATTGGTGGCTCTTGTACGAAAGCTAAACATGTAGAAATATATGAATGTACGGCATAATTTTTAATAAGGGAATAAATGTGTGCTTGGGAGGTGTTAAACACTATGTTTAAGACTGGTTGGAGTCTGGAATGCTGATAATTACCCGAGCCGAATCCCATTCATTACATGTAATACCTTTTTGGTAAAAAACCCCCAAAACTTTTTGGTCCATAAATAAAAAAAGGCAAAAATAAAAAAATTTCAAAGATTTTGATCAACAATTTACGTCATGTTTTCTGAAACACCCTTCTAGCTACATAATGGAGTGTCCAGCTCGCGAGTTAGATGTTAACAACTTGGCGCACGCATAGCGCGTACTGCCCGATGTCATGCAGATGCAGCTGTGATGAGTGCGTTGTGAATTTAGGACTAAGAAATACTCACTCATTGGTAGTTTTGCGCTTGGCTACGTGAGGATTGTGAATTTCAACCAATAAAACGGTAAGAGGCACAGGATTTCATAAGAGTCCAAATTTCATGTGACACTGGAATTTAAGACCAGCCAACCATGTCTTTAATCCATTTAAGACCAGCCACATGACGGGCTCTCGACCAATGGGAATGGGTAAACTGTCTCAGGTATTTATGAATAGTCAATGAATGATGAACAAGCACAACCTTAACAAGTTTAAGTTTAGGTTTACTCACATTGCCTTTTGGGAATATGTGAGGTTCCATCAAATAAATTGCATGAAGAGTGAAAGCAATCAAATGAAAAGAAGTCAGCTTTGTGAGGTAAAACGAGATTCTATTTTTACAGTCAAAGCAGAGCAACTTCAGCCAATTTGATCAGCCGTGGCGTTCTAAAGTTTGGCAACTTTGGATATTTCATTTCTTGGATATATCAATACAGCATGACCCCTGACCTGGACTGGAAGTAGAGGGAGGTCAGCCCGCAATCCTTGCCTTCCCCGTAAGCAAAGAAGTCCTGCAGCGACAGCATGGCATCCTCTGTCTCCGTCTCAGTAAGATCATTCTGACTGAAGCTGATGATCGCCATCAGGTCTCCTTCCTGGTTGGAACGGACCGTCATCCCTCGCCAGTTGCCGCTGTCCTTGAAGTTGAGGGACACGTCAAGGGGTGACTGCAGGAGAAACGTCTGGTAGGCCTGGCGGTGGTTGCATCAAAGTGGAAGAGTTTTCAATCACGTAACATTTAGGACGTTTGAAATGATGTTTTTCAAACAGTTCTACCAATAAACTAGAAATTGTACAGCACCCACAGAGACAAACACACTCCAAACAGACAAGCAGGAGTTTACCGAATTCCTTGTTCGTGTGGCAAAGTGAACATTGGCGAGACCGGCAGAGACCTCACTACCAGGTTTAAAGAACACATATCTCACGGGCACAGAGGGGAACTTGACAAATCTACCATTGTCAAACATTCTGCTGATTTGGATCACTTCGTTGATTGGGAACAAGCAGAAATCATAGCCCAATAGGAGCACTGGTACACCCGTCGTATCAGAGAAGCTATTGAGATCCACAAACATGACAATGTACCACAAGACATTGGCTTGTCAGAGTACTTTATACAACTTACCTTTTCAACATTTTTGTGTGCTTGGCTGATGTTCCTCGCAGGGTCGGAGGGCAGACATACGATATTTTTCTCTGAAAGAAGACAGTGTGGAAATATTACTTCAATCTTATAATAGGTAAACTACTTTTGAAGAGAAACCAAGACAAATTGTGACATAACCTTGATTCATTTTGATGTTTCTTTTCACAATATATTTACTTGTCATTAAAAGTAACTTGAGGTATACTTTCAAAACCCCACTTAGAAAAACATCAACTTCCAACTATTAACCCTAACCCACTTCAGTGATTTACTAGGAGCCTTCCTCACTCTTGCAAAATCCAACACCATATGGTAACTTTATTTATTTATTTCTTTTATTTCTTTCTGGTAATGAAACCAAGGATTCCTCAAAAGTGCCATAGGCACTGTAGCTCAAAAGCAAGTTTTAGAGGTTGGAGGAAAAGCCCAAAGAATATTCTGAGAAAAACCCACGGAATCAGGTAGGGAGTGAAAACCCAATCCACAAATTGGCCCGGACGGGATTCAAACCCGGGTCACAGCGGTGGAAGGCAACAAAAGTACCGCTGCGCCAACCTGGCTCCCCAAACTGTTACACCCAAACTGTTGGACTCTGATTATCGGTGGTATGCCTAACCCCATGTAAAGCATAATTTACAAGAGCAGTTCTCACTCCAACAGAGTCAAACAAAGCATGCAGTTGGAATTTGAAGGGTTGGGGTGGTTAGGGTTAAAGGGCTTGATAAGTCAGATTGCAGAGCACCGTTATGGTATTCCAAACGTTGCAGGTTCGAATCCCCTTTTGGTTAAAGCTTATTTTGTTCATCCTCAACATCATTAGAAAATTTTTATATTTTCTTACTTTTCCATTCTCCGATGAAGAGCCCTACCGTCTTCCTGTTTCCATCGGCTCCGACACCAACGCTGAACTCTGATTTATTCCTGTAGCCTTCTGTCAGTGGCTGAAGAGAAGCGATACGGTACAAACATTACAGCACATCACTACAGTTCATGATCATTTTTTAGTGAGTTGGCCACTTCAAAGTAATTTTTCTCAAAATTACCAATGCCGTATTTTACAAATCTGAACCATGGTGTTCAAAAATTGATTCAGTATTCCATTACTCCAACTTGGACCTGATCGAATATTTGAATATTTGATTTTGAAATGCACTGATCAGGTTAATCATGCGCAAGCCTAAAGTGGCAGCTGATCAAGATTTGCTAGCGCCTGCGCTTGTTGAAAATTGACAAAGAGTTTACTAAAAATTATATGAATGGCTGATATTTGACCAATTTTAGAGAAGAAATCTAAGCTTATATTCCTCATGGCAGCTCTCAAATCATGCGCAGACGATAAAAATACTACTATGGATGTTTTTCATCATATCAACGAGACCGCTCACATTTTTTGAATACCTGAATCCAAAAAAATGCTAAACGGATGTTTAACAACAGGTCAGCCTGAAGATATTCAAATCTGAATGATAAACCCATCAACTAAAGGAAAAAATATATCAATACCGAAGGTTTTATTCTGTCCAGTTGACAACACGCTCCTCCAAATGTCTTGGTCCTGTCCAAGGTCTCCGTTAAGCCAACTGCAGCCTCTTGCTCAATAAGAGCATTTGTCAGTTTCAACAGCACGTTGGAATTCTTGAGCTGTTTGAGCCGTAACTGCTTCTCGTAAGGGAGTTTCCATAGAGGCGTGACCGCCTCTCGCAGTTTGTTATTGAGGTAGGCTTTGGCACAGTTTGAGGCGGTGTGATGAGTTGTCTCCTCTGTGTTTGTGAAGGTGGGAGTGAACTCCTCGGGCAGCGGCTCTGACGATGATGCTGGTGGGACTGTTTGTGATTTGGTCTTTTTCCGTTGCTTCTTCGGCTGAATTTGTGCACTACAGTGTCGACGCAAAACACTAGAGAAAAAATGAAATCACTATTAAAACAATGAAATATATGTTTTCAATACAGTTTAATGTCCTCAGTCTCACGGGTGACGGGTGTGTCTAGCCCCTTTAGTCAGCAATTATAACAAGGACATCTTGTGCCTTAGCCCCATAATGTGGCTTAAATACTGGACTTCTTGCACATTGTGAGCCACATGGCAGTGATAGCAACATATGAGGAAAAAAATGGTTTGAGGAAATTGAACTCATGACTGTTTGTTTTTTCACTTGTTTTTTCTCAAGGTCATGAGGATTTATGCACCTTTGACCTATTAATTTTTTACTGTTATTGACCAGGTGAATATGAAGTGAAAAAAACCCTCCTGATTTGGATTTCCTCTACTTCTAAGTTCTAGAATTGGAAGGCACTCATGTGCCTTCTTGTTCTAGAACTTAGATATCAGGGAAAGATTTCCATATCTGGCCATCACTTGTCCCCCTGTGCAAAAACCGTATGGGACTGGTCTGAAAATTTCTACATGTTTTATCAGTAAATACTTATATATTTTCCCTGATAAATCTGACTTTTTAGGACACAATATCACTTTCTGATGGCTGATAGGTCATTGACGGGAAAAATTAGTGATGGCCAGATATGGGAATCTTTGCAATTTCAGAAAGAATGTTGCATCCTGATGTCACTTTATATATTTATATGTCAATGAAGGTCAGTCAGTCATTGCAAAAATGTTGAAAAGACATGAATCTGGGACTGAGAAACATTTCAAATTTTGTAAGAAAATACTTTATAAATGCACTCAACTCTCCGTAGACTTTGTATACAACCAAACAAAAGGCGTCAGTAGGCCTACATTCTTTCTTAGATTTCCCACAGGCACTGCATCATGCTAACATGGCTAATATTATTTAATAATATCAAAGTATACAACAATGTTGCCTCGCGTGTGTTGGCTTGCTATTCATCGTGACATCGCCGTGTGGCTCACAATACAGAGGAAGTCCAGTATTTGAGCCACATTATTTAAGGGGCTACTTGTGCCTGCTCACGTCAATTTTTCACTAAATAAAAAATAGTTGAAAAGAAAATGAACAGTGAAGCTTCTTGCCCACTTTCCGGACACTCGTACAGCAGCGATCGCGCGCGCAATCACGGCACATTAATCTAGATCATAGATTACAACAGCAGATGATGTTTTTTTAGGCCAATACTTCAGAAACTCATTTTCCCTGAACCTCTGTTCATAAGATATGTTGTTGAAAATGGTTGTTACAATCTGTTTATACCTCAAAAAGCTTGGCACACGTGCCAAATGTTTTGAAATGGGCGCAGCCATCTTGTAATGAACTATCAATCAAATCCACACAACCGGAGCTAGATTGATTGTGATTGGTCGCCAGAAAAAGCTCCACCCATTTTATCCGCTTATTGGCCTATCCACGATCCTGTTACAAGCGGGTACAAATACCATCCGGGAACCCGGGCAAAATGTCGTCCAAATCTTTGCCGCTCCAGACAGATACCAGGGCAGAATTGGCTGAATTGGTGAAGAGGCGAGCCGAAATTGCGGTAAAAAATGATAAATAACAATACATCGATATGCACGCTTTGCGTGGAATGTATTTTTAGTTGGATTTACTCCGTGATTACTGGTTAAAATCGGTATTTTGTGGACGAAATTGTGGCGGGTAATTTGCGCTGTCATTGGCCGCACGAACTTTCTCGATGACGTTCAACTTCAAGGAAAAGTGGACCCCAAAATTGAACAGTGGCTCTCATTTGGAACATTTTCTCTAAATCATAGTAACATTTGATGTTCAATTGGCAACCCATAACATCCTGATTGCTTCGATTCAACGTGATATGTGCTATTTTGGGATTTTTAATTGAATAAAAATGAACCCATCATATTGGTATAGCGCCCTCTTTTGGTTGGTTCTGGAAAATTCCCACCCTATTTTGAATGGAAATATTTATTTTGAGTGTAATAAAGCCTCAAACTTAAAGAAAAAGTTTTAAAAATGATTTAGTTGTCTTTAAATAAGAATAAGTAAGGATTATAACATTCATTTGACATTTGTTTTGCAACATTTTTGTTGTAACTTGTAAGTTGTAATAATAAAATATTTTATTTTCAAATAATAATATCAAAAAAGGCCTAGGCCTACTTACTTGATTTGATGAAGGGGGGGGGGGACTATGTCTTCAGATATTTATTAAGCTGGGTTTCGAGTTTGGCTGTCAATTTTATTTCTGTCATATAATTTAAAAAAAGGATCTATGGCATTCGTTACTTCACTCTAATTTTGAACTCGCTGAACCAGCTCGTTTAAGTCCACATATAATTTTTCTGTCGGGTTTTTGGTTCTGAAAGATTTTTTTTTAAGGGAAATTTTTCAAGTTCAAGAACCATTGCGCAATGGTCAACTTCTGTAAAAATAGCAACGACATTTTTTTTTTTTAAATTGAGGGGTCCTAAAATAACTATTGCCCTGTTTATTATGTTAATTTGCAGGAGACCCTTGCAAATCTTGAAAGACAAATCTACGCATTTGAGGGAAGCTACCTAGAGGACACCGCCCTCTATGGAAACATCATCCGAGGATGGGATCGCTATCTGACCAATAAGTAAGCACAGTATGAATATTCATACAAGATTTGAATATTTTGCTCTGCCCATCAGGAGATTGAAGGGATTCAGAGAAGGGGTGTTATGTAGTGTGACTAGAAGCAGTGAAGAGTTTGAGCTGACTGCCATCGCAACAGCGGACCACAGGTTTGGCTCCGGTAGTCGATGACACCTTCATCATCTGGCAGCATGGGCAGGAGAAGCTCCAGACTAGGACCTGGAGTGCTCTGAAATGCGAAACTAAATCAGACCAACTTTACTCACTCTTTAGCCAGCAAATTTCTCCAGAAATTCCATTGGGCAAAGAAAAGGTCCTCACTATTTTACCAACCAAATTTGCAGACTCAATTCAATTTTTAAACGAGACGTTTCTTCAATATGTTGCACTTGAGAGGGAAGTCAATGAATAAAATGAGGCTAAAGACTAGACCGGTACATATCCAACCATGGTCCAACTATTTGAAAAGACTCACCTCTTCATTCATTGGCATTAGCCTGGTGGCTGACTATGGAGAAGTGTGTGGAAATAGAGATTAGTTCCCGGTTCATGCCGCATATTTCTTTTGGCACAGTTGATTTGATGCAGTACTAAAGCGGTGTTGGACTGGTTGTTTCATGTGCTAGTCTATTTTCTTGTATTGCATGTTTTCAATACCTTAGGTTTTGGGACTCTCATACCGCAGTATTGAGAGTCCTAAATTTCAGACTAGAGAAGCTCCTATTCTTCTAGGAACACCTCAACAATGGCTTCACAGCAGCATCCGATTCACCATGGAGCAAGAAAGACATGGCAACATTTCTTTTCTCGATGTTGAGGTTTCCAGAAAGCAGGACGACACTCTCGCCTGCCACACCTACCGGAAACCAACACGCAGTGGCAGATATCTCCACAGCACTTTCTTTCATCAGCCCAAGATCGAGGTTTCTGTCAACCGGGCCCTTGTCCGCAGGGCCTACAACATTTGCGACAAGGAACACCTCCTTCAGGAACTCCATCACATCACCTGGTATTACATGACACCCCTTCTCTGTTGGAATCCCTTCAGTCTCCAGACGACGGGCAGAGCATGCGACCGCCTGAGCATACTCTCTGAAACGTTGAGGTTCCCTCGGTTCTTTTCAAAACCTCACAAACTCACAAAAGAGATTTGTTTAATTCAAGGCGCTACCGTAAACCTTTATCTCATGAATATTCATGTTTTTCATAATTAGTATGGTTCAGTGATTTGGGAAAATTTACACTTTTCCCTTTAAAGTTTCATGCTGTAGGGATGTAAGTCTTCCTACAATTGCCTGATTTTCAAATTATAAGTAACTTATTGGCACCATACATGTGTGTGCATGCTTTTCCTTTTATATCTCAAATTTCAGGCAAAAATGTCAGAGTCCACTTGCATCCTATTTCTGATTTTCTTCTTTGAAATTTTCAAATTTCAGAAACACAAACAGCAAGACAGACAAACGAAACAGGAAGTTCAAAGAAGCAGACCGACTGTTCTCCAAATCCTCCATCACATCACACGTAAGTAAAAAGTAGCTAATTAACATTTACCCCCTTTGCCCTTAAAAACATTTAACCCCAACCTCCAACCCTTCAAAATCCAACTGCATGTTTTGTTGGAATCTGTTGGAGTGAGGACTGCACTAGTAAACTGATTATGCTTTACATGGGGTCAGGCATACCACCATAATCAGAGTCCAACAGTTTGGGTGTTGAGTTTACCATATGGTGTTTGATTTTGCAAGAGTGGGGAAGATTCCTAGTAAATCACCCAAGGGGTTTTGGTTAAAAAAAAAAATATTTGAATAAAAAGTAATCTTACCCATGTAGGACCGAACTCCATGTTGTGATTGCCTTATGTCCATCATCTTAACCCTGGTTCCTTCATGGCTAGTTTAGCAAGAGGCAATGAATCGACCAATTCATCCAATTTCTGAATGTTTAGGCCAAAAAAAAAAGTCTCCGGTTTCTGGTATGGAGCTTGCCCAAAAAGTGGTGCGGCGACGTGGCTTTTTTTTTTTTTTACCTGATTTTTTTGCTTCAAATGTCGGCTGATGACTGCAAATGGTGCCCGACTAAACTTAGTGCAAATATATGGGAGTCCAGAGAGGCCACATAAAGCTTATTCTCGACCATAACCCAATCTAAAAACACGTTAAAATTGTGCAGCAGTGGGATTCCAGTCAAATCAGCGAGTTTGGCGGTTTTGAGACATCATCTTTCATTGAAAAAAAAACTTTTTCATTTTGCCGACGCGCATGGCTACGGCGACGGGCGCGCATACCAGAAACTGGAGACTTTTTTTTTGGCCTTACTGTAAGTTTTTTTTTTACTTTGAAACGCAGGGTTCTCTTGGCTTGTCGGACTCACAACAGCAGCAAGATAAAAGTAAGTAAACAAAAAAGTGTATGTCGAATGAAACAGTGAGTTTTCTTCAAATTTTTTCTTATCGTCATAATGTGCTGAGTGCTGTTGAGAAGAACTATCACAATAATTTGCTTGGTTTTGCTCAAAATACCCAACAGATTGGTTGGTTTAATACCCTATTCTCTAATAAGAAGGTCATGAGTTTGAACTGTACCCCATTTCTCATTATGTATTATAATGCAACAGAAATTGAGTCAAACAGAATTAGAATTTAGGGCCTTGTGGTGTGCATTTACTTGTACTCGGAGGTACAAGTACTCGTACTCGTGAATAAATTAAATGTAATACAGAAAACTCCGGCTAAGTCGGCACTCTCGGGACCCGAGAATTTGTGACGACTTTCGCGAATGCCGATATATGCTATAAGTCATCATTTTGCCGACTTACATGAATGGTCTTTTGCGCACATGATTCACTGCACTAATTGGCTTCGATTTACCCTGGATTGTCTCCTTAACCCTAACTCCCTAGGCCTTTTTGCTAGGATGTAGCCTCAATCCTGCAAAATCCTCCAATTGGCCTCAAGGAAAAATAGCATATAGCCTCAATCCTGCAAATTCCTCCATTATTTCTTGAATATGGCCCATGGAGGGGTGACCACTGCCTGAATCCTGCAAAATCCTCTGGCTACGACTGTAAATAGGCTGAGGCAGAGGCAGTGACATCCTGGAGCAGTACGGAGGATGTCAAGTATAATCAAGGACTAAATTTATGCATAAGCTGAGCGTAAACAACACAAGGTCCGGCCCAAGACCTTGACACAGTGCGTACTCCGAAATCAGCAACGCACTTTGGCCATGTAACCTCAATCCTGCAAATTCCTCCAATTTGCAAAAAGGATTTTGGAGGATTCAGGGTGGTTAGGGTTAATGCTTGAGTTGAATCCAGCAAATTAATCCTCGAATTGTATCATCACGTTTGGGGTATTGATAGTGGAGACCACGATACATATGTACGTGCACAGTAACGAATTTAGTGCGTGCGCGCGTGGTCCGGTACATACCACGCACGCATTGACTGCAGCAGTCGTCATTCAATAAGACGACCCCCAAAATGGACAGAGCACATGCGTACAGCCTAGAGAGGGTACTGGTATTGATATGCTCACGATGCATATGCGATGTATTTAGGAAAGATCCTATAGCGCCACAAAGTGGTATGCAGTAGGACACCCTTTTTCGACACCGAATGCAGCGATCACGGGCCGTGCGAAACCACTTTTCACTTGACACTTTGCCAACAGCAGTACAGGAAGTCGATGCCAATGCATGATTTGTTGAACGCCGACTTACACAAAGGATTTTGTAATGCTTTTTATGGAAAGGAGACCGAGAGTAACACGACGACTTGAGCGAAATGGCAACTTATAAAAGCCGACTTAGAAATAAAAAATTCAATGGAAATGCATTACGGACAATCGGGACTTTAGTCAGACGGCCGATTTGACGAGTTGTACGATGTCGGTTTAGCCGGAGTTTACTGTATAATGAAACACAGGTTAACTTTATAGGTTACATTCAGTTTATCATTATCCTACTGGTACGGGGTGTGTAAAAAGTACCCATTCTTGAGTTCTCCTTGATCCAACATCTTTCCTCATGTAGAACCAACACCTTCACTACCACCGTTGTCTTCCCAATCTACATCCTCTATCTCAACCCCAACCGATGGTGAGAATCTGCAAAGTCTATCTCTGTTTCATTCCTTCCCTCGCTCTGTCCTTGTCAGCAGTCTGCGCATGCATGAAGCATGACTGTAGGGGGCGCTGTCTATCCCTGGTGATAGTGTCCTTTTCGTTGATCGAAGTTTGAGATTTTCTGTGTGTGCATGGACTATGTACTGTTGCATTGTGTCTCGATTATGCGTGTAAAAGTTTCTTCAGTATTTTTTCTGCTTCATTTTCCAGTTGCTACCTTTTTTGTTGTTGTTTGTTACAGATGTGTTAGTCTTCATCATTTTTTCAGCTTTTCTGTTTGTTACCATTTTTACACATTTGCACCGTTTATGCGTTGATATTCTGTTTTCATGCATGTTAAATTTTGTGTGAAAAAAAGGTCATTTGATCTTCTTTACTGTTCCGAATTTCCCTTTTTACTTCTTGGAGGTTAGTTTGTCATGAATTGTGAGGAAGACATTTTTTCTGTTCATATTTTAGCCTTTTATTGGATGCTTTTGTTTCAGGTGATGTTGAATGTTTGCATGTGTTTTTTATCAGATGGATATATTATACATGTAGCTTCAACCTGTTGAGGTATTCATACCGGTTAATTATCTGACCGTTTTATTTGATATTGTCTCTTAGTACATTTTATGATGTGGTTGTCATTGAATAAGCCATTTGCGAGTTAAATGCTTTGCACGTTTTAACTTGGCATTCTCCCGACTAAAGAGACTGTTACTATATCACGTGATTCGGGGCAAGCCTTATGCTAGCAACCCCCAGCTCTGGCATGGTCTGGTGTCTTTGTGCCATTCTCACCCATTGTGAACAATGTATTGGTGCTGAGCGTCTCTTATGTAACTATGCAAGAGCTTGCCCTGAATCATGTGATTAGCAACAGTGCATTTGGCCTGGAGAATTCAAAGTTAAAATGTGCCAAGCATTTTGAGCAAAGTCAGTGTACCGGATGTTTTTCAAATTTAAATCCCAAAGGGTATAGGTTACTCGCAAATGGTTTATTGTGTTTAGGTCTCTCGACATGTTCCAATTCCAAGTTCACGATCATTTTTTTCAAACCTGAAAGATATTTTTTTTGCAACTTTTACATGCTTCTTTGTTGGCTTACCGTGAATCCCTGGTTAACCATCACTCGTATTTTGGATGTTAAACATGTTATCATGATGTGTGAAATAACATTTGAACATAAAGAATGGTTGTTTTTATTATCCCTTTCTTGAGGGGTAGGGCAGATATCTACGATCTAGTAATAATGGTACGTACTTATACCTTTAACCCTCCTGCTGTCTGAACAGTCACAGACAGTCAAACAGTCAATCCGTTCGTGCCTTGTACATAGGCTAGTCACCAACAGCCAGATCCTATTTCTAGCAAACACCCTGACTAGTCAAATTCAGTCAACAGACAAAATCAGACAAGTTGTACGCACAGCGGGCTTATCAAGCACCTACAGTCAAAACATAGCTGTATCAAGTTACATAAACAGTCACAGCCAGTCAATCCTGCTTTATGTAGGCTGGGAGCTCTTAACTGTTCAAAACAGTCACTTGATTGATTTTTGACTGAAAGGACAACTTGGCACAGAATGTATGTTTGCAAAGGAGGGTTAATACTTTCAGAAAACTGTTAAAAAGCCGTTTCGGTTACTCACCATTGATAGTGAAAAGTAAAATGTCATCTTTCCGTCCACCAAAGCATTGTAATCTTGGAGGTAAAGTGTATCAACATTCGATATGAACTCTTTTACAAGATTGTTGAACCAAGCTTTTGACTGAACATTCGAGAAATCCTCCTCTCAATGTGATGACTTCTGTTGGAACTGGTTACGTTTGGATGCCTGAAAAAGTTCTAGAAGAATTGTTTAAAGCTTAAGCCCGGTTCATACTTCATGCGAATGCGAAGCGAATTTGACGTCATGAAACATTCGCTGCGAAATTCGTCTGAGTTGAAATGTGTTAAGTTTTACGAATTCGCAGCGCGAATACTTGCCATGACGTCACAAATTCGCGTTCGCCTTTGCGCAGAACCGGGCTTTAGACATAATAATTGTATTCGAGAGTTTCCAAATATGTTTGTAGGAATGGAGCTGAGCACTAAGAGGTTGGTGGGATCCATCCCCCTACCTTGTATTTTTTTTCCGATATCATCACTGCAAATGTGTTTTGTAGGGGGCCGGTATGAGTTCTTGGCCTGAAGTTTTGCAAATGTTTTCACACCAGTTTCGTAAAAATTGAATGCAGTGTTTTTCATTAATTGTGTTTAGAAAATGCACTCATTCCTGCATTAAAGTGTGGAAAATGAATGACCATAATTTCAAAATACTTTGTTTGACTGAGCTAAAATTCTGCATATTTGCTAGGCATGGAGGTCTAGCACACTGAATTTCATAACAATAGGTCACGCCATTACTGAGTCCAGATGGGGGAGCAGAATTTCCCCCACCATTCCAGCTAAAAGACGGCCCAAACATCACTAGCTTTTTACAGGTTAAATGCTGTTATTGAGTCAGACGAGCCTTTTTCAGCATGGAATTGAGATGACCAGTTCCTCCCGAGCTTAAAATTTCACAAGATGGCATCTTTAAGTTTCCTCTTGTCTCCCTCTTTGTCAGGAGAAGCCCATGAGAACCAGAGTAGCCACGAAGGCTCTGCCTCCTCATCCAAGTCCGAGCCCGAGGCGAAGGCATCTCAGAACGACGGAGAAGCTGACAAGCATGGCGCCGGGGGCTCCAATCACGTCAGCAGCAAGTCACATGGCAAGTCACATGGTCACAAGAAGAGGAAAAACAAGAGCCGACACAGGTGAGCTTTTTTTTGGGGGGGGGGGGAGGGAAGACGAAGCAAACCTAGTAAAGCTGGTCCATTTGCATTTAATTCTATTCAATTGATTCAGAATGGCTATTCACTGCAAGTCTTTTCAACAAACTGGGCGCTTAACCCTAACCCACCTCACTCCTCCAAAATCCTCCTGGCGGTTTTGGAGGATTCTAGAGGATAGAGGATGAATGGTGATTGAATCAAATGAGGATTCTGGAGGATTGAGGATGAATGGTGATTGAAGCACATGAGGATTTTGGAGGATTGAGGATGAATGGTTAATGAAGCACAAGAGGATTTTGGAGGATTGAGGATGAATGCATTTTGAGGCAGGACTGTCTGATGATTTTGAAGGATTTGGCGTTGGTTATCCTTCATTTAAACACGAGTGCAAAGTTTTGGGATGAGGAGGATTTTTGAGGATTGAAGATGGTTGTAAGCAACAAGGGCCTAGGGGGTTAGGGTTAACGACTAAGCTGATGAAGTTTTAGCTCTGAATGCAGGGGTGCTGTGGTCCAATGGTTATGATGTTCGATTTGTGTGCTGTGGTACATGATTTTGAATCCTGACCTCGGGAACATGGTGCTTGTGCTCTTGAGCAAGGCACTTTACCAATTTTGCTTCGTCCTTCGGATGGGACGTGAAGCCGTAGGTCCCATGTGTTGTGTAATGCACGTTAAAGAACCCAATAACACTTATTGCTAAGAGAAGGGGTTTGCCCCGGTGTTTCTGGCAGTGGCTGCAATATGCGCCGCAGCACTTTGTAAACCCTTATAAGGTGCTACATAATGGGACTCATATTTCTCATAATCTTTATTTACCTGTCTTTAATAATAGACATAATTTCCAGCGCCTTGAGTACCTAATTGTTGGTAGATACGTGCGCTATATAAGACTCTGTTATTATTATTATTATATTCTGAGAAAACAATATTCTAGGATCTTGATTTCAACTCAAAAGTTGTTGGGTCATATTTTGAAATGCACCAAAATTAGTATCTGCCTATCCGGGACACGTTCTCATTCAGCTGATTACAGCTACGCGATGTCGCACACTGAACCATTGTATAATAGCAACCACCCATGCATGTGCGTCGTGTCAATGCTTGCGCGTACCCGTTGTCGGATTCGCCGAATTACAAACCAACTACCAACGGAAAATTCCAAAAAAATGCGTCACTTGACGCATCTCCTGAAATTGCCTTCTTTATTGTTTTCTTCAAACGACAGCATGCCAGAAGGAATATTTTCACAGGGAGTGTAGTGCTATTACTAAACTGAGTAAGCTTTTCAACTATAACATGGTTACTTTTTGGATAGCTGCAAATGATGTACCCTACCTTTCAAAAAAGTGTTTTTGTTTTGTTTTTATCTTTATGTTGTCTGTTTCCCTGTTTTAGGTTAGAGGCGAGGATCAAGAAGAGTAGACACTCGGAGGATGCGTAAATTGAGAAACGACCCAAGATTCAACTACATCCACCTATTCACAAGATTAGAGCAACGTGTACGTTCAAACAACCAGCAAATCCTATATGTGTGGAAAATTGTAAAAATGTGAAAGCTGATGGAACATGATAACATTACAGTGATAACTATCATGGGATTCAAATACTCAAGTCTCATTGGCTGTTTTGATACACGATTGTCAAGCATGTGACTGAAAAATGAAGCCTCATTGGCTCTACAAATTGGTTGTTACACATGTGACTTGTAAAGTAAAGCCTCATTGGCTGGCCAAACAATTGGTTAAGCATGTGACTTGCCAAAAAAAAGCCTCATTGGCTGTCGTGATAGGTGGTTGCCAAGCATGTGACTGGGAATCATTTAGCTCATTGGCCATCCTAATATGGGGTTGCTATCATGTCACTCAGAACCATGTACCTCATTGGTTGTCCTGAAAGTTGCTTGCCAAGCATGTGACTTGGAATAATTTATCTCATTGGCCATCCTCATATGGGGTTGCTACCATGTGACTCATTACCATGTACCTCATAGGTTGTCCTGAAAGTTGGTTGCCAAGGATGTGACACAGAATCTTTATTTCATTGGCTGTTCTGATATGGGGTTGCTATCATGTGACTCAGAACCATGTACTTCATTGGTTGTCCTGAAAGTTGGTTACCAAGCATGTGACTTGAAATAATTTATCACAATGGCCATCCTCACATGGGGTTGCTATCATGTGACTCGGAACCACGTACCTCATTGGTTGCATTCGATTAGCTTCCCCGTTGGGAAGTCACCAAATGAGGCTTGTCGAATGCTGTGGTGTATTTGCTTAGGCACTCTGGGAAAATTCAGGTCAAAGGTTATGTTGGGGCGGGACTTTAAATGGGAACACCCCGGGCATACTGTCGTCTGCTTCACTTGTAAATTTAGTTTTATCACTGTAAACAGATCAACAATGGCTGAAATCGGAGGATATGCTATGAATTATCGAAAACATGTCCATCCAATTGAACACCGTTAATATCTGGCAATATTTGTGTCATAAATCTCTCAGCTGTACTCACCTCAAATTCCCGCCATCTTTAATCTTCCTTTCAATGAAATAGTCCACTGACGTCACACACCTGGGCAGCCACCAGAGACCAGCTCGCTAGCTGGGGCAGTGGTGGTTGACACCGGGGCAGACACGAGGATCACGTGATAGCTAATCAAACGCTCTCGTGTAGGTTTCACTTACACATGTAAGCTAATAAAACGCACCCATTGGTTGTCCTGGTTGCTGACCATGTGACTTGAAAAATCTAGCCTCATTGGCTGTCCTGCTAGGGGCAAGTCCGGGTGAGAACCATTAGTCGACTAGAGGTTGATTTGTGACGGAACTTACGCCTGTGCACAAACAGCAACTAGCAGACATCTCTAGTCAAATGCTGGACGAAACGTCATCCAAAACGTCTTGATCCTGGCTCCCTGCTGTGTATTATGATGCGCGTGGCTATTGGTTACCAGTGATGTAACCGTGCTGTGGCCTCCGCGTCTGAGCAGTTGACTAGAGTAGCCCGACCTACGTTTGAGTGAAGTTAGTCGAACTATGTTTGACCATAGTCCTCATTGGAACTAGCTGTACGTTGCTGGATTAAGCTGGGTGCGTAGTGTAAACCTCAAACGACTTACAAGTCAAAAGAGCGAGTTTAAATTCTGTACTTGGTTGAATTCTAATATAGAAAGGGATATGCCCACATACATGTAGGTGTAAATTTGGCAAACTGTACTGCGTGTCCCATAATGCAACAGGCCAAAAGTATTTGATTTAGACCGAGTAGCGTTTGTTCATGTGTTAAAATTTGTTTTGTTATATTTTCTTCTTTCTATGCAAGTACCGTGTAATCTGTTTAATACTCTTTTAAGTGTTGTACAAACTTAATCGTGAAGACTAGTTTTGAAGGGTGTGGTGTTCATATGTGTGTGTGTTTTCAATAATGGTATTTTTTGACCAACCAAGGCCGGAAAACAAAAGGCTCCAAGATTGTAGACAACACGACTAAAACTTTTATGGAAAGAGAAAAATGTTGGGTGTCATAAAAAAGACAGACTAGAAGCAGTTTTTCTCGGAACGGAAGTCAATCGTTGAATAATTTAATCTTTTGAGATGCAATGTCAAGGCCTTGGTTGGTTTTAGAAAATGTTTAAGAAATTTCCTTTTTTTTTCACGGTCTGTAGAAGTCAAAGCTGCATCCTATAGATCACCAATCAAAATATCCAAATAAAACTGTACAGCTTAGGCCAAAAAAAAAAAATATTCGGTCTCTGGTCAGACAAGGTGGGTACTATTTTGCTTTTTTGGTGTCCTCATGTACATTGGTGTCCTCCATAATGTGCCTCGGTGCTTTCGATCATTTGCCTTGGTGCAATTTCCCATTCCTTGGTGCTCCGGAAATAGAGGGCACTGTTGGAGCTTTTTTTATTGGCCTTATATGTACAAATTTGTTCAACAAATAATGAAATCTACATTTTCTCTTTTTTTTGCAATTCGAGAAAAATCCTCATCAGTGCTGGGACTGTCTGCACTGTGAACACTGCGAAGCAAAAACTTGTCATTGAATGAAAGTTGTAAATAATTACATGTATTAAAGCTTGAATATGGTTTATATTTAAGGTAAAAGTACACATCCGAGTTGAACATCTGATGTTAAGAAATGGTCTTTGCTGTTGGACCTTTCGACAAAACTGACTAAAAGACCCAGTTTGCTTTTGTTACTCATAGGTTGTACGATAACCCTAACCCCATCAAGTGATTTACTAGGACCCTTCCTCACTCTTGCAAAATCCAACACCATATGGTAAACTCAACACCCAAACTGTTGGACTCTGATTATGGTGGTATGTCTAGCCCATGTAAAGCATAATCAGTTTACCAAGTGGAAATTCACTTTTGCATTTGCTACAATATGGCAAAAAAAAATGGAGGACACATTTTAAACAATCACCTCTCTTGATAGCGATATCGTTAACCCTAACCTTTCTCAATCCTTCAAATTCCTTCAGACGGTTTTGGAGGATTGAGGCTGAATGGCAAAGAGGATGCATTGTATCGAGTTCGTAGGCTGTACCCTGCAATGTGTATGTTCAGCCATGCATAATTGAGGGCAAGATTACCATATGCGAAGTTCACTAATTTTCCTCTGTATTGACTAACAAGCCCCCAGATAGCAATTTCATGTCATCAAAGTCAATTTGAGCAGGGAGAAAATACAAGGATTTTCTTAGAAAACACTTAGAATTTTTCAGTCCACTCTCATAGGGTTTGTACACAGAGTGTAGAGTGAACTTCGTATATGGAAATCTTTCCTAATTGAGCCCTACATTATGCATCCACACTGCTTCTGAGTGTTATCAGCACTGCCTCAACCCATTAACAGTGATTGTTGGGGGATTTTGAAGGATTGAGGCAATGGTCACCCCTCCACTGAACAAATTCAAGAAATAATTTTTACATGGTGGCAATTTGAGGATTTTGCAGGATTGAGGATGGTTCCGAGCTAGGGGGTAAGGGTTAAAATGTAGACAACTTCGAAAGTAATAGAAGTAGTGCTGAACATAATTATTTGAAATGAAAATATCACTACAAGTAGTTGTAAAGAATGATTCCTGTAAGCTGTTATAAATAAAGACTTGCTATTCCAATTCAGTTTTCATTCAAATTAATCAATGTTTATTTTATTATTAGCATGTACATAAATGTAAAGTTTGCATATATACATGATAGTGTGAAATAAAAGAACGAGTACATATCTTTAAACTTGCCTGATGTGCCAGACTAATATTTCAGATTTTTTAAAGCAATAAATATATCTTGGTATTCGGGGGAAAAAACCCAAAAAGTATGTCCCAAAAAGTCATTTCAAGTTTTCCCCAAGTTATATAAAATAAGCACATTACTGATCCAGCCCTTTTGACAAAATAGATGTGTGCACTGTTTACCAATGTCAATTTTATCACAGCACAGTAATTTTGTAAAAAATATTAACTTTTTTAATTAATGGAAGGCAGTTTATGCTTATAATACAGATCATCATGACAAAATTGTTTAGATTATTTCTGAGTAAAAAAGTCAGCACAAAGATTCAATATTTTATAAATGCAACAATTAATGAGTAAAAATTCATCATCTCTCTTTAGTCATAGAAATTTTATCCACAAAAAGAGGGGGAGGGCCCTCCCCCTCTTTTTGTGGATGGGCTAACAATATTTGCATATTTGTCCAAATTTTCGGGGAAAAATCTGGGATTTTCTATGTGTTGGAATTGCCAACTTTTAGGCTTTATTGTTTTCAAATTGTAAATAACATTGGCACCATGTATTGTCACCGTCACCACAAAGTGACCTTAACCCCGCAAAGTGGAAAATGTGTGTTTCGAGATACAAGCGATTTAAGTTGATGATGTTTTGAAACGGTGATCTGAATATCGTTTTAGCCTCAAATTTCATATTTTGTTGCATTGTCTGAAAGCTGGGATCTTCAATGACACATTAATGTATGAGTTTTGTTGAACAACGTAACTATTAATAAGGGAATAAATGTGTGCTCCAGAGGTTTTTATCACTCTGTTTAATACCACTTAGAGTCTGGGTGCTGATAATTACCCGAGCCGGAGGCGAGGGTAATTATCAGCACCCAGACTCTAAGTGGTCTTAAACAGAGTGATAAATACCGACGGAGCACATATTTATTCCCATTCATAAATACCTTTTTGGTAAAAAAAAATCATATAATTCGTTCAAAACATCCCGATTTTGTTCAACAAATTCACTTTATGCTTTTTGAAACATCCCTCTTGCAAAATAATGGAGTGTTCAGCTGGCGAGTAAGATGTAAACAACCCTTATATGGAGATTGACGCGCGCGTATCATGTTCTACGCGATGTCGCGCAGAACGCACCTGGCGCATTGCGTTTTGAATTTAGAACTATAAAATTCTAACACCCTGGTAGTGTTGCGCATGCCTACGTGAGGATTGTGAACGTTCAATTAATGAAACGATAAGAGGCACTGGATTTTTAGGAGTCCACATTTTATTGTGACACTGGAAAAGTGTTTAAGACCAGCTAGCCATGTCTTTATCATCGGTTTAAGACTGGCCACGTGATGGGCTCTCGACCAATAGGAATGCGTAAACTGTCTTAGGTATTTATGAATGAGTTATCAAACTAATTAATCACAAGTACACTGCGTGAAAACTCAAATATCAGAAAACGCTGTTTTCGAGTTTTCACGAAGTGACGCTACCTGTGTGTATTAGCTATGGGCTTGGCGTTACTTCGTGAAAACGCCAGAAGTGAGTCGCGCATATCACATGGCATTTGTGTTACTTCTTGAAAATGCGAAACCTGTTTTTGACGCGTAGTTTGCGGGCAGTTTACACGCGAAAGAATGGTATAGTACTTTGTGAAACTGCGTTATCGGGTTTTGACCCATGAAGTTTCAAAAGTTAATTAATCTTAATTAATATTTTTGATTTAAAAAAAAAAAAAAAATCGAAATCGCAAAATATCATTTTTTTTTATGTTAGCGTCACTTCGTGGTGACGGTTACAACATGAGAAACACTTTGATAATGATCCTTCAACTTCGGAGACATTCCATGCTGGCGAACTTGTTTCACCTTAGAAATCAACAAATACAAAAAGGCAACGGAATGCAAGTTTTGATAAATAAATTTGCATCACAATTTACAAGTACTGACTGCAAAAGATAAAAATATACAACCTCTGCTTTCGTAAAGACAAAGGTGCATGAAAGAAAGGAGTAAATAATTTTGTCACACCATGGGGCTGGTACTACATGTATATGGCCAGGTATGTAGTTGACCAATCAGCATCACAGATCTAGGTGTGCTAGATGATAGTGTCTCTCATATAGAGTTGCATGAGCTGTCGTTCGTTAGGTAGGCCTCCCTATGTTCTGGTAGCGCAGCCACTTTGGGTCGAGGTCGCTGGCTGGGCTTTATCAGTCTGTTCTCTGTGTGGGTAAAAATATACAGATAAAGAGAATACTCTTTAAATACTCTTTGTACACTTTAAGGGAATGTACATCATTGGTTTTTACTGTAATTTTCAGAAATGAACTAATTGAGGGGTTATACTATATCAAATATTAATTAAAACGCTGACATGTTTGTAGTTTTGTGTTCGAAAATGCTGGAAAAACCAAGAAAAACAAACTGTGTCTGTTGACTCCATTATTAAAGATGATTAAAGATTTAAAGACGCATATATAGATTAAAGTGTAAAAAATTGAAAGGTCCGAACCAGTCTAGCCGGCCTGCACACGTTCAAACACAAGCAAACCAAATTTGGACTGAAAAAAAACTTAGTTGAAAAATAGTTAGTAAAAAAGAAAGTAATTAAACGGTTTCCAACGGTGGTCGGTGACCAAAATTGCACCGTACAATAATACAACTTTTCTTGAGCATGGCTCACCACGCAGGTGTCATAATTTTACGACTTAGACTGTAGATTTTGTATTTCCTAGTTAAGTAGTTTTGTAAAGTGTAAAAATTGTTGTTGTTTTCGATGTTTGCAAATTATGTTGTATATTCCCTTTAACTCATAAGCACCTGTACTACAGTGTGTTACATTGTGTTTATTCACAGATAAAACTACAGCACCATAGAGTGCTTGGGCGGTTTCGGGTGCTACAGGGAGTAACAGGCAGGGCGGTTAGGGGCGGTACGGTGATTGATTGGTTTGGCAAAGTCTGAGCCACAGTGACTGAGACGTTAACCGACTATTCCAATGGAAGATTACTATTGATGTTGTTGTTAAACTTGCCAATTAATTTATTAATTAATCACACAGCTTATTGTGTTTGGGATAATTCAATTATTCAATTATCATAATTGAGATTAATTTATATCCCCAAATTGGAATGGAAAATTCTGATTGGGAATGATATACCCAGAGTGGGAATGCTGTATCCTGATTGGGTATAATATCCTGATTGGGGTGGTTTGAAAATCTATTCCCGTGTGGGAATGGAAAGTCCTGATATAGGAATGGCCTATACTTAGAATGGAATATCCTAATTTTTAAGGAAGGAATAATATCCTGATTGGGGATGATACAAACTATCCCAGAATGGGGATGTTTACCCTGCTTGGGGTGGTAATACCCCAATTGGGGGATAACTGCTTACGTTTCACTATCTTGTGCTCAGTCTTCGCAGTGTGCATTTTGGAACCAACGTAGAAGAAGAGAGGCAAGGAACAGAAGAAGACACTTATAGCAACAATGGAGACAATGTCCCTCCTGGTACGGGTGCAGTTGTATATAGTACTCCATTCTTTCCGTGTGCTATTCATCTGCGTGTGTTCAATGGGAAAAACAAAAATTAGGTAGAGCTGAATTGTGCTAAAAAAAGGACATTACCAGTTGAACTGTCTTGCAATAGTCATTGCTGTTGACTGGTACTCTGTTGGTATTTGCTTGGGCCTGATGGATCGGTCTATTGAACATGCGCCGTGGGCGGGGCCTAATGGATCGGTCTATTGAACATGCATAGTGGGCGGGACCTAATGGATCAGTCAATTAAACATTCGCAGTGGGCGGGGCCTAATGGATCAGTCTATTGAACATGTGCAGTGGGCGGGACCTAATGGATCAGTCTATTGAACATGCATACTGGGTGGGGCCTAATGGATTGGTCTATTGAACATGCGCAGTGGTTGGGGCCAAATTGATCGGTCTATTTAAACATGCGCAGTGGGCACAGATTGGTCTAGTAAACATGCGCAGTAGGTGGGGCCTTAATGGATCTTCTACTATACATGCGCAGTGGGCAGGGCCTAATTGATCAGTCTATTAAACATGCCAGTGGGAGGGGCCTAATGGATTGGTGTATTGAACATGCATATTGGGCGGGGCCTAATGGATCGGTCTATTAAACATGCGCAGTAGATGGGGCCTTAATTGATCTTCTACTATACATGCGCAGTGGGCAGGGCCTAATTGATCAGTCTATTAAACATGCCAGTGGGAGGGGCCTAATGGATTGGTGTATTGAACATGCATATTGGGCAGGGCCTAATTGATCGGTCTATTAAACATGCACAATGAGCGGGGCCTAATGGATCGGTTTATTAAACATGCGCAGTGGGCGGGGCCTAATGGATGGGTCTATTTCTTTACCAGTTCCACACAGTCCATGCAGATCTCCTCAACGTTTCCCATGGATGCATAGAACTTGCTCAGCGTATGGTAAATCTTAGAGCAGTTAGTGCACACCTCATGATCGTTCTGTCCAGGAACAAAAGGTACATATACGGTCAGGTTAAGTGATGAATATCCATATTGAATTGAATTGAATTATTAGAGTAGAAATCAAAAAGTGATTTGTAATCAGTCTCAACCTCTTTGAGTGATCTCCGTTTACTAATATTACCTACGTTTGCAGCATTGTTAATGTTGCTAGTATAACTTTGAGCGTGATCCCTGGCTAACATGGCATATACAGGTTTATGGCTTCTGACTAGCACCCCTTAAGTTAAACAAAGACATAAAATGGGGAACTGCCAACATAGGCTGGATAGCTCCGTTGATAGAGCACCAGAACGGTGATCCAGAGGCCGAAGTTTCAAACCCGGCGCCAGTCAATTACTTCGCTCAACTTTCAAAAAATAATTATGCACCTAGTCAGTTTTCCATAGTGATTTATTTGAAAAACTTCAAATCAACAATTTAATCAGATAAACTTACTACGGCAGCAAAGCAGTCCAGTGTATCGTTGTTGTATATTTGGAATGTTGAAACATCTTTCGTTACTTGACAATCTTCAGTGTGACTGCCACTGCAATTTTTCATGTCCTTGAAGCAACCTGCCACACACAAACAATAACAATTTTTCCTTACTCTTAAACTTTTCAAACTCATCGAAATAAACAGCTGTTTCTCTTTTTCTAACTTTGATGTCAGACTTAGGACAACTGAATGTTTTGCTAACACGGAAATGTTAAATACATGTAGCTATTCACGTGCTGCATACCCTGTTTATTTTAACTGCTATATTTAAAGCAATACAGAAGTTATTCTCTAAAACATCAAATAAAATAATCTGCCCAATTTAGTGATGGAATGAGTTTACAAATTTCCAATTATTTTTGGACAGCCAATAACTCAGGTACCCCCCCCCCTATTTTTTTTTATTGAGAGGGTTGCAGGTGCCCAAAATAAAAAAGAGTTTTGGCTGTTAAAACAGAACTTAAAAATTGAAAATTCACTGACAGAGATGACTTTCTAAATCTAATCAAAGTACCAAGGACCACCCCTTAAAAATGTTTCATAAAAATCCGTCCAGAACGTTTTTGAGCAAATCCTGTTTTCAGACAAACCCACACTAACCAACCAACCAACCACACACAAGCCAACGCTGGTGAAAACATAACCTCCTTGGTGGAGGTAATTATGGCATAACAATGGTGAACAGACTTCATTTAACGTAGCTCTGAAACCAATAACGTAAAATAGCATTATATAATATGAAAATACTTACTTCGACAGTTTCCCTTCACCCATAGCTTCTTGACAAATTCATGAGTTTCTCTCAGAATCTGCACACGATCAGAGCTCAGTAAACTGCCACCACAGTTCGACTAAGTTTGGAAGATAAAGAAAAAAGAACAAAGGCAACACATCAAGAAATCGTTGTTAGAATTCTGATTTGCTTCAAACAAATCTGGGCTACTTTTATAAGGATGTAGTACTTTGATATTGATTTCAACCATTAGGCCCTACCATTCTCAAAAATCCATTTTTTATTTATTTATTTATTTTCAGATAAATGGATTCAAATCATTCTATTTCAATTAATATTTTACGTTTAAGTTTATGTTTCATGTCCAACAAATATTTATACATAAAATGTAGTGGCTCTTTTAACAGAAGCCTTAACATGGTTTTTTTAACACAGGATTTGCAACATAACATTTTATAATAATTATTATGAATCTATTTCAACAACGATAGAAGAGCATCAGTAAGTCGTTTACCATTGGGATAAATTATACCGGTACATTTGAATACTGAAGATGAGAATTTTTAAAATTTAATTTCTCAAAATATGTATATTCTTAAAATAAATTTTTGAAGTATCATCAGACCCCCTAAAGCTACGCGGTCCTTTTTCAACACACTCACATTCAATTTTTGTGCGACAACGCGCGTGTTGCAAGCGTTACCTGCGCAGATTATGGAGGGTCAAGGATAAATCTTTTTTACAAGTCTTATTTTTTATTTTAGTTTACCTTTTCAATTTTCCCGAATTTCTTGTCCGCGTCTTGATACTCAGTCACACACATTTCACACAGCAACAATGGTTTGGCGTGTATCAGGGCGCAGTGCATAAAACTTGATGAGAACCTTGCATATTCCTCCATGAGTCGGCGGCAGTCACAGCTTAGATCCGGGATGAAGCGCGCATAGGTGGATTTTCCATCGGGGAAAAAGAAGCCATCGTCGGTCACCGCCGCCGTTGTTCGTTCAGATGTACCGGCATGACCGGTAGGCGTTCCCTTGCCGGTTGAAGTGAACTCGAGGTTTTCGCTTTCCGTGATATTTGAAACGAAATCATTCCTTTCGGTGACAACAGGCACAGACGAAGGGTCTTTGTCTGCACTACAAGTGTGGGCAGCGAGAAAACAAAGCAAAACAACAAATATTATAGACATTTTTGTTCGAATGGCGCATCAAAACTTCCGCAATATTGACAATCACAATTTCGCATGTTTTTTGCTCTTTAAAATATACAGTAAATAAGTTAATCAATTATATAACAAATTATATAACAATTTTAAAATATAATAACATCCAAAAATTAAGGCTATGTAATTAAAATATTTTTTACGATAAATTTGATTTAAGTAGATTTTTTCAACATAAATAACATTTTATTAATTGTACGTAATGACAAAGACTAATATTTAGTCAGATACTCAGAAACAAAGGGCACTTTTGCATTCAGTTTGCATGTGGTTGGTCTAGTACCTTGCTAATTGAGTGTTGTGCGATCGATGACGATAGTGTAGCGATAGCGATTACACCCACAGTTATTTCATTTTGCCGTAAAAGCGTAATCATGAGTAGAATTTGGCGAAGGGTTCCAATTCTTTATGGTGTTCAAAATGAGTAAGTAACTGTTGTTCATAATAATTAAAAAAGTTATACAAGTAGCTTAAATTTGGCCCGGTGCTAGTGAATGAAAAACTTCAAAAAGTGCACGCACACAGATAACAGCAAATAGCGCCCTCTGTTGAGAGGTCTGGTTGAAAAATACAAATATAGGCCTAGGCCTTTGTTTAAATCTCCAAAAATCTTGAAATTACGAAAAGTGTATTGGCATTGAAAAAAGAAAGGAAAAAGAAAGAAAATAGGTAGTGTATATTTTGCCGGAGGTAACGCCGGCAAACTAACGTTTACTAGTCTGAGTAACTTGGACCCAACTTATCGCCTTTTTTAACATTTGGACATGGTCTGGCGATAGTAAGGTCCAAGCTAATACCGCGACCTCGACAACACAATACCAAAACCAACATTTTCCAACAAAAAACATCAGATTTCACCTTCAAAACGGCCTCCAAATGACTAGATATGCCACCTGAGGTACAAGTAGACATCGATTATTAAGATGGTTGTACTGAAGTTTACTTACGATCCGGAAAAAAAGTGAAATTTTCCGTTCATTTCGAAGAGCTCCCCTCGCGATCTTGAGCACGTTCAATTTCCGATCGTGTTTAATGTTTGAACGACGCGATTTCTTCTACATGCCCAGCGTACATTCGATGGTCCCCGTATCCCGTGTGCGATTCCGTTACCGAGCGCGCGCGATGCATCGATTATGATAATGAGTCACGTTTGTAAACACATACATGTGCATTTCGACTGTAAAAGGGAATCGGGAACCAGCTTGAACTGGTACCCGCCATAAAAGCTGCGCTAGTTCCCGACTCCCTATTATCGTTTGAAATGCACATGTGTTTACAAACGTGATCCAGTCTACTCATTATCATAATCGATGCATCGCGCGCTGTAACGGAATCGCACTGGATACGGGACCATCGAATGTACGCTGGGCATGTAGAAGAAATCGCGTCGTTCAAACATTAAACACGATCGGAAATTTAACGTGTTCAAGATCGCGAGGGGAGCTCTCCGAAATGAACGGAAAATTTCACTTTTTTTCCGGATCGTAAGTAAACTTCAGTACAACCATCTTAATTATCGATGTCTACTTGTACCTCAGGTGGCATATCTAGTCATTTGGAGGCCGTTTTGAAGGTGAAATCTGATGTTTTTTGTTGGAAAATGTTGGTTTTTGGTATTGTGTTGTCGAGGTCGCGGTATTAGCTTGGACCTTACTATCGCCAGACCATGTCCAAATGTTAAAAAAGGCGATAAGTTGGGTCCAAGTTACTCGGACTAAACGTTTACTAAGTTTGCCGGCGGCAATCCATATCAACAGAGGGCGCTGTACTCTTTAAGATAGGGCTGAATTATAACATGTATTAAATTCCCACCAAAGTTGTGTAGCACAGTCGGTGCAGTGGTTAAGCAATAGCTCTATTGAGTGGGATGTCCCGAGTTCGAATCCTGACCCCCACCACAATTTTAAGGTGTTTTTTTTCCATCCCCAAATAAATAAGAATATTCTTCTTTTATTATTTTAATATGTCTCAAACATTTTATTGCAGAGTATTACTTTTTCTTTTTCAGATTTGTGGCTCTGGAGGATTTTTTTTAAAGGGAAATAAAGTCCGAAATTATAAAATGGTCTGATTCCCATCTTGTTAATACAAAAATACAACGATAATATTGGCATGGAGCCAGACTAAAATTTGTCACCGGAAAATGTTCAAGTACAAAAAAACAGTAACTGCGCATGTTCAGTGCATATCCGGCAAACTAACGTTTACTGAAGGTTTGCCGTCTCCGGCAAAATATCCACTGCCAAGAAAATATGTTTGAAAAGCTCAGGAAATATATTTCCCTAAATCCAACAAGTCTAAGTTATTAAAAAAAAGTGTTTAGGGGCCTAGTCCGAGTAACTTGGACCCAACTTATTGCTTTTTTTTAACATTTGGACATGGTCTGGCGATGTCCAAATGTTAAAAAAGGCGATAAGTTGGGTCCAAGTTACTCGGACTATTAGGGGCCTATATTGAATTATTTTACAAAACTTATAGTGTTGTTGTCTTACGAATTTACGATCATCCACTGTACCGATTAACAAAGCAAAATCTCTGTATTTGTGGCAGCAATCGGGGAATTCCAAAGCGTGCAGTTTTGGCGTTGTAAAAAGAATCCTGCCTAATTCTGCGCAGGGGACGCTTCATGAAAAATATGTGCTGTCGGGTTCATTGTAACTCAATATAAACACCTTTTTTTAATAACTTAGACTTGTTGGATTTAGGAAAATATAGTTCCTGAGCTTTTCAAACATATTTTATTTCTTTTTCCTTTTTTTTTTCAATGCCAATACACTTTTCGTGATTTCAAGATTATTTTTAATATCCCATTTTGGAGATTTATACAAAGGCCTATATTTACATATTTACATAAATAGCTTTTATACAAATACCTATTAAATGTAGATCCCAATGATATTGTTATTCTGATCATCCCAATCAACAGAGACAGTTTTTAAGATGTCGGATTTTAAACTTTATGACCAAAAAATCCAAAATAATAGAAGAAATGTGTCTTTTAAGTTGCACCGTAACTAATTTGCAGTTTCTACAAGGGTGTAAACTTACGGTCCGTAAGTTTACACCCTTGTAGAAACTGCAAATTCTTATTGTTGACATCTTAACTATAATACTGACAATATTGGGAGACCAAGAAAGGTCAACTTTCGGTCACATTTTCGACTTCTGTAGGCCCGGAAGCATCTGCCTGCATTTGTACTTAGTAATTAGCTAGAAAATGCCGATGTTTTTAATTTTTTGCCTGAATTCGCAGCAAAGCCTTCAATTTCCACATTTTTTTTCGGCTGCTGGTTAAAGTTTGTGCATCAAAGGATACGATTCCAGTGAAAGTATGTCATTTTTTAGGATGCACGCCTTGCAAAACATAACTTCAAGGCGAGTGCACAGAAATAGCAGCGCGTAGCTTTAGGAGGTCTGACGAGTTGTGAAGCAGATCATCAAAATGTACAAAGCCAAAAAAATGTAGTATTTAAATATGATGCCACTTAACAAACATGGCATAGTGGCTGTCATTACGGCCATTGTATGTCACATAAAACCCTTCTATAAAAAGTTCCAACCAGAGCGGTTTGGTAGCTTGATTGGTTGAACATTGGACTACCATGCCGAAGGTGTCGAGTTCGAGTCCGTGCTTTGAAAATTATTTTTCTTTTTGTTGTTGTGATAGTTTTCTTTACTTTTAAATATATTTCAAATCAAATGCTACTTTTTATTGAATAGGTTTCTTTCTTTTTTCTTAGCGATCATGGCTTTAGAGAATTTTTTTTTAAAAGGGATATAAAAGCTGACAACCATTCGGTTGATAGACTGGTTGCAAAGATCCAAGTGCCAAAGATCTTGATATTGACTATTGTCCAGTCAGAGATCCAGATGGTTGACTGCCGTAACCATAGCAACTGTGAACATTTAAACAACATTTTCAGAAAGAACGTAGTATCCTGATGCCACATAACAAACATGTAAACGATGAAATTTTCATCTTAACCATGGCTCAGATGATAAAGTTTTATAATTATAATCATTGTAAAACAGATTTTCAGGGAAAACTATTGCTTCGATATTGCAGTTTGCCATGTTAATATCAATTTATTAAGGGCCCTCTGGTGACCAGACAAGTTTGTGCCGTCACTAGAGGCCTCCTTCACAGCTAAGATAAGTATCACAACTATTTCATAGCTTTTACATTAGTTAAGTGGCGTCAGGATACTTAAAAAGATAATAGGAAGCAAGCGCGTAGAACCCCACCTACTAAGAAGTAGTACTATTGTTAAATTAATATAATTATTTTCTTACCCCAACAGATCTCTGAAAAGCCTGATGCCAGTGCGGGCAAGGATATCATCGCTGTCAAGGCCTTTGAGTACATCCGCCCGTAGATGTGACTCAACCGAAGAGAAGGAAGACGATGCTCCTGCTGAACGACCGTCAGCAGCCAAGAATCTCCTGAGTACCCTGACGGGGTTCAAGGTCGAGAGGAACGTGTCGTCTCAGGTCGGGAGTTCAGCGAGGCTGAGGTCGGCGGCGGCTGATTTCCGTGACCTGCTGGGCCAGAAGAAGGCTGCAGACGAGGGTGGATCTGATGCTGGTGCTAAGACTCAAAAGTAATGCGCCTATCAATTGATTCCCCCACCCTCCCCCAAGACGTGGGGATTGTCACTTTTGAAGTGTAAAAATCCTCTGGCAAAAGTTCCTCTGGCATAGGTAACCAAGGACCCCCCCTCCCCCACACACCCTTGGACTGTTTCACAGGTACCACCATCTTTGTGGTATGCTCAGGGGGGGGGGGGCATTTCATTGAAACTAAGTCCCATCATGCAATAGCATCCTAAGCATGATGGGACATATTTTCAGTGAAATAAAAAAAATAATACTATTATAATTATTAATAATGTGGTGCTTATGTAGCACTCTATAACAAAGGTCTCAAAGAATTTCACAATTACTACCACTGTTCTTCAGGCCATGAGAAATTCCCCCTGAGATTACATCGTGACCACAAAGATGGCAGTATCCGGGAAACAGTCTATGGCATCCTGTATCTGACAGCGACTTGAGACTTTCTAGTCGAATTCCTCCTCTGTTTGGCCTTTTAGTGTAAAAGTAGTATAGATAGGGTGAATAAAAGGTAAAAGTTATCCACAAATAATGGGTGAGAAAGTTAAAATGATGGGCTTGAAGACTGTCGGTGTGGTTGCATCTAAAAAGATGATTACCTTGGCTTGCAACCCTAGCTGCAGTCATGTCAAAACTTGTCAAGTTGAACTGATTCCAAGCAGTAAGATGAGCTGCCCAAACAATGCACCATCGCTGTGAACTTGTTTTTGATTTTGGCCTTAATTTTTTTTCTCAAAAACATCTAGACCTGAGGATGTTCAGAAGATGGTGGTAGAGACGGCCAGAGTGGTTGCCCAGATCTTCCCGGAGAAGGAGGTGGTCGAGTCCGACTTGCTGAAGCAGTTACGGAAACACGACGAGGCAACTGCAGCGGGGAAACAGGGGGATGTGGAGGCAGTAAGGTGGGTACGAGTTGTTGGTTGTCGATGGTTGCGATATGGGAGACAGCGTTTTCTCACACCCGAGGCACTGGCATTACCCGAGGTATTGTTGTTTATCAAGTCAGTCACAAGTAACCACAAGTCATTCATAAGTTAGACCAGAGACATGACCTCATAACACATGTGTTTATGAGGACAGGCAATGGCCTCGTGATTCTGATATCTAATTGATTGCTACATGCCGTGACGAATTTTAGTAACTGTACATCTTATTGGTTGAGCTGTCTGTACGACACAACTGATTCGATATTTAAGTTAAGTTGACCATTACGTCATCTAGGTCAACCTGACAAGCAACACGCTGGTCGCTATCAGGCTTTAAATGGCTGTCCACAAAAATCCGCTATTTTGAGTCTGCGTTTAGACTATTCACAAGTCATCCAGTCTAAACCAAAGTCTATCTAAAATGAACTGTGACAGAGACATTTTTCTGTCACTGCTCATCCCCTTTAAGGGGAGAGTGCGAAATTAAACAGGCAGTAACTTAAGAGGTTTACCTCGAGATTCTACAGGGTTTTATGGGGTACCTCGGGCATTCAACCTCGACGTACCGCTTGTATTCATTATTTTGCATTCATTCTCCTCCCCTTATGTGGCCCGAGTTGTGAATTGACTTGTGACTGACTCAATTACAACTCTGACCGGAGGCAATCAAAGAGTGCCATGTGTACCCAAGAAGATAAAAAAAAAGTCAACAATTGTTTGGAGTCATTTCTGAGTTTTTTAAGTGTGGTTTATGACACCCATAGCAGCAGCATTTTATTTAACTGATAATAGTGTGTCAGCTGGTTTAAAATGGTCAGGACAAATTTTGCACATGTCTTTAGAAAACTTTCAAACATAGCACTTCCGTGTGAATTCTGGTATATCAAAGATAATAGCAGTGGCATTTGTGATGTTGGGCACCACAAATTGTCTTCAGTGGAAAAGTGTTACTCGATTTTTAAAGTCTGTTTGCTATTTGTCAAAGTCAAGTAAAGTCAAGTCTGTCACAAGCCAATATGGCTCATCAGGCAACCACTGAGAATATATTAATTTCCCCTGGATGGGATGCCAGTCCTTCGCAGGTTACTCCCCAGCAAATGCTGGGTGGAGAGAGGCAAGTGGGAGTGAAGTGGCTTGCCCAAGGACACAACATATGAACAAGCAGCTGGATTCAAACACTTGTCCCTCTAATCACGAGTTACGAATCCTTACCATTAAACCACACTCTCTCTTGTGTGCTAATATAGTACACCATTTTGTCTTGTTTTCTCTCCGATTGTAGTTCGATTTTGTCCGGCATCAAAGTTGAGAAGCAAACTGCCATCCAGAGAGAGCGAGACCGAACGAGGTCCCTCGATGAACGAGCCCTTGCTGGTGCATTCGGGAGCGGATTTGAAATGACTGGGGAAACACAGCTTGAGGATCAGACAAGCCGAGGTCAGAAACAAAGGGAGTCAATCAGACGACAACACAAGTAAGAACCATGAACAAAGTCTTTTTAAGTGATAAATGAAAATATGAATTAGAGCAGTGCTCACCAGTTATTGCTTTGCCAAGTTTTTGGACATCTTGTCCTTCAGGGTGTTGCAACCTTGGTACTCCCCGAAGAAGGACAAGATGTCCGAAAATTTGGCAAAGTAATAACTGGTGAGCACTACTTAAATTTATATTTTCATTTGCTACTTCATGAGTGCTACGCAGCACCCTATTTTGTTATTGATATCTGTTTAAGTGACCCTTGTTTAGCAAACATTGCTTTTCTGTAATCACTGCATTTCTGATTTTCACTTTGTCGTTGCTCAAACATGAAAGGTAGTTTGAAGTCAAATTTAAGTCTTTTGACATTATTGTCTTGCCTACCATGTTGAAAACAACACTGGTCCACCGAAGAAAAAAAATGGGTACCATCGAACACGGGTAGGCAAGGCTTACCGTTCACACTCACACTGATGTGCACACGGGTCAGCTGTAGATTGTGGACTTTCTATCCGGGTGGAGCCTCTCAACCCTGTTCACAACCCGGGTTGGATTTGACCCGGGTTGGATTTGACCCGGGTTGGATTTGACCCGGGTTGGATTTGACCCAGGTTTGATTTGACCCGGGTTGGATTTGACCCGGGTTGGATTTGACATGGGTTGGATTTGACCCGGGTTGGATTTGACCCGGGTTGGATATGACCCGGGTTGGATTGACCCGGGTTGGATTTGACCCGGGTTGGATTTTACTCGGGTTGGATTTTACCGGGTTAGATTTTGACCCATGTTGGATTCTAGCCAGTGTGAAAGGTATTCCTAAAATCACCATGGCTCCGGTTCCAACACCAAGATTTTTGATGTGAGAGGGGCCCTTTGAAATTGAATTAAAAGGAGCTTCAAAATCAAAAACGAAGATGGGTAATATTTTTTGCATGTCTTTATCATCAACAGGAAAACACTATTCGACCGCAGTAGATTGAACATATTTACACCACCAAAAGATGACACTCAAGACACACAAGGTAATCACTGCATTTTGTCATGAATGGTCAACAACAGAGGGCGCCATACATCATCCACAGTCACATTCTAGACATCAGTGTTGTAGGTCTCAAGACCGGTCTCGATCTCGAGACCACTTTTTGCTGGTCTCGGTCTCGGGAGCTGTGGTCTCAGTCTTGGTCTCAGTCTCGGTCCCCTTTGGTCTAGATATTTTGGTTGGTCTCGGGTCGAGACCAGCAATATGTACCATTTACAGCTCAGTTGATTACTTTGTGTTCACTTCTTTCAGTACAGTTGATAGTTAAAACATTTGCTACCCGTAGATCATGTTGTCAACCTTGTTTACGAATCTTTACAAATCGTTGTTGGTTCGGACTGCACGTGTAACTTCTTGCTCAAGTGAGTTGTCATGTATATGTCAGTTTTTCAACACTGCCACTGGTCAAAATTTTGTCTGTATAAATCTTCGTGAATAGAAACGTTACAACTTACAACTATAATTATGTGTCTTGTTTTTTATTTAGATTATTGTTATTTATTATCTGCAGTCTCGGTCTCGGACCATATCGGTCTCGGTCTCGGTCTCGGTCCTCCTTGAAGGGGCTGGTCTCGGTCTCGGTCTCGAAACTTCAGGTCTCGGTCTTGGTCTCGGACTATCCGGTCTCGACTACAACACTGCTAGACATTACAAGATGTACTTCTACAAAAGCAAAAGACAATCCATTGAACACGTTCTGCAATTGGAGATGTTTACAAAAAAGTGACAAGTAACAAGTACTCCTCTGCCTTGATTTCATGTATCATTTTTCATGCCAATTTTTTTTTTCTGAGACTAAAAATATGACTTTACAGAAATCATCAAGCAATTAAGTGATTAACGCTGTTATTTCCTCTGACTTCTTGTAGTGTTAGCTGAAGGGGAATCATCCGTTCCATCGCTGTGGGACAAAGAAGGAGACAAACAACTGAGGCAATTGACGTATTCCACAATCAACAGCGGCTTCGATGAGATGATGAAATGGACTGAAGAAGGCAAGACGTGGCACTACCCAATCGACAATGAACAAGGTGGGTTTAGGACTGGCATTTCAAAAGTCTTGCCGATCCAAATAGTATTAGAAACAACTCGTGTATAAGTCCAAATAGATTGCATTTTCTATTGACTACACTGTGGGGTTGTTCAAGTTGACTGTAAAAGTAAATCTTTAGATGTTATTGCTCCTGTTTCAATCAGTTAACTTTTCAAGTACTTCTTCTTTCAAATCTTTGCAAAATCTGTTTGATGCAACCCTGGAACAGTGGTTGACACCCCCCCCCCCCCCGGCTTTTCAAAATTTGAAGCTTCTACTTCTAGTCCACCCAATTTTGACAAGAAATCGCCGCCACTGAGTGTTTTATGACTGATCCAAATAAAAAGTTATGCATGTTTTTTCACTGTTTTCTTGGAAAAAAGTGTAATGTCCACTTAGGTGAAACTTCAACATGGTAGGTTTTGAACATTCTTCTTTGGATTTTGAGTGGTGTTATTATTGAAAACAAACAAAAAATGCATGAAAATCAAGTGATCCTATATGCCTTAAAAATAGGCATCGCTCACCCTCTTAAATTCTCGTACAGGAACCTGAAATGACATTTCTATGATTGTTTCTCTCTAATTTTGATCTGTTCCTTCCTCAAGGTCTTGAGGAGGAGCAACAAGTTCCCTTCCACGAGCACATCTTCTTCGACCATCTGCTTGAGGACCTGCCTCCCGTTGAGGCAATCCAAACCTTCATGGAGCTGGTCTGCCTGGGACTCAGCCAGAATCCTTACCTGACCGTCCAACAGAAGCACGACCACATCCACTGGTTCAAGACGTACTTCAAGGAGCGGGAGAACGTCATCAGAGAGGCGGTGGAGGCAGATCGAGCAGATGAGGCCAGAGAAACGGCTTTGTAATAAACTTAGTAATGGAAAGCGAATTATCTAACGGTTCAACCATCTCAACCCTTGTGGGGCCATCTGAGATGTATACTGCCACCAGTTGACCAAACAGGGCAAGGCAGGCCTAGCAGAGCTGGACCCAGAGTGCTCAAAATTCTTTTCAATTGAATCAGAATGGCTATTCACTGGAAGTCATTTCATGCATCTGGTCTTCACAATTGGCTGGATTTAGCCCACCCATTGGCATCACGGGGTAATCCTATATGATGGCACTGCCCGGCTCTCAAGTGATAGTTTGCCAGTCAGTCAGTGAGATAGGTACAAAGTGCAAAGATGACACTAGGCTGGCCCTCTGGGACCAGCAAAAATGTAATTTGTTTTCTTCCTCACAGTCACCGTTCTGGTAACATCTGTCCACACAATGTGCCTCTGCTTAAAAAAAAAGTGACATCTGGTTCAACAGAGGGCGCTGTTTATAAAACATTTGTGGATGATTGTGCGAGTCATTGGCTGTATGGGCTCCGTGCACAAGTACCCTTCAACAGCCAGAAAAGGAGAGTTGGGGGATACCTAGACTAGTTCCCGGTCCATCCACTGCGAATTTTGAATGATCCAAAGTTATTGGGGGGCGGGGATTAGCCTGGGAGACCATCGCAAGTTACATTCAAACATTTTCGCGTGCCTGACGCCTGAACTTGGACATGATGCCTGACGCTCATTCGAAGACGCTGTGGCTTAGCTTTGGCGCATTCAGGATAAATAAGTTGTGGGAACTTTGCGCTCGAACCAGGACTGTACGTGCACCTGGTGTGTCCCGTCCACATGACTCGCAAAAGTGCTAAAAAAAACGCCCTCTGGTGGTTGGCGTACGGAGCCCATAGTAGAGTTTTGGTCAATACTGTGATTGTGGGAACTCCCTGTACTGTTGGTGGTTATGCATGTGCTTCATAAAAAGAAAAATGAGTATCCCAAATGTGAAAATTTTAAATACCAATAAAACAAGCGATGGTCCAGTTTGTAAAGAAAAATCGTTTCCATTCTGTTTTTGTTTAAATTTTATAAAATACAACTGAGTTTTTAAAAAGGATTACATTTTGTGATAGCAATACACTAGTGACCTAAAGGTCAGGAATCATCTGTTGGATTGGAAGTTGTGAGCTAGACTTACAAGAAATTTTGGAGTTTTCCTTGCCCCATAAATGAAAAGAAGTTCGGCATTTTTCAGACGTCTATTTTTTGTGTAATTTCGTGTTGGAATTTAGATTTGCAAACGTGTGCAAACGAACCTGGGGATTAGACGTCTGAAAATGTCGAACTTCTTGTCTGTTATAAGAGGGTGAATGTGCTTCTAAAGCATAGATAAACTACAAAGTCTAACTGAAAATCAAAACTTGACAAAGTTCTACATTTTCGGGTACATAAGCGTGGCCTTTATTTACGGAGGTAGTCCAGTAAATTGGCCACATTTATGGGGCTAGAGTTTTCCTTGGTCCTTATGTCACAGTGACGAATTTGACATCACCTTCATTGTCACTCTAAATACGCCCACCTTTTTCCTGAGAGCGATCCCTTTCTGCGTCAGTTTAACCATCCAATTTCAAACAAATCTTGAAGTGATTGTCCAAGTCATCGAGGAGAGTCAAGCTTTGTCTTGGGGATTAAAAGCTCCCTCCTTTCCCACATCCCATCACCTTCTTGACTCGAGTGATTTTAAATCCCACTTGAGTATCCCAAGATGAAGAAGAAACGACCCAAGGAATTTCCTAGCCCGGGCGGCCGAGTCTTTCATCCTGCCGTTCGAGTGTCGTGTAATCCCCGAGTACAATCCAATAGGCTGTGATAGGATTGCCTCGGGAAATATCTCCGCGGCCAGCGGAAAAGGCCAAAACGCACCTGGTCACCGGGAAAGTCCATCCACGCACCGGGCTGTACGCGGTGAGCTCCCCGTACGGATCCGCCTCAAAGGCTGGTGGATCGCGCTAGCAGGAAGACAATAAACAGGAAAAGGATAATGATGATTATGATAAATCGTGGTAATATGTGACCGAAACCGTCTCAACAGATCTTGGCCTGACTTTTAATCTCCACACTTTTAAGGCAGCTTCTCTACTTTCGAGTGCACCGCGCCGAGCTGTGAGAGCGGGCCACAAAAGGGTTACAAATACACGGGGCAAACATGCTTAGATGTAAGGAGTGTCTGCTCCCAAACAATGACTGAAGTAAAGGGGGTATTTGATAAATTGAAGGGGTAATGATGGGTGAGGAAGAGGTACTCTGATCGGTGTTAAGAGAGGGACAACTAGGGTAAGAATTTTTCTAAACTGTCGGTGGAGATAAAAGTTTCGGAGCCAGAATTTGACCCCCCAAAAAGTAAATCCGTGACAAATGTATCTTGATCAGTTAATACCTTAACATTTCCATCGATTTCGAAAGTAGTTTGGAGGAATGTAGTGTGTAATGTTGTCCATGAAAGGTTGGCGAAACTTTGAAGTGATCGCGAAAGAATGGTTTTGTTTTCTGCTTCAGTAGGCCTCAGAGAGCTCTGTTACGTGTCCTTGTAGATCTGACGCATGGATTGTTGTCCTGCGGTAGCGCGGTGGGTTTCGGAACCAGGGGTTGGGAATTGTCAAAATTTGCATTTAATGTTTTTACTTATTGCACATTAAACAAGATAAGGTAAACATGGCAAATCTGGTCCCAGAACAAACAAAATTATATTCAATTGATTGGGAATGGGCATTCACTGGAAGTCCTTTCGTGCTATTAACTGGGACACGTGTGGTCTAGCAGTGGAGCACATGATTCATGATCGTGAGATTGTGGGTTTGAGCCCCGCCGTGGCCATGCGTGTTGTACCCTTGAGTAAGGCGCTTTACCTCTCCTCTCAACCCAGGTGTTAAATGGGTACCGGTATTATTTAATGCTGGGAAGGTAACAGACTCGTGGGTAACAGACTCATGGGTAACAGACTCGTGGCGATCCCCCCAGCAGCAGCATCTCATGGACTCGAGTCTGGCCCAATCGCTTCGAAAGAGAGATGGGCACTCCGTTCCTGTGAACACAGGTTCGTCCCCTTTACCTTTACCTTTTCATGCATCTGGTCTATACAATGGGCCAGATTGGGCCCATTCATTGGCGTTACGAGGTAATCCTATACGATGGCACTGCCCGAGTCATGGGTGACAGTCGGACAGTTAGAGTACGAAGAGGAAACTAGTCTTGCCGTCTGGGACCAGCAAAAGAGCTACGATTTAAGACGTCTTCTGCTTTGCATCGCTTTCATTTTTGGTCACGGCCGAGCCTCGGATAAGAACGGCATAACACTGACTTTCGTAAAATAATGACACATGATTAAGCGTGCAGGCAGGCATTATGTCAACGTGGTTAGAACATCTGAACAATGAGAATAGAACTGACGTCACTAGTGTTAAAAAGTGCATTGAGTTAATAGAAACTACAATGTACTATACCTGGAACCGAGGCAGCATCACAGGTGGCGTACAATTCCCCATAAAAGTCCTTCTCTTAACCACTCGTACAGCTGAGAGCAAACACGCACTCACCCAGAGCATCTTAGACGGTCTCTTCAGAACCCATAGGCCTACTCCACTTTCCCCCAACAAATAGGATGGATTCTGAAGAGATGCCGGACATCTTCTGCAGTGTTTACCGAAGATTACGAGAGTCTTGCACCGTGGTTTGTATAAATAGACGTCTTGTATGGGCGATTGATGTTGATATCAAACATGGCGGGACTCCTTTGAAATATTGGAATTCATATCCGTGGGCTTGTGACTTCGACCGCTTGTTTACACGTCTGTCTGTCTGTTTGTTTGTTTGACCCATCATTTATCTATCTGTATTGTTGATGCCTACCTGACGTAGCGCGGCCCCTGACGTGGCGCACTTTTATTTTCGCCTCTAGTGTCTTGCTAGAGCAATATTTTTACCTCATATTTCACAGTAAGTGAAATTTCATCAAGCTCTAAACATTCCGGTTAACATGAGTTTAAGTACTTGCTACAAAGTTCTAGGGAATTTCTGTTTTTGACATGATTTGCCGATTTTATTTCGAAGTGCACAATGAACCCTTCTGAAATGCGCCCAAAAATAAAAAAATAGTTTTCTGACAAACTTGTAGTTGGGTATGTAAGTGATGTTAATAATGATTTATCAGAATTTATCAACTTTGAAGAAATTCTTAAACGGTAACGTGGGATTTTCAGAGATTAGTTCAGGTGCGCCACGTTAGGGAACTCTCGGCCGAATTTGTGCCCAATTTCCGGACGCAACCGTTTTTGAATTTTGGACTAAATTTCATGAAACTGAAACTGTTCACAAAAGTTCAACGACAAGCATTATTAAGGAAATAGTACCAGTATTTAACTGAATGAATTTGAAGTTTTTCAACAAAGAGGTTTGGCAACACTGCATGAGAAAAATCCGGGAACCTCGAAGTGCGCACCACATTAGGGATCACCACTATATGTTTTATCAGCCATGTATGTTAACAATGTCTGATGAGGGTGCATTACCGGAAAAAAAATGAGATTTTGTCTTCAGAAAAACTTACTGTACATGTGACGTAATCGCCAACGTCATTATTTTTGTGTATGCAATGATGCGCATGCGTGTTGTCAACTACCCTCAAAATGGCTACCTAGTGCAAGTGCAAGTGCCATCAGAGGTGTTAGCTACATACATGTACACTCTCTAAAACTTCGACACATTTGGCATCTGAGTTGGTCACCATATTTTGATCGCAGTGTACGCCTACGGAAGAACTTGAAATCCTGGTAACTGTCTTTTGGTGTCAATGAGGGCGCACTCCAACAAACTGCGTTGGTTTCTTCAACTACTTCTGGCCTGCATGCTATTGTACGCAAGCACTATCCTAGTATCCCCCCCCCCCCTCATTCATTGTTAAAGAGTTTTTACTCCCAAGTGACTCACTAGAAGAAGGTGAGGATAATCCCGGGCCAGGGGCGCTGGAGTGCTCCAGCCTCCTCCAGGGAAACCAATCTTGGCCAATTAACTTCTGGAAAAATGACCGGGGGCCCGGCTTATCCAAATCCCCGGCCCTCGTCTCCCGGACTGGGCCCTCAAGAGACTCTGTCCTGTTCGGCTCGAGCTCAGGTGCCAGTTTTTCGGAGATTTTTTTTTGTCTTTTTGAAGGGAATATAGTCTTTCTACCAGGTGTCATGGACTTAGGCCTTCGTGAAAGTTTCTTTGGCTTACCGTAGGCATACGTGCTCTTTCTTAAAGTCGGTGTATATTTGCTTTTTGGGTGTGGCACCTTGACAAATAGTTTTTCAAATTGAAATGAATATAATTCTCTAGCATTACTTTAGTTATGAGCTTTCCAATGAGACATCGCACAAAAGAATCATTCCACGACAAGTAGTCAATTAATTAATTTTAACCTTTGAATTAAGAGGGGGACGCTCCTAATTCGTTCTGAATAGTGTGCGCAATTTCTGAACTGGAGCGCGCCATTTAAAACACATTTTAAAACTGTACAAAGGCCTGCAAAAATAAACAAGCAAATTTATTTGTTGCAGGACATTATATTTCTTAAAATTTCGTTCGGAAAAGAAAATCGAAATTTTGAAAAAGCACGTATAGGCCTACACCAACTTTAAATAGGGTGACGAATGTGGGTTTTTTTTAATCGACAAAATAATTTTGACGATGTGATAAAATCCACCCACAGTATCTTTTGACGTGACAGCATTTTATTTTCTGATCGTCGGAATAAGGCCTATATTTTTTTAGCAAAATATAGTAGATAATGCATTATCATTATATGGGGCGATGACAGACTTAGGCCTGAAGTTGCAGATTTCAAAAGACTATAGCAAAGCTTAACCCCCCCCCCCCTAAAAAAGAAGAAGATGACTTACAATGGTAAATTAAATTGAAGGGAATTTGTGAAAAAGTGGTATGGTTTTGCCTGATGTGTCCAGACCAGAATACGACATACTAGGATATTTCTTCCAATGGCCATGTGGCATAAAACCAATACAAGGTCTTGATACCCTACCGTTGCATGCATCAGCTCAGAGACTCTATTCTCCTCTAAGTTTCTTTGCTCTCCTCCTTAGACCACAGCTTCGGTGGCTAGTCCGAGGGTACTGCTTGATCCCCCCAACTCGGGCCTACACGGGTAGCTCTCCCCCTGGGCGGTTTATTTCATAGCGACTTGTTTTGTTGTTTAGCCTAGCCACCTGCAGTCAACGGTCGGCTAGAAGCTTTACCCGACACAAGAACTCCTGACAAAAACGCTCCCTAAAACCGAACCCCCCTGAGGTAGAGTTTGACTTGTGCGTGTACCTTACAGCCCGCAAGGGACGAACCTAAAACCAAACAGACTTCAGCATTTTTTTTCACCCCCTTTATCTTTACTCCTTTTCAATCGATTTGCCATTTTTCCCCTCTCCCCCCTTGCAACAATCCTCGCGGCTTTTTCACTCCGACACCGACTCTTTCACAAACTTTTTAACGTCTTAAAAAAAACCCGACAGAACAAATTCTGAGCGGGGATACTTTATGAAAAAAAGAGGTGTCAATCACATTAACACTTCAAGTCGGCTGTGAAAAGAAAGAAAGAAAGAAAGAAAGAAAGAAAGCAAAAAAACAGAAAGGGAAAACTGAGTTGTTTTCTTCGAGCGTGATGTTTTATGATAGCGGAGAACGCATGCACATAAGGCCTTCTAACCTCGTATTGAAAACACCGTGCAACGCTCGAGGCTCATAAACGCCACCAAGCTATTTATCTAGCTAAACGAAAAGGGCGCCCGGTGAAAGAACCGAATTCGAAACAACACCATAAAAAAGGCTGTAGTTTTTTTTCTTCTCATTTTTGTTCTGGCTGTAAACTCTTAAGCTATATCCCATAACTTAACACTGTTCGATAAAGAGTTGGACTGGATTTTCCACTCTGTCGCCCAATCGGTAAACTGGGGAAGCGGTGCAACATTGGGTATTACAAATGCCTTATCAGTGCTAAGGGTTAAAAGCAGTCGGTTCATCGGCAAAAAAAGTTAGCAAGTTTTTCTCCACTTTACCGCCATTTCTCGCAGGTTCCCTTTCAGACATGTATACATGTATAGTATCCTTAATTGAGCCACTAATTAGTTCCTTTTTCCTACTAATGGTGTTTCAATTTGTATGTTTTGTTTTAACGAAAACGTTCAATTTTCCCTATTCTAAACGTCTGTATCCCTTTATGATAAAAGATATTTATTTTGGTTGCTTTTGCGCATCTAACGCACAAAAAAGTACCGCCTACATTTTCGGTGGGCCGAACTGAATAACTCGAAATTTTAAAAGTAATTACTCTCTTTGAAAAGTGGGCGGATTTTTTTTCGTTCGATGTCTTATTCAGAAGTGAATAATTGTGTGCATTACAGCAATTTTAACAGAATCCATAGGCCTATATATATTTCAGGGTGAAACTCGCAAATAGCACGGGGTGACAAATTTCGACTGCAACAAAATGTAAACAAAACAGGGATAGATTCGAGGAATTTGCATTGGACACGAACAGAAAATTCATTAAAACAAGGTGCCTCTTGCATCGAAAATTCTTCGATGTTTACAGGATGTGCAAACGTGGAATTAGTCTATGATATGCACAACACTGCTGCGTCTCGACCTTAAGATTCTGACCATTCAGCGGGCTCCTTCTATCGTGTCTTCGGTAACCCGATGTTGCGTGACAAAAACATGGCAGCTCATTGACCAATCAACAACCTTGGTCGAATTTCCGCTCTAAATAACGTCACAACTTCTAAAGGCAGCCGCGATTGGCTGGCGTGCGCGTGCGGGCCGGGTTGCATGAAATTTACATGCACGGATATAATGAAGTATTTGAGTATACGCTCACTACAATATCAGACGTTTGTAGATGGCTCTACAAACGTGAACGTTTGATCGATCCTCAGACTAACGTTTGGAATACAGTGTCTTCATTTAAAATACAGCACCCGTTTTCAATATTGTTTTAGGTATGAACTTTTACTAGCAGTCAACACGAGAGTAAAGTCAAAGGCCTGAGATCAGTGGCATTCCGTTAGTCATTGCACTTTTTTTCTGGAATCTCCTGTTTCCTCACGTTCATGTCAAACAAACCACCAGCACCGCAAAATGACCGATTTTCCCCCAAGCCACAACCCCCGATCTCTGCTCTTACCAGCGCGCTACTCGTTCCGTTTCTCGTTCATTCAATCACTGATAACTGCCACCGAAATGTCACAACCGCAGTTTGTCATTGACTGGTGTAACGTGTTTTCGGTGCAAATCAACCACTCAGTGCAATTTGTTCAAAGTATTAACTGCGGAGCAAGGTGTGAAAGGTTATTTTTTGCGGTTTTTCCTAAGTGAATTAAGTTTTTGTAAAGATTTTGTCTGCGTGTGTAGAAAAACTGGGCCTCATTGAAAAGGTTGTGTGGCTTTCTAATTGGCCCGGTTTGTCTTATGCTTTTGAAAAATGTAGGACACGGGGCAAGTGACATTATGGGGGCAGTGACCACGGTGTCTTTAGTTGGTCATCGAACTGACCAGCGATGGTTTGAAAACCGGTTATAGAACCATGACCCGAATGCAAACGGTCAACGGTCAAGCCTCAAAGCGATGCCTTGGTTGTAACTGTTGAGTCTTGTAAGTTAAATATGGATGTGAAAATATTTGCGAAAAACCTTGGCGATTGTCGTGACGAGGAAAAGAAAATAGGTGGACATTTTAACATCCGTTCAGTGAATGTAGAATGCGCAATGTACAATGTGCAAGTGCGGCTATATTCATATGTTATTAATTTATCGGATATCATTTAAGCACCAGAGATGCTTATGCTTGCAGACCAGTAAATAAACTGCCATAAAACCCCAATGATAAATGCCCCCACTTCTGAAATTCAGGAAAAATACTCACAACTTTCAAAGGTGTTCGAGACACACATCAAATTAAAGCTTATTTAATCATCTTTCATTTTTAAGGGGGGGGGGGTAATCCGATAACTTTTGGGAGAAATTTCCATCCAAAGATGATTAGCCAAAAAAAATAGTCCTGAAGCCCATCGTCATTTTGAAAAATGATGTCTACGCTCCATTGCAAAATAGAGCACTTTTTAGGGCCCATTTTTATCAAAATTTCACAAAAATACAAGATCACCGTCCTGTGCACGGCTTCCATTCATTCTGTTTTACAAAAAAACCTTAAGTTTACGGCCCACAAAATGAGAATTTGACGGGCATGCAAATCGTAATTTGGTCGGTGAAGGTAAGTTTGAGCCAGGCTATTTACTTGCCTGCAACCTTCAAAGACGTAAGCTCGAAAGGTATATCCGAATGCTTCCAGTTCAATGCTTAATCAATATGATTTAATAAGTCTGTCAAAAAATACAACCAGATCCACTTGCAGTAAATTACATTTCTCTCCGTTCCCTCGTGAATCTTCTCACACTTGCCACTCAACTTTTCTTGCTTTAAATGAAGTTAACTCCCTTTTTTGTCGCGACAAAAGTCTTGTTTTAATACCGAGCAGCGAGAATGCCTCACAAACCGGCAAACTTTTGATCCAGCTATCGGTTTGCAAACTATGCTAAAGGCTTGTTATTCGTAGCAACACAATTCGAGTCTGGGATTTTATTTTAAAGGAAAAAAAGCTGCCCTAGTGTTAAGGTTGGAGTTATTCGCGTGTGTTGTTTCTCGGACTCCCTTCAAAATGTCGTATTCCCGAAGGAGTCTGCGCGGTGTGAATATCTCTAAATACCGGAGCGAGTAGTGCAGGTAATAATGGCCCGAAAACTCCGATGAATGAACGGACGACGGAGCGAGATGGTGGCGGTACGGATTAGAGTTGGCTCTGATCCACTGGCCAAATAAACTCGATCTTGCTCGGGTGCTTGGGGACTGAGCTCACCGCTTTTTTACCGAACGGGTTGGATTTTTTTTGTTCGGTTAAACTGGGCAAGAAAAAGAGCCAAGGAAAGTCACAAAGAGCTAGCTGACGCAGAAATTCGGAGTCAATGTCGACATTTTTCGCTGCGGTCGGGACCGGTTAGTGTCACCAGCGTTCAGCCTGATTCACACAAAACTCCAGGCACAGCAGAGAGTGTTTGAAAGGCCGCGTATTGTCATAACTTATGAGCCCGCCAAACGGTTTTTTTTCGGAGGTCTATAGTGTGTTTTTACTCGGTTTTTTTGTTTGCGTCGGTTGGGTTTGATCTCCAAAGGTCACGGAGGACAGATTTTTTTTTAGTTCGGGTAAAACACCTGTACTCGGAGTCCTCAGGGGAAATGGAAAGAGTGAAAGATTTGACATTTTGATTTCTGAAATTGAGTCATTCTGTGGCTGTAATTTGTTGTTAATCGTCGGTGGTGGGGAAAAGAGGGCAAAGAACGCGCCGGTGGAAATGCAGGTTATCAGGATGTTGGATGACTTCTTGAACGGGATGAGGCAAGACCAACGCACGGATTTCAGAAAAATAAACTAGTACAAGAATGAGGTTTGCAGAACACACAATGTGAACTTAATCTCTACTGTGAAGAAATGTTGGTTCTGAAATGTTGGTGAGAATGTTACCTCGGCATTTCGGCATGCCCTGTCCGTATTGTGGTCTATGGAATATCCGCTTGCACAGCAAGGGTCTATGATATTCGAGCAGATTCGGGTCTTCTGTAACCCGTTGTTGTATTACATAAACCTGGCAGCCATATTGACCAATCAATACATTTGGCCGAATTTCCGCTCTGAATGACGTCACAACTTCTAAAGTTGACTCCGATTGCATGCCTCCGATAATTTGCATGCCAGACGTTCGTTGTGTGGCTCGGCACCCGTGAATGTCGGTAGCGCCAGTATCACAACTCCAGTTGTACCACTTTTGATGATTTATGTTTTTCCTTTGAATCATTGCAAGACACTTAGGTTCTCGTTCTCTTTTTCCCTTAAATTAAAATGATCTCAACGATAAACTCAGAGAAGAAAACTAGTCGATGAAAATGAGCAGCGACGACGTCGTGGATTCGAACCAGGGATCTTTGTATCCATAGCTATAATCGGGATCTACCCGATGTTCTCCAATACCGATGTTCCCCCAAATTCTTAAGATTAGAGTTAGGGTTAGGGCTAGGGTATATTGGTAGGGATTTCGGGGAACATCGGTATTGGGGAACATCGGTATTGGGGAACATAGGTATGCACCCGCTATAGTCTCGCTATCCACTAGGCTACTGTGTGGTAGCTCGACGACAAACTTTGTGGTAGCTCGACAACAAACTTTCTTAAAAATGCTTTAATGTAACGGGTTGACTAAATAACAGCAATGCTCTTGATATTATTGTTCTATTTTCATGAATAAACAAGCTGACCTGTTGACGTAAGAATAAATTATCATAAGTGTACCACTGGAGCTGTGATACTGGAGCTACCGGTGAAGGTCTGATACTCGGACTATCCGTGGATACTGCCATGGGCGTCGCCAGGATTTTTTGTTCCAGAGGAGGGGGGGGGGGCAAAGCAAATTTTCCCCAACAATTCCTTAATTTTTGCATTATTTTCTCAATTTATCATTTTTCCGAGCATGAGCAAGGGAGCATTTGCCCTTCCCCTATCAAATTAAGAGCAATATGGCTTCGCACCTCTTTTTTTTCTTTTTGTTTTGTTTTGTTTTTTCCCTCTTTTTTGTGTCGTTCTTCATGCCCCCCCCCCCCTCGCGACGCCCATGGATACTGCGGGTATATTTGGGGATTCTGCGTACAACATTTATTGGCAGATGGGATTTATTTTCAAATCATCATAGTTAAACTAAAACTAACCATTAATTGTGTCTTCTTATTAAATGGGGGGGGGGGAACCCTTCGTCTCGCTTCCTCTGTTTGGGTTTTTCGGAATGACGCTAAATTATAATGTTTATAAAACAAGAAAGAACGCCCTCTGGTGATTAGCAATTTGTTGACGAATTTATCACTTTATGTGCAAAAAGTTCCCTTTTTGAAACTTCCAGAGGTATGTATAGAAACAAAACATGAAATGGTTACTGTGGAATGAGTCGATTTGTTAACAATAACTCGCAATTAGTTGTTGAAAAATTGAAGGAAAAATTGCTTACACATTTTTAATTTTCATGTCAAAATGTTTTAAATTTCTCACAATTTATTCAATGACAGAGAAGTCTGTTTTTAATGCAACATTTAGGGCTGCGTTCACATACACGATATTCACAGCATCAAAAGTACGCAGCGGAAAAAGTACGTTAACCTTAACTTTCAACCATTAGGCATAATACCACTTGCATGTCATTTAAACAAGTCTTTTCTTCTTTCTTAATTGGTTTACAGAATGATCAAGACGCGAATATCGGTGCCCGACCGCACCCATGAATGGAACTTCCGCTGAACTTGACAGAATTTCAACCGGTGAATAGAACGAAGGCACAGAAACGTATAGGGACACAAAATAATGAACCCCTAGAAACTCTCTACTGACCGATATGGCTTCAGTGGTACCGATTTAGCCGTGACTTTTCCTTTTCACATCACAATGGGGACGGATTAGCAATCAAACTGCGGTTATGTGAGTCATGACGGCCATACAATTCACTTTCTTTGGCCCACAGACCATCCATTTACTACATCCATTTTGGGATCGAGAGATTGACAGCGTTGTCACGACAACGGAACAATTCAAGCCGAACTGATAGAGAAGAGCAATCAATCAGAAGTTGGCTGCGGTTTGTCAATACTAGTCTCCGTGGTTAAAAAACTTCTGTCAAATTAATTTCCTATTTTCCCTTGACTGGCTTCAGTGGTCTGTTTTTGAAATATTATACGGGAAACATATTACACCATGTACTATCGTGCATGGAAACACCGTTGCATGGTAAAGTCCGCGAAAAAAAGAACACTCTCATATCATATAGGCCTGGGCGTGTATACTGGGTGTTATTGGTATTAAAGCACAAAAAAAAAACCTTTCTGAAATGCGTATAAATTTACCCTCTCATATATGGCCTTTTATATTTTTCTTATTATGTGGTTAACAAAATATCGAAATATCCATTTTTTTCGACATACATTAATACTATATAACAAATATGTGACACAACCATTTAAAACTAATCTCGAGTATCAAGGAGAAGAAAGAATCTTACACAATAGAAAGCAATAGACCTTTCTTCCGTTTGTAAACAGTGGTCGCCATGTTGTATGGGCCGCCACAAGGACGCAAATATTGTATGCCGTGATTGGCAACAGATTTTGCCTAAAATTACATATTAACACCCTCACTATGTAAGAAAAAGGCGTTTTTATTAAGTTTTTGGGAGCGTTTGTTTATTATTTTTGTATTTTCAAGCTCAACAACCCACTTATTCGTTTGGAAACATTAATAACTATTCTTTATTTTTGCAACGCTGACCTTCAATAGTTTGCCACCACGCAAGGGCGGATCCAGGGGGGGGGGGGGGCAAAGGGGGCCTCCCCCCCCCACACACACACAAAAAAAACGAAACCAATTTTTTTTTTCATGTGACATCGCAATAAAGGCAGGCAATGAGTACACCACCATCTTTTCCTCAAAAAAACATTGGTTAAAGTGGTCAGAAATTGCCTCAGATCACACCACAGAGCATCTAGAATCCAACGTTTTTGTTGGCCCCCCCCCCAAAATTGTGTTCTGGATCCGCCCTTGCCACCACGTGGTTTGCAAAAAGTGCCAATAGTGGTTGCACAGAAAGGTCACGTATAGGAACAGTCAACCTTTTAACCCACATAACATGTGGGTTTCCAGGCTGTTGGCATTTTTCATTCAAATTCTCCGACTCTTACATTCCATTTCGTCCAAGAAAAAAATTCACACGCTTTTAACAAATCCAGCTTAGTCACTTACCATTCAAATTCAAAGTTTGGTCACCCTCTTTAGTCACCGGGTCCAGAATATTCGTCATTACAGATCACATTCGTCTAGCATGCAGAGATCGAATTCGTCTCATATAAATCAATTACACGAATTTGATTTCTGAATAAAAAAGGTTTGGCGTAGACGAGACGAAATCAAATACGCCTTATAGTAAAAGATGAAATTAAACATTGGACGTGCACTAAATCGATGGTAATGGACGAATTTGCATATTACAAACGGAGGAATTCGAATGATAAACGTTTTAAAATAGCCGGGAAAACCTATAGTATCCGTTTGTTTCCCAGCTATGTTAAAACATTTTTCGTTCGAATTCACCGATTCATATATTCAAATCCGTCCAGCAACATCGATTCAGTGCACTTGCAATGTTTAATTACGTCTTTTGTCAGACAATTTCAAATTTAGTCCGAACAAATTCAAACAATGAGCAGAGCACACGTTTTCGACCCGATGTTCGATTTCGTCTCGTCTACGCCGAATCGTGTGATTCAGAAAGCAAATTCGTCTAATAAATTGATTTATATAAGACGTATTTCATCTCTAAATGCTGCCATTTCGGCAACAGCTTAGACGAATTTGATCCACAATGACGAATATTCGCGACCCGGTGACTAAAGAGGATGACCAAGCTTTGAAATTGAATGGTAAATGACTAAAGTTTTTTTTTTTTAAAGCATGTGAAATTTTTTGTGGACGAAAATATAGGAAAGAGTTGGTAAATTTGAGTGAAAAATCTTTTTAAAAAGCCGGGAAAACCTATATTAAAGATGATTCCCCGTGCTATTCTCGATTTGTTCCCTTTTCAATTGTTATTTTCAATTGTTATTTTCCTAGCAATATAAAAGTTGTTCGCTTTTGAAGGAGGCATTGAACAAAAAATCCACTGACGTTTAGTTATTGAATTATTTCTTCACAAAATTCGGCTATCGCAGTGCGGGTTCATTTGTGCACAAAATGAAAGCCCTTATTTTTCAGAGGGTTGCAGACGCCCAAAATCGAAAAAAAGTAGTTTTCTCGTTAAAACAAAACAAACAAATTGAAAATTCGTTGAGAGAAAAAAATTCTTTTTTTAAAGAGCATTGGGTATACATCTTTAAGATGTTTTTTTGTTAAAACAAAACAAACAAATTGAAAATTCGTTCGGAGAAAAAAAAGTCTTTTTTTTTTAAAGAGCATTGGGTATACATCTTTAAGATGTCAAACCAGTGATGTATCGAAATTAAGAGCGCGTTATGCGTTTTCTACTGCATTTGAAAAAAAAATAATAAGTGAAAATTGTCTTAAAACAAATTTCATCGAATCTTGTCACAGGAAAAATGTCGAATTTTCCGGGAATTTTCCAACAGAAAAACTAATATCAACTGATTATTCTCTGAATTTGCCTGCACATACTGGTTCTTCCTTCCTGTTTTTTCAGCTATCTCTCTCTCTCTCAAAAAAAAGCCAAAGTCTGACCAAATTAATTGATGCATGGTGGCGGCCCCTAAAACCCCGTCCCATCTGACTGGACATGTATTAACGTAAGTGGTGATTGCATGAATGACTACGCCCCCTCCCAATGCGATAAACCGGAGGGGTGATCATGAGCGGACTAGACCCTTCACAGAAAGTTTCCCTGCTCGGACAGGACAGACATGGCCCATGCCTCCCATCCTTTTCATCCGTACGGCTGACGCCCCGCCCCCAATAATGGGCCTAATTATTATTAGTAATAACCACATCAAATCATGCATGAAACCCAAACCGTCCCAAATCTGGATTGTCATGTTGGCAAAACAAGTTTTCCCCGGACGAAATTCGTAGAACCATCTTTCTACGGCAAGACGACAATTTGACGAGACCCATTCTGGTCTGTCGCGCAGACGCCAAGATTTTAATGAAAATTGTCCCATCTTTATTTTTCAATAAAACCACTTGGATTTTTACATCAATAAACAAATCATTGTTGCGGTCTTGTAGCTATTGTTTGAACAGGCTCCAGGTTGCGCCATATCATGACCGTAAACACGCCGCTGCGGTCAGCGCAGAAAAAGACATGGTCTCGGAAAAAGATGCCGCAAAACTCAATTTCCGTTTTAAGTTCGCCTGATTACAACACGACTAAAGCTCGGCCTTTATTGGACCGTGTAGCAGAGGGAAAATAATGCCGTCTCCTCCACCTCCTTTCCGGTCGTTTAATAATGACAGAACACAAAAAGACAGACCAGATTACAATCGAATAAGTCAATGTGTTGCTAATAAGCTCGTTGGGGCTAGCTTCCTGCGCTGCAGTGGTTTGATTAATTTTGAGGAACATTATTGAAGAATAGTTTACAAGAAAGTGGCGAGTTGATGTTTGACCGGAGGAAGCTCCGGTTGGGGCGGGTCGAGCCGGCGAGGCTGGCTAGGGGCTCAGCGCCGCAGACTTCCCGTCGGATGCAATGCGTTACGCGCTCCGGTGCACCGAGCACATCGTGGTTTGGGGCTGGGATTAACTAAGTCGCCATCTACGAAAACAAACTTTGCATCTATGTCGATCAAACAGACGAGAATATCATACAAAGATCAATATGATCGTCGTTATTAATATATCAAGGCTAGCAATCTTGTTTTCATGCGGTTATAAAATTGAAAATTTAATTTTGATGACTCTTATTATTAAATGTTAAAATGTAAGATTTTCGAAGCTAATCTACCATAGATAAACATAACAGTCAAAATAGTATGGTCAATATCATCAGCACCGCCAACCCCCACCCCTCCCCCCAAAAAACTTGGTATTCCTTTGAATTTTATATCTATCGATATCGTTTATTACGTTATCATGAACCGACCCACCTTACCCATCTATGTAAACACCGGCAATCGTGGACCCTCTATTGTCCCTAATCCTCATTCCTTTGTTTGTACTCTGTTTGTACTTTTTAGCAACAGCTCTCATTGTTTTTTTTACACGAATTTCAATCGTGGACGTTCGGTCAATCGTGGACGTATTGCTTGTGCCCTAACCCTTTTGTCCTATATGTCCACGATTGCCGGTGTATGGTGTAAATCGAGGATTTTCTATTGTTCCTCTTCCCTTTTCCTTTGTTTATACTCTAAACAGCTCTCATTGGTTTTGTACACGTTTTCGAACCGAGGATAGAGTCCTCGATTTGGTTCCTGTCCTCAATTCATCAATGATGTTGCACGTGTTAGTCCTCGATTTACGCCATAAACAAACGCATACACACACACCCAACCTAGTGTGGACATTCCTTTGTCTTCGTGTAAATAAGAAAAACCGGAGAAAAACATATTTTACTTGCATTATGAGCACTCTTTCAACCCATTTTTTATCACGATTTCGTTGAGTGCTCCTCTTCATTTTGCGACGGATAACCCTAACCTAACATGCCTCTGAACCTGTTTTCCAGAGAAGGGGAAACCTTCTGTGGACCTGGCTTAGTCCACAGAAGGTTCACACAACCTGCATCGTGTGGACCTGTTTTGTTTTCAGGTCCACACACAGATGGCAATGTTGGCACACGAAATCACCACATTGCAAAATTTATGCCGACGCAAACTGCATGTTTTCAATTATCGAAGAATTGTAGTAAAAGAATATAAAATTAACCCAGTATCTGGTGTAATTTCAATACATATTTGGCATGTAAATGACAGTGTACGTTTTGTCCTTCATCAAGTCATACAAACATTTCTTATCAGCTAAATTATCACAAGATTTTTTTTCGTTATTGAGGCCAGACGTCTCCTCGTTTTAGAAAGTGGCTTATGGCTGTAGCCATATATCCCACGAAGCGTAAAGCGCACATGAAGTTAAAATATTCAGTGCACGTATTAATGGAAGCATAATTACAGATAGCATGTGACTTTCTAAACTAAATACAGTTACAATTTCTGGTCACCTTCAAACCTCTGACAATCGCTGCGCCAACACGAGTTTATATTTATATTTGTTACAAATAAAAGATATTTTTTTGTTATTTTTTCACGAGTCAGTGGCACTGCTCTCTCGGCAAGGGGCCCGCGCCAACAAAACCCAGAGTTGGCTGAATTTCGCGCACAAATTCCCGACCTTTTGCCTCGACAAGGCATGATCACTAAGTCACTCCGTGACAAGAATGCAGTTTGTATCCAATTTGTGTAACTCGTATTCAGGCCGAACAATACGCTACTCCTCTCGCCTTGTGTATACAGAGGGAGGGCCACACTGACGAATCGCGGAGCGTAAAAAAAGAAAAAAATCCACAAACACACACAAGGGAGAAAATTGGCGTTATATTTGAATGCCTAAAGACCAACCGCAGTGCGCGTCTGGGCCTGCCATTGACACTTATCATGTAGACATTAGAGCCCATTTTGTGCTCGTTTTTCGCCGGCTTGGCAGGTACAATGGATGCTGGGCGAGCATCCCCGCCGTGTTGTCGTCAGTTGATGCCGTGACTGTCCCCAAGCCCGACGCCTAGGCCCCAAGTTCACGGTGAGGTCTGCCCGGCCGACTGGAAGGACAAAACTCCACAATGAATGCCAAGGACGCCCCGCCAAAATGGAGAGGAGAAAATAATAAACGATTAACTTCGTAGCCCGGGCGCATTGATGTGTTATTTAATCTGGACTTAGCTGGTTACACATATACATGACCTTCCACATGTTTTTCTTTTCTTTTCTTTCCTCGTTGTTCGGTTTTTGCTTTCTTTACCTTGCCATCAATACAGGTTTGTTGTTTAGCTTGAATGTGGGGGACCATGGAACAACACTTTTTTGCCGGGGCGAAAACACGCTGTGTCCTCGGCCTTGCTGTAGCGTACTCGGCGGGCCGGACTGGCTTTGGCTCCGTTGTTTGTATGTCCGCCCCTTGCGGTCTTTTAGCCAAAAGTAAAAAAAAGCACGGGAAAAAAAACCGTCATCAGATTTTGTTACTTATTTTCTTTCAGGTCACTTCCCGTCGCTGCTTCACGACTGATTTCATCTTCCTGTTTTCTCTTCGCTTGTTTGTTGCGAGAAGGCTATCCAAGAACAATCCAGCGCCAAAGTTTCTATCGAAACCGAAGCGCCACCGTGTTTACAGCTCCAGTGTTGCCCGTCCACACACGGCGCATTCTGACCTCCGCTCGCCGCCTACGAAGGTTTCCGAGTCTGTCAAAGCCTCTCCAAACATTAAACTTTTATTTATGAAAAAGAAAATACTCTTCATGTGATAAACTCATGTTATACGGAAAGTTTCAGGGGGAGCTTGACGCTTACAAATCATTGTCTTGTTTTGTTATCGTAAAAAACAGGTGTGCACCACGAATCCAAATATGTTAACAGGTGGTGAAAGATTTGAGACTTAAAAACATTATCTGGGAATTTTCATGTTCAGGTATCTTTCGTAAACAGTTCATCTTCTGAAAACGTATCATATTAATATATTGGATATTTTTTCCCTCTGCGAGACGCAGTATGATAATAAGAAAATAAGCCAAAAAAAAAAGGATTTTCATTTGATTCGTTGCGATGGAGTAAGCTGCGCTGATCGCCATCACGAAAATGTTTACAAGCATCTAAACATTATAAATATATTCATTTTATATAGGTTTTCCCGGCTAATTTAAAAGATTTTTCATTCAAATTCACCGACTCTAACATTCAATTTCGTCCACGAAAAAATTCACACGCTTTTAACGAAATCAATTTAGTCAATTATCATTCAAGTTTAAAGTTGGGTCACCCTCTTTAGTCACCGGGTCGAGAATATTCGTCATTACACATCAAATTCGTCTTAGCTGTTGCCGAATGGCAGCATTGGGAGATCTAATTTGTCTTATATAAATCAATTAGACGAATTTGATTTCTGAATAACAAAGTTTGGCGTAGACGAGATGAAATCAAATACTTTAGGACAAAAACGCGTGCTAGTTTTCTTGAACTGAATTTGAAATTGTCTGACAAAAGACGAAATTAAACATTGGAAGTGCACTAAATCGATGTTGCTGGACGAATTTGAATATTAGTAATCGGTGAATTCGAACGAAAAATGTTTTAAAATAGCCGGGAAAACCTATAGTAAGATTTAAAATTGTTTCTGGTATCATTTCAACTGAGTTAAGAACATCAACATTTTGCTAATTATATATTTGAGAAACAGGCCTTCTAACGTTTTTATCTTTACGTTTCAGGACAATCCAGTCAGTAAGCAGGCTACAGCAGCTTTAGTTAAACAAACAGTTAGCTTCCAAAATTCAGTAACTATATTCATGCCTAAATGACAGAAGTAAGTAGCAGACTCATTGTTAGAAGAGAATTTTCAAGAATGAATTTTCTGATGCCGGCAACGTGGCAAGTGAAGTAAGTAATGTGGCTAAGTCATACTCTCTCTGGCAACTTGGAGGCGACCAAATGCACTGCCACAGGCCTAGGAAACCTCGGGAAGAGAGATGTGTTTCAACAGTGCCCGCAAATTCCTCATACAGAACGCCACAGGGAATCAAAGTTGCCGGATTTTTTTTTCTTTGAGATTGCCTGGAACAAATTGCCTGTTAATTGCTCCGTATGACAGCCCTTATTATAGTGCACGACCTATCGCCCCACTTCGGTTGACTGTACCCCGCTAAAGAAAAGGGTTGTCACAACTTCGCCGCAGAATGAGATCCGAAACGAATCGCCCGTCAACTCCGAAGAAAAGACTCGCTTCTGGTTGAGATGATTTACCCTGATTTATGACCCGTGCATGTCAGACAACATCTTCCAAAGTCCTCAGTTTATCGAAGCAAGGAGAACGATCTATCCAATTAGCCGAGGGCAGAGGGAACCCCCACAAGAGCCCCGAGATGCTGACACTTCAGCCCCCTTGAAAAATACCCTTAAAATGCCGGCGTGTTATTATTGTTGCCGTGTACACGCAAAAGAGGGTCACACCTTGACGGGACTTAGCGCTGTCTTCTTGTATTTACTCTCGGTAATTAAGTTCCCGTGATCTGGGGGGAGAGGCGGACAATTGGCCAGTTCGACCTTCTGAGGAGATTACAACCTCACTAAGGCTGGGGAGATCGTAAGGAGGGCTGACTTAGCTTAAAGAAGACTTATATGGAAACTTCTGCGTGCAAATCGACTAAGTGGTGGCTTTAAGCAGGAATCACATCTGATAGAGATTTTTTTTTTTTGGGGGGGGGGGGGGGTGGTTGATGTTGGAAGCACACTTTATGGCAGAGCAAGGAGATTACTGTTATGGTGTCCCTAGGGACATTCATTGTGCAGATTAAGGAGAAATGGCTAGAGTGTGTTGAGTTATAAATAGATGATGACGTCATCACAGGACAGAGAGGAATGATAGAAATGACGAGAAGTTGTAAATGATGAGAATGGTGAAAGTAATGATAATGGTTTTGGTGCTGTTTATGGACATTTGAGGGAAACAGTACGGTTGATAATCAATCGGGGAAAGGGTTGCGGCACTATAGATGAAATTGACTTTGAACCAATCTACAGTATTTTTTTCTGAATAATTTGTGCTTGTTATAATGAAACTGAGCTTTGTAAAAGTATATGTTAAAAGATTCACCTTCATTATGCCGCTCAGTATTAAGATTTTTTTCTTTGCGAGGTGAAATAATCTGATGATGGTTTTCAACAAATCTTAGATATCCAAATCGCTCCATGCTTAGTATAATCCAAGGGCTAAAATGTTTATCTTTCAACAAATCCTGAATGAGCTGTTTCAGCGTCTAAAAAGTTCCTCTCAATAGCAGAATTCCGTCTGGGGTTTTGTGTGTGTGTCCAACACCTTTGGGCGTTCGAGGATCTTGACGTTTTGCTCATTAGGCGTGGTAATTGGGCGATTAGCGAGAAGTGAAGACTGCAATGCGCAAGTTGACAGTATGAATAGGACACGAGACCTATTTGACTTGACATGGTTTGTAACAAGTGCGGGGATCAAGCAAGTGAGTCCCATTATCAGAATGTTACTTGTTGCAAAGATTGTCAAATGGGAACTTAGAACTGTCAACTTTGGCAACTTAAAACTCGTAGAGTGATTTTGGGGTTCGCCTCAATGTGGTAGGACACCTTTTAATCTGATGGCAGGCCTTTTCTGTCTGCATGCTTCATATTCGAACCCCGATCGTACCAGGACGAAAATAAGTCCACAACGCGATCGGAATATTTCACAATATGAATTTTCTCAAAATATCTTCGTTTCCCCAACTCCCACTTTCAAAATAAAGTATTCCGTTCCTTATACTGCCATCCTGAACTTTCCTTCTCAACAAAACGTCAGAATATTGCGGTGTTTCTAACGTTGGAATTTGGACTCTGTTTCTTTTCTGCATGTTTCGCGAGTTACTTCTGTCCCAGCTCCTGGAATTACGCGCTTCCACCTGTTGCGCGGTCGAGCCGAGCAAATTCTCGCTACTGGTTTTACGCAAATACCGCGCGCGCCAACACGACTTGGGCTACCAGTGTTACGCGCTACTGGTGTTACGCGAAATGGAAATACCGCTGTGCTTACTTGGAAATCATGCACAATTTAAAAGAGGTTCAAATTAGAGACAAGGAAATCGAACATATGAAATTCCGACGGCATGTTGGGACAGTATTAACCTGAATGTATGTGTTAAAAATTTCACAAAGAGGTTTACGCTTTACCTGTTGAACTACACAGATCAAAGTCTGACTCGAAAATTATAATAACCAGATCCTTCTCTTTTCTAATTTGTGTCCACTTCTACATCTGTTGTACAATAAGAACTTGATCATACTAGTCTTTAAGAAGAAGAAGGCCAAACGAACCAGCATCGGTACAAACAACCAGACAATAAGAACAAACAGACCTGGTTGAACCCTCATAGTGCAGTGTCTCACCCACCCGTTAGTACACAGATCAAGGGCCCAGCAAACATGACGAGTGCGTGAGTTAAGACGGGCAAAAGATCTTTATACCCCAATGCCGCCTTGCACCCCTTCCCCTCTCCCCCTGAGGGGGTTGGCGGGTATCGGAGACAAAAGGAGGACGATTTGACCAGGTGTTTGTCTCTATTGTTCCCGGCCTGACTTCACAGGTTGTCGAAACAAAATGATACAGTAGCTTCACTGAAAGTATCCGGACCTAACGGTGCAGCAGACTCAGTCCGCTATGCTTACTTTTGGTCGACCTGAAAATTGCCGTGTGTCAGTCATTAGCTTTCAAATTTGCCGGTCGTGGGTCCCAAGGTACAATTGCTCCCTCGCTAACGATCATGAATGGCTTGTGAGTGTCATACAGATTACATACAGGGTGCCCCCCCCCCCAAAAAAAAAAGTAGTGCAAGCAGATATCTTGAGTACTTCATCTTGATGGAGCATATTATTATACTCTTGGGTATAATCAGTGAAAATGCCATGAAAATCCGTACCAGAGATCTAACAGATTGTAAAAGGTTATGGTTTTTTGTTACCCATTCCGATGGGATTTACACAGTCAGTGATATCAGTGCATCAGATTGTCATGGGCCTTTTCACTCTGATGTAAATTTAGTTAATTGTGTAAATCCAATCCCATTGGAATGGGTGAAAACCCCATCGCCTTTTATAATCTGTTAGATATCTGGTTTGCATGAACGGATTTCCATAGCATTTTTACTGAACTTAACCAGGAGTATAATTAATATGCGCCATCAAGATGAAAAACTCATGTTAAGTACTTTTTGAGAAATTAAATGATAGCTGCTAGCACAACGTTTTTGGGACACCCCGTACAGTAGTCAGCACCTTCTGTCTGGGGTATGAAAGACCCATTTTCATGGGGAAAGGAGAAGAAAAAAAACAGAGAAAGAAAGAAACGAAAACGGGAAAGTTTCCATGCACAGTGTTTTGAACAGCTTGGCGTTTGACTTCATGAGGTCCAAACAAACTAGCATAATATATAAAAATGCAAAAAAGTAAGGCAGAACTTTTAACACAAACTTTTTTCTGGGAACCGTTCAAAAGCACCGGTCTGGATGCAAGTTGTAACGTAGATATTTGGAATTTTTTGATAACTTTCGCTTTTTAGTAATTAATTAACAGTTGTATGTGTTTTTATTCTCTAAATTTCAATTTGTCAATTCAAGTATACTTGATTGTTTTTGAATCGCACATTTCACTTTTAATGTTTTTAAGTGTAATGAAATACAGACCAAAAAAATTGAATTGAATTGGATGAAAAGGAAGGATGGACCCCCCCCTTTACTTAAGAGGAAAAAAAATGGGAGCATACAAGAGAACACTTTGCTTGCAGAATCTATTTGATGCAGTGAAATTATAAAACAACTTTTTTCTTGCCAATTTACATTTTATGTCATCATGTGTACATTCATTGTCTAATTATTTCTCTATATAGTATAAGGTATTATGTTTTTGGAGAAGTTTCACACCAATTTGAATTGAGATAAGTACATGTTGTTAGTGATTTGTTTAAGTTTTATATACTTACTAGACTTGTAATTTACTTAGTGTTTTTAATGAGCTGCCCAATCATACGCAATTGCCTTTTGAAGGATAAAGAAAGTATTTTGAATTGAATTGAATTGAGTTGAATTGAAATGAATTGAATTGAATTGAATTCCTCCTCATGAACATTTATTTCCCACCAAGTAATACTCTAGAGTCGTACACATCTACCTCACACATCCGCCCGTTTACCTTCCGACCCCTAACACCATCTGACTTCACAATTAACAACCCTGTGTTATGTGCACCTGAAACTACCAGTCTCCCCACAAAGCACCGTCTAAATGACGGACACTCAACGGGCCAACAGGGAGAAAACACCCCGCCACAAAACCGACCGCCTACGGGGCCCGGGACCAATTTTCCCCGGACGACAAACCGAATTTACCGTGGTGTCACCCCGATGATTGCCTCCCTCGACATCTTAACGCCAAAGAACAGCAACTTTTGTTGTCGTTGTTTTGCTACGTGACGGCACCAATTGACTTTCTCTTTTCCCCCGACGGTCAGTCCACTAGTGACGGTGTTAATAACCTCCTTTTATTAACGCCGGTTTATTTTTCTTTCCTTGACACCCCTGATTTGTAACTGTGGGTCTCACTTCGAAAAATAGTTCTGATGGTGTTTTTCTAATGACTAAGCATGGCAGATGAAACTGGGGCGGGGCAATGTCGCGGAAGAGGGGGTGGGCATAAATATTGTTCCAAAGGGATCATAGACCCCGATAGATCCCTTGTATAGTGCGCCCTCACTAAGGACACGAAACAATGACCTGTCCTCAGATGTGACGTGAGCTGCAAAGAGTCTAAAACATTGTTTATCACAATTTATTGTTCTCCCTTTGCCCATTAAATTAATCGACGATTGTTACTTGTTTTCATTTGATAGACCGATGTACTCCTGTTTTAATTCACGAACTTAAGTACTTTTTCTGCCGTCAAACCATCGCTCTATCGTCAAGTTTTTTTTCTTCTCAACAAAGGGACCCCTTCAAACAGTTTGTTGTCGACAATAGGGTAAAACGTGCATGACGTCACACAATTGAGATCAGTGCAAAGCAATGTAAGACTTCCAATCATTGTTTAAAAATCCTTTTACATAAAAAAAATATGATTCAGAAGTTTTAGAAGTTTCAGAACAGAACTACGACTAGGACTAGGGTTGATCCCGATGTTAGTACGTAGGCCTACAATAGGAACATTTTAAATTCAGCTTTCGTTAAATATGCGATATTGCACACACGGTGTCATATTCATAGCAAAACATGTAAATAAGGATTTAAAAATAAGTTTTCTGTAGTTTTATGGAAAAAACCAAAGGAATGACATCCCGCCGGCAAACCATACCCCGATGGACGACGGGTTTATCCCCTAACCTTCAACGAGTTTAGCTCGGTACCATCACGCCCGGCCGTGACACGGGGCGCCCGGGAAAGTGTGATTGCTACCGCTGTATATTATAATCGCCGAACAATGGAACAAATTACACTGTATAACAGTATCATATTTGGGGCAGGAAATTGGTCTGTTGTCACTGGACGGGTCTATGGGGGTTTTGTCCGGTGTTGGTGACCCTGCCTTGGGCCTGGGGGAGACCGGTCCAAGGCTCGGACCGTACCGTTGGCAAAGTCGCCAACGCTCGGTCCTAAGGTCCAGCCATTTCCAAAACATACCACAACTCTCTCAAGCCCAAATCATGCCGTCATAAATATACATGACTTTTGCGGGCCATCAACCAATCAACGCGTAGAGTTTTCCTATTTAAAAGCCAGTGATGACAAAATCGCCCAGAAATGGAATTATGAATCGGTCCTTTGTCATGCTAATTAGTGGGCTGGATGAGAGTATTATTGGCATCAACTTGGGTCCTGCAGTCACCCACGTGATCCGGTAGAGTGGGCCCCGCACTGTGGATAAAAAGTCATTGAGCGAGTCATAACAGGCGCAACTTGTTGGATTAAAGCGAGGGCCACAGCGCTGCAGTCACTCGCGTGTTTAAGCTCTCCCTGGCGGTAACATTTTTATTTCTCTTTGACCGAGACTTGGTGAATTGATAGGCCGTCAGTATGGCCGTTTGTACCGATCGTTCGACCCAGATCTTGACTGGTTCTCACCCCGGACGGGCCATGGATATGGTGAACGTGGCGCAGAGGGCAATGAATGCCAAAGTCACATCGACATCAAGTGAGTTTTTCTTTTCTGTCTTTAAAAATAAATAATAATAATCAAATTAAGTCAACTTAAAAAGGGGCTACATCATCTTTTTATAACTTAACTTTGGCGTTCAAGCTTTCTTTCGAAACTTCGTGAAAGGAAGTGACACTGTATTTAATTTTTAAAACGAAAAACACGACATTAATACAATGAATTCACGTGATAAAACTATTTTTCGCTGAATTCACTCAAAGACATGCAAATATGTGTAATTCTGTGGCCACTTACAATTACAATTTTTCGTACAAGTACGAGTACAATTTTTCGTACAGTACCTTCAGTAACTTACTTTCTCTTTTAATTTACTGCTCTCTTGCGAAACTGAAGCAACACAATCAATGCAGAAACTATTTAGGTACTCGTTTGCCTGTTGCCCCGAAGCGCGTAACACCAGAAGCTGTGCGTAAGACCGGTAGCCACCGCACGCTGCGCGTAAGACCAGTAGCTCACCAGCCATCTGCGCCACCACAGACCCAACAATTTGCTTGAACACTTTCTTTTTGGCGGTGATTTTATGAGTACTTCTTGCATTGAAGACTGGAGCAATTAAGTCTGAATTAGTTCCTGTGCTGTTAATGATATTTTCTAGCGAACCCTTTAACCGTCTATTGGTGATTTGCCCATTTTATATCGGATTTTTAAAACCGAATCATGATGATGGTTTTTATTGAATCAGTATGATTTCGAGACGAAAATCATCAAAATACATGTAAATGTAGCTATCTGAAATAAGAACACAATTCCCCAGGTAATCAATTACTGTCGGAATCCAATCATAGCATAACATGCATCAATTTCAAAGACAAAAATATGAAGGCTTGACTTTTGTAAAAAAATACATTTTTAGGAGTAGGTCCCTACGAACAATTATCCAACTTAAACACTTTCAGAGCTATAATGCTATCTCCATGCACTTATAAGCAAAGACACCTGCAAGCTTCAGATGCAACCACTTGTGTAGTTCAGATTAAAAGTTCCCGTCCTATTATCTATTGCTTTTTAAGAAAAGGAAGATGAAACATCTTTTAAAAAGCTGCAAGAGGAGCTCAAAAACTAAACTCGTATTAAGAAACACTTCGCAGACTCAGTACAAATTACACTCAGGTTTTGCGATAATCATTTCGCGAAAACATTTCTGCTGGTAAAGTCAAAATTATATAATTCAGATCGAAAATAATATCCTAACAAACAAAAAAGTTATCCATTCTAAAATTATTGATAAATTCGGCCAATCATGATAAGAGAAAGTAATACTAGTTTACCTGTTACCGACTGCCAGAAATATTTAGAAGTAAAATATTTGTATCTGTGATAAACTAGAACCTTTCGAATGTTTGACATGAGCGTACGTCCTTTTTCCTAGTTCAGACAACTTTAATAGTGAATCGTTATAGCAGATGTATACATTAGCAAGAATTTTCCTAACCTTTCTAGGGCGCGCTATTAAGCAGAAGGTCGTGGGTTCGAATCCCATTCCCGCCCCAGCCAGTGAAATATTCATATTGCATGTTAGAAACACCGAGCACATTGTTTAAATATTCATCGGTATATCGTTACAGACATCTATGTTAAGGTTTCAAATATTGATTTACTTGCTAAATTTTATTCAAACGATCTGACCAGAACTACGTGAATAAGGTACGTACACCCTATATTCATTACACCAAATCAAACACCATCTTATTACAAAGCTATGTTACCCAATACTACGACATAATATCACTACTCCTCCTCCAACCCAAACTGACACACACAAAAAACCTCCGTGACACCAAAGAGATTCACTGCCGGAGGGGAGGCTAGCCCATCGCATTATCATCCGTCCCCCAGAAAAACCAAATCTCTTTACCCAAAAGGAGTTAATTCACGGATGCTTTAGTTAATTCCAGCCGTCGACAATCCCGACAAAGGGCGACGTGTCAGTCATTAGTCAGGGAATTAGCGGGCAGAGGCTGATCGGGTAAGGGCTTTACACGCCAGCAATGTTGTGACTTAAGTGATCAACGCGTTAATGGGATGCGACACCTGCGAAAAGTCGCTGCAGGGCCGAGTATTTCTGGACGGTGTTCATTCGTCCGGCAAAACGGTTCTTTGCTAATTTCAAACGGACAGGAGTATGTTTTTACAACTGATACAGTAATAACCAAGGTTAACGTTTCACCAACCGATAATGTAACAGCAATTGACCGATACTGTATCACTAACCGATAATGTAACAAAAAATTACCGATAGTGTAGAAGAATGTACTTCACTATCAGTCAATAGTTGTTACATTATCAGGCCTAAACCGATAATGTAACAAAAAATAACTGATTGTATAGTAACGTTTACTACACTATCAGTCCATTTTTGTTACATTATCGGCTAGTGATATGATACAGTATCGGTCAATTATTGTTACATTATCGGTTGGTGATACATTATCCGTAGGTTATTACATCAATTGTAACAGAGCATGAACTCCATGGTTTCGTAAAACCCATTCCATGTTTGCAAAGTGTACTTACGCCTAAATCTGATTTTTTTTCAAACTTCGGCACCTTCACGAGTGACTACAAAGTTTGGCAACCAGAAAGTGTTTTCGACATCCAGGAGTGTTTCTTTCAAGTTTGAAGACGGTCCTTCACAATATTGCAAGTTTTCTAGAGATCGCATACCTTATTTTCTTTATTTGCACGTGTGCTCTGGCTTCGAAAATTAACTCAAATGGAAACACCTGTGCTTCTGGGAGGGGGAATTCACGTAATTGGCAGAATAGACCACTCGAAAGGAGACCACTTTCAAGACTCAGAAGCCAATCTGTCAGTCATTCCCTCATTGTCCGACTCAATTGTTTAGAAGTGCTCTCAGCTTTGTCAGTCTCTTTTCCAGCCTTTCCAATGGGCAAAACGCCCTGAATGAGCAGTTAACACTCCAAAAAGGCCAATCTGGCCAACTTTCAAGGCGACCTTTTTGAAGACCACATTAAGTATGAAATATCATTGACGGATTGTTTACCTTGAAAACATTTTCAATTGTGTAACTCAATGGGCGCTTAAAAGATCCACTTTAAGAAAAGGAAGCAAGTTTACCAAAAAAGCGCCAAAATCTACATGTGCATCTTAAGATTATGATGTTTTCGCTGTAAAAAACAGAAGTACGTGATTAGATAAAGCTGCAGTGCAATAGACTACAAAGTACTTTGGTGTATTTAGACAGGTATTTTCGAATGGTTGAAAATTGTGAACGCAAGAGTAATTTACAGAGGGAGAATCGGTTCATTTCTTTACAAGTGGTGCGAGAAACACTACAAGGTGCCTCTAAACTTTCAAGGCAGATGCTTTCTGAAAGTTAAAGAGTTGTGTGTTCCTCAGAGAATAGACGGTAGACTTTTATCCCCACAACACGAAGACTATTAAGAAGCGACAAGTCACCGAAGAAAAGAGGAATTCCTGGCCGAAATCGGCTTTCGACTCAGACACTAAACCCGTCATTAATAACACTAAGACGAAGTCAACGCCTGACATATAATAAGGGGTTAGAAAAAAAGAAAGGCAGAAAATCTCTGACTGGGATGCCGGGACGTACACTGAACTCCGGGGGAGAAAAGTCCCTCGAGTGTCCACTGCGAGGAACAAAAGATGAGCCGGGATTTCAGACTTGGCTAGCCGGGGCAAAAGGCGCTCAAATCCCTGGCCAGTCGCAGCGGGCGCGACCCGGCCCACCGCGCACGGCTTTTGTGGGGGAGTTCCTCGTTAAGTGCGCTGGGTTGGCCAGTGAAAGCATTTTGAGCGGTAAATCGCCTTTCTTACCTCAGACCCTTAACACGTCGTTCTGGTCATCATCCGTTAGGTTTATGGTAAGACCGCTAATCCTTTCCATTCTTCGGGATCTGGTTCGTCTCTCTTGTAAAGTGTTTAACTCGCTGCAAAACTTAGAAAGCTAATTATGGCATAAGCTGAAGTTTCAAGGGTAAACTTAGACAAGTCAAAGTAGTGTGTCGTTCCTTTATTATTAGCTTGCGGTTTCTGTGTGTAGGCTATAACGGGAAACATGGTTAAACATAGGAGAAGATTCACACGCGGTGATTCATGTTTTGAAGAGAGAAAGTTTGTCCTTTTAAACGTTTCATTTTTGTGTTCCGTGGTCTCGTCCAGAGGAATATTTTTTTTCAAAGACCGTCACATGTTTTCCGTTGAAACATGTTTTAAAATGTCTTTGCGTTTATAGGCTAATTTAAATGTCTTTGAAAAATGTATTTCCTCGTCACTTTTTTGACAGTGATGACTTTCCTTGTCGAAAGTCAACTGAAAAAAAACCTCCCACAGGACCAACAAGGTTTCTGTCAATCGATGTGCGACGATTCTTTCAATATTTTCATTAATCCCAAAAGAAAGGTAAATACAGTTTATGAGAAATATGAGACCCATTATGTAGCACCTTCATAAAGGTTTACAAGGTGCTGCAGTGCATATTGCAGCCACTGCCAAAAACACCGGGGCAAACCCCTTCTCTTAGCGATAAGTGTTACTGGATTGTTTTACGTGCATTACACAACACACGGGACCTACGGCTTTACGTCCCATCCGAAGGACGAAGCAATAATGGTAAAGTGCCTTGCTCAAGAGCACAAGCACCATGTTCCCCGTCAGGATTCGAACCCATGTACCACGGCACACGAGTCGAACACCGTAACCATTGGACCACAGCAATAAATAGAGTAAACGTCAACGCAAATAAAACACTTAATTTTCTTATCATTCATCACATAGTTATCTCATTGAGTATTCAAAATATGTACACTAAATTATAATCATTTTCAGATCTTTGCCGAGCTCTGTATATAGACAGTTCTCTATAATCAAACCATTTTAAACCAAGAGCTGTAAATGGTTAAATATGATGAAATTACTGCCTTCAAGGTGCGCATTAAAAAGAATCTTATCAAAATAATACTAAATTAAAGACCATGTATTTGATGACAGTTTTAGCTGTTTCAATTGTCAGTATCCGTCAAATACATACAGACCAATAGGCGTATGTCTGGTTCTTATAATATTGATAAATAAAATCCGATATATCGAACGCCAATATGACAAGTCATGTGCACGATCCGAGGTGATTAACGAATATCGGTTGAAATTCACTCGTTTCAGAACTGAGAGACCACGCATCACAATAATTAATTATACTGACTGATAGAACGAATCCAGGTGTTCTAATAACATCATTAGAAACCTCAAAATCCCAGTACGACCAAAAAAGCATCAACAATTAGTTTTGCCTCCCTAATAGCCATTTCTGCTTCCCCCTCCCCCTCAGCAGTCCACTCGGCCAATTAGCCGCAGTAAATCTTTAAGACCGGGGATGATCATTTTGCTAAGACACTTTGACAGCGATTGAGAGGAACATCTTCCCCGTCAAAGAACGGACAATGCCGGGTCCGGAGGGCCTCTCCAACCCGGCTGAGAAACCGTTCGAGTGGGTCTGTCAATTTGGCTGTGTTTTCGGGACTATTTTATTCCAAGGAGTTTGGAGTGTTACATACTTCACCTGAAGGCCGTGCGATAGTGTTTAAGCCTAGGACTCGCACAATCGTAATACTGTCGTAAAATGGCGAGAGCATGCGGACACGTTGGATTTTGTGATTGCTCCTGGACTGAGGGAGACAGTAACACAGACAGTTGGGAACTGTTGGCAATTATCTGCGACTGCTTACCAACGTTGCCGATTTGATGGACCGTCACCCCTAGGGACCTTATTCACGAGGTAGCCATTTTTTGTCGAGTTCCCTGAATGTATTTCACAAATTTTTAACTGTTGAATGGAATGGCGCCAGACTATTTATGGAGCCTTATTTTACTTTCATTTTTTTTTTTAAATCTGGCTTAAAACATAAGGGAATGTTTAATTACAAATTTAAGTTATTCATTTAAGCAGACTTGAATTATTTAGTAATGTTCTTGCTTTCTTTCCTCTGAGTTCCAAAAATGAAGATTTTATCTCACTTTCAATTCAACATGGGTGACTCGTGAATAAGGCCCACAGAGGCGGTACCACTTTCGCGGAGATGTTGGCTTGTTGCACGCGCGCGTTCTTCAAACAGGTGCACATTGGTGGGTTGCTAACACCCCATTGGTTGAGAGAGCTTTAAGAGCGCGTCCAAGCTGCGCGCGCTTGGTACCACCTGCATTCAGTATTGTCTCTTGTACACTTTCATTGAGTTGCTTTTTGATTAAATCTTCGGAAAATTCAGACAAGTCGGTTTAATTAACACGATTAAACTTTGACTATTTGTGACCAAAATATGGACTCAATAAATTACAATGTTTGATGTTGCTTTACTGCTTAGAATCTATGACGAAATTGGGCCCATTCTGAACACACAAAATGCCGTTCAGTCGTCTTCAAAAAGAAGAACTAGTCGCGTCGTCTTAAACTTACGACATCTGTACCGCGAATAGCGATGGTTTGAGGCCGGTCTTAAAGTATCAGCCTCGGCCCAGGTTTCACATCAAGACTTGGTCCGGAAGGTGACCGTATCGGACTCTCATCTCCGAACAAGGGCACTCGAGTGGTTTGGGCGGGCCGCGAGCAGAGGGTCCTTGGGTGCAGAGAGGGTTGATGACGGGTCCAATTAATGATAAACACCGGGTGTTGTGTGGCTGATGACTTCTGAGTCCCGCAACCAAAAATACAGCAGTTGATTTTCTTTTTTGTAGACGGATTTGTTCGATTCCGCGATAATAGTTCAGGGAAGGCAAGATAATAAGGCCATTGTTTCCTGGTCAGGTGACCGAAAAAGTTGACTATTATAGATCTCACACAAATCGAATTTGTTGCCAAATCGGTCCCAACTGTCACGGTTGAGGAACAAAAATGCGCGTGAACATTCCGATCCGAAAACTTGTCTTCACAATTTGGTGTATTAATTCTATGTTGGTTTATAGGCCTATAGTGCCAAATTCTGTGTAAATCTTGGCCCACTATTTAGAATTCGAGAGTTTGAATGACTGGCAATAAAAGGATTGGAAAAGGAGAACTATTTCAACTTAACAATGATTAAAAATAGCAACCAGCATTTTTAAAGAAAACCCGCTGAACATTCTTGGTCCATTTACATCAACAATGCCGCTACTATGTTGGCCGACTTTCATGTCCCTGTGTCCACAATGTACATTTATGAGTACCTTTTTCCCCCTTTTGTCAAAGTCCGCCCCCTGGGACGTACTATGAAATAATAATCATACCGATTTAATAAGTGGATTTGGTGAATTGCCGTGCGCATGGGCGTCGCGAGGGGGGGGGGCAAGGGGGGGCACTTGCCCCCCCCTGGAAAAGCAAAAAAAAAAAAAAAAAAAAAAAAGGAAGAAAAAAAGAAGGAAAAAAAGAAAGAAAAAGAGGCGCGAAGACAAAGTGGTGTAAATTTAATGAGTGGGGGGGGGGGGGGCAAAATGTCCCTGCCCCCCTCTAAAACTGATAAGTCGAGAATGTGTTGAGAAATACAAGCATTTTTTGGCAAAATTTTTTTTGCCCCCCTCTAGAAAAAATTCTGGCGACGCCCATGGCCGTGCGAGGTGCGAGCCAAGGACCACTTGACTGGAGTTCGCTCGAGATTCAGGGGACAAAAAAACTTCCAATTTTGTTTTGTAATTCTGTGGGAAAGTTGAGAGAATTCGCGAGGAATACCGGACATTCTCAGACATAAATTCACCGTTCTTTGTTTCCACTCTATACGGTAATCTGCTCACTCCTTGAGGATGAGAAGCTATTTAATGACAGTAAAGTTCAAAACAGTGTTATCTGTAAACCCAAGACGTCCCGTCACTCACAATCCACCATCTCTTTCTCCTTACCGATTCCTCAGGTCGCATCTTAGACATCCCTTGCAAGGTCTGCGGTGACCGTAGCTCGGGCAAGCATTACGGCGTCTACGCCTGCGACGGCTGCAGTGGGTTCTTCAAGCGAAGCATCCGGAGGAACCGCACATACGCCTGCAAAAACCGCAGCGGCGGACCCTGCCCGATCGACAAGACTCATCGCAACCAGTGTCGGGCGTGTCGACTCAAGAAGTGTATTGAGGTCGACATGAACAAGGATGGTAAGGAATAAACCCTTCTGTATCATTTCACAGTGAAAAGAAACAGGGGCGGCGGAACCCGGGGGGGGGGGGCACTAACTCTCCCCCCTCCAGATTTTCCCAGGCCAACAAAAGTGTTCGAATAAAATGGTCACTGAAATGGCCATCAAAAGCAACAGTGCCCCTCTCACGATAAAAAATGGTCTCTCTCTACATATAACATATAACTAGGTAAAAGAATCACAAAGAGCAAGATGGACAACGCGTTTGTTCCTGGTCATGATATATAGGTTTATAGCGAAATGAACGGGACCATATCCTTTTCCTCCACTTTCACACCGACGGAAGGTGCCACTTTTTCTGAGCAAGTGCCCTTTTTTGTGTCGCCCCCCCCGTTTCGCCGTCCCTGAATAGAAAGAAAAGGCTGAGCTTGTTCAATAGTGATAGGCTCCCTATGGACAGAAATTGATTGAAGAAAAGTGCATTGCTTATGGACAAAGGTATCGTGATCTTAAGATTTTGTACCAATATTTTGGGAGACTGTGCCGTGACGTCGACATGGAAAGCGCGCAAGTTGATCTAAAACCAGTCAGAATTTCCAAAAATACGAAACTTCCAAGCACCTTAGGAACTTTAACTTGTACCATAGAGCTAGGACCCATGCTTGTACCGTGTCCAGTTGTTAAACTTTAACTGAGCTTTACTGGTGGTTACCTCCAATGCACTGTTAAAAAAATGGTGTAATCTACATAATCAAAGCATCTGACTGAAATTGTCAGATAAAACACATGTCAAAATACACCAGATTTACTTCTCGAATCAACACCGACATTGAGAAGAAATAAAAAAACAAATGTATTACACTCAAGATCTTTGCTGTTTACTTTTCCCAGGTCCAGAAAAATAATAGTGGACAAAAATTCCCCCGCAAAGCGCAAAAATCTGCTGCCATCTTTTGTGGGCTGAGTCTCCAGGCACCGTGTATAAGACCGATCGGGGTTATACGTACGTGCGCGCAGGGCCAAGCGGCCCAGCTGCGTAAACAGCCCGGGTGTAGCACCCGGGACAATACCTTCACCCGTCCCGCCAAAGGCGACCAGCGGCTCGCACTAGCCTCACAGACCGGGGCCGGAGGAGCTTCGGATCGGCATACCTTAACAACTGACTTCTGCTGGTTTCCCATAAGAAATTAAGGTGTTTTTTTTTATTCAGGCAGGACCAGTAATTGTTATTTTCAAAATCAGAAATACATTTTTTTCAAGACATACTGCACAATTATAGGTTGTGCAGTTTTTGTCTTTGAAATAATAATGATCGAACAACAATAGTGTGCATAATTGGTCACCGAAACAGGCATCACAAAGTGGCCGTAACAGGTTCATAACCAACAATGCATAGGAACATGTAAACATTCGTTGCGTTAGTTAATATTAAGTACAGGGTGAGTAGGACAAAAAGAAAACCCAAATGGTTCCCCCTTATTTTTTATTTTTTTAAAGAAGTTCTAAATGTAGCGCTTTCCAGATCTAGGATGTGAAAGCCCAATTAATAAGCTTTCTTTTAGTGAAAAAAATCATTCAAATCGTTTATGTACTTTCCCAGTCATGACATTTTGAACACAAACGCCGTTTTAAAGCTTGTACACGGATCACAATAAAGGTTATTGATATTTCAGCAAAACGAAAATTATTCTCTTATCAAAAACACATCAGAACGCTCTCATAACCATGATAACTGGCACTTATCATAACATTTAATTCAAAACCTGCTGCTTCCAATGTTAACATAACATGCTTATAATGTCCAAAGTTTAAAGTTTTGCCCTGTCTTCTACTTAGCTACCCCGGGGACTTATGGGATTACTTTGGTATAATTTTCAGGATACGACATGCATGGTTTCATTTTTATACGTACCTTAAATATGATCAGTGGACAAGCTTAAAAAACGATGTTTGTCTTTAAAATTCCATAACCGGAAAAAAACATGAGCGATTTGAATGTTTCCTTCACTAAGGCCAAAAAAAAAATACTCCGGTCTCTGGTCAGCGCGCGCGTCGATTTTAACCATGCGCGTCAACCTTTTTTTTCTTCTTCAAATTAACACGGAAGCTACAACAGCGCTCTCTATTGCCGCACCTCCTCAAATTTTTGTACCAAGGAGCACCAAGGAATGGGGAAATTGCACCAAGGCAAATGATAAAGGGCACCAAGGCAAATTATGGAGAACACCAATGTATAATGAGGGCACAAAAAAGCAAAATAGTACCCACCTTGTCTGTACAATTCAAGCTTGAAAAAAAAAACACCAAAAAAAACCCCCAACGCGTCGCCGCATCAATTCCGGAACTTCGGTCTGACCAGAGACCGATTATTATTTTTTGGCCTAAAAGAAAGCTTATTAATTGGCCTTTCATATCCTAGTTCTGGAAAGCGCTACATGTAGAAATTCTTCACAAAATAGGGGGAACCATTTGGGGTTCCTTTTTTTTTTTACTCTCCCTGTACACTGCATGTCCGGTTTATCCAGTGTCTCAAAATCGCGATTCAGATTGTGGCCCTCGTCAAATAGGCAAAACTTCATCTTTGACATTATACTTCCACTTTTTTCCAGCTGTGCAGCACGAGAGAGGCCCTCGTAACTCCACCATCCGCAAACAAATGGCGCTGTACCTGAAGGAATCAGCAGCGGCCGCCACCGATGTAGCCAGCCCGTTGGTTGCCGCTTATCCTCCCCATGCCACTACCGTGATTAGCCCGCTCGGCGGTACGGAGACCTACGGCCCGCTGATAGTCAGTACGTCGGAGTACGCCCTGTCCGCCGGGCCCTTCCCTTGCTACCCAACACCGAAGGTGAGCAAATGTCTTTAATGAACGAACAAGACAAAATTCCACTTTTCGTAAAATGGAAAAGTTTAAAAATATAAAGATCACCCATGAATTTCACAAAGAGGAGATTAACTGACAATTATTTTTGAGTATTTTTTAAAATATAACTTAAAAAGAAATGAATGAAAACAAATGAAAGTTGTAAATGAAACAAGTTATTATATTTATAATAGTCAAAATCCTACAAATTAAACATACGTGTGTTGAATAAAGCTCACTAATATTGGACCGTATTTTCTTCCGATTTTTTAGCACTACCCGCGAGACTACATTCGCACGATCCACAGTAGTGTGGAAACGGTGTGCGAGACGGCGGCCAGACTGCTCTTTATGAGCGTCAAATGGGCCAAGAACGTACCAGCCTTTGTATCACTGCCACTGCGAGATCAGGTGAGCATGAAAACAAATTATCCCAACACTAATAATCGATAAAATTGATATCGATAAAATTGAAATCGATCGTTTTAATCGATTTAATTAAACCGATAACGGCCGATCATTATTCTTACCCGGGACTACGGGGGACATAAACAATCTCGAAATTTATATTCAGAGTCGGACATTATTTCCATTCTTGAAAAAAAATTCATCAGACTATGAACAACACCAAGCAATTCCAACCAATGAAAAAACCCTAATACTTAACGAAAATAGTCCGTGTCTCATAATTTAAACAAGCCAATCCTACCCAGAACATGCTCGCCATCTTCGATTCACAACCTGCCGAACGAAACATTGTCGTTTGCAGTTGTACATCATGTGGAAATATCAAAAGTTACTGTCCAATTAAGAACAAAATCACTGCGAACGATTCCATGGACCCTCGGGCTACTTTCACAAAAGACTCAATGTCTTCGTTTCTCAAAATCATAATCACTTTCAAGCTTTGTAATAGACCTAATTATACACACGTTGCGCAGACAATACCCACACGTGACGTAGGTGCGGGTTTAATTAACTGTGAGATACAGTTACTGGTGGGAGATCCCATACAAACTAATCCCACGGAAAACATCATGAAGACGATTTCACAGGAGGATTACTGAAGATGTACAGTGTCGTATCCAAGATGACCAACAAGTCCATAATTTGAAACCTAGCAGCATGAACAATGTCTTAAATCTTTTCGAAGTTGAACAAAGAAATTGACTGCAAGCGGGGTTTGAAGCCTGCGACCTCCGGATTGCCGTTCCGTTTTTGAGGAATGTTGACAGAATTTTGAAGCAAAAAATATTGAATTAACAAGTTTTGTTCGTTTTTTTCTTCAGTTGCTTCTTTTAGAGGAAGGCTGGAGGGAATTGTTCATACTGGGTGCGGCTCAGTGGCATATGACATTGGATGCTACAGCTCTCCTAAATGCTACCGGTAAGTACTGACTATCTCTAGATCACCTCAATTCTTTTTTTTTTTAAGAGAAAAGTAGGAAAGACTCAATATCTTGAAATAAAAACTCTCAAGAATCAAAATTGAATGTTTTGCCGTAAATCTAATACTGATGTGTAGGTCCTTGTATCTTTACTTCTGTGCGAAATTTGGAGGCAATTAAAAAAATTGCCAATGCCCCACAATGTTGATACCTAAACTTAATTAATTATGTCAGAACTTCCCCGTTAGATATGTCGTCAAATATTTCAAATAGTTACCGTCCTGAATTGACATTGGTAATTCAACTGTCACGATTTGTTATTGTGTAGGTATGCAACCTGAGAACACGCCAGCAGAGAAATTGGCTGCGATATCCAGCGAGTTGAGAGTACTGGAAGAAATCATTGTCAAGTTGAGACAGCTGGAGGTGGATGCGACCGAGTACGCATGCCTGAAGGGCATCGTCGTCTTCAAGACAGGTGAGTGGTCCACACGCTCATGAATATTCAAAATATTTGCATTAATGTATTTCAATATTTTACTGAATGGTTGGCAGTGGAACTTGTCATCTGCATTTTGCATATCGGGCAACGGGGCAAGCAGTTTCACTGATGTTCCTTAATAATCAGTTTTGTTTTAAAAATGATGACAAACAGGTCACAAATAGCAAATATTTTGATATTTTAGATATTCTTGAAAAGAGCAACAAATTTTGTTTCACGTTTCTCTACTTTCGAAACCTATATGGCTCATTATTGCTTAAAATAAATGGCGCCCTCAACAAGCACACATGGATGAAATATGCGACGCCCCTCTCTGGTTGCAGACCAGTAAATAAATTTCCATAGACCCCAATGATAAATGCCCCCACTTCAGAAATTCAGGAAAATACTCACAACTCACTGAGGTGATCACGACATACATCAAATTAAAGCTTATTTCATCATCTTTCATCTTCTTTTCAATTTTCTGGGGTTAACCAATGACTTTTGGGAGAAAATTCCATCCAAATATGATCACCCCTAAAAGCATTCCTGAAGCCCATCGCCATTTTAGGGCCTAATTTCATCCACATTTTGCAGAAATACGAGCTCGCACTCCTCTGCTCGGCTTCCAACCTTCTTTTTTTTTTTTTTTTTTTTTTTTACAAATCATCAAGTTCACGGCCTTCAAAATGTTCTAATAGTAATACTGAAGAATTCCAGGGCATGCAAATCGTGATTTGGCCGGCGTAGGCAATTTCGGACCGATTTACTGGCCTGCACCCCTCAGCTCAATAGACCGTTTGCACCGCAGCCATCTTTGTAGTGCATTCATTGTTAATAAATTAACACAACAAAACACACCCTCAAACTTAGATGACAGCTAGATGAACGCAGTCGATCTACTCGTATCGCGGCAGAAAATAATCAGGTCGAAAATTGTACTATACAAGAAGTGGGCCCTGAAAAATATAATAACTACATTTAGAATATTAAATTAGAAAGAATACTATTTTTATGATTTTTGTTTTCAGATATTTCTGGTGTAGAGGAGACTGCCTCAGTAGCCAGCCTCCAGGACCAATCACAACTGACGCTCAGCAAGTACATCACGATACGCCACCCGGCCCAACCCTTCCGGTTCGGCAAGCTGCTGCTACTGCTGCCGACCCTACGCGCCGTGCGGCCCAGCACGCTAGAGACACTGTTCTTCCGTCAGACTATCGGTACCATGCCCATGAACAGACTGCTCTGCGATCTCTACAAGGCTCACGAATTCTAGAACCCTAAAATGTTTTCTGAAGCCAAATTTAGTGCCTTGATCTGTTATCATTCCAAAGATTATGTAGATTAAAGTGTTTCTTAAAAGAATTACCAAAAATGATTGGATATCTAATCACAAAAAAACTGTCGTATCATTTTGACCACATTAAAGCCCAATTCTGGGCACAACAATTATTTACCATAAATATTTGTTTCCAGACAAACGTTTGTGTTCAAATTTCACTTTAAAAAGTCTGATTATAATAATGGTAGCATTTCGATACCACAATCCGACTAAAAGGTAATTATACGCGGTATCAAACGCGGAAAGAATGTTGCAACCTGACCTGAAAAAGAAAAGAAAAAAAAAAGAAAAGAAAAAGAGGCGCGAAGACAAAGTGGTGTAAATGTAATGAGTTGGGGGGGGGGGGGCAAAATGTCCCTGCCCCCCTCTAAAACTGATAAATCGAGAATGTGTTGAGAAATACAAGCATTTTTTGGCAAAATTTTTTTTGCCCCCCTCTAGAAAAAATCCTGGCGACGCCCATGAACCTGACGCCGATTTTTTTCTTCATATATCATCTCAGTGAAAGTCAGTCAATGCAAAAATAGTAAGACATGAATTTGGGACTGAGAAACATTTCCAATTCCGTTAGAAAATACTTAGAAAATGTTCTTGACTCTCCACAGACTTTGAACACAACCGCTGAAGTGGCGTCAGGTTACAACATTCTTTCCTCAAACTCACATTAATTGTTCATGTCCCGGGTCCACAAGTTTTGTCTGCCTTTAGTCTGTTACAAGCCAACAGAGGGCGTTCATCCTTATGTCCACCAAAAGTAATGCCTGATAATAATCACTAAAACATCTGACGATCTTATGATCCCAATTTTTTTAATTACGTGGAATAAAAAAGTTCAATATATTTGTTTAGTTGCTTTGCCAGTTTGACTAGAAATTTTACCTTGAAGTTGTGTTTAAGAAAGATGGAAAAATGCAGATGCTAGCCTAAGCAAAAAAATAAAAAATAATCAGAATTTTATTGCACTTGTAGAGACAATCTAACTTGCACAGAATTCAGCGCAGGAGAGGCTTTGTAAAAACGAAAAGTGTACATTTTATAATTGATAGTGTAAATACTGATTTTTGTAACTGATTTTTAGTTTCACTTTTGTAAGACGAAAACCAAAATTCAGGGCACAGATGTTATTAACAAGAGAAAAATGAAATAGAATTTTGACAGTGCCTTAAGTAGGACAAGGAAAGATTTATGAATAAAGATTTTTTTGTGACAATTTGGAAAAAGAAGTTTTGTTCTTGTGGTTTCATGTTTCATTATGTGGTAGACAAGACACTAAAGAAATGGGGATGATAGCAATTTGGTATGGAAACCCCGACAAATTTTACAAGACACAAAACATCCGAAATTTAGAAATGCTCTTTTATTTTATTGCAATAAATAAAAGTGTTATTGTTTAAAATATTTTGCTTGCTCACACAACTTTAAAATTTTATTCATCTTCTGGCTCCCAGGAAAAAAATATATATAAGATTACATTTAAAAGACGGCACAAACACAAATAAGTAAAACACTTTTTTGAAAACTTTAGCTAATAGATTCATTACATGAGGATGAAATTCAAATTGCATATATCGCCATGTTAACTCCTATCCTTAATTGTAGCACTGCAAAAAATATACCAGTTACTGACTCAGGTCGATTGTATAAAGCTAAAAAGCACAAAAATTGGCCTTTTTTTAAGGAAAATACTTGCTCAGCAAAAAACAGATTATTAAGTAAATTTTCAAGCCATGTGTATCAACTTTATTACCAGTACCCCCTGAACGATTACAAGGGAAAGTTTGGGAGACCACTTGGATGGGATGGACGTTCAAAAGCACTGCTTAAGTAATACCCGTTCGAGCACTTTCAGAATAAAATTAGTCCTGCACACTTCGCGCAATAAGAACGCGAGCCTGTACGCGCACACCATGGTGTCCCTAAAGCGCCGCCTATGTTCATGCACGGAGTCCAAGTTGTGACTGGTTTTTAGCTGTTTATACAGAGCACATCTATTTGGGCGATTCACAATACAGTGCACCACCAAAAGTTTGTCACGAGAGTTCAATTTTCCCTGTGCATTGTGGGAGATGGTCGACAAAGTCGCAGCGCGGGACATTTGAAATTGTTAGTTTTTCCGCCCAGTAGTTTTGTAAGCATATGATTCAAGTACATGTTTGCCCTTTTCTTTTCTTTTTATAAATATGCTGGTTTTTTTTGTAAGGCGGCAGAAAGCTCCACCCAATCTATAACAAGTTAACTCAAGTTGTCTACTGACACTCATACAAATGGGCCGCGTTTTGTCCACCGTAAACTTGAAAAATGGACTCTCCCTGGCAAACTCTTGGTGGCGCACTGCATTGTGAATCGCCAGAATTTCTATAGCTCTATTTTCTAGTTCCAATAAAATTGGACCCAGGGTTTAGGATTGGGTGAAAATGAAAACCCATGAAATAATCGGCAGAGGGTTTTAGGGTCACCGAGGGCCACAGAGCAAGAGGGTCTATGCAGTGTTGAATTGCAGTCCCTGCAAGACAATCGCAAATTTGCCTAAGGTACCCCTTAAAATACTCACTTCTTTTGTTTTATAAAAACAGGTACAGAGACCTCAGTATCGAATCTACAATGGGCAGGGGGGATAATATGGGTCTAAAGTTAACCCCTGTTGGGCTGCCAAAAAATAGGAAAATCAAACCTGAATCCGCCCCGAGACCTTTATGATAAAATCTCACTAATTCCAGATTTAAATAGGAAATGTCTTAAAAATCCTGAAATCAAGAAAAAAATCCTGACAAATCTAAACCCGGGTATACCAATATGGCACAATAAAAGCTTCATAAAAAGGAAGGGATTTCTCAATAAATACATGTAATTGGAGCAGTTTTTGGGGTTAAGTTGTCATCATAAGTCTTCTGGTTTCATCTCTGCAGTCTTTCTCGTCTCCCTGGTGCTGGTCCAGTATTCCTCCGTCTGCATCTCCGTCAATCTTGAGACGGTCCTCTCGAAGGCAAACAGCTCCTCCTCGCCGGTGAAGATGCTGGCTGATCCGCTGCTTGCATCCTGTCACATAAATTAATTTGGGTGTGACTGGTCAATATGGAGGGCGCCCTCTTGCAGCCCCAAAAAGCCAGATTTATTTTGGAATGACGGAAATGTGGAAGGCGCCCTCATGTGGTGTAAATTTTTTTTAATCTACAGGGCCCTGCAATGTAATTTTTTAACGCAATCCTTGAAAATACACCTTTGTGTCCCATCTAACCATATTTCTAATTCAGAGATGAAACTGGCATATGGCCAAAAAATCGGAAAATATGCTGAAGAAAATACGTGTCCGAAATCTGGGCCGCGCTGCATTACACACATGTACATGCATGTACAATACACTTCATGCCCAATTTCCGGACACCTACTCCTGCTTTATTTTCGATTCAAACCAAATTTTACGATGAAAAAAAAATGGTCAGTGTTTTCATTGCATAAAATGCCCGAATTACGGTTAGAGTAATGGAGTCATCAATTAAGAAGTTCACTTCTTACTTGAGAAAGTCTAGGGAAAAGTCCGAAAGACAAGGCACCGTTCATGGTGCTTCAATCATGTCCATTCAACCACACAACTCCACTACTCCACTTGCATTCATACGTGGGGAAAAATCAGGTATTATCGTCTTTCTCTTCTAACAAATGCCAGTGAAATGTTTCGCTAATGCTCTCTTCGCTATCCTCGAGATAATCATCACGATTTTTAAAGCATTGTATTTTGTATAACTTAATTTGAAACCTCCGAAAATCGCAAAACATCATGATATTATCCACTGGATTGTTCACAAGGCTACCCGTTCCCGACCGGCCATGTGCTAGCAGACGGTACGGTGCGGTACGTACGCTGGTATCATTGCGTACAGTACATGCACGCATGTGCGACACAGTGATTTTTCCATGTCGCCTGTCACCTTTTGTCCAGCCGGAGAAGGCTCCGATCAGTGTTATGCCCTGTGTTTCTACCGTTGAAACACTCCAATAACGACTGGTGAAAGAGATTAAAACTACGTTCGCGATGATTTTAACGTGCCATTTCCATCGACTTTTCTTCAAAATTATGATTGAAATAAAATGACATTTTGTGAGAAAAATCCTTACAAAATCAAATTTTGTTGGACACTCTGTAAAAAAATCGGAAATTTCGTCGGAAAATTCAAAATGTTGGTTTTCCGATTAAAATCGGAAAAGTTTCATCTCTGCTAATTTTTGTTTTACCATTTTCAAGGGTATTTTGGAGCCTTTTTATTGTCATTTCAGGAAGAAACCTCAATGTTACAGCTATTTCAGCACCAAAAGTTGACCGAATTTTGGATATTTTGCTGTCGTAAATTGTCTTTTCTTTGGTGATTCATTGTTGTGTCAGTGCGTGGCAGTAAGCCAATAAGCAAACCTTTCTCACAAGTTCTCACAAATGAACGCACATGTTTGGGTTCACAATTTGAACAGAATACCCCCTAAACTGAATAGTGTCTTCCTGAAATGAAATAGGTCATTGAGGTCAACTTACACGCTTTATTGTGAAGGAGTTTGGAGAAAATAAAGAGCGCCCTCTTGTAAATGCTTTTAAAAGTTAAATAATCGTAGACATTCTCAAAGGTGTTTGACCACTGCCTGTTTGAATAATGCACTGTGAAAGTACAGTGTACTTAGTGCTCTCCTAGAACTTGTGAAGAAAAACACGCGCCAAGCTTACTCAGGTGGGACTCGAACCCACTACCTGCGTTCTAGTGCAGAGATCTGACCCACTTGACCACCGACTGTAATTGGGTCAGCTGTCTGGTCAATTCGGATATATCAATGTGGATACTTCAATCAGTTTACAGATTGACTTACCAGTTTGATATTGAGGTCATCCATGAGCATCCTGCGGTCATCCAGGTCACGTTGGCTCAGAGCAGTGGTAGCAAACAGGTCCTCTGGCTCCGTCTCTGCAGAACACACTAACCTCACCTTAGAGAAACAAAATGATTGAAGAATACTACTAAATTAGAACAGGCTCGACTCCATGGGTGCGCGCACGTTCCTTGCACTAACCCCTGGCCGTGACGAACATGTAAAAGATGCTGACTGGTTATTCATAGTGTACTGCGCGCATTTCGAAGACTGCACGCCCATAATGTGCTCGTGTGCTTTGCAAGTCACGTAACGTATGAACTTTTGTTTTTCAAAACTGTGCGATGCCTGTACCATGTGGATTATGGCAGCCTCGTTTTTTGCTTTAAAAAACCCTGTATCTTCAGTTGTAAAGGGAAGAAAGAGATACGTACATTTAATACAAACCCTTGCTAAATAACGCGACGTCCAAACCTTATGTTTGAAAGGATTGATTCTTCAAAAACACAACTTTCAACATTTTAAAGATAGTGTCTGCCTTATATACATCGACTGCAGCCCTAATTAAAAAGTGTCACATTTGACACATTTAAATGAGACAAATCCACGGTTAAGATCGCGCAAGGTATGATGGGAAACAAATTGGCGAGCAAGATCGTACCTATGGGAACGAGGTTGAAATTGGAATGAACCCTCCTCATGCCAAGGAAATCTGTATAAAGTGTCATGTTGGTTGAAAGGAACCAATATGGTCAATGAGGAAATCACACTGAGTGGTCTAATGTGGTGTGCTAATTCAAGGAATAATCATCAGATATAATGAGGCTGAAGTTGCATCTTCAATATATTTGAAGAGTTAATACATTGATGAAGATGTTGAACTCACATGCGAAATATAAAAAAAAAATACCTGGAATTTTAGCTAATTTTTACCTAATGTATCAATACACTAGGCCACACTTTAAGCAAAGCAGTCAGTTTTTGACCCATAAGAAACTTAGGCTATCTAAAGATGGTCAGAAATAGACACAATCAAGCACAAAAACCTCAAATAATTACCTTATTGTCGTAGAAGTTATCGATGAGCGTGATGAAGCGACGGGCGGCTGATTTGATCCTGAGTGACATCTGGGGAATATCTCGTATGAAGATGGTGTCAAACTCTCTGCCTAGTGCAAGGTAGTCACCTGCGCCTAATGGCTGCACATGGCAAAGACGAGAGAGACAGAATATAATACAGCTTATGTCAGAGTTTACACAAATCACAAGTTTGTCACAAGTTTAATCATTTGTCAATCACAAGGAAAAAATAATTTGGCAACAACTCAGATCAAGTCAAATCACAAGACAGAACATAAAGGAATTCTCAAGTTAGTCACAAGTCAGATCATATTGCAGAACATAAAGGAAATCACAAGTTAGTCATAAGTCACAAGTCAAATCACAAGTCAAATCACAAGTCAAATCAAAACGCTGAACATAAAGCAAATCACAAGTTAGTCATAGGTCACAAGTCCAATCACAATGCAGGACATAAGGTAATCACAAGTTAGTCATAAGTCATAAGTCACAAGTCCAATCACAACGCAGGACATAAGGTAATCACAAGTTAGTCGTAATTCACAAGTCAAGTCACAAGTCACATCACAATGCAGGACAAACAAGAAATCACAAGTTAGTCATAAGTCACAAGTCAAATCACAACGCAGGACTTAAGGTAATCACAAGTTAGTCGTAATTCACAAGTCAAGTCAAAAGTCAAATCACAATGCAGGACATAAGGTAATCACAAGTTAGTCATAAGTCATAAGTCACAAGTCCAATCACAACGCAGGACATAAGGTAATCACAAGTTAGTCATAAGTCACAAGTCAAGTCACAAGTCAAATCACAAGGCAGGACATACAGGAAATCACAAGTTAGTCACAAGTCACAAGTCAAGTCACAAGTCGACTCACAAGTCAATCATAAGTCACAAGTCACAAGTCACAAGTCATATCACAAGCAGGACACAAGGGAAAGACACAAGGGGAATCAAATTGAATCACAAGTCAAATCACAGATTGGGCCACAAGAAACAAGGGACCACCAATAATAATGGGATGCCTTGTCATTTGAATTTAAACTGGCTTGCAACTTGACTTGTGACTAAATGACTTGTGTTGACAATACGAGTCTGGCTTGTGCATGGACCACTTACATTCAGCGGCCATCTTAGAGGTGTTTTATTGGTCAGTTTAATTCAGTAACAATGGCTGCAAATTCTATTGATACTGTGGATGAGCAAAAGAGGGCGCTATGTAGCCTTACAAGGAGACTTACCCTATCACAGAGATCAGTGAATGTGAAGACTGCAATCCTGCCACAGGCTACTGGTACTTTCAACTCCCGGCCCATCAAGTGAATCGTCCTACTCTGTATCACTAACATCAAAATGAAGAATTGTTAAATATCGACGCGTTAGTGCAACAAGGTCATTTCTCCTAAAATGGCATAAACGCAAAGCGCGAGTTTTAGAATGTCAAAAGGTCGTATCGCGCTTAAAATAACCCGGATGTACCCACAAAGTCATTGGACGACCTTGTTGCACGAAGCGTATTCGTGCGAGATACAACTTTGTTGCAGAATGGAGTTACCACCTTGTTGCAACTGACACGACGACACGTTGAAGGAATTTCTGTCATCGGGTAAGCCCGGTGGCAAAGTGGTTTTCTAGCAGCAACAACAGCAGCAAATGTTACTGTTATTCATGAGTGCGTGAATATTTGAAACACCACAAATGGGTGATTGAGTGGTTAGAGTTCCTGAAATGTGATCAGAGGGTCAGGGGTTCAAATGTAACTGCTAGCCATTTGTTGTGTCCTTGGGCAAGCCTCTTTACCCCAATCTGCCACTCACCAGCCAGAAGTACCCATCGAGGGTAGTGGTGTTAGCTAGGGAGTAACCTGTGATGGACTTGCATCCCATCCAGGTGAAGAGCATGATTATCAGCAAGGGAATCAATGGTTGACCTACCTGCATCTTCTTGCCTGGCCATGCTCTGGAATATTCTGTCCAATTCCGCGTTAGCATTGCACCTGCTGTGTACAAAGAACACCTGCCCCCTCTCAGAGGCATCTGTTTAGATAACAAACAAATAAACCAGGAAAAAATGTTACAAAAGACTAGATTCTGTTCCTGAAACTAAAGATGTATGCTGTATGTATGCAACTAAAATTTTGTACCTTCAAAAATTTATTTCATAATGTGCAAAAAGCAAATTGCCAAAAGCAGAAATATGAAGTTTTAAAAGTGAACATTCTATCAAATCTACTGGGGAGAGTGGATGCTTTCAAACAGTTCAAGAAAACTATGGAGCCATACATCAGCAAAATCCCCAAACAACCAAACAAACAAAAACACTCCAGTAAACTTACCTAATTTTCGATAATCTATCCCTGAGTCTAGTTGCAGCACATTACAGTGAAACTAAAACAGGCCAAAAAAAAATAAAAAAATAGATCATATAATTCAAAAGTACTTCAAATGAATCGGTAGAATTACAAAGCTTGATCAAAAATAACATTCCCACTTGGGAAATGTTACCTTGATAAGGCACCTCTGCGTCCCACTTAATTTGTTAATTTTAATATTCATTTTGCCATTATCAAGGGTATTTTTGTACTTTTTGGTTTTTATACTAATGAAAAATTCCATATTAATGAGCAAAGGTGTTATGTCATTTTAGGCAGAAACCTCACAGTTACAGCTTTTTCAGCACAAAAAGTTGCCAGAAGTTTAATATTTGGCTGTTTTAAATAGTCTATTTGTTTCTTGGTGATTCTTTGATGTTTCAATACAACAGTCAGTTAATGAGCAAACTTTTCTCACAAATGTTTTCAGTGAGCAAGTTTTTGGGTTCACAATTTGAACAGAAAACCCCAAAACTGAAGAGTGTGTTCCTGAAATGATGTCACAGTAACAGCGCCCTCAGTTGTCAGGAAAAGCAAAACAAAAATTAACCAAATAGCATGGTGACCGTTTCAGCAGATTTCCGGCTAACTGTGACAGATTTTTTGTTAAAAAACGAGTGTGACAGAAAATTTGACAGAATGGATTATTTTGGCAGATTTCCAGCAGAATTGTGCAAAAATGCTTACTTGACAGAAAAACATAGCAAATTTGAAAAAAATAGTACACTTGTAATTTTTAAAAAAAAATCTTCAATCTTTTCAAACAAAGCCTTGTATAATGGGACAGGTTGGCTGGTCTAGGTGCCAAGGTTCACTGGGAACCGGACTTCGTCGTGACGCAAACTGCGTTTTGTCTTAAATTTATGCAATTATCTGTATGTGACCATAGATTGTTTATAATGTAATTTGAACCTTAATTTAGGCAATATTTCAACATCTGCATGTGATGTTAAGTGTTTATAGTGTATTTCGAGTAATTCTGGGGAATTTGGCAGATTTTTGATAAATCCGACAGATTTTTGAAGTCCATTTGGCAGAAATTGGCTATGACCTTACGGTCACCCTGCAAAAAAGGGATGTCAGATAGTTTTCATGCATTTAAGAGGAACAAAAAGTTGCACAAAGTAGGTTCCAAGTACAATTTATGTCATGGTCCCTTTAAATAATTTGGTCAAATATCCCATGTCTAAATTCCAACTTGGGTAGGATTACCTTTAATACTTGAATGAATGGCACAAAGTTGCTACGCTGCAGTCCGTTCTTGTACAGGTCATCCGGCCGTCGGTTGGAGGTCGCTACCACTACAACACCATTTTGGAAGAGCTCTGTGAAGAGTCTCTTAACTATCATGGCATCCGCTATATCGGTTACCTGCAGTATGGGAGAGAGGGCAGGATTCTTTAACACACCGTAGGCCTCAAGACAAAAATTCATTGATTACCACTTTTTGCAGCCTCGACTCCATGGTTTTGGAGGATTTTGGAGGATTTTGGAGGATTGAGACTGAATGACAAAAAATTCAGCTGATATTTGAGGATGCATTGCGTCAAGTTGGTAGGCTGTACCCTGCATTGTTTATGGTCAGCCATGCATAAGCACTACGTGAGCCCTACGTTATGCTCGATATCATCCGCACTGCTTCTGAATGTCATCGGCACTGCCTCAACCCATTAAAAGTGATTGTTGGAGGATTTTGAAGGATTGAGGCAATGGTCACCCCTCCACTGAACACATTCAAGAAAAAATTGATGATTTGGGAGGATTGAGGCTGAATCCAATTATTACATGGTAGCAATTTGAGGCTTTTGCATGATTGAGGATGGTGGGTTAAAGCAATTGTTTCTGTCACATCATTCTTACTTCTTGCACTGTGCAAATTTCTCTTTTCAAGAATGCTAGGTTTTAGTAAGAGTTTCAGAAATGTGTGACAAAATTTGTGCAATGATTACCAAAATTGTACCCATCAGTCCTGTACTGCCTGTAACCGCCCTGCCTCTTACTCCCTATAAATGCAAAACACTGCCTGAGCACTCTTATGTTTTTTTTATGGATTCTTCAGGGAATTAATAAGGGAATAAATGTGTGCTCGAGAGGTTTTAATCACTCTGTTTAAGACTGCTTATAATTGGGTGTTGATAATTACCAGAGCCGGAGGCAAGGGTAATTATCAGCACCCAGACTCTAAGCTGTCTTAAACAGAGTGATTAATACCGACAGAGCACACATTTATTCCCATTCATAAATACCTTTTTGGTAAAAAAAATTCAAGTAATTCCTTCAAAAAATCCCGATTTTGTTCAACAAGTTCACTCCAGCTTTTTGAAACATCCCTCTAGCAAAATAATGGAGTGATCAGCTGGACAGTAAGATGTAAACAACCCTTTTATGGAGATTGACGCGCGCGTGGCACGTTCTACGCGATGTCGCGCAGAACGCACCTGGGGCGTTGCGTTTTGAATTTAGAACTATAAAATTCTGGCTCACTGGTAGTGTTGCGCATGCCTACGTGAGGACTGTGATCGTTCAACCAATAAAACGGTAAGAGCTACTGGATTTTTAGGAGTCCACATTTCATTGTGACACTGGAAAAGTGTTTAAGACCAGCTAGCCATGTCTTTATCATCCGTTTAAGACCGGCCACGTGACGGGCTCTCGACCAATAGGAATGGCTAAACTGTCTGAGGTATTTATGAATACAATGTAATACAATGTAGTACAATGTAATACAATGTAGTACAGGTGCTAATGGGTTCTATTACCTGGAACTCATCAAAGCATATCAGCCATGTTTCCCTACTGATGTCCTTAGCGACAGGTGCGATGGGGTCAAAAGGTCGAGGCTTGGTAGTGGTGTGATCCCTAGGGATTTGCTTCTTTACTTCATGAATTCCTGCAGATGACAAAATCACATGGAAATCACCAGAATGCCAATTATCTTGTGCACTACCAAATAGATGTAAATACAGAAAAAGCCTCACAAAGTCACAGTCAAGGTACGACAGCATGTCCCCCGAAAAGTGTCCGTCTAACTATTTTTGAAATAAAGTCAAAACCAAGTTGTGAAAAAAGGCTGATGTGGTTTGGGATTTGACTGATTTGTTCTTGAGCATTAAACTGCAGTCTTGCCAAGATGACTGATAACCAGGCAAATGATTCCAATCTCAACTGCAGCCCTTTTCACAACATGAAGGATTTTACGAACTTGGTCACAGTGTCCAAATTTTTTTTTGCAGTCAATTGACAATTGTGCAGTGATGCGTGACTGAAATTCAATGAAACTCATATATAGGCCAAGGATAAAAACTATCTGCACAATCAACAAATTTCATGTAGTTATTTAATATATAGTCAGATGGACCCTTTTTGGGGACATACTGTAGACCAAATATTTAGGATCACTTTTAGGAGGACAGGGTAGAATATTGGCATTGTAACAAAAAATTTTGGAAAGTTTTTGACATTTCTCAAAACTTTCAAAATTTAAAACCTGTTTTTTGGGGTAATACATTTCTTTATTTCATTCACTTTTGAAAAAGTCGTATTTTAGGTTACAAGTAAACAGGTTGTTTTTCCAGCGGGGAGGGGGTTATTCTCCATCCCTGACAGTGATGTCACACCTTCTACCTTGTAAATTTCTAACCGTTTTGGAATGAGATTCTGTTACTTATAGGCTTAGAAAACTCCAAAGTCTTTGTAAAGAACTTACTGGCGTGGACATCTAGCATGAAAGAGTTGAAGTGCGCCCTCTGCTTGCGATGGACTTTCACATCTTGGTAGAATAAATCCATCAGCATTGTCTTGCCTGATCCTACGCTGCCATACAGGTATAAACCACTGGGTCCTGCGCCTGGGGCTGAGCCGAGCATCTTGGGGTAAAGAATACGTGAATTTAAGGCCTAAATTTATGCACAGCTGAGCATGAACAACACAAAGTCTGGCACAAGACTTTGACACAGTGTATCCTTCAAAATCAGCCACACATTTTTGTCATATAGCCTCAATCCTGCAAAATCATTTTGCAAAGAGCATTTTGGAGGATTTGGGAAGGTTAGGGTTAAACAACCACTGCCAAAAATGAAAGGCAAAAACTGCACACTGTTTCATCAGTATGTCTCTTGTTCTGTGCTTTACTGATGCAAACTTGAGAAGACCAAGTTAGTGCTTCTAAACATAGTAAAGTCGGACACAAGTCAATATGACCCATCAGGCCGGCATTTATCTCTGGTTTAGTAGCATGAAACGTGGTTTAGTAGCATGAAACGACTGAGAATATTTCTATTTCCCCCTGGATGGCATGCAGAGTCCATCGCAGGTTACTCCCCAGCCAGAACACATTTGTACTCCTAGGTGGAAAGAGGCGAGTGAGGGAGAAGTGGCTTGCCCAAGGACACAAAATATGGCCAGTAGCTGTATTTGAACCCAGGACCTACTGCTCTCTAATGATGTACCCTAACCTCTAGGCCACACTCTCTTTCCTAAACTATTCTTTCCTCCCCTTAAAAAAAAAATCCACACCTTCCGAAAGAAGCTCGGTTCTGCAGGCTGATACCCCGCTATCTTGTCAAACAAGCCCTGAAGCTCTTGAACTATAGTTCTCTGATATGCATCTTCAGTCAGTTCTCCTTGTTGAATCAGGCTGTCATACGCAGCTAAGGGTCCCGCGCGTTCATCCTGCTTCACCCTGCTAGTCTTACTGCTCAGGCGTTCCGTGAACGTGATGTTTTCTGACGTTATGGGCTCGGTGAAGTACGCTGTGGCTGCCACAAGAAATTGGAAAAGAAAGAAGTATAGTCACATGCATGTCAGACTTTCGACACATTCCATAAATAAGTCGATGAGGTCAAATAGTTCAGATCAATTGATTTGTCTGAAGGGTCACCCAGTGTTCTCCAACTTTGAAAATTAGAGGTCGGTGCGCTGTCAAAAAGCGGAAAGGGGGGGGGGGCGCTATATGTTAGGGGCGCTGTATGTTAGTGGCGCTATTTGCAGTCAAACATTTCTTTATGATAGGGGGCTACTTGCAGATGAACATGTAATTTATGTATGGGTAACAGCTTTTAGGCCATTTCTAACACAGTAACACAAACAGCTAAGTACAATACTGGCTCAGCATTATCTTTTTCAATTCATCAGTGACCAGGGACTCTGAGGCAGTTTGGCCTTGAGACTTTTGATCTGATGGATCTTGCTTCACTGGGCAGGCTTGTCAGTTGACAAGTGTTGCATGTTACTGCTTTTGGCAGAGTTTCTGGCCAAAATATACCCTGGAGGGTAAGAGTAGTCAAACTTGTTTGTCTTTTTAAATATTTTTTCCTTTTTTTTTTAAAGCATGGTGCCAACTTTTTAAGCATGGCGGCAACTTTTGAAGCTTGGTGGGTGCCTCAGAAAGCATGGCGGGGCAGCAGGTTATTTTTACAGGTTGGAGAACACTGGTCACCTGTGTCCTTGAGCAATCCAGTTTACCACAATCACTTTGTTTCAGTCTCATCAATCCTGGCTCAAGGCCCAATTAAAACAAACTGCTAATGTCTCACAAGAGTTTTAAAGACTCGATACTTTTACTGGTCACAGTGGTAGTGGTAGGTTCTTCCAATCATAACAAATCCACAAAGCCAGTCATCTCGCAGAGAATTTACTTTTTACTTTGCGGCACAGTCCGCATTTTGTTTGTAGATGGCTTAACTCAACCAGTTGGAGCCGGGATTATTTTGACATTTTTCAGACCTAGGCGCGGGATTGTTTTTCACGAACTTCGATGCCAGTCGGGTTTAGGCCGTCATCTGTGGGTAGCACATCCTGATATTTCCAGCCTCGCTCGCTGAGATCGGGCCAATAACAGATATTTCCGGCCACGCTCGTTGCGTGTTTATCCGTCATCGGTTCAAAACGTTTGTAAAACCATTGCATCTGGCAAAACTTTTGCATGTATACACGTCATCCGACGTGAACTGGTTTATAAAAATCCCTTATTACTCACCAGATGTTCTTGTGGAACTTGAAGATTTCCGTCGGCTGCAGCACGTCACACAGGCAGTTCCATTCTGTTTCGCTGGCTGCACTCTGTGCAGTAACCGTCTACACAGCACTATGCTGGCAGTCTGCCAAGATGCCGTTCTTGCAACTTTCAGCATGGCCAGATATCTTGAAGAAGTCTTCTTGAATTATCTTGAAAAAAGTTTCAAAGAATTGGTTTGATAACAAAGTTCAATGAATCATATTCATAAATTTGTTTTTTTCACCATATTTGTAAAAGGCCGAGTAAAAAAGAACAGTTTCTCGTCCAGGCTTTTAAAAAAAATGAAGGAGGCGCCCCTCTTTTTTTTTGTACCAAGAAGGTGGATGGCTTCTTTGATTTTCTTGACTTGCTTTGATGATAAAAAATTGTGTCCAAAAGACCAAAGGGACTGTCACCCTTTTCACATAGCTACAATTTCCTAGGAAACAAATAAACAGACGATATATTGACATTTTCAAAATATATTGCAAATGTATAAATTTAAAAACGATAAACACAAAGTAAAAGCACAAATAGGACTCAGGATTTATTTTGATGAAAATCTAACACATTTTCGATATTTTCGAAGATTCCTCACTAGGCCTTAAAAAAATTGATATGATAAAAAATTGCTATCGTAACGGCGATATCGATATCAAAATTTAATATCGAATAATCAACATAATCAAGTAACAGCAATCAATATATCAACGGTGCTCCGAGACTTTGATTTGGCTAAGATAGCCTAGGCCTATTATTAAACCGGTAATCCTTACTTTTAGGACACCTCTATTTTGTACGAGTTCTGTTCAAATTGCAGATGAGACTTTTGCAGGCTAAAGAAGTCTTTTTTCTTCAGACAAACTCATGTTAGTTATAATTTTGAAAGCACTTTCAAAGAAAATGCGACTTTCCTACCTTTTTTTGCAGTTCGCCATCTTGCTTTTTAAATTTATTTTCTGTTTGTCATCGTCGTCTTTAACCCCTCATAAATCAAAACCCTGCCCTCTTTCTACAAAATCAAACCTGCTGATATTCAAGAGGTTACTCCTAGAACTATGAGGCTCCGCGTGAGCGGAGCACGCGGAGCCTCATAGTTCTAGGAGTATCAAGAGGTGTCATTGCCAAATGTTCAAATGTGTCAATAAATATCAGAATGTCACTTTTGAGTGTCATTTAGTCAGCTGTTTCGGTGAGTCTTATAACCTTATATAGGAAAGGGGTCCTTAAAGTAAGGATTACCATTAAACCAAACGTTACAGTACATTGATTTCAGGATCCCGGCCCGGCTACATTGCATGTTTGGTAATCCTTACTTTTAGGACCCCGTTCCTATATAGGAAGGGAAAGACTCACCAAAACAGTTGACTATGACACTCAAAGTGACATTCTGATATTTCTTGACACATCAACAATTGGCAGTGACACCTTCTTGAATATCAGCAGGTTAAATTTTGTGGAAAGAGGGCAGGGCTTTGATTATGAGGGAAATTAAGGGGTAAAAGACGACGGTGACAACCAGAAAACACACTCAAAAACCAAGTAGGCAAACGTGAAAGCTCGATGCAATGAAAGCTTGATGCTGATTGGCTGATAAAAAATAAACATCTTATTTTTTTTGTTAATAGCAGCCAATCAGCATCGGGCTTTCATTATGTAGGGCTTTCACTGGGGTTGTGAGAACTACAACATACACGTCTGACTGCACAAAAAGGTAGGACTAGGAAAGTCACATTTTCTTTGAAAGTGCTTTCAAAGTTACAACTAACATGAGTTTATATGAAGAAAAAAGACTGCAATAGCCTGCAAAAGTCACTTTGGTACTGGACAGTCATCTGCAAAACTTGTAAAAAATAGAGGTGTCCTAAAGATAAGGATTACCGCATGTTTTACCATAGTTAACAATCACGAAAATTACCCCTAGAAGTACATGTACTATGGGTCATGTGTTACACAATACCCATAGTTCTAGGGTGTAAATCAACAATATGTCAATGATCAACAACAAAATTTTGACAAGCAATAACCCCTCTCTAGTATCTTTGATATGATGGACAAGTGATGAACATGCACGATTTCCGATTTTCCAATGACTTGGCGGACTTACTTAATACGTCAGAGATTGAGAATATCAAAACACCAGCACCAGCATTGAGATAGTTTAATACAAGTATCGTTTTGTCATCTTGTTCTATCGAGTTGTTCATGAGTCATATCGTGTACAAAAGGGCACAAAAAACGAAAGAAACTCGGCACAATCAAGTCCAACCCGGCGTATGCATGATGACCGGTATCAACAAAAGGTCATCACGAACACCTTGACCTTTAACGTTATCTTTTTTTTTTTTATTAAAATGTTCGACATATCACTATTAAAAGCTAAACCCCTAAAAAAAGGTCTTAAAAATTACCAACTCTCACAAATTTAAGATGTAAATTTTGTGTGAAAATTGTTGAATGATTGATATTTAGTTTTAAGTGATAAAAAAAATTAGTATTTTGAGATTGGGCGATGAGCGATAAGGTCAACGCACTTTTTACACTCCAGCATGGCGGACGAAGCTGAACGAGCGGCGGCGGCTGCAGCGGCAAATGCTGACACTAGGCGGCTTGGTGCCAAGAAACAAACCCTAGACGATGCTTACGCCGCCCCAGCAAACTTCCTAGAGATCGATGTGCTCAACCCGGAGACACACGGCATCGCTAAGAAGAGATACACCGATTATGAAGTGCGGATGAAGGTGGGAGGTGTTTTTATTTGCCGTGTGCAGTAATGGATGGGAGTTGCCCACTTTCCGGACACTTCCCTTGAAAATGCATTGCAATGCATTGGGAGGTCAGGCATGTCGGTGTCAGTGTGGGTGTCGGTCAACTCGGTCCGTAACCAACTCGGTCCGAGCCAACTTGGTCTTAGCCCCACTAGTGTGGCCGTCGGTATGCTGCGCTGAACCTCTGGCCACACACCGTGGTACCGCGGGCTACTGAGGACGAAGTTTTCATAAAATCTGCGGTCCGTTTCTTACATTCTCAGTTTCTTCCTTTCTTATGGTTGTATTCTATGATGTCTCACCTATCACTTCTGGGATGCTTAGGTCTAATGATGTTCCATTTTCCGAGATATTCTTCAATCTTTCTGGAGCCCATATCAATACGCACTCGTGAAACGTCTGGTGGTGATGGCAGCCATTTTGAATGGGACAAGAGATGACCTCAAGCTGTGACGTCGCGTTTATGCAAATTGCTTGTCGAGCGCGCGGCGCGAGGGCGCGAGTTGCAAATGCGACGGCTGTTTCCTGTGCCGTAGATCCTGAGGTGAGATCAGTGCACGTGCCCCCCTGACGATAAATGCATGGTACAGGAAACAGCCGTCGCATTTGCGACTCGCGCCCTCGCGCCGCGCGCTCGACAAGCAATTTGCATAAACGCGACGTCACAGCTTGAGGTCATCTCTTGTCCCATTCAAAATGGCTGCCATCACCACCAGACGTTTCACGAGTGCGTATTGATATGGGCTCCAGAAAGATTGAAGAATATCTCGGAAAATGGAACATCATTAGACCTAAGCATCCCAGAAGTGATAGGTGAGACATCATAGAATACAACCATAAGAAAGGAAGAAACTGAGAATGTAAGAAACGGACCGCAGATTTTATGAAAACTTCGTCCTCAGTAGCCCGCGGTACCACGGTGTGTGGCCAGAGGTTCAGCGCAGCATGCCGACGGCCACACTAGTGGGGCTAACTTGGTCTGTGACCGACTCGGTCTGTGACCGACTCGGTCTGTGACCAACATGACCAACTCAGTCTGTGACCATCTCGGTCCGTAACCAACTCGGTCCGTAACCAACTCGGTCCATAACCAACTCGGTCCGTAACCAGCTCAGTCCCTATGGGAAAAAGTACGCAAAACGACTGCATTTTCTTGTAACAAGGCAAGGCGGTCTCGAGCGCGTGTTTTTTTCCCCCAGATCTCCGAACTATTTATTTACCTTTCTTTAATAATTGACATAATTTCCAGCGCCTTGAGTACCTAATTGTTGGTAGATACGTGCGCTATATAAGACTCCGTTATTATTATTGTTATTATTATAGGAGTAGGACGCACTTTATAGTTTCTGTTGCCTCAATTTCTAGGTAGCATGTGGACGGCTTGGGCCTGGGATAGCTTGTGGAGCTTAAATAAAAATAAGAGCCTTTGAAATAAGTTTCACACACGACCCACGTGTACGTGCATGTGCCGAGGCTACGCTGCGCTGCCGGGTTGCTAGCCCCATAAATGTGGCCTATTTACTGGACTGCCTCCGTAAACATAGGCCACACATCCACATGTACAAAAACGTGTCGCACTTTGCCAAATTTTGATTTTCGCATTTAGGCTTAGTACGTTTGTAGGTTTTTTTTGCTTTAGAAGCATACTCACCCTCTTTATACTTTATAGGCTAATCAGAAAGTGCTGCCTTTTTCAGATGTATATTTTTCGTGAAATTGCCAGATTCATTTTTACACGTTTGTGTATCAAAATTTCAACATGAAATTTCACAAAAAATATACATCTGAAAAAGGCAGCACTTTCTGATTAGCCTATAAAGAGGGTGAGTATGCTTCTAAAGCAAAAAACCCTTCAAACTAACCATAAATGTGAAAATCAAAATTTGGCAAAGTGCGACACGTTTTTGTACATGTGGATGTGTGGCCTATGTTTACGGAGGCAGTCCAGTAAATAGGCCACATTTATGGGGCTACCGGGTTGCTGGCCCTTCGGTCACCCTTACGGCAGACTGGGTGCGTTTGGACTTTGTGAAGAAAATGGTGCATGGCCGGTGACAGTGCCGCACCTGGCCGCACATCCCCACCGGCCATTCGCCACGGTGCACGGCCGGTGGCAGTGCCGTGCCTGACTGCACAGCCCCACCGGCCATCGGCACGGTGCACGGCCGGTGGCAGTGCCGTGCCTGACTGCACAGCCCCACCGGCCATCGGCACGGTGCACGGCCGGAGCGCCACCGGCAAAGCAAATAACGGCAAAGCAGCATTTGAATATTTTACATGTAGGCCCTATGTGGATTTTTGATTGTCCACGCAACCTCAGCTCAGCGAAGGGGTGGGCCGCCTAAAATACTATTGGGATGGGATCGCCTTGTTGCAAAAAATGCAATCTTTTTGCGTACATTTTCCCATAGGGACCAAGCTGGTTACGGACCGAGTTGGTTACGGACCGAGTTGACTCGGACCGAGTTGGTCACGGACAGAGTTGACCTGAAAGCGTCAGTGTAAAGTGTGGCGATCGTATAGTGTAGGGCCCTTGTCGATCAAATTAAAATCAAGGGTGTTTTATATAATTACTCAAAAATTACCTTTTCAACGTAAATCAAACGTCTCTCAATCATGTCAATAATTAGCTCTACTGAGTGGAGCGTTGAACTACGGTACCCTCCACCGATTTGGCATACTTTGGTGACAGGTACACGGTCGTCATGACAGTATGCATTTTGTGCATGCCCTCGCGAGGACAAAAGGCCCCAAAAAACTCATAAAGAGAATACAAATGAGAAAGACAGTAACCCTGGATAGATCCACACATTCATCATGTTCATGACATTCCATAAGACCCCTTAAATTGTTCCAAACAACCGGTAATTTTGAAAAAAGAACAAAATAGTTTGAACTTACCGCTCACAATTAAATGTGTCTGCCGAGTTGCACAGTCCATTTCACTGACATTGCTGATGCATAATTCAGCGCGCGTGTGTGTGACGTCACTATTGAAGAAAAACAAGTTGCGCTTACTCAACGACTGTTTCATGTAGTCATATGTGCCCCCGTGCAGTCTGACAGTGTGGGTTTTTGGCGCGGGACACATATCAGTGAGCGGAGCCTCATAGACACAGAACCCCACAAAATTGTTTGCAGCATGAAACACCAATTAAGTACAAAAACGTCCATCAAAACGGAGACATTTCCCACAGAACTGCTGCACAGTTTGCCCCTAAACTTCATACAATACTTCATGACAAACTCACGTTATGTGCGCCTAACAAACATCGCTGGATTCTGTCAATTTTTAGGCCAAAATGATGAAAAATATGCCCTTTCCGCACCGAGCCAACCTGACACTTGAAACGTGCACGCAGAGATTACGATCGATCAGTGATTTTCAGTTTGCGCTGCAGGGGGTACGGTACTTGCACTTGTACGCATGCGCATACTATCATTTCGCTTGTACCGTTCCCCCCCGCGGCGCGCTCCAAGCAAACCGAAAATCATCGATCGATCGTTATCTCTGCGTGCACGTTTCAAGTGTCAGGTTGGCTCAGTGCGGAAAGGGCATATTTTTCATCATTTTGGCCTAAAAACCAACAGAATCCAGCGATGTTTGTTAGGCGCACATAAGGTGAGTTTATCATGAAGTATTGTACAAAGTTTAGGGGCAAATTGTGCAGCGGTTCTGTGGGAAATGTCTCCGTTGTGATGGACGTTATTATACTTAATTGGTGTTTGGTGCTGCTAAACAATTTTGCGGGGTTCTATGTCTATGAGGCTCCGCTCACGCGGCGCATCATAGTTCTAGGAGTACTTTTTTGTAATTTTTGAACAGTTTCTTGGGGTAGAAATTACGATTTTCCTACGCGGTTCACGGTTGGTGTCGTGTGATGCAGCACGCCTTGTGAGTTCACGGTACGTCGTGCGGTGATTTTCGTGTTGCGTTTTGTCGTCGTCATCGTCAGTTACCTCCAAATTTCCCTCAAAAATTCAAAACCCTGCCCTTTAGCTAGTATGAATATGACACAGGGACTACCTGCATGTTCGTACTAGGTCAAATAATTTAAAAGTTGATTTTGTTCCCTGATATAGGAACTGGGCCCGTAGATACACGATCGCCAAAAGTGTTGCAAAAGTGAGCTCTTTTCCCTTTACTCGAAAGTGGAGTGAATTTTCTGATAAGGGAATTTTTTTTAGAGAGGAAAGAATTGTCTTTCTTTCTAATCAGCGTGATCACGCTGTGCAATTGTATTGGAAAAATGTTGGGGACTGTATGCGAACCGACACGATCTGCGCATTTGTCATCCAACAGTGAACAACGTTTTTTCTTAGTTGCCGCACGATCGCTCTTTGGGTTGATGCTGATCGGAAGGTATTACAGGGCATTTTCACATGTCCCATCATAATTTCATATGTCTCTCAAACACGTCCAAAAACTGGATGAAAAAATGGAACATTTTAAGCCGAAAAACCTCCATCTCAAAATGGGACTCAACTTCAGAATGATTTTTCACATAGGCTTATAAGGGGGTTTATTGTTTCGGGTCTTTTCTCAAAAATGGAAAGAACGATGTATAGATTAGTAAGTATAGTCAAAATTTGATTGAAAAATGGCACCTTAACCCTAACTCCCCAGCCTAATTTACTAGGAACTAAACCCATTCAGGCAAATTCCAACACCCACATGGGAAATTGTACACACACACTTTTGGACTTAGTTTCTGGAGGTATGCCAAACCCAATGTAAAAGACCATCTGTTTAGGGGTACTGTACCTATCCCAACAAATGTAAACAAAACGTGCTGTTGAACTTTGATGGGTTGAGTTCGGTTAAGGTTAATGGAACTGAAAGCAATTGTATAGCATGATGGTAGACGTTCGTTGTGCTGAACAAGGCATGGGTCAAATCGGTCCTGATTTTGTAAAGAAAATGATTAAAAAATATCCCCTTTCGGTACTAAAGCTACATGGAGACACTTACATGTACATGGGAAGAGTGGGTGCAATAGACTTGCACGGCTGCGGTTTGCAATGACGCACACGTCTGTGAGATGCGGCTGGCGTAAGCGCCTGCGTGATTCGTAGCCATATATCCCATCATGCCTGGGTTTACTGGTTATGGTCGTCGCATCAGACGGGCCAATCACAGGGCACCTCGATAGGGCGCCGTCAAGGCCATAACCGGTAGGTGAGTCTAATAAAAATTCCGTTTCGTTCTTTCATAGGAACTGGGTCCCTAACTAGTACACAATTGCCTTTATCTGTCTGTAGACTAACCTGCCTGTTTTCAAGCTGAAGGAATCCTCCACCAGGCGTAGATACAGTGACTTTGAGTGGCTCAGGACTGAACTGGAAAGAGACAGCAAGGTGTGTGTTATATTTATACCGTTGACCGTTCAGGACTCCATGTACGAACAGTAGAGGGCGCTCTTTGACCAATTTCAAGACACCAGTGGAAGGGACACACCGCACGGCGGTAGTGGTTCACGTTTGTAAGGCACTAAGTATGCACAACTAGTTTATTTCTAGACGTTCACAAACCATAGCGTCATCGCCTGAACATCTGGCCTTGTCAGTACCGCTGGGCGAATAACTTGAGTTTATGCTACTCTTTGTTTTACTGGTGGTTTTTCATCTACTCGAGCACTCGTCCTGGCACGAGTAGAAGCAGGTACTAGCAAGTAGCAATTTAGGGTTGAGGGTTCACGGCTTAATACGTCCCCTGCAAACAGGGAATCACTCCCTCCACCTCAGTCTCTCTCCCTAGGATTCCATTCGTCCACAAAATAAAATTCAAGTAAATGACCCAAAACTTCACACAGCAGGGATATCTCAGTGCTGAAGAATGTGGTGTGACTTGCACGCTATTTGCTTAAAGTGACTTCCTATCATACTAACATGTATGTCATTTTTTTTTGCTTTTATGGGAATTTGGTTATCTACTCGCGAGTACTCGACTGATTTCTTTGTGAGTACTCGAGTAGAAAAATCCACTACTCGCCCAGGCCTAGTTGTCAGCAATGTAATGGAATATCCCTCCCAATGGTCTCCCCCAACTCTCCCTTTGTAACCGTTGAGGGGGTACTTGCGCATGATGTCTGTGCCACTTTATCAAATGTGTGTTCATGTCATTCAGACTAAGGTTTCTGGTATGGAGCTTGCCCAAAAAGTGGTGCGGCGACGCGGCTTTTTTTTTTTTTTTACCTGATTTTTTTGCTTCAAATGTCAGCTGATGACTGCAAATGGTGCCCGACTAAACTAAGTGCAAATAAATGGGAGTCCAGAGAGGCCACATAAAGCTTGTTCTCAACCATAACCCAATCTAAAAAACACGTTAAAATTGTGCAGCAGCAGGATTCCAGACAAACCAGTGAGTTTGGCGGTTTTGAGACATCATCTTTCATTGAAAAAAAAGCCTTTTTCATTTTGCCGACGCGCATGGCTACGGCGACACGCGCGCATACCAGAAACCGGAGACTTTTTTTTTGGCCTAAAGTATGTCTGTGCAGACAGCACGCATTTAGATATAATCTAAAGTATACATTTTCAACTACTCAAGCGGCAGCTCTGTTATGATTACGAGGGCACAATTGCAGAATACCCCGCCGCTCGATCTATCCACCCGGCAGCTGGCTACCTTCTCGGTACTTACGTGCTACCTGTATGTACACGCGTCACGCTCCACTGCACTTGCACTCCGCATCCGCGTAGCCGGCAAAAGGGTTGTTAGTATACAAATATTGAGTGGCTCAGCGTGGAATGGGAGGAATATTATCGCAAGGTAAAATCTGGACTCTTCCATTTCATGAGGCGAAGCCGAGTGAAATGGAAAAGTCCAAATTTTACCGAGCAATAATATTCCTCCCATTTCACAATTTAAAGCCACTCAATATTTGTTTTATATAACTGACGTATAGATCCTTGTCATTTGATATATTTGAACTTTTATTTCAATACAAACCTGGAGGAAAATGTATTTCTCTCTTCCAAACCACCCCTTCACGAAGATGTTTGAACCCAACGCTGTAGCGCTGGCTCTTTGGAACAAAACGCGCTACGCGCAACGCTGAACGCGCACACCAGCATGCATTTGCACACAAATACCGCGTCATGATCCTAACTGTTGAATAGTATTTCCCATTCCCCATGGGCGGATAGTACTTTTTGAGCTGTGGCATGAATGGGAGCAATAACAAATGCCACGTGATGTGAGTTCCACCAATCAAATGACTAGGATCTGTATGTCAGTTATATAATTTGGAATATGACTTTTTTTTATCGATCCCCATTTATTTTGCATGGCGAGGGACTTCAAATTGTTCAGCAATTCCAATTGAGTAGCCAGTGATTTTAAGGGTGTATTTCCAAGAGGCAGGGTATTCTGTAATAACTCCATTACAAGACCCTTTTCCGTCAATTGAATTTCATCCTTTTTCCCCTATCATAGATCGTGGTCCCTCCCTTACCTGGTAAAGCGCTGAAGAGGCAGCTGCCGTTCAGAGGTGACGACGGCATCTTTGACGATGAGTTCATTGAGGAACGACGCCAGGGCCTTGAATCATTTGTCAACAAGTAAGTGTGATCACAATCTATGCTGTCTGCTCTTACTGGAGCAGGGCCGTTCATTCCATACATCCATTTTCGTAGTTTGTGTTCAATTTCAGTTAACCTTTATCTCCGGGGTACTTTTGATAGAAACCCTGCCAAATGTAACACCATGAGAAGCCTGGACAGTTTAACAATATCCATCAGGTCGCAAATCTCAAGTCCAAACTGCCTGAGAGTCTGTGGTCGCCAACTGCAGGCGGATACAACCGTGGCATTGTTCAATGGGACTAGCTGTCACAAGGGCGTCAGTCGCTTCTCAAAAGTGGGGGGAAGGGGTGGACATACCATGATCAGAACTGATGCGAGGGCGAAGCCCTAACGGCATGGGGTTCGGGGTTCGGGGCCCGCTTTAGGGTGCTGGCAATTTTTGGATCCAAGGCACTCTGTGATCTGAGGCAGTTTCTAACCAATTTAACCAATTATTTTTTGAGCAAAAGATTATCATTTAAACATCATTTTCCAGTTTGGGGTCATTGAATCGGCTATTCTGAGCTGTAGAATCAAATATAGGCTACAGTTGTGGGGTTTTTTTTTGGGGGGGGGGGGACGAAAAAAGTGGGCTCTCATTGATTCAGACTTGGCCATTTAGGCACTGGTGTTGATAGCTCAATGTAGCAAGGTCCCACTGACTTTTACACCTGATGCACTGTGTTTCGTCTGGCAGGGTTACGATTAACAAAACTCAAATCTAACACAGAAAGAAAAACAACTGACGTTTACACAGTTCAGCTCAGTGCTCTCTAGTTCAAGATAAAACAAATAACATGGCATCATAAGGGGAAAAAGTATAATAGCAGGCAATTTAAAACCATTTGAAAGACAACCTAGCCCGGTATTCCGCACTTGATTCTGTCTGAAGTCAGGATTACTGAAAATATTGAACTTGGATCTGTCCCTGCGTTTGCAAACTGTTCCAAGTGCTTTTGGGAATCCAGCTGAGTTTCCCTCTGTGGAAAACATGTAACAGGCTGATTGACAAACGGTCATGGTATATAATAGTAATAATTTGGGAGGCTAATCATCCTTACTGGCAGCTGAGAAGCTGCATTGCGAAGGACGCAGCTACAACATGGTCGAGCAGCAGGCATATAAAGGAGCCTCCGGCAGCCAGCCACATCGACCAATATATGACCACGGAGCACAGCCGGAGATCGAAAGTGTTTGATTTTTCCGGAGGAAAACCATAGAAACTAGAGAAAAACCCTCGTGGCACAGGAAAGACACAATGCACAACTCTACTCACATATGGTTCACAGCCAGGAATTGAACCAGGCCAGGAATTGAACCAGCACCTAATGCACTAGCCACCCATGCCAAGTTAAAAACATCAATTCATTTTTGTTTTGCTTTGTTCATCAGAATCTCTGGCCACCCACTCGCCCAGAACGAGCGCTGCCTACACATGTTCCTGCAAGACCCGGTCATAGACAAAAACTACGTGCCGGGCAAAATTCGCAACACATAAGCACACGGAAGACCGTTCCCCTCTCAAAAGCACCCTGAGGTGACAACTCCGCTCCCTGCTTCTTGAGTCTTGTGGATGTGTTACCCGCAGGTTGTATCTAAAAAAAAAGTTTTTCTTTTATACCACGTATACATATATACCCATAGATAAACTTGTTTACATGGGGTGTTTTCTGTTGAACACCCTGACACTTTGATTGTTGAATACTGTGAATTAGAGAAAAAAAATTAGATTTGGAAAAGAAAGTACATTAGACTTTGGGTTGCGACATGCAACACTTTGTGTTTTAACAGAAAGAGTAGAGTACTTGTTTTAAAATGCTGCGAGCAGTGTCTGGTTTTCCTGATATATTAATTTGTTTGACCCTAACCTTCCCCATTCCTCCCAAATCCTCTTTGCGTAATTGGAGGATTTTAAAGGATTGAGGCTGTACGGCAATAATGAGCCAGTTGAGTTTGCAGGATGCATTGTGTCAAGGTCTTAAGCTCGGTTCATTCTTCATGCGAATGCAAATGCCAAGCAGATTTGACGTCATGAAACATTCGCTGCGGAATGTGCGCGAGTTGGAATATGTTTAACTTTTATGAATTCGCATCGTGAATACTTGCCATGACATCACAAATTTGCGTTCACTTTCGCTTTCGCGACGAGTGTGAACCCGGCTTTAGGCTGTACCTTGTGTTGTGTATATGCTTTGACATGCATAAATTTAGGCCTAGATGATACTTGAAATCATCCACACTGCTTCTGGATATCCTCTGCGCTGCCTCAACCCATTAACAGTGAATGGTGGAGGATTGTGCAGCATTGAGGCGGTGGCCTCCCCTCCAATGAAAAAAATCAAGAAGTAACAGTTGCTTTTGAAGGAATGAGGCTGTATTCCTTTTTTACCATTGAGGCAGTGGATGATTTTGAAGGATTGAGGCATCCTAGCAAAGAGGCCTATCTATAAGACCTGACCCAGATCCATCAAAATCCACTTGGACATTTTTGAGGACTTTGCAGGATTGTCAGGAAGTTGGATCCAGTCTGTCATTGGTATTTGAGGCCCCTTAACCAGTTCACTTCGGATGACGGATAAACACGCAATGAGCGAGGCCGGAAATCTCTGTCCGCGACCCGCTCGCAGCGAGCGAGGCCGGAAATATCAGGGTGTGCTACCTGCAGATGACGGTCTGTACTCATCTTGCATCGAGGTTCATGAAAAACAATCCCGCGCCTGGGTCAGGTCGATGTCAAAATAATCCCGGCGTGAACGGGTTAAGCGTGTTGAAGTACAGAAAAGTGCAATTAGATTACTGCACAGTGAGGGATTTGGGGATTCTAAAGTCCACCCCCTCCCCCCCGAAGTTTTGGTTGTATGGTTCGTAAGAGTAACATATTGTACGATCCTACACACTACACGGCAACCAAGGTTTTGTTCTTGGAAGTATTTGAGATTGCAAGGATAACTGTGTTTAGTAAACCCATTCGTCACTGTACCGCCCAAAACCACCCTGCCTATTACTCACTGTAGCGCCCCAAAATTGCCCAAGCACTCGATGGTTTGATTGATTCTTCAGTGGATAAACACAATGTACATGTTGTACAGTAGCTAACGGGTTAACCCTAACCACCGCAACTCCATCAAAATCCATCCCCCATTTTGGCTGGATTTTGGGGGACTTGGTCCAGAAGGCCTGGCGTGACTAAATATTGATGGAGTATGATGGACTTGGGCCTAATGGCCTGAAGCAGTGCCAGGGGTATCCGATTGATTTTGCCTAGCTTCCTGTACTGCTATTGTGATAAAAGCCACGTGTAGCAAGTCCATGAATGTCAACCAGTGTGTCAGTGGTGGATTCCATTATGTCATGTACAGTTTTGTATTGGACGCACAGTGATTGATGGATTTTGATGGACTTGGTCCAGTTCCTAGTAAAAGACGCTCGGGAGTTAGGGTTAAGTATGGCCATCGTGCGTATGGCACTACGACTTTCTTCATTGATGGAGCAATATATTTTACTCAGTGTAACCACTTCAAGATCCTTATATTCCTGGCTCTCTGAAACGCACCTTTGACTTGAATGATTTGAAAGAATTAAAACCTGTATTGAAATTCATTATCTGAATTGATTTTCATGGTATTTTGTATTCTTAGAAGCCTCATAAAATATATTGTCATTTGGCATGACAAATATAAAATCCATTTGTAAAATAATAATCCCCCCTTTAAATGCTCAATGTGTGATTAAATTCGTCAGTTAATTAAGCCATGCCAATAATAATGCCAGTAATTAAAAAGAAACAGACTTTTCCAAATGCATTGTATTTCTAGTTTTCTTTTAGCAGCAACACAAAGAGGACAATAGACGAATCAGTAGGCTCCGCCCACTGCACTCATGGGAAACAGCATGTGTTGAATATTCATCATGGCTGTGATTGGTCAAAAACAACAAGAGGCGGGGCTTAATGCATCAGTGTATTAGCTTGTTACTGTAGGACATACACCACACTATGCATGTACATATGCGCTTTGCCAAATAGAGAATCACTTGAACATAATGATGTACAGGGTGAGTAAAAAAAATATGAAACCCAAATGTCAAGACCATTGTTTTAGTGAAGTTCTGCATTTAACACTTTCAAAATCTAGGATATGAAAGCCCAATTCATAAGCTTTCTTTTAGTACAAGAATCATTCAAATCACTCATGTAATTTTCAAGTTACGGAATTTTAAACACAACCACCATTTTAAAGTTCTGTCCACGGATCACAAAAAGGTAAGTGTTCTTTAAGCAAAACAAAAACAAATCACATAGGGATGTGTGTAAATTGTTTTATTTTTGCTGAAAGAACGCACACCTTTTTTGTGATCCGTGGACAGAACTTTAAAATGGTGGTTGTGTTTAAAATTCTGTAATTTGAAAAGTACATGAGTGATTTGAATGATTCTTGTACTAAAAGAAAGCTTATGAATTGGGCTTTCATATCCTAGATTTTAAAAGTGTTAAAGCAGAACTTCACTAAAACAATGGTTTTAACATTTGGGTTTCATATTTTTTTTTGCTACATGCAGAACTTCACAAAAAACAATAATCCCGACATTTGGGTTTCGTTTTTTAATCACCCTAAATGTTCTCAGTCATCCAGTAGTATTAGAGGAAATATTAGAGGAATCCAATTCTGGAACTTACCTTTTGCAACTTGCGACGTTGCGCCCCAAACCGTCGGACTTTGTCAGGCAACTCTATCAGGCCGTCTATCATGTGACCAGAGCACCGGGTCATCAGTTGCCTGACCAAGTCAAATGGTTTTGGACGCAACGTCGCAAGTTGCAAAACATAAGTTCCAGAATTTTAGATTCATCTAATATCTCCTCTAATCACTTGAACAGTCCACAGAATTATCACTGTATCTAATACCATTTATTGTTCTTCTTTTTGTAAACTATGTAAACAAATGTAACAAGACTGCAAAGGTGCGCACATTCACGTAGAATAGATGAGATCAACTCTATGGTATATCTTTTAGTTTCATCTTTGTTTTTAGTAAATAATGAGTATCAAAAAAGGACAGAAATAGTTGATGAAGAAAGTGCATTTTTTTTTTGCACAGTCAAACATTTGACTATCGATTACACCTAAAGTATTATAAATATCACAAAGTTACAATTTACGTGCATGTTGAAGTAGCTTTTGATTAATCATAAGAATTTCCTTTTTATTACAAATCTGTTTAAAAAGTTTGGTCTTAAGTGTACAGATCAGTGTCAAAAAATTGCTTCACTTATTTTGTTCAAAAATAATCAGATGAATAGAGAGTGTTATTTTGTCCTGAAAATTTAGCTTGTAGTGGAATAGGTATTTTCCTACGCCCAGTAGTACAGATGCTGTTTGTAGATTGTAAAAATGTGGGTGTGGGGTAATAAGGTAGGCGTGTGGGGTAAGAAGGTAGGGTGCCAACGGGTAAATGTCAAGCAATAATTACTGTTAGTGCCCCAAAGTGGGTGAAATTGCAGTAGAGGGGTTCTCTCCTTGATCCTACCAACTGACCCTTCCCTGGTTCCGCTCACTGCCCTCTCCCTGGCTCCACCCACACAAACCCTCCTTGACTCTTCCCACTGTTCTCTATCTGGCTCCACACACTTACCCTATTGGTCCAACCCTGACCCCTCCTCTGATGCCTGGCCCCACCCACTGGCCCCTTCTAGCTCAACCCACTGACCCCTCTGGCTCCGCCCACTGACCCTTCTGGCTCCACCCACTGACACCTCCGGCTCCACCCACTGACACTTCTGGCTCCACCCACTGACCCTTCTGGCTCCACCCATAGACCCCTACTGGCACCACCCACTGACACATTCTGGCTCCACCCACTAACCCCTCCCTGGCTCCACCCACTTTACCTCTCCTGCCTCCACCCACTGGTAGCCACCCACTGGTATCCACAACTCCTTTCACAGAACTACCACTGGCCATGCACTCATATTGGGAATGTTAAAAAAAAGAATATCAAAGTCTAATTTTGAAAAATTGACTTGCTTTTGCAAAGTTGGAATTTAAATTCTCAATGAGCCTCTGTACTAATGATGTCACGCTTTGTTTACATGTGCACTTTCCTATGGAGCCAGTGGGGGCCCACGGTCCACTGAGCACCATAGGAAAGCATGCACGTAAACAAAGTGTGACATCATCAGTACAGAGGCTTATTCAGTGTTTGAAAAACTGTTTCTATCTAATGGTTCGTGTTTGTAACATGGCTGGTATAGTAGTATTGTAAGTGGTTAACACTCCAGAAATGTGGTTACTGCATAAAGAGGTGTAGGTCAAGAAATCTGCCCATGAAATGATTTACATGTACATGTACTACAATCTAGTAACCCTAACCGCCCTGAATCCTCCAAAATCCTTTATGCAAATAGGAGGAATTTGCAGGATTGAGGTTACATGGCAAAAGTGCGTTGCTGATTTCGGAGTATGCAATGTGTCAAGGTCTTGGGCCGAACCTTGTGTTGTTTATGCTCAGCCGTGCACACATTTAGTCCTTGATTATACTCGACATCCTCCGCACTGCTCCAGGATGTCACTGCCTCTGCCTCAGCCTATTGACAGTCATAGCCGGAGGATTTTGCAGGATTCAGGCAGTGGTCACCCCTCCATTTACCATATTCAAGAAATAACGGAGGAATTTGCAGGATTGAGGCTATGTGCTATTTTTCCATGAGGCCAATCGGAGGATTTTGCAGGATTGAGGCTACATCCTAGCAAAAAGGCCTAGGGAGTTAGGGTTAATTAATTAAATTAAGGCTCATTTTGTGAAAGTTTTATGAGATGCATGTGCCTACAAGGCCAAGTACGCGTTCCTCACGAAAAGGTCTATCCAATGTTTGTTCAATTCATTTGTCCTAAGTTGATTGTAATTTACAACCTAGATATGAATTTTGATTTCTACTTCAAAAAAAATGAAACAAGCTTTTGGAATCATGAAATAGAAATTTCCTCCAGACAGTCTTCACTTTTTATTGTTTCCTGTTTAACAACTCTCTCCCATAGTAATGACACTGCACCATATAATGGGCTTATACGTACACGTCCTTCATCAGCATGGCATAAATGAATGATTAAAATATTAAAATAAAATCAGTACAACTGATTGTGCCCATTTATTAGCGCTTTTGTAAAAATTAAAAGAACACAGTTGCACAATGTACTGTAGATTACATTTGTACGTGATTCGTGTATACTTTTGTATGTGGAATGGTGCTCCCAGGCAAAATCAAGTCACTGGATTTTTAACACTGTGTAAAAATGATGGGGGAAAGTGGCCTAGTGGTTGCATGGGAGCATTGAGCTGTATACTCCCCAGGGAGCTGAGATGGTCTTGGAATGTTTCATTGGCCCGGTGAGCAGGGGTAATAATACACTGTGACATGGTAGCCTGTTTGGTTGATATGCGCTATATAAATCAATATTATCATTATGGTTAGGGTTTGTGACTCATGATCAGAGGGTCAGGGGTTCCAATCCAGCTGCTGGCCATATGTTGTGTCCTTGGGCAAGCCACTTCACCTCCACTTACCTCCCTCCACCTTAGAGTACAAATTGGTACCTGCATTAGCTGGGGAGTAACCTGCGATGGACTAGCATCCCATCCAGGGGCGATAGAAATGTTCTCTGTTGTTTCATGCCTAGGAAACCGGAGATAAATGCTGGCCTGATGGGCCATATTGGCTCGTGACAGACTTTACTTACAAATGTGCGATTCTAGAGTCCCATCTGTGTCTGTAACTTTCTTCTCACAAACTCTCAAATGGCACTGTGCATGCAGTAAATAAATTGATTTTAGTAAAGATGCAAACTTCCACGAAAAACTTGTTTTGTCATTACACTAAGTGTGGTTTCAAATTCTTTTCTATGATCACAACGCATCTTGGGGGTATGGATAACAAAACAGGCTATGTTGCGCATAAACTGCATTGCTTGTACCCAGGACGCAATGCGAATGCCAAAAAAGGTTTATTAAGAAGTACTTTGAAAACCTGACGGTGGATATTACATTTTTTGTTAACAAGGCTGAATTAGTGTAATTTCCTCGGCCCTCACGATGCATGCAATGTATACCGTTTCTTTATTGATGTGTAAGTCCCCATCCCATATTTGCTGTTTTTTTTAAACTTTCCATGTAAACTGAAACATCAGTATTGCACTGCCATGCTTCATTAGAATAATTCGACCGTTGACATTTTCTGAATTGCCGCCATCTGTCGTGTTCATTTATCACTATCCTGTCCTCACCTTCTGATGGCATTATGCGTGTATAATTGCAATCTTAACATAACTGCATTGTTAAATATTACAAGCGCGGCTTGCTTGAACTTAATCTACATATTATGGAAATGCACAGCGGCGTAGCAAGGGGGGGGGGGGGGAGATGATTTCCACAGAAAATCGTCGCCCCCCCCCCAACTGGAAATTTGTTAATGTTGTTAGTGGTGACTGCTCTATTTTCCGACACCCCCTATGTTCCGACAACCCGCACATTACATTGTGTTACTCCCGGTTAGGGTTAGAGTTAGGGTTAGGAATATGTGCAGTCGGAACATAGGGGTGTCGGAACATAGAGCTGTAACCCTATAAGTGACCATGATTAATAGGTTTAACAGAAATAAGCCGCCCCCACTGTAACGTCCAGCCCCCATCCCCATTCCCACCCCCCACTCCCAGCCCCCACTCCCAACCCCCACTCCCAGCCCCCACTCCCAGCCCCCACTCCCAGCCCCCACTCCCAGCCCCCCACTCCCAGCCCCCACTCCCAGCCCCCACTCCCAGCCCCCACTCCCAGCCCCCACTCCCAGCCCCCACTCCCAGCCCCCACTCCCAACCCCCACTCCCAACCCCCACTCCCAACCCCCACTCCCCCTATGGTGTGAGCCCTGGCTACACCGCTGGAGATGCACTGTTCGAAATGCACTTGTTCAACCACGGTTGACCGTCTATGTAATTATATGAAATGTATATGAGCAGACAGACACATTGTTCGAGATGAGAATGTACATCTGATTTGGGGTAGCGTCACTGAAGGTGATTTTTGCATCGTGGTTCTACTCTTATAACGAGCAAAGATTCTTTTAGTTTTAACACATGTATGCATGTTGGCTACAAAGTGGAAATTATAATGGCTGTTAACTGCTACACATGTACATGAACTGAAAAAAAAGACGAGAAAATAGAAAGAAATATTGAGCCGTGTTTTATTGGTTGTTCTGTTTTCAGTTACGCATGTTTTATTTTTGAAGGGTCCGTGCAGTAAACATACCTCAAAGTTCAATGCGAACATTTTGAAACACAATTTTTGTTTAATTTGTCTTTAAGTTTACTTTCCACTCTATCAATCTTAATGCTGTCAACTGAGGCGTTTTTGCTGTATACAACATTTGCAAACATCCAAAAACAAAACTACCAAATCATCACGAAATACTGGACTGTTAGTGAATGACTAGTCTAAAGCATCCTGTAAAATCATGGCACCTGGTGTGCTGACCTTCTCAAGAAAAGTGGAAATACTGCTCCCAATTTATCGTATTTAGTCTGCATTTTCTTTGCACACCTGTGAATGGGTTCAAGCCAGCTAAACTGATTCCCTGACGTCTATAAAATTGCTCCACAGGCGGACCGTGTGTTGATCTTGAATTAGCCGTTTGCACGGCCTATTGTATAATTTTCGCTCCAGTGCACACCCCGGAGTATTGAAACAAATATCGTACAAATACTGTTGAAATGACTCTTGCGAATCAGCATTTGTGGCATTTTACTGTATATCAGAAGTTGGCTGGAAAATTGTGGCCTTTTGCGAAAATCGGAATTTTCGGCAAAAATAATCCCGGCGCGAAGTGGTTAAGGAGCCAGCACATTTCCGGCAGCTGGATTAGAAGTTGACCTCGGATTACGACTCATGAGCACGGCCTAACCACTAGCCATCTTCCCTAAAACAAAATGTAATTTCCAAAGGGGGCAGTGCAAATTTTTGAAGTATTCTCGGAGTGCTGAGGTACAGTTGTTACAGTGTTTGACTCATGTGCCCCAGTACATGGGTTTGAAGTTTGACAGGGTAATGGTACTTGTGTTCTTGGGCAAGACACTTGACTACAATTGCCTCTCTCCATCCAGGAGTATACGGATACCAGGACCTGCGAGGGCATAGACCACATTGAGCTGATCTCGAGCTGATCTCGAGCTGCTGCAGAAAACTGGTCTCATGGGTCTTATGAACAGGGGTACTAGTTGTGAAGTGGTGTGAGACTTAAAGCGCTCTACGCAACACATTATTACTAAGAACTTACAAAGCTGTGGATTTTGGTAGTTCTCACACAAACCATAATTAAGAGGGCAAATTAACTCTGTGAACTTAGCCAAGTCAGAAAACACAAACAAACAATGCTACACCTAATATATGTCATTTCAAAGTCCAATTTAATATGTTGTCATTCCAACTCATTTTAGGTAAAACTCCAACCAAGCAATATTTACAAATGATATAAAACAAGGATTGTCATTGGCTAGATAACAACTCTTGCTGTGACAATATTTACATATATGCTAACATTCAGGATTGTTGGAAGAAAAAGACACGCACATTGCAAAAGGATATGAACATTCGAGTAGGACATTAATGCATTAGGGCTACTTAAAACAGGAAGCGAAACTATGAAAAGTAATGGTTCAAATATATTAAATGTGAAAACATTTTTTAAACATACATGTACATGGTTCTGAAGGGCCAAGTCACTGTTAATTTAGACAGGGGTTTGATATTTCACAATTAATGTACAAAGAATGTGCCACTGTTTGACTGCAGAGTGCTGGCTCTTGAAGATTCAGGAAATGTCTTGAGAGTTCAGGTTCAGCACTTGGAAGGTCACAGGAAGGTCAGAGTTCAAGGTTCAAACAAGCCACACTCTACAATCTTGCACTCCTTCTTTGGTCGTTCGTTGTACGTCTCCTGTTCCTCCAATGTATCCAGCAACTCGGTGCCTTCAATCAGTTTCCTGTAACAGAGCAAGCAAGTTCGAGAAAAAGCCTTTTCTTATTAAAAATGGTCAAAATTAAAAAAAAACAACTAAAAAAAACCCCAAAAAACAAATCAGCCATGCAGCTGTCTGGTAAGTTCAAATGAAGAGAATGCTCATTCTTCAAGGGGCACTTCGTCCTGAAATCCCCGAAAATTTCCTGTTTTGGATTGTTTACTTATCCTATTTCAAACATCTAGTTGAAAGGAAACCAACCTAAACCCCTGTTGTTTACATCAGACACCACAGAGTACGAAAACATTTTTCCTGTCGCTTTCAGTCAATGTAAGATACACTTTGTGTGTGTCACATATATTACACACAGCACTAATGCACAAATGTGGTTTCTTACACGTCCACAGAAGGCGAACACTTTACGGCTGGAATCACAACTAGCACGAACAGCCCAATTTTTTGAGGGGTCGCAAAAGTGGACCCCGAAATTCGTTCTCGCATGAATAACACAAGAATAACACAAAAGCACCCCATTTGTAAAGGACAGCTGTGTGGATGTTCATATCCTACTTTTAAATGCTCTTTCCGATTAACATCATTTTGTTCATGCTGTAGCCCAATTGGGCACTTTCCAGACCGCAGTTCCCTTTAACGCAAAGATGTAAAACTTGATAGGGAAAGCGGTATGAACAAGATTATTTTATTCTACAATTTTTAAATTTTTTTAAGACATAGATCTTTTACAGTCCCTTCTTCATCCTCCCCTTTTGTTTCCCTAGCTCCGCCCCCTCCTTGGCTGGTTCCCATGCACCTACCCAAAGGCTACATATTTAGTGTCCATCCATGGCGCAGGCTGGAAGGTGACATAGAACTGGGAACCGTTGGTGTGTCTGCCTTGGTTGGCCATGCCCAGCATTCCTCTTGAGGTGTGCTTGATGGAATAATTCTCATCTGTTAGAAGAAATAATACCAACCATGGGTATAATGTGCTCGATCAAGATGCTACATCGTTATTACCGAGTTCCCACAGAAATCTTGAAATGAAATTCCATGACTTATTTTCCGTAACAAAATTAGGGCTTTCCATATCCAATAAGCCTCTGTACTTATGACGTCACACTTTGTTTACGTGTGTGCTTTCCTATGGTGCTCAGTGGACCGTGGGCCTCCACTGGCTCCATAGGAAAGTGCACATGTAAACAAAGTGTGACGTCATTAGTACAGAGGCTTGTTCCTACGTTTTGGCATCTTAGAAGCCTGTTGCTCGGGAGGCAAGGGACACCACTCCCTTTCAGCCTTCCAGTTTGACACGAGACCACTGAGCACCACAAACGCATCACAATTATGTTGCACTGAATAAGCAACAAGTATTGAGCATACATGGATGAAGAGAGAGTGTAGTATAACCGGAATGCATACTGGAAGACGGCAATAGCCAAATATTACGAATCATCACGTATAAGTTGTGCAGAATTCTATGACTTTTTTTCTTGGAATATCAACTTTTACCGACTCCTTGTAAAATTTTTTTTAAAAAACTTTTCCATGATAGCTTTAAATTCCAGAATTTTCCAGGATTTTTCTGGGACTGTGGGAACCCTGTATTACCCCTGCTCACTGCGCCTATAAAAAAACCCATTCCAATGACAATCAAAGCACTCTGGAAAGTACACGTCTTAATTCTGCTATTTCAGTAAAAAGGGCTAATTTTGTTTTTAACAATTACCATCTCTGCTCTCATAGGCACCCACTTCTTACTGGGTGGGGGAGAATTAAGGGAATAGAGACAAAGTCCCTTGCCCAGGGACACATGCACTGCAACTCCACTGGATGGACTCGATCCTTCAATCTTTAGAAATGCGCCTTTGAACAAAGACATTAACAAAATGGGCCGTTGAACTGCCAACATAGGGCTGGATAGCTCAGTTGGTAGAGCATACGGTATTCCGTGGTTCACAGTTTCAAACGCCACTTCAGTTAATTTCTTTTTTCAACTTTTAAATCTTTAAAACTGCATCAGACTGAACTGTCACTTTTGCTTATTTAAGTTAAAAAATTGACCTCAGCTGAAAATACTGCTCTCTCATATCATGTTATGCTCATCTGAAATGAACATCTGGCTAAATGGAAAATGTTGTATTAGATGGTTTTTGTCCCTGGTGGAGTTTTAGATCTATACTTTCATTTACCTTCAAAGAACTGTCCATAGATCGACTCCCCACCATCGCCTTTGCCAAACAGTATATCTGGAAGAAAAAAAGTTTACAAATTATTAAAGATGCTCCGTCCTTTGAGAGTACAGTGACTACACAACCAAATGAAACAAAGTGACAGACTTTAAGGCCAAAATAAAAAGGCTCCGGTTTCTGGTCTGCGGGCCCGTCGCCGTAGCCATGCTCGTCGGCAAAATTAAAAGTTATATTTCAATGTCAGATGATTTCTCAAAACTGCCAAACTCACTGGTTTGACTGGAATCCTGGTGCTGCACAATTTTAACATGTTTACGGGGGGTTACGATTGAGTGTAAGGTTTATGTGGCCTCTCTGGGCTCCCATATATTTTGCACTATACATGTAGTTGGGCGCCATTTGCAGACGGTGTTGTAATTTTGTAATTGTGCATCTGGAAGCCAGACTGAGGGAGCGATGGTCGTGTATCTGGAACCTGTAAAGGCTTTTTATTTACCGCAATATGTAAGTGAGCAGACTAACGACCAGCCTGGCAGCACATGCACGATGTCGATGTCACTGTATGGTCTGACATTACAGTTTTCTCTGATTTTTGTCTTGACTATCCAAATTTTGTCGGTCGAGATCATAAGTGGGTGCAGAATTCTCAAGCCTTATGGCCTTACTGAGGTTACCTCAAGCTCCACCCTGAAGAATATTTTGAAAGTTTCAAGGGGATCGAAGCGTCATCTGCAACATCAGCCAACATTTAAAGGAAAAAACAGTAGGGAGAAAAATTAAAAACCCTGTGTCGATCGCCGCACCACTTTTGGGGCAAGCTCCATACCAGAAACTGGAGACTTTTTTTGTGTGGCCTGATGGTACTTCCTGCTTATTTTTACAAGCCTTACCTCCACCCTGCAGCCAGCCATTAGGGACTATCCTGTGGATCAAGCTGTCCTGGTAGTGATATTTCATGAGTGATTCGTCAGTTTTGTGGCCCTTTTCGCCGGTGCAGAGTGCCCTGAAGTTCTCACAGGTCCTGGGGCATTTGTCTGTGTACAACTGTTGGAATAAATAAGGACTTGTTACTCCCAATGAGCAGTTTTGTTAAAACGATTAATAGCCAACTAGCCAAAACATTTCGGTTCTTTTGACATTCTACCAAAAAATATATTCAAATTAATGGAATCCCATGTTTTATGCACTGTCCAACTTTCTCGAAGTAATAGACTGATCATTCTACTCCATTCAATGGTATTAAGGCATGCATTCATATGAATCCAACATGGGATCATATGGGTTTAAAGAACACCTGATTAAATCCCTGTCATCTGATTGGTGGATCGTTGATCACATGTCATTGAATTATTCGTCCCAACGCACGGCACGGCCGCACCACAAAAATAGAAGTTCTATTGCACGGTTTCATTTCTGCGGTGGTGGCGCTGTAACACAAATCTGATTCCCAGAAAGGAAAATTGGCGGATGGCATGTGAGAATGTCCATTTGTTCTCCTAACAGAAATATCGCAAATAAGATATGCTGCCAAACGATTGGATGCATTTGAATTTGGTAGTTCTGAACTTGTCAAGGACATTTAAAAAAAAATCGGATATGAAAGTTCTGAACTTAGTTGTGGCATAGTTTTAAACCGAGATAAATTGAACATGCTGGCTAGTTCTCAGCTTGTCGAACGGTTTTGAATAAATCGGATATTGGAAGTGAACCACCAGTTTTGCCATCTGAAAAAGCAAAACTTTGATGTAAGTTCCAGTTCACAAGTCAACCAATCAGATGACAAGGATTTATTCAGGTGTTATCTAAAACAAATAATGAATGTTTCACATTCGTGCTATGGAAAGAATAGTTTAATTCGGTGACAATGGAACATTCATCTGTCACCTCATAAAATTATTCTTACCATTGCACTCACAAACATTCATTATTTGTATGATATGTCATGTGTAGCTGGAACATTGTCGAGGCGTTGGAGAGGTGCACGTGTTGTTGCCCACGTGCGCAGTGGATGGGGTCGAATGGATAGGTTTACTGAGAATGCAAACAATTCAAATATTTAGGCCTTACCTCAAAGAGTAACCTCTGCTTTGGCTCTTCATTGATAGAAACATCCAGGTACACAAACGTATGCTGAAGGAAAATACAACACAAGTTGAACAACTGCAAATTGCTTGCCAAAGGATGGATACTTTGTTCCTAAGTCTACATCACGGTCGTCCATTTTTGTTCAATAATATCTGTGCCGTATTTGCACCGGTATCACCTGTTGCCCATAGAGCCCAGTCTCCAGTCTGATGTCTGATATATCCAAGCATGCAGATTTATATGGGACCCTGCGTGCCAACCAATCGGAGTCGACTTTGCTAAATCGTCATTTCATTCCGAAATCTGGACTTAACTTTAACTTTTGATTGGTCCACTGGAATGCAGTGTTTTTGTAATACAACAACGGCCGGTTATGGATCTATAAAGCCTAGACAAGCTTGGCGCGCATATTGCGTATCGCCTAACATAATGCAGAACGCTTGACCGCAGCCTTTGTTTGCTCAATTCACAGCGTATAGATAAAACCTAGACATGTCTAAGTTTTATTGTTCTATGTCTATGACCCAACAACGGGTGAATTAATGACCGAAGACCCAATATACAAAGCGCCTGCTGATTGGTCAAAATCTAGAGGTCAAAGAGGCGGTTGTCTTGCACAATTAATCAGTGAATCTGATCAGATATCATACATAGACTAGCAATCGGATTGGTTTAATGATAAAAAGTGAAGTCAGCGACCGCGTCAAAGTTCAATTATTTGAACTCTGTAGCAACATTGCCAGTGTCCTCCAGCAACCATTCGCTGGTGTTTCAGCGACAACAATAAACCACGAGTAAGATGATATCGCGTCAAATTTTCATACAATAAACCAGCCGTTACAGTTACAAAAGTTTTGACGTCACAATGTATGGACATGACGGACAGCTGTTTTAAAGGAGAAAAAACAAAATCATAGTTTGAATTGTCTTACCCCAGTGGCATTGAGGTAATCTTTGTAAGCCACCTCGGCATGGGCCTCATAGAGGTCCTGTGGCCAACATGGCTGATACTTCCAATGCTCTGTGGCCCAGTTCTCCAGGTCCGTTGGCCCACCTACAACAAAACACAAACATATGTCAAGAGTTGCATTTGATTTCTCAAAACCCGACACCGATGCCCTGACTTTGAGTTCAAGTCCAAGTCACATCGATCAATTTGGATCATGTATGAGTCAGGGGAGACCAAAGGTCAAGTTTGAGTAACAAGATATGTGTCCCCACTAGAAAAGGTCACAACATCAGCAAAAGTTATCTAAACTTCTTTACCAACTTGTTTTTTTGTTACATCTAGAAAGCCAATTTGCTTACAACTGAATAATAATTCTCTGATCTCAGGAAATGGATAATTTTCAGGTTGGGTGTAGGGCTGTGCATCAGAACCAGGCACTCGAGTACCCGACCGTTAATGTCAGGAACCAGTTCCAGATTATGGAATCGAGTACCCGTAACCAACTTTACAAATTACTTAGTAATTTCCATGGAGCTCTATTAAATTACTAGAGCACTAACTCCTCATTCTTGCGCGCGGAGATGCTTTGAAGCCGCTCTTGGCACAGACATTTTGAATTCATGTGCGTGTTTGTAGAACATAATGAAATTAGATGGATTGAATTTTGAAAGTGTACTCTAAATGTAACACGCAAGAGCAACATACGCAAACCTCTTACGCGTGTTACGGTAAAAAAAACCACCACGCTTAATCAAGGCTGCAGCGGATACACACACGCGTTGTGCTGTTTGCATAGAGCAAAATGACACGCTCATTTGCTGATCATGCGTTTCGGTTTTTGGCGTATCGGCTTCGATGACGCACCGGTATGGAATACAAAAGCAGATATGCAAATTGACGTACAAAATACGTACAAAATTTCTAGTTCTCCACAGGTTTGTGCACAAACATGAATGTGCCCAGAAGGCATCACTTGTACATGAGTTAGCGCTCTAGTAATTTAATTTAGCTCTATGGTAATTTTTCAGTCAATAAAAAAAAAAATGTTTCGAATGTCAGTGGGAAAATGTCAAAATGAAAAACACGATACATGGAAAACCAAAACCAATTTCACGTCCTACGATGCTTGCGAAAGTTGGGGATTTCACCACATAACTAGAGTTCACTGTATATACCGGTACCCTATCTAGCCGTATTGACGAGGTAGAACCTTTGTGAACAATCTGAAAAGCAACTTCCCAGATTTGAATTTGTAGATTGGGTTTCTTTAATGGTTACCTAGCCCCATAAATGTGGCCAATTTACTGGACTACCTCCGTAAATAAAGGCCACACTTCCACCATGTACAAAAACATGTCGAACTTTGTCAAATTTTGATTTTCACATTTAGGCATAGTTTGTAGTATATTTTGCTTTAAAAGCATACTCGCCCTCTTTATAGGCTAATCAGAAAGTGCTGCCTTTTTCAGATGTCTAATTTTCGTGAAATTTCATGTTGAAATTTTGATACGCAAACGTGTGCAAAAAAATCTGAAAATTTCACAAAAAAAATAGACATCTGAAAAAGGCAGCACTTTCTGATTAGCCTATAAAAAAGTAAAGCAAAAACCCCTACAAACTAAGCCTAAATGTGAAAATCAAAATTTGACAAAGTTCAACATGTTTTTGTACATGGTGGAAGTGTGGCCTTTATTTACGGAGGTAGTCCAGTAAATTGGCCACGTTTATGGGGCTAACGGTTACCCAGGTACCCGTAGTTTTTTCAATACGGTACCCGGTACTCTGTTCCTGTGCTACCCGTTAATGTTTGCCCCTCGTTGAGTGTAGCGTTTACCAATGAGATCTCCATCGAGGTAAGCGACAGCCTTGTCCTCAAACGCCCAGGTCTCCCCTCGCAGTTTCTTCCTCTCTTCACGTAGATACATCTCCCACTCAAACTCCAGAAGGCCCTGGATGTCTGGTGTGGCAAACTTCTCTGGGTTGCTCTGATACAGATCCTATCATGAAGTAATCATTGGATATTATACAACAGTGCTTCCTATAGTGTCCAATCATTTCAACAATTGGACCGTCACTTCCTTTTTATAACGGTAAAAAATAGAAAATTTATAAATGAATGTTTGTGTTGATTTAAGAAGAAAAACTAACAGTAACAAAATACTGTCAAAATCAATATTTCAAAATAATCTTTTTAAAAAGAATCAGAATTAAGCCTAGAAGGATTTCCTTTAAATAGGTGTAGGCCAAAATTGTACTAGTAGGATTTGATTTTAAGTCAAAAAGGGCCGGGCCTAAATCATAAAATGGGAGAAAAAAAAGAGATATCTTTCGGGAAAATTAAATAAAAAATTCTCTTCATGAAGGATTTAACCCAGGACCTAGACTACGTATTGCACATGTAATCTATTGAGCTCCTGAATTGCTCTGTTTCACCTTTTTATATCTTGCAATTCCATTGGAATGATGCAAAACTTCACGTCAAAAAAGCCACTTCACTCAGAAACTAGTCAGCTAGTGTTTGCATTTAGTTTCAGGTTGAAGAATGCAAGTTAGAAACATAGGCCTCTATACCCGCAAATAATGTTATGTTCAACAGTTTTAAGCACAGCATTTGAAGTTTGCAGACCCTACTCCTAGAACTATGAGGCTCCGCGTGAGCGGAGCCTCATAGATCAAGAAGCCCGCAAAATTGCCTGCAGCACAAAACACTAATAAAGTACAAAAACGTCCATCAAAATGCAGCCATTTCACACAGAACCGCTGCACAGTTTGCCCCTATACTGCATTTATCTCTGACATACTCACGTATCTTGTGCGGAACTAACATAGGTGGATTCTGTCGGTTTAGGCCAAAATGATGAAATATGCCCTTTCCGCACTGAGCCAACCTGACACTTGAACGTGCACGCATATGATCGCGATGATTTCGGTTCGCTCGGAGCGCGCCCGGGGTACGGTACATGCGAAATGATAGTATGTGCATGCGTACAAGTGCATGTACTGCACTTCACGGCGCTCCGAGCGAACCGAAAATCATCGCTCGATCATATGCGTGCACGTTTCAAGTGTCAGGTTGGCTCAGTGCGGAAAGGGCATATTTTTCATCATTTTGGCCTAAAAACCGACAGAATCCACCTATGTTAGTTCCGCACAAGATACGTGAGTATGTCAAGAGATAAAGTACGGAGTATAGGGGCAAACTGTGCAGCGGTTCTGTGTGAAATGGCTGCATTTTGATGGACGTTTTTGTACTTTATTAGTGTTTTGTGCTGCAGGCAATTTTGCGGGCTTCTTGATCTTGAGGCTCCGCTCACGCGGAGCCTCATAGTTCTAGGAGTATGCAGACCCCACTGTCTTTACATTAATTGATTCAACACTGTGTAACACTGTGTCACTTGGGTCGCACTAAAAAGCGTCAACACAGCGTCAACACATGACAGAAGCGTCAACACACCGTCAACACATCCATAACACATTCTGAATTAACAAAAATGGTATATAATTGTAAAGCATAGAATAAAAGAGAATTTCCATTGGCTTGAGTTTCCACTTACTTGTTAAAAATATAGTATTTCCACGCGAAAAAAAATGACCTTTCGCTTGCACGGCCGTTGTCCGCCGTCTTGACTTCGCGCAAAGCTTGGACTACACCATTTCAAGTAGGGGTACGGTGTACAGGTAATGACATTATCTTGTCATAAACAACAGAGGGATATCATATCTGTGACGACTGAGGATCGGAGTGGTGGATCATTATTTTGTGAGTTGTGTTTATGTTTCATTTACTTTATTGAAATGGACATCTTTTGGTATTGGCCGGCCGCGCCCTCTCTGTTGGTTTATTGTAGAACGCTATCACCCATTAGCATAATGGTATGGTCCGCACCACTGAGGCAACATGGCAGCCGATTTCGGAGTGGCACGGAGAGCCAATTTTCTTGAACTGAAAATCAAAATTTTCAGACGTTTAACCTATTAGTTTTAAGCCAAAATCTTGTTTCTGACCATACTCTATGGGTTACATACTGCTTTTGTCACTTTTAATGCATTTTGGATGTGTTGACGCTGTGTTGACGCTGTGTTGACGCTTTGGAGTGTGTTGACGCTGTGTTGACGCTTTTTAGTATGACCGTGTCACTTTAACTCGCTGACCACACACGCTGAGTGACATTATTAACGTTAATCGGCGGGGTCCTAAACTCCACAATCCCCCGGATTTTAATAATTTAGTGAAACCATTTGACGAGTATATTGTTGCTTATGAAAGCCGAGCTAACAATGAACAATTCTGAACAAACCTGAGCGCATGCTCTGGCCTGATGGAAGCTGGGATCGGGCACCAATCCCACCACACGAAGTTGAAGTTGCTTGGAGGTCGCCATTTTGAGATTCGTCTGGTTTCAGACAGCATTGCACGTAACGTTATGGAACGCAACTTGGGACAGAGCGCGGCGGATGCCAGATCATTGAGTTGGTTGCTATGTATACAAACATTAAAGGGAACTGCTGACACAAATGAAAAAGATTAAAGGGGTGTGCATGTTCGGCATAAATTTTGCTAGTTTTAAAAATAATCATCAGACGTTTGTTCGCCTGAAAATTTCTAAATGTAGATTTAGTATACAATTTTTTCCTATTTTGTGAACATTTTCTTTTTTGGAAGCAATAATACTGGCATACTTTTACTCACTTTTTTTTTGGGGGGGGGGGGGCACTTAATTTAGTGGTGGATTTTAGGGGTCCCAATTTTTGACCCTATTCCTGTAATAGCTTCATTCTTCATGATAAAAAATTTCAGGTAGGCCTATTGTAATTCTGTCTTTTTTAAATAGAAAAAAAGTATGGTGGGATTGGAGGCTTGTACCAAACTTAATGTCCCGTGCATCAGCATTTTGGGAGGTCAAATTTTTGTAACGCACATCGGCTGTGCCGTTTTCGAAGAAATGTCAAGCAACATGCACTCGTATTAAAACATTTTTTTCACTCATGCACACGTACTACCAAGATGGCAGTCTATGAGAAGGGTCTATAAAGCGTGAATATATGTAAATGGTTCCTATTCGCCAATCCCCCCCCCCAAAAAAAAATCCCCAAAGCAAGCAGACAGACCAAAACAAAAATGGCAATGCAACACATTAAAGAAAGTACAGCATTTATATTAAAAGCCATTCCCCAACTAACTTAATACAACCATTAAGAATTCACCAATACTAGAAAAAAATTACAAGTTGAGCAATTCTGACTCAGTGTATCTTTTTTTTTTCTGTCAAAGTTTATTCGTTCAATGCATGATGTTTTACTGACAACACCCACTGAAGTAATTTTTTTTCAAATTCACAAATCAATGTGAATGCTTATGACTTTTAATAAGTCCTAGAATTTAACTTTGATTAAAACTGATTCTTTTTCTTGATTCCCCTAATTCCCTAACCCCCTCCCCCCCAAAAAATATAAATACCTAAGCAGGATAAAATAAACACAACTGAAATAAATTTGACCCAAGCCCTTAAAGGGAATGTACAACATTTGTTTTTGCTGCTTTGTCAGAAATAAATGGATTTGGAGGATTAGTTAAAGCAAATATTGTTAAAATGACTTGTTTCATGGTTTAGGTTCGTAGATGCTGGAAAAACAAAAAAACCAATCATGTTCTTGCAGTCTGATTCCCTGACCCCAATTAAGATGAAACGGAGCAATTTATAGACTTTGGGGAATTGTAAGGTCAGAGAATCAGTCTAGCAGACTTGTACTCCTTCACAGGTGTGTAATCAATCGCAAAAAAAATGCGGAATAACTAATTATGAAAATTCGGAGCAGTTTTTGAAAAATAACCAGTTTTCTCCAACGCTGGTCGGCCGACCAACATTGGAAAAGTAGCATATGTCTTGAAAAATGTCAGCACACCAGGAGCCACAATTTTACAGGATGCTTTAGACTGTCATTCCCTAATAATCCAGTAAGGTATTTCGTGATAATTTGATCATTTTGTTTTGTGATGTTTGCAAATGTTGTATCTTCCCTTTAAAGTTGGTATCTACGTGCTTTTTTCAAAATTTCAATTTTCTTTTCCAAGCGACATTTAAAGGAATACAATGCCCTGTAACAAATAAATTTGCTTGTTTGTTTTTGCAGGCCTGTAAACAGTTTTAAAAATTGCTTTTAGAATGGTGCGCTCCAGTTCAGATATTGCGCACATGTAACAAATTTGGAGCGTCCCGTTCTTAATTCAAAAGTTGAAATGAATTAATTGATTACTTGTCATGGGCCGATTTTTCGTGTGGTGTCTCGATGTCTCATAACTGTTGTAATGCTAGAAAATTATCAATTCAATTTGAAAATCTATTTTTCAAGGTGCCACATCAAAAAAGCACGTACACACCAACTTTAAAGCTCTTGTACTGTAAATTAATTAAGTTAATATCACCCTCTTTTCAATTTTTTTTTTTAAAATTGATTATTTTTGCAGAAAACAGAATGTCCGATTCTATAATAGTGGCCATTATAGAGGGCTGAGCATTCTTGTTCATTTGAACTTGCCTGTGTCATAAATTAAAGCAAATGGGCTTATAAGGTTCTTTGAAATGCTTAAACAAAATTAAATAAAATCACCAATATCCTTATTGGTAGAGTACCGATACATCATTTGTCATTTGTGCATTTTTGTCGTTTGAAGCAACAAAAGTGCTCATAATCTAAAGAAGGGTGCATAACAACTAACCTGATGAAGTTTCAGCTCAATGAATGCTGTATATTCCGAGAAAACAATATTCTAGGATCTTGATTTCAATTCAAAAGTTGCAGAGTCACGTTTTGAATTGGGCCCGAAATCAGCGTCCCGAACATGTTCTCATTCAGCCGATTGCAGCTACGCGATGTCACGCACTGAACCGACAAATTATAACAACCCGCGCATGTGTTTGCAACGTTTGCGTGCGCACCCACCACGGCTTTGCCGAATTAAACACAAATTACTTAAGGAAATTTCCTAAAATGCTCTTTATGCTCTTTGGAAATTACCTTCTTTTAGTGTTTTCTTCAAGAATAATTTCACAGAGAGTATGCTTTTCAACTATAATTTCATCAGTTACTTTTTGGATAGCTGCAAAAGATAAACTCTTAAGATTCTTTCTAAGGACCAACAGCCAACTTCAAGAAGCTACAAAAGAGCAATGTCATGCTAAATGTAACCACATTTCAAAGCTGTATCTTGTACGTGCATGTACATTTCTACTGTTGCATTATTTTTTTCCCAAGTAAATCCTGTCATTGAACTTAGCATATTCTTTTCTATGCTTACAATTTGCAGTATGTGTGAAATGGACAGTGGTTCTGTCGGCAGAAAAAAAGAAAACCACAACTTTTTGTTTTGTATACATTATGAAATTGGTTTATAAGCAAAATCACATGTAGGCCTATCTAACATTCCAGACTCTATAGAAATTTGTGTCGGATGCTTAAAGGCTACGTTTCAGCTGCAGCATTTGCATTTTTCTTCGCAAGTGCAATCTCTTTCACATCCGGCAGCAGGAGTTCGAGCTGCGTTGCGACGTCCGACAATGCCTCCTCTGCTTTATTTCCATCCATTGTGGGACTCTTGTTGTCCGAAGGCTGGTCTCGGTCTCGGCTCAGACCCAGGTGTTTCTGGACCAGGCCCTGGTATCGCAGCAGCAAGGAGTAGTTTGTGGAAGCCAGGTGGGTTTGTAAGAAGGAGATTAGTTGAGGGACAAGCCTGAGAAATGAATCAAATATCAAACACACATCAGTTATAATAAGAACGAACAGAAATATAGTGGAGTGTCATGGCCGAGCGTTTAAGAGCACCGGACTCAAGCTCTGGTGTTTCTGATCAGCAGAGTGTGGGTTCGAGTCCCACTCATGCAGGGTTCGACCTTAACTTTTTTGTTCACTAGCCAGCCGGGCTACTGAAAAGGACTCTTAACTAGCCCGCGGGCATTTTCACTAGCCCGCATTGTTTTTCTTATCTCAAATACAAAATGGTGTATTTTTAGGCTCAATTCTGAGGCAAGTTTGTCCATGTTTTTAATAAACAGATCTAATAACTTAACCTTTTAAAACAGTTGATAAAATCAGACACATGGGGTTTTCTTTCTGAATTTAGTGATTTATTTCTTCCTGTACGTTCATCTTTGCCGTATCCCAATAATTTTTCACTCGCCAGCCGGGCTACTTAAGAAAAGGTTTGACTAGCCCGCCGCTGTTTTGACTAGCATTTGGCTAGCGGGCTACCGCTAACTTCGAACCCTGACTCATGACACTTGTGTCCTTAAGCAAGACACCTAGCCACTACTGCTTCGTCCTTTGAATGAGACGTAAAGCGGTAGGTCCCGTGCGTTGTATAATGCACGTAAATGAACCTAGTAACACTTATCGCTAAGAATAGGGGTTCACCCTGGTGTTTCTGGCAGTGCGTTTCTCCTCATACATATGAGGTTGAACTTTCAAGGAAGGAAGGAAGATTCCAACCTGTGGTGACCACCAGAGTAATTGGCTGGTGCTCTATAAACTCAGTTCCATCCCTGTGACAGCTACATGCAGTTTGATATGATAAATGGTTTTCACTCAGTCTTTGGCCGATGAGAAACCATTAAAAAACAACCCTAAAACAATAGCCAAATGGATGCACTGGTCTAGGCAGATCCGCTGTCTAGCCTGAACCTAGCCTTGGCCACACTCACTTGCCCGGTGCATGCAGCATACACTGTGTGCTATTCTGGAAGGCAAGTACTGCGGCTAGGTGAAGGGCCATAGCTGGGTCTGTCTCATTTTGGAGTTGTTCACGTAAGGCTTGACGATGGTTGAAAACTAACTGTCTGTAAGGGGTTCAAAAATAAGGGGGAAAAGGTTAAAAAAAATTAATTTACACTGAGGACCTAGTAATGCCACTACAGGGGGGTGCAAAAAGAAGGAAACCCATTTTTGACAGCAATTTTCACCTATCAAATTAGCTTTTGCCCTTCACCGACGTTTTAAACACTGTATACTCAGTGTGTTACCTCCCGAGTGAAAGTTGGAAAAAATCACTCGGGTGGGACTCGAATCCACGACCTCCTGCTTTCTAGTGCAGATGTCTTACCACTCCACCACCGAGCTAACGGGATCGGTTGGCCGGTTCGAATCTGATGTACATAGCAGCGGGTGCCGCATTCCATCTTATAATAATTTTCACCTACTTGTTGAGCATATTTCAAAAATTCAATTTAATGGTATTAAAATATAGATCTTTAAACATAAGTGACGAAAAAAATGATTGCAAATGCATGTTTTGTCTCTGAGATATGGTAGTTTAAAAATTTCATGTGCCAAACCTGTTTGTCCACGGACGGCTTTATTCCATCCGCTTGACTGAGCTCCGCAGCTTGATTTGACGACAAAAAACACTACACTAGACTTACACGTGGACAACAGTGATTTTGGTGACTTGTATGCAAATTATCACTTCAACACTATTCTTGCGATTTTGTAAAAGTTTTTTCCCCAATAGTGCTACGTATGGTCGAAGAGCTACATTATAAAATTCCTGTCAAAAGTGGGTTTCCTTCTTTTTGCACCACCCTGTAGCTTTGAACTGAATGAGATCAAACCTGTGGCGTCTTCAGTTTAAGATAACCCAAATAAAAATGGATATCATGAAGAGTCCATGTCACAAATTCTACACTGGAACCTATCTGAGCAAATATCTACCCCTGAAATGTATGAAAACTACAAGAAACCTGTTTTTAGTTAACTTTTTTTGTTAAGTGCCCTTTTTGAATATTTAAATGCTTCATGCTTTTCCTGACAACTGATGGCGCTGTTGCTTGGAATGTCACTCTAGGAAGACATTTTTCATGGGAGGAGTTTTCTGTTCACATTTTAAATCCCAAATTTTGCCCATTGAAAAAAACCTAGCAAAGATTCGCAAACGAAGAAGAAAATTTACCATGACAAGAACCCCAAAATTCTTGCTACTTTTGATGCTCTACTTTTGTCCTTCAGCCTAGAAGGACATCACCGTTTTGCTCATGAATATGGACACTTTCATTAGAATAAAAACCAAAAAATGCATCAACACACCCTAGAAAATGGCAATATGAAGATTGAAAATAAACTTGGGACGCACCCTTTAAACACTTCACATTGGAGGATGTGATAACACGTACTGGCTGTTTTTATACACAGGCTCACCTCGACTCATCTCCGGGTGACGTCTAAAAAAGCTAATCCCTCGTGCCTTTCGCACACACACAAAGTCTGTGAAGTTTGTTTTGAGGCCTATTGTTGTACAATTATGCTCCAGTGCACACCACAGAGTATTGAAACATACAAGGTTTCGGCAAGAAATATCGTACAAATACTGTTGAAATGACTCTTGCGAATCAGTATTTGTGGCGTTTGGCTGTACATCAGAAGTTGGCTGGAAAATTGTGCCTTTTGCGAAATCAAAATTTTTGGCAAAAATAATCCCGACGCGAAGTAGTTAAAGAAATGGGGCCGAAGTGCATGGTAACACGTGGCATTATCACTAGCCCTTAGTGGCCGTTCCAACGACACCCTTTTCAGAAGACTCACCTTTCTTTTTTCTTGTCCAGTTTCTTGAGCATGATGTCGCATTTATTGGATTCACACGCCCGCTCCAAACTGGACAGGAATTCCCCAAGATCCTGTGAAAAAATATTGCAAAAAATAATATTCAAGTTGTAGAGGTAGAGTAGAGTTTTTGTCCTTTGAAGCAACAAAAGTGCTCATAATCTAAAGAAGAGTGCTTAACAACTAATCTGATGAACTTTTAGCTCAGTGAATGCTGTATATTCCGAGAAAACAATATTCTAGGATTTCGATTTCAATTCAAAAGTTGCCGAGTCATGTTTTGAATTGCTCCCGAAGTCAGCATCCGGGACACGTTCTCATTCAGCCGATTGCAGCTACTACGCGATGTCATGCACAGAACTGACGAATTATAGCAACTGCGTGTGCGTTGTGTCAATGCTTGCGCGCGACCATTCACGGCTTTGCCGAATAAAAAAGGAACTACTAACGGAAATTTCCAAAAATGCGTCTTCAGACACATCTTTGGAAATTGCCTTCTTTTATTGTTTTCTTCAAAATGACAGCATGCCAGAAAGAAAAATTTCACAGGGAGTTTAGTGCCATTACTATCTTTAAACCAAGTGCGCTTTTCAACAATAATTTTGTCAGTTACATTTTGGATAGCTGCAAATGATATACTCCAACTTTAACATCAGAAAAACGACAAATGTTATCAGGATGGTAAAATGGCTTAACACAAAGTGAAGATACAAGTTTTCTTGAAGATACTCTTTATTTGTCGATTTGCTTGCATGCATCACAGAAGATGTACTGTGCTTCAAATCCTTTTTTCATGAATTCTCTCTGTACGTACCTTGCCATTCAAACTGCTGTGTAGCTTAGTAAGTGGTGTCCGTAGCTCATCTTTCAGTTTCACAAGTATGCCTGCCCGCGTCTGGAATTAAAACGACACAACTGATTATAAATTTTAGCAAAAATATGATTGGTGAAATCAATAAAAGGTAAATGTAAAGGGGACGAACCTGTATTCACAGGAACCCACAACCTCTTGATCACGAATCCTGTGCTCCACCGCTAGACCACCACTCCACCGTCCCAGAACTTATTGTGTTTGTTTTCTATATCTATAATCAATACTCCTTCAAAATACTTTCAATTCTCCAGTCAAGGCTAAAATACTTCTCTTTGAAGCATCTCTAGTCTCTTGCACAAGGAATGTATGTAATTTTTTTTACATTTTTATTACCTAAACGGTTTATAGAAATAGAAAAAAACACTATAAGTTATGGGACAATGTTGAATTCTTAAGATATATGGATTTTGGTGTATTTTGGTGTTTCAGTAATTGTTCAAGATTTGTCAGTCCCTTCAGACATAGAGACACTTTGTACATGGCTCTCAGTGTTGTAGTGGAGCCACTTTGAATCGGATGGAGTCCGAGTCTGAGTTTAAGTCTCTAGTCACTTGCTTCAAGTCTGTAGTCCGAGTCTGTAGTCATTTGGTTCAAGTCCAAGTCCGAGTCACACATGCATGTATGATGCTCTGTGACAAGAAATAGGGAGCAAGGAGTGCACTTAATAACAAACATCATTATTTGCCACACCACCTGGAGGGTGGTACGTTACGGTTCGTGTTCTTTAGTGTTGCTTTTTGAAAATAAACATCGGAATTATGCTTCTTAAAGGTAATTTGGGGGTAAACAAGTCATACGCGTCAACTCCGAGTCCTGATGAGTCATGGTCGATTCCGAGTCTGAGTCTGAGTCCTGAGTGTGTCTCTTTTGCCAATGTGACTCGTGTAAAGTCACAGAAATTGCAACTCGAGATGGACTCGAGTCCGAGTCCTAGACTCCAGTCCTACAACACTGATGGCCCTAGACATTAGGACTGGCAAGCTTTGTGTTATTTTACTGATGTCGTCACATATTACAAGAAAGCATTTTTCGTTGATGACCGGGTACAACACCATCTTTTTTCCTGTTCCAAGTCTCAATAAATTACTGAAACATAAAAAATACTCCAGTTACCTCAAATATTCATCATTGTTTCAGAACCATTTGTACCACTTTTCCTATTTCAATTGCTGTAAACCTTTAAAAACCAAAATATCAGCCTCACTTCAAATCAAATCTCCTGTAGCATACCTCAACGTTGAGTGTTGTTGGGTCGACGTCTGACATCAAATTCTCGCTGGTGACAGCACTAAGCAGCAGATTTGTGATATCTGTGCACAGCGTTCTTATAAGGTATTTGGACAATTGATTCTCTAAATCTTCATCTGTTAAGGAAAGAATCGATTGAAACATGTAATTCCTGAAATTATTTAATTCTGGTTTCTCAACACAATGACTGCCTAACTTGACCAGATAAGGGCGCTTTTTGTTTCTTTTTCTCTGTTCTAGAGATGAGGGCGAAAGATTGTTGATAGAAGGAAAGTACATTGCAACTTGGGGATAATTGGATTTCAAGTAAAACCGCACAAAACGAAAGTCCGCACTCATTGGAGGGGTAATTATTTTAAATCTGATCATCTTATGATGAAGTAATTTACATAGACCTTTGGGGAATTTTGTATGATACATTTCGATACCCTGCTTGCTACTAAAGTCTTTAACCCTAACTCCCCAAGCCTTTTTGCTAGGATGTAGCCTCAATCCTGCAAAAAATCCCAATTTTGGCCTCAAAAAAAAATAGCAAAGCCTCAATCCTGCAAATTCCTCCATTATTTCTTAAATGGTCCATGGAGGGGGACTGACCTGCTGATCCTGCAAAATCCTCCGGCTATGACTGTCAATAGGCTGAGGCAGAGGGCATCATCATCCAGGCAGCAGCGGAGGATTTCAAGTATAAATGATGAATAAATTTATGCATGGCTGAGCTGAGCATAAACAATGCAAAGTCCAAAAAAAAACACAACACTTTTTTGTTAAACTCAATCCTGCAAAATCCTCCAATTTGCAAAAAGGATTTTGGAGGATTCAGGGCGGTTAGGGTTAAATAGTCCAAGATTGACAACGATGATTGACAAAAATGATGCACTTGGAAAAATTGCAAAACTTTTAAGGATTATGTGAGTGGAAAATGCGGCGTGACGATGTTACACTGCCCAGAACGAACGCCAGGGAATATCGATTGCACAGTGCTTGTATGCATGGGAGCGCATACGCGGGCTATATTAATGACCTGCACTTTGTTCAGGCACTGTGCAATCGATAGGGGCCAATTATGGGCATGTATGTTTGGTTACGCTGAGCGATTTCTCCTCGCGTAATCTTTTAAATTTGCAACTTTTCAAACTGCATCATTTTTCATAAACCGTTGACAATCTTGGACGATTTACAGTTCTTGGTAGCAAACAGGGTATCAAATGTAACTAACAACATTCCCCAAAGGTCTATATAAAGGACGTTATCATATGACGATCAGATTCAAAATTATGACCCCTCCAATGAGTGGGACTTTCTATTTTTACTGTGTTTACGTTTTTGAAAAGTTGACATTAAGACTTCATTAAGACCTCTCCTTCTGCAATTGTAAATGTACAGTGGTAGATAAAACACATCACAGAATTGAGCCTGATGTCTTCATTGAACTCTTACAATGTGGAGATAACATACAATATTCTTTAGAAACATTTTTTAAAGTAAAATTCTCATCTGAATTTTGACACAGAAGAAGCATTGAACATTTTTTTTTTGCACAGCACACTGCATGCACTTTTGTCACAATTTGCAGGCTATATTTGGACACTGTTGTTATTAAGCTATACAATATTTCAGCTTTAAATCTCACAAAGCATATGCACTATTGAAAATGATACATCAATGCTGCAGGCACACCATTTTACTCTTTACAAAGTTATAGTATGGAACATGAAGAAATGTACATGCTCAGGAACTTCCACATATGGAATTGTTCAACATGACACAACAGAAGCATGCGTGCGGTTGAATGGATGGTGAAACCAAAATGAAAATAAACTGGAATGGCTGTTATGAAAAAAAATAAAATGAGCAAACCTTTCATCTTTTTGTTATGCAGAGCATAAGCAAACATAGCACCTTGATCCAAAACTTGCCACTGCCATTTAGTTTTCAAAACACCAAGGCCAGCCACTTCAAAACAAAGAACAGAATAAATGTAACTTTTGCAAATTAAAAACAAGAAGCAAGCGATACACCAACTCACCCCTACCTAGAAACTGTCTGACTCCTTTGTCAAACAGTCGGACGTTGTTGAGGAGGCCGTTGATCTTATCTTGTATCTCGCCCCGGTTCTTGCGTCGTGTGGAGCTGTCTGAGGATCCGGTCGCTGACAGGAAGATGGACTTGGCAATGTCTTGGTAGGCTCTGTGGAGAGGCCTGTGGATTGGAACAGAGATTTTGAACTTAGCCTGTGTGCTACAACTTATCTAGTGAGCCGAAACCTCATATGTTTCAATATGCACAACGGCCAAATTCAAGATCAACACACGGTCCGCCTCTACGGATTTTGTGTGTGTGTACAATAGAGCGATTAGCGTGTTTAGATGTCACCTGGAGGTGACTCAAGGTTATCTTGACGTTTTAACCCGTCAACCGTGCCTGTGCACAAAAACACCCAGTGCGTGTTATCACGTCCTCTGATGTGAACTGGTTAAAGAAAAGTTGACAACTCTTCGCTGACAATCAGATGACTATTTACTGTCCAAGGAATCAATACAAAATACAGTCACTGTATTGTGCTATAAATACGTTTCCTATACACTGCAGTTATGACAAGTTCTATGAAATGGTTCGCAAGACGCATCACAGCCGCAATGCGTCACAGGTATAAGAGACGTCGTAGCGCAGTGACACATAGTTATAGGCCTTTATCATGCTGCCACCATTTCAGTCATGTTCCCTGTGTCCAATAACAGTACTGATGATAATGTTTTTTGTGCAAAAAGGAACCAGACTATATTTCCTTCCAGCCTCGATTTGGTTATGTTGATTTGAATCGGAAAAAATCAAGATGGGCTCCACATGACAAGGCCGGATCCAAAACCCCTTTTTTTTGGGGGGGGGGGGGACAAAAAAAAAATTGCTCACCAAAAAGTGGGTCCAAAAAAATGAGAGCATTTGTTTGAATTCTAGATGCTCTGTGGTGCGATCTGAGGCAGTTTCTGATCACTTTTACCAATTTTTTTTTTTAGGAAAAGATGGTAGTGTATCCAGTGCCTGCCTTTATTGCAACGTCACTTAAAAACAAAAAATTTGGTTCATTTTTTTTTTGGGGGGGGGGTGGGTAAACATGATAATAGTCTATTGTCGATATGTTTCATGAAATGGGGTGAAGGTCTCTATTCAAGGAATGACCCATCTTAGTCCAATCGATGATACCTGTATAGGTCTTCAGCCAGCTCCGAGTGAAGTTCCTCAGGACAATCTGGAAGCGACTTGCTCAGGACATCTTCAATCTCCTCTACTGACATGAATGGAAGCTCATCTGACTGGTGCCCACGGGACACTGGTTCCCACAACACAAAACATAAAAAAACGAAGTTTGAAACTTTCCACCAACACGTACTGACAGAGGTTTCGCAAGGAAACAGAAACAGATGGGTCATCATGTTGTGTGGTCTTGTGCAATGAGACACAACTTGCTATACGCGTGTACTGAAAGAGGATGAATTGCTGAACATATATAGGTGGGCGCAAACATTCGGGAACGTTTTTTACATTGGCTTATCTAGCTCCCAGACCCACTTTCTTGAAACTCAATGGTTCTCAAGTTTGGAGTGCTAAATGATAACACATAGCAACCAATGAAAACGTATGTGCACATGTAAAAAGATGTTTTCTTAGGCTCATCAGCTGACCATGACATAATGCCACGCTGCCCTATACATGTACACCGTTTGTATGTGCTCAAAGCAGGATTAGCTTAAAATTACAAATTTTAGGTGGTCATTTGGCACCTGATTTTTACATGCAAAATGAGTGTGTCCCTCCCCTTTGACTTGGGCCATTATCTGCATCCAGGCCCGTTTTAAATTATGTATTGTTTAAAACTGGCCAAGCACACATTACCGCCCCGCCTATTACTCACTGTAACAGCCTGAAACTGCCCAAGCACTCTTATGGTTTGATTGATTCTTCAGTGAAGAAACACAATGTAATACAATGTAATACAGGTGCTAATGGCTTAATGCTGTCATGCTGAATGACAGACACTAATTTAAATAACATGGAGGGGGTTTTGCAAGGAAGCTTTTGATTGGTCAATCAAGAAGAATGATGTCACACCTGATACGTCTTCCTCCTCTTTATCCTCCACATCTCTCCCTCGGTTCTTCTTCACCTTCTTGGTTTTGACCTCTCTCGAGATTCCTTGACCGCCTCCTTTATTGCCACTGCTCCCGCCCCCAGCTGTAATCACAAAAGATAAATTAACATATTAAACAATGCTGCATAGCCACACCTCTAAGCTTCTGGGGAATGGACCATTCCAGAAGCCTCGTACACTATGCATGAGTGCACATACAGGGTGAGTAAAAAAACCCAACGAAACCCAAATGTCGGGACCATTGCTGTAGTGAAGTTCTGCATGTAGCACTTTCAAAATCTAGGATATGAAAGCCCAATTCATAAGATTTCTTAAGTTTTAGTACAAGAATCATTCAAATCACTCATGTACTTTTTAAAAACATTAATTTTAAACACAACCACCGTCTTAAAGTTCTGTCCACGGATCACAAGAAGGTAAGTGTTCTTTCAGCAAAACGAAAACAAATCACATAGCAATGTGTGTGAATTGTTTTCATTCTGCAGGAAGAACACACACCTTTTTTGTGATCCGTGGACAGAACTTTAAGACGGTGGTTGTGTTTAAAATTCTGTAACTTGAAAAGTACATGAGTGATTTGAATGATTCTTGTACTAAAAGATAGCTTATGAATTGGGCTTTCATATCCTAGATTTTGAAAGTGCTATATGCAGAACTTCACTAAAACAATAGTCCTGACATTTGGGTTTCGCTTTTTTTGACTCACCCTGTATATCAGGCTTTTGAGGAATGTTTCCTTCTGGCATGATTGCATCTCGAAGAAAATAATAATAGAAGGTCATTTCCAAGGATAAGCTAAGTGAGGTGTGGTAATTTCCGTAAGTAGTTGGTTTGTACTTGGGCAAATACGTGAATGGGTGCGCGCAAGCATTGACACAATACACGTGCGCGCGATTGCTATTATTCTTCAGTTCAATGCGTGACATTACGAAGCTGCAATCGGCTGAATGAGAATATGTTCCTGATGCTGATTTCGGACGCAATTCAAAATCTGACCCAGCAATTTTTGAACTAAAATCGAGATCCCAGGATATTGTTTTCTCTGAATATACAGAATAAACAGAGCTAAAACTTCATTAGGTTTAGTTGTTAAGCACCCGTCTTTAGATTTTGAGCACTTTTGTTGCTTTGAACGAAACAGATGCACAACTGACAAATGGTCTACTCCACCTTTAAATATTGAAACATCAAACCCCCCAAAAGACTATGAAAGTAACAAATTCCATTGATGAATAATGACATCCTCTTCAAAATAAAAATCTTTTCCAGAAATACTTGGGGATAAAGTTGTCCAGTTGCCAAGGAAACATCAAAGAGGAGTTTGCCAAATATCTCGTAACAAAATTCTGCCTGAAAATACACAAAAAAGAAAATGAGTGAAAACGAAATCCGTCAACCTACATGCTGCTTTGTTTCTCCTCTCGTCTTTGCGATCTTTCTTGCCCTCAGCTCCCCTGACAGCGGCTACAGCCTTCTTGTCCACTTGTAAGAGCAAGTGTGGTGCATTTTTGGCATCCTGTTTAGAGACAAGTCAAAGTAAAATCTTTTGTAAATGCAACCATTTTAACATTTATTTTCAAAGGGACTTTCAAGTGTTGATCAACTTACATGTATTCAGATTTTCTAGCAGGCCATGAAGGACTTATCTGGTGACCACAGTAAGTAAATGATACATAGATTTCACATTCGAACGGATACGTGTATGCATTCGTTTAGCTATTCTGTTGTTTCACTCTGTGTACGCGTACACCATTAAAGCTTAATTATCGGAAACGTTGGCAACATCCTGTGAAAGCCTCAAGATTGTGGCTAAGCCTGCTTTAAAACACAAACAAATGAAACACAATGTTCATTATCTTTTAGTCATGAAAACCTAAGACAGTTTACCCATTCCTATTGGTCTGTGTCTCATTTACAGGGCCCTATTATGTACTATAGTGTATATTTTGCTAAGAAAATATTGGTTAAAGTGGTCAGACATTGCCTCAGATGGCACCACAGAGCATTTAGAATTCAAAATTTGTCGGGGCTCTGAAGCGGGCCCCGAATTCTACGCCTTTAGCTGAGAATATAACAGCTTATCCAATGACATCAACCTCAAAAATGAGGTTTCAATCATTATCTTTTGCTGAGAAAATATTGGTTAAAGTGGTCAGAAATTGCCTCAGATCACACCACAGAGCATCTAGAATCTTTTTTTTTTGGGGCCCTTAAGCGGGCCCCGAACCCCACGCCTATATAGCTCAGAATAGCTGATTCAATGACTCCAACCTTGAAAACGATGTTCAGATGATTATCTTTTGCTAAAAAAATATTGGTTAAAGCATGGAGGAAAGTGGTCAGAAATTGCCTCAGATCACACCACAGAGCATCTAGAATCCAAATTGTTCTTAACAACACTAGCACGGCAGACCCTGTCAAGCCAAAGATGCCATGCTAAACTCAATTTGTAAAGCCAAATGGTTCTAAACGCTGTGCTATCACCGTGCCGAATTGAAAAAACAACAGTGTTGTAGAACTCGTACACGGTACTCGTACTCGAGTACTACTCGAGTACTTTTTTGGAGTACTCGTACTCGTACTCGAATGTCAAAGTACTCGAATGTCAAAGTACTCGTACTCGAAATGACAGTACTCGTACTCGGGCAGCAAAGTAGTCGTACTCCAATTGTCGAAATTGTACTCGATCATTAAAGTACTCTTACTCCAATAGCAGTACTCGGGGAAAAAATGTTATAGCTTCACTTACCATGGCCTTATTTTATTGATACTTTCAGTTTGAAATGGTTGATTGGCTTGTTGAGATATCCAGATTTCCTGATTTTCTTCTGTACAAGTCCGGACAGACACATTTAATAGCTAGCCCTGAGTGGGTCTGTATATCGGTCTGACTGGGCCTGGGCCAATTACGTACAATAAAACATTTGCTGTATGGCCGTATTCAGAAATGCGAGTTTTCGTACTCATACTCGTACTCAGAAGTACTCATACTCGTATTTAGAAGTACTTGTACTCGGAGATGTACAAGTACTCATACTCGGCAACCTAAGTACTCGTCAGTACTCAGTACTCGGAAAAAAGTCTAATAATTGAGGCTATAGCATGGCAGTGAATTCACCCTTTTAAAGTTTCGTTAATCATGTTACTCCCATAGAGCTATATTAAATATTCTATACAGGTGCATTATAGAAGCCGATAGGCCAACAACCGAGAGGCATGATCAGCAAATGAGCGTGTCATTTTGCTCTAAGCAAACGTACAGCGCGTGCGCGTATTCGCTGCAGATGATTTTTGCCGTTACGTTTATTGAACCATCATGATGCACTTAAGTTGTTTGCGTATGTTCTACTCGCGCGTTGCATTTAGAGTAATCTTCTAAAATTCAATCCATCTAATTTCATTGTGTCCTACAAAGATGCACATGAATTCAAAATGTCTGCTTAAAGCATCTCTGTGCGCAAGAATGAGGAGTTAGCACTCTAGTAATTTAATATAGCTCTAAAGTTACTCCATAAATCTGACCTTTTCAGCTTTGTGGGCCATGAGCTGATCAAACAGGGTCCTAGATTCCGAAAGGAATTTCTCACTGCAGACGACAGTCTTGCACAGAATCCTGGCCCCAGATTTGCCCCTTCCCTTCATGCATTGCTGCAACAACTGCTGGATATCATCCATGGTAAACGAAGACGGCAGCAAAGGCTGAAGGGAAAACAAGAAGAAAAATAGTCAATGCTTTACATATAAAAGCAAATCTTACATTGCATAATTCCATGGGACACACTATTCTCGCTAGTTATCAGAGTTGATTTCTTATTGGTTCTTGTGTTTCTCACGGGGCTGAACCCATTAGCATCACTAATCCCCGCTATACTATACGGAAAGAAATGGTTTATGTATGTATGCTTGTGTGTGCAGGCCTACACCGCATTTTGCGGAGTATTTTTTATTGTTAGGCAAATTAGGACCGAGTTATGGGACTTTTCCCCACAGCGTTTTCAGTTCCCACAAATACCTCATACAGACGAGTGTGTCCCCACAACTATGGAACAAGAATGCTCTTAAACTATGTAAAATGTTTGTGTGCGTTCACGAATTGTTCAGATTGCCATTACCACAGTACATACAATACTCGGGTAATTGATACCAATACGCGAGGACCTGCTGATGTAACTGGGCTGTACATACGAGTAGCACGAGTTGTCGTTGATGGAGAAAAAAAGAGGTACAATATTGGACATGGGGGTTGAGTACATAGCTGAAAACAGCTGAAAAAGTTGTAAAAAAGCTGAACTTTTGTACACAGCAAATAAGGGGAAAAAGCATGACATAGGTGGCCATCTACATATATACAATGTACCTCTCTTAACAAAGATGTCCAAGAGGTCAATGACTTCTGTCTTTCCACATTCCCCGGACAAATTTTTCCCCCAGTGTCCCCAGTTTCCATTACATATCATAATGGTTACAAGCTCATGCACAAATACTATATGTAATTCAAATGCACTACCACTTTCTCAATCAAGGTTTCTCCACATTTCAAATTGTAAACAGTTTGTTTGTACTCTGCCATTCATCCATCACCCCCTTGCTGGCTCATCTTCATTAAAAACCTAAAACCTTTTTTTTCTTCAATTAGAAACCGATGCCTCGTTGGGAATGATGAAGCTAATTTCACTAGAGATTTGACAAGTTGATTAACTGTTGACTCTAGCAAGGTGCTACATGTACTCACACTTAGTTGCCATGGTGACTGTTAAATTATTTTAACAACTAATTAGACCCGTCAACAATATAGGCCCTTATTGCATGTTACTTGCCAACAGCATCAGTATCTGGCCTACGCTAATAATGTATGCCAGCTTGATTACAACAAGTCTTCTATCAGGAAGAGAGGCCACGCCTGCATGATGCAATTCATCATCTGTGTTCATCATCTTTTGGTCTCTGATGGAATTGTTGGCCTTGGTTTTGATATCGCCTTAAGCTTTTAGGATTGAAGGCTTGCTCAACAACTACGCTTCTGTCAGACAGAGCACAATTTTGTTATTGTGCTCCAAAGACAATTTTTTTGAGGAGATTTGTAGAGACAGAGAGAATCAACCATCATGAATTTTAGTGATTTTAGCACAACTGGTACATACCAGGACGTAGACAATGAGTCGCTGTTCGGTTGTGTAGTCATGATTTTGACCATCATTCCAACTGTAATTCTGAACCCGTTATGCCTGGTTATTCTTCGTCGTGCCGACGGTATCCAAGCAACAACCAAGATTTTCATGGCTTCACTGAGCGTTTCCGATCTGTGCTTGGGGATTTTCTGCGGGATCCCAGTACTGATTTTGGTGTTTCCTACACAACATCTGATTGGTGATTTCCTGTGTACGTTAACAGGAGTGCTGATTCCATTGTTTTACACCCTGAGTATCCTGTCCCTTCTCTTGTTAACAACGGATCGATTTGTTGCCATCATCTATGCGTTGCGCTACCCAAGTTTAATGACCCCAACAAGGTCTACGATCATCGTTGCTATCTTATGGTTGCTGACATTGTTATTTTATATCATTCTGCTGGGAGTGTATAACAGACAACGTATTCTTAATAATCAGTGCTGGCCATTGTGTCATTTGTGCCCTGTCATTTATGTCTCTATTATTATGATATCGCTTACGATAATCATGGCAATGTACATGCGCATTCTGACAGTTGCTAGACGCCAGGCGCGATGCATCGCCGCTCAGAATCACCTAGGCAACCCTCTGGAGAGACAGAATGCTGTTCAACCAATCAGCACCAAGTCTGCTACTACTGTGCTCATCATAACAGGAACTGCCTGCATCTGCTGGATGCCCCAAGTCATCTTTTTCATCTTGGTCTTGGCAGACCAAGTTTCATACTCGAACTCTTTTGTCCTCTGGGCACAAATTGCAGCAGTTACTAGTGGCTGGTTGGATGTGGTCATCTATTACTGGCGGAACAGGGAACTTCGACAAACTCTACGTGGCCGACTTGCGTCTTACAACTGTTGCTAAAAATCACAAAATAAGCAGTGGTCAATTAGCACTGCTTTCCATATGCCATGCGACTGATGCAAATTTCGTCCAGTTCATGGTAACTGTAAGTGAATCTTGGGGAAGTCACTTTGCAGAATTGGCTTAAAACAACAGATATCTTGATGTGGGTGCAATTTTTTAGAACATCCTCGCTATGGTATGATTAAGGTTAGCAAGTTTTTTTTTCTGCTACAAAATGTACGAAGTGGCTTTGCAGGGAATAAATACTTTGATCAAGCTTCACTTTGCACTTTCAATTTACCTAACTTTGACCTTCCGGTAACCCAGAAGTAAAGGTCAAATTATTTCGCTCTTGTGACTGAAAATGATTCTTTAGTCTACTGACTCACTCACTAAGTCGGCCACAGCCAAGCCTAGTATGGTCTACCAAATTAGAAAATGTTGTAATATTGATTAAGTGGATTAATTATGTGGGGATCTTGGGACTTCCCACTGAGGTAACCTTTGAGCTGCATTTGCAAGACATTTTGACCCACAGGTGCTGAATTATAAAATATTTTTTCAATGACACCCCAACCGGCTGGAAGTGGCTTACATTGTTATGTGTTGAGTGCGTTCGATTACTTCCCCCGTGCTAACTTGTACAAGTGCGACAGCATTCGATTACCTCTCACGCGACTTCTCCCGCTTACTCGAGCCTGCTTGGGTAAGTATCCCATAAGGCCATGCAATAAATATGGCTGCCAACATGATGTCTGACGGGCACCTCAGGCCGTGTCTGAAACGGGGTATACGTCTATTGTCGGCGCGTCCCAGCGTATTCTCAATGGGCGTGGACCTAGACCTTGCTCTAGACAGTTGATTCGGATGCAGCCCGTGTCATGTCAAAGTTCAACTTTCCAACCGTTCGTTTATTTAGCTCCACAGCGCATGTCTGTCATCATGCCGTGAGCAGGCGCGAGTAGGCTGGGGGAAGTAATCAAACGCACTCATTGTACTTGCAAAGTACTTTGCACTTGCAAAGTCTGCGCGGTTTCAAAGACAGTTCCCAAACTTGACTGCTGCAGTTCAGAAGCGCAACGCCTGTTTGCTGTGATGGCTCTTTTTGAAATAACTTTGCTGTCTGATCTTTCTGAGATCTTTTGGCCCAAACTGTAAGACGTCAGGGTCAGAAACATTCATATGTTTATCTTAAATTTATACGGAAAAGTCTGCAGTTTATGCTGATCTGTTACACGGTACTCTCTGGAGACATGTGCACAATAGGGAACAAAATATTTTATAAGTCTCCACAGAGCAATTTCTATAGGTGAATACGTCTCCACAAGGTTATCACGAAATAGATAGATGGATTTTACTCAAAAACTAGCAATTTTCAAGGTGTGTTGATGTGTCGCAAATTGAAGTATTTTATGTAAGGGATATTAAGTCCGAATTTCAGCCAAGGAAATTAACACTTTCAAACTCGAAAACTTTAGTACACGAGAACAAAGAAATGACTCCACAAGGATACAAATTACAGTATTTGTGTATATATTATGGACCTAAATGTTTATTGTCGCTTATTTCATCCTGTACACACTGCAACTCAATTTGTTTTACATTTGAAATATCATGTTTTACATCATCCATGGCAAAAAAGATGGGGAAAAAGGCTGATGGGGAAAAAAGAAAAGCAAATAGTCAATAGTGGCATGGGTGGCTTGTGCGTAAAGCGCTCGCCTCTCACCAAGGTGACCACGGTTCGAAACCTGACCGCGGATCGCATGTGAGTAGAGTTGTGCGTTGGTTCTTTCTTGTGCCACGAGGGTTTTTCTCCGGGCCCTCTGGTTTTCCTCCCTTCGGAAAAATCAAACACTTTCGATCTCAGGCTGTGCTCCGTGGTCATATATGGGTCAATGGTTAGCAGACTAGCGCATGGGTAACCAGTGCAATAGTCTTCTACGCACGCGTATTGAACTTGTGCATGAAACTTTGCATGCGCGCTTGGTAAACAGCAAAACTAGCGCCTAAAACGTGATGGTGAATGCACCAGTGAGAACTTGGCTCTCGATTATGAATATGTATGAGGTATAGTTATATTTCTTGAGCCACATTTTCACACGAGCCCCCGATGGGCTAGTTTAATGCACATTTCAATTGCCTATATTTCTCCAACTACGGTTTCTTAAGCTTTAGAACTATTTTCTGTATATTTTCCTGAAATTCATAGTTAAAAATATGGTGGCCCTACATATTTTGTTTTTAGCATACATGGAAAAAAAAAAGAGATTTTTTTTTTACCTCACAGCAGTTTTGGTTACTGTTTCTGATTCTTTGTTGTTTGTGTGTTGTTAGCTCAACCAATCAGAATACAGGAAAGATTGCTGATGAATAACAACACACTATAGCAACCAATGAAATCTCATCATCTGTCAGAGGGTAATTACCGGTATCTGTCACAAAATCCAATTATCAGAGTTGATTTCTTATTGGCTGTTATGGTACTCATGGAGCTGGACCCATCAACGTCAATATTCATTAAGAGACAGTCAACAACAACCAAAAAGCTTATATTTTTTTTAATGGAAACTGATAATGCCTCGCTGAGAATGATCAAGCTTATTTCATTGGAGATTTGACAAGTTGATTACATGTTACTCAGAACTGTTGACTCCAGCAAGGTACTGTGGGTGGAAAATGCAACTATTAAGGTGCTGTTTAATTTTTGTACCAACTACCTCAACCTGTCGACAATACCAGGCCCTTCACTCAGCCGTTAATCAAATGCACGTCACTTGCCAACTGCATCAGTATCTGGCCTACGCTCATACTGTGTGCCAGCTTGATAACAACAAATCTTCCATCAGGATGAGATGCCACGCCTGCATGATGTAACTGTGTGTTGATACCACCAGGAAAGAGCACATCTTCTGGTCTTTTACCTCCTAACGGTCTTTCTTTTACGGATGGATTTGTTGACATGGTTTTGATATCGCCTTAAACTTTTAGGATTGAAGGCTTGCTCAACAACTACGCTTCTGCTAGATCGGGCACAGTTTTGTTATTGTTCTCCTGGAATTCTTCTGAGTAGACTTGCAAGAAATAGAGAGAATCAACCATCATGACTTTTAGTGATATTAACACAACTGGTACATACCAGAATATGAACTACGTGTATGAGCCAGCGACAATGTTTGGTTGTGCAGTCATGATTCTGACGATCATTCCAACTGCATTTCTGAACCCGTTATGCCTGGTTGTTCTTCGTCGTGCCGACGGTATCCAAGCAACGACCAAGATATTCATGGCTTCACTGAGCATTTCTGATCTGTGCTTGGGGATTTTCTGTGGGATCCCCATACTGATACTGGGCTTTTCTGCACAACAGCAAATAGGGGATTTCCTGTGTACATTAATAGGGATGTTGATGCCATTGTTTTGTACACTGAGTATCCTGTCCCTTCTCTTGTTAACAACAGACCGATTTGTTGCCATCATCTATGCGTTGCGCTACCCGAGTTTAATGACCCCAAGGAGGTCAAAGATCATCGTTGCTATCTTATGGTTGCTGACATCTTTCCTTTATATCATTATGACGGGAGCGTATAACAGACAAAGTGCAATTATTAATCATTGCTTGCCGGCGTCATGTGATTTGTGCCCTGTCATTTATGTCTCTAGTATCATGATACCGCTTATAATAATCGTCGCAATGTACATGCGCATTCTGACAGTTGCTAGACGCCAGGCGCGACGCATCGCAGCTCAGAATCCCCTAGGCAACCGTCCGGAGGGACAGAATGCTGTTCGACCAATCAGCACCAAGTCTGCTACTACTGTGCTCATCATAACAGGAACTGCCTGCATCTGCTGGATGCCCCAAGTCGTCTTTTATATCTTGCTGTTGGCAGGCAGTGTTTCACACTCAAACTCTTTTTTCCTCTGGGCTCAAATTGCAGCAGTTACTAGTGGCTGGTTGGATGTGGTCATCTATTACTGGCGGAACAGGGAACTACGACAAACACTACGTGGCTTGCTTGCCTCTTATCACTGTTGCTAAAAATCACAAAATAACCAGTACTCATTTAGGGTAGCACAGTAGTCGTGATAAACCAGGGAGTGGTCTCCCCTGCCCTTGTGCGAGCCCCAGGTCCAACTGACCCGATTGGTAGTACCTGGCAAGGGTCCTGAACTCAGGGTTACAAGTGAAACCCCCAGCAGCAGGGTGATGGATATGACCAAATGATCACTTTGGAATACCCCCTCTCTTGCCTGGATGTCCGTTTGTGAGTCCCACATACCTTGAACTCATTACTTTGTAATTGTGTTTTGCAACATTATCTGTCAGGAGGTTATTATCTGTTCCAGAATCCAATTACCAGAGTTGACTACTTATTGGCTGTTACGTTTCTCACAAAGCTGAACCCATCAACATCAATCTTCATTACAGGAGACAGTCAACAACAACACAGGTCTTTTTTAAATAAAAAATCCAATCTGAATATGATTGGCAACTGATGCCTGGTTGGGAATGATAAAGCTAATTACAGTAGAGATTTGACAAGTTGATTATCACGGTACTCAAAACTGTCTACTCAAGCAAGGTACTGTCTGTGAAAAATGCAATTAGTCACACTTTGGTGTCATGGTGATTGTTGAATGTTATTACCAACTAACTCAACCTGTTGACAATACCAGGCTCTTCACTCAACCATTAACCAAATGCAGGTCACTTGCAAACAGCGTCAGGATCTGGCCTACGCTAACACTGTATGCCAGCTTGACACAACAAATCTCCCATCAGGGCAAGATGCCACGCCTGCATGATGTAACTGTGTGTTGATACCACCAGGAAAGAGCACATCTTCTGGTCTTTTACCTCCTAACGGTCTTTCTTTTACGGACGGATTTGTTGACATGGTTTTGATATCGCCTTAAACTTTTAGGATTGAAGGCTTGCTCAACAACTACAGGCACAATTTTTTTCCTGTTCTCCGGGGAAAACTTTTGAATAGATTTGCAAGAGATAGAGAGAATCAACCATCATGACTTTTAGTGATATTAACACAACTGGTACCGGTACATACCAGGATATGAACTATGAGCCAGCGACAATGTTTGGTTGTGCAGTCATGATTCTGACGATCATTCCAACTGCATTTCTGAACCCGTTATGCCTGGTTGTTCTTCGTCGTGCCGACGGTATCCAAGCAACGACCAAGATATTCATGGCTTCACTGAGCATTTCTGATCTGTGCTTGGGGATTTTCTGTGGGATCCCTGTGCTGATAATGGCCTTTTTTGCACAAGAGCAAAAAGGAGATTTCCTGTGTACATTAATAGGAACGCTGATGCCATTGTTTTGTACACTGAGTATCCTGTCCCTTCTCTTGTTGACAACGGACCGATTTGTTGCCATCATCTATGCGTTGCGCTACCCGAGTTTAATGACCCCAAGGAGGTCAAAGATCATCGTTGCTATCTTATGGTTGCTGACATCTATTTATATCATTCTGCTGGGGGTGTTTAACAGAGACAGTGTTCTTGATACTCATTGCTTGCCGGCGTCATGCAATTTGTGTGCTGTCATTTATGGCTCTAGTATCATGATACCGCTTATAATAATCGTAGCAATGTACATGCGCATTCTGACAGTTGCTAGACGCCAGGCACGACGCATCGCAGCTCAGAATAACCTAGGCAACCGTCCGGAGGGACAGAATGCTGTTCAACCAATCAGCACAAAGTCTGCTACTACTGTGCTCATCATAACAGGAACTGCCTGCATCTGCTGGATGCCCCAAGTCATCTTTTTCATCTTGGTGTTGGCAGAACGTATTAAATACTCAAACTCTTTTTTCCTCTGGGCACAAATTGCAGCAGTTACTAGTGGCTGGTTGGATGTGGTCATCTATTACTGGCGGAACAGGGAACTACGACAAACACTACGTGGCTTGCTTGCCTCACATCACTGTTGCTAAAAATCACAAAATAACCAGTACTCATTAAGGGTAGCACGGTAGTCGTGATAAACCAGGGAGTGGTCTTCCCTGCCCTTGTGTGAGCCCCAGGTCCAACTGACCCGGTTGGTAGTACCTGGCAAGGGTCCTGAACTCAGGGTTACAAGTGAAACCACCAGCAGCAGGGTGATGGATATGACCAAATGATCACTTTGGAATACCCCCTCTCTTGCCTGGATGTCCGTTTGTGAATCCCACACACCTTGAACTCATTACTTTGTAATTGTGTTTTGCAACATTATCTGTCAGGAGGTAATTATCTGTTCCAGAATCCAATTACCAGAGTTGACTACTTATTGGCTGTTACGTTTCTCACAAAGCTGAACCCATCAACATCAATCTTCATTAAAGGAGACAGTCAACACCAACACAGGCCTTTTTTAAATAAAAAATCCAATCTGAATACGATTGGCAACTGATGCCTGATTGGGAATGATAAAGCTAATTACAGTAGAGATTTGACAAGTTGATTATCATGGTACTCAAAACTGTCTACTCAAGCAAGGTACTGTCCGTGAAAAATGCAATTAGTCACACTTTGGTGTCATGGTGACTGTTGAATGTTATTACCAACTAACTCAACCTGTTGACAATACCAGGCTCTTCACTCAACCATTGCCCAAATGCAGGTCACTTGCAAACAGCGTCAGGATCTGGCCTACGCTAACACTGTATGCCAGCTTGACACAACAAATCTTCCATCAGGATGAGATGCCACGCCTGCATGATGTAATTGTGTGTTGATACCACCAGCAAGGAGCACATCTTCTGGTCTTTTACCTCCTAACGGTCTTTCTTTTACGGATGGATTTGTTGACATGGTTTTGATATCGCCTTAAACTTTTAGGATTGAAGGCTTGCTCAACAACTACAGGCACAGTTTTGTTCTTGTTCTCCGGGGAAAACTTTTGAATAGATTTGCAAGAGATAGAGAGCATCAACCATCATGAATTCTAGTGATATTAACACAACTGGCACATACCAGGATATGAACTATGAGCCAGCGATAATGTTTGGTTGTGCAGTCATGATTCTGACAATCATTCCAACTGCATTTCTGAACCCGTTATGCCTGGTTGTTCTTCGTCGTGCCGACGGTATCCAAGCAACGACCAAGATATTCATGGCTTCACTGAGCATTTCTGATCTGTGCTTGGGGATTTTCTGTGGGATCCCTGTGCTGATAATGGCCTTTTTTGCACAAGAGCAAAAAGGAGATTTCCTGTGTACATTAATAGGAACGCTGATGCCATTGTTTTGTACACTGAGTATCCTGTCCCTTCTCTTGTTGACAACGGACCGATTTGTTGCCATCATCTATGCGTTGCGCTACCCGAGTTTAATGACCCCAAGGAGGTCAAAGATCATCGTTGCTATCTTATGGTTGCTGACATCTATTTATATCATTCTGCTGGGGGTGTTTAACAGAGACAGTGTTCTTGAAACCCATTGCTTGCCGGCGTCATGCAATTTGTGTGCTGTCATTTATGGCTCTAGTATCATGATACCGCTTATAATAATCGTAGCAATGTACATGTGCATTCTGACAGTTGCTAGACGCCAGGCACGACGCATCGCAGCTCAGAATAACCTAGGCAACCGTCCGGAGGGACAGAATGCTGTTCGACCAATCAGCACCAAGTCTGCTACTACTGTGCTCATCATAACAGGAACTGCCTGCATCTGCTGGATGCCCCAAGTCATCTTTTACATCTTGCTGTTGGCAGGCAGTGTTTCATATTCAAGCTCTTTTTTACTCTGGGCTCAAATTGCAGCAGTTACTAGTGGCTGGTTGGATGTGGTCATCTATTACTGGCGGAACAGGGAACTACGACAAACACTACGTGGCTTGCTTGCCTCTTATCACTGTTGCTAAAAATCACAAAATAACCAGTACTCATTTAGGGTAGCACGGTAGTCGTGATAAACCAGGGAGTGGTCTCCCCTGCCCTTGTGCGAGCCCCAGGTCCAACTGACCCGGTTGGTAGTACCTGGCAAGGGTCCTGAACTCAGGGTTACAAGTGAAACCACCAGCAGCAGGGTGATGGATATGACCAAAGGATCACTTTGGAATACCCCCTCTCTTGCCTGGATGTCTGTTTGTGAATCCCACACACCTTGAACTCATTACTTTGTAATTGTGTTTTGCAACATTATCTGTCAGGAGGTATATATCTGTTCCAGAATCCAATTACCAGAGTTGACTACTTATTGGCTGTTACGTTTCTCACAAAGCTGAACCCATCAACATCAGTCTTCATTAAAGGAGACAGTCAACAACAACACAGGGCCTTTTAAATAAAAAATCCAATCTGAATATGGTTGGCAACTGATGCCTGATTGGGAAAGCTAATTACAGTAGAGATTTGACAAGTTGATTATCATGGTACTCAAAACTGTCGACTCAAGCGAGGTGCTGTCCGTGAAAAATGCAATTAGTCCACTTTGGTGTCATGGTGACTGTTGAATGTTATTACCAACTATCTCAACCTGTCGACAATACCAGGCTCTTCACTCAACCATTAACCAAATGCAGGTCACTTGCAAACAGCGTCAGGATCTGGCCTACGCTAACACTGTATGCCAGCTTGACACAACAAATCTCCCATCAGGATGAGATGCCACGCCTGCATGATGTAACTGTGTGTTGATATCACCAGCAAGGAGCACATCTTCTGGTCTTTTGCCTCCTAACGGTCTTTCTTTTACGGACGGATTTATTGACATGGTTTTGATATCGCCTTAAACTTTTAGGATTGAAGGGTTGCTCAACAACTACAGGCACAGTTTTGTTCTTGTTCTCCTGGAATACTTCTGAGTAGACTTGCAAGAGATAGAGAATCAACCGTCATGAATTCTAGTGATATTAACACAACTGGTACATACCAGGATATGAACTATGAGCCAGCGACAATGTTTGGTTGTGCAGTCATGATTCTGACGATCATTCCAACTGCATTTCTGAACCCGTTATGCCTGGTTGTTCTTCGTCGTGCCGACGGTATCCAAGCAACGACCAAGATATTCATGGCTTCACTGAGCATTTCTGATCTGTGCTTGGGGATTTTCTGTGGGATCCCCGTACTGATACTGGGCTTCCCTGCACAACAGCAAATAGGGGATTTCCTGTGTACGTTAATAGGGATGCTGATGCCATTGTTTTGTACACTGAGTATCCTGTCCCTTCTCTTGTTAACAACAGACCGATTTGTTGCCATCATCTATGCGTTGCGCTACCCGAGTTTAATGACCCCAAGGAGATCAAAGATCATCGTTGCTATCTTATGGTTGCTGACATCTTTCCTTTATATCATTATGATGGGAGCGTATATTAGACAAAATAAATTTGAAAATCATTGCTTGCTGGTGTCATGTAAGTTGTGCCCTGTCATTTATGTCTCTAGTATCATGATACCGCTTATAATAATCATAGCAATGTACATGCGCATTCTGACAGTTGCTAGACGCCAGGCGCGACGCATCGCAGCTCAGAATAACCTAGGCAACCATCCGGAGGGACAGAATGCTGTTCAACCAATCAGCACCAAGTCTGCTACTACTGTGCTCATCATAACAGGAACTGCCTGCATCTGCTGGATGCCCCAAGTCATCTTTTTCATCTTGGTGTTGGCAGGCAGTGTTTCATATTCGAGCTCTTTTTTCCTCTGGGCTCAAATTGCAGCAGTTACTAGTGGCTGGTTGGATGTGGTCATCTATTACTGGCGGAACAGGGAACTACGACAAACACTACGTGGCTTGCTTGCCTCTTATCACTGTTGCTAAAAATCACAAAATAACCAGCACTCATTTACGGTAGCACGGTAGTCGTGATAAACCAGGGAGTGGTCTCCCCTGCCCTTGTGCGAGCCCCAGGTCCAACTGACCCGGTTGGTAGTACCTGGCAAGGGTCCTGAACTCAGGGTTACAAGTGAAACCACCAGCAGCAGGGTGATGAATATGACCAAAGGATCACTTTGGAATACCCCCTCTCTTGCCTGGATGTCTGTTTGTGAATCCCACACACCTTGAACTCATTACTTTGCAATTGTGTTTTGCAACATTATCTGTCAGGAGGTAATTATCTGTTCCAGAATCCAATTACCAGAGTTGACTACTTATTGGCTGTTACGTTTCTCACAAAGCTGAACCCATCAACATCAATCTTCATTATAGGAGACAGTCAACAACAACACAGGCCTTTGTTTTAATAAAAATCCAATCTGAATATGATTGGCAACTGATGCCTGGTTGGAAATGATAGAGCTAATTACAGTAGAGATTTGACGGGTTGATTATCATGGTACTCAAAACTGTCGACTCAAGCAAGGTACTGTCCGTGAAAAATGCAATTAGTCACACTTTGGTGTCATGGTGATTGTTGAATGTTATTACCAACTAACTCAACCTGTCAACAATACCAGGCTCTTCACTCAACCATTAACCAAATGCAGGTCTCTTGCCAACAGCGTCAGGATCTGGCCTACGCTAACACTGTATGCCAGCTTGACACAACAAATCTCCCATCAGGATGAGATGCCACGCCTGCATGGAGTGCATGATGTAATTGTGTGTTGATACCACCAGCAAGGAGCACATCTTCTGGTCTTTTACCTCCTAACGGTCTTTCTTTTACGGACGGATTTGTTGACTTGGTTTTGATATCGCCTTAAACTTTTAGGATTGAAGGTTTGCTCAACAACTACAGGCACAGTTTTGTTCTTGTTCTCCGGGGAAAACTTTTGAATAGATTTGCAAGAGATAGAGAGCATCAACCGTCATGAATTCTAGTGATATTAACACAACTGGTACATACCAGGATATGAACTATGAGCCAGCGACAATGTTTGGTTGTGCAGTCATGATTCTGACGATCATTCCAACTGTATTTCTGAACCCGTTATGCCTGGTTGTTCTTCGTCGTGCCGACGGTATCCAAGCAACGACCAAGATATTCATGGCTTCACTGAGCATTTCTGATCTGTGCTTGGGGATTTTCTGTGGGATCCCCGTGCTGATAATGGCCTTTTCTGCACAAGAGCAAAAAGGAGATTTCTTGTGTACATTAATAGGAACGCTGATGCCATTGTTTTGTACACCGAGTATCCTGTCCCTTCTCTTGTTGACAACGGACCGATTTGTTGCCATCATCTATGCGTTGCGCTACCCGAGTTTAATGACCCCAAGGAGGTCAAAGATCATCGTTGCTATCTTATGGTTGCTGACATTTATTAATTTCATTCTGCTGGGAGTGTACATGTATAACAGACAAAGTGTTAATGATCATTGCTTGCCGGCGTCATGTAATTTGTGTGCTGTCATTTATGTCTTTAGTATCATGATACCGCTTATAATAATCGTAGCAATGTACATGTGCATTCTGACAGTTGCTAGACGCCAGGCGCGACGCATCGCTGCTCAGAATAACCTAGGCAACCATCCGGAGGGACAGAATGCTGTTCAACCAATCAGCACCAAGTCTGCTACTACTGTGCTCATCATAACAGGAACTGCCTGCATCTGCTGGATGCCCCAAGTCATCTTTTTCATCTTGGTGTTGGCAGGCAGTGTTTCATATTCGAGCTCTTTTTTCCTCTGGGCTCAAATTGCAGCAGTTACTAGTGGCTGGTTGGATGTGGTCATCTATTACTGGCGGAACAGGGAACTACGAAAAACACTACGGGGCTTGCTTGCCTCTTATCACTGTTGCTAAAAATCACAAAATAACCAGCACTCATTTAGGGTAGCACGGTAGTCGTGATAAACCAGGGAGTGGCCTCCCCTGCCCTTGTGCGAGCCCCAGGTCCAACTGACCCGGTTGGTAGTACCTGGCAAGGGTCCTGAACTCAGGGTTACAAGTGAAACCACCAGCAGCAGGGTGATGGATATGACCAAAGGATCACTTTGGAATACCCCCTCTCTTGCCTGGATGTCTGTTTGTGAGTCCCACATACCTTGAACTCATTACTTTGTAATTGTGTTTTGCAACATTATCTGTCAGGAGGTAATTATCTGTTCCAGAATCAGAGTTGACTACTTATTGGCTGTTACGTTTCTCACAAAGCTGAACCCATCAACATCAATCTTCATTAAAGGAGACAGTCAACAACAACACAGGCCCTTTTAAATAAAAAATCCAATCTAATATGGTTGGCAACTGATGCCTGATTGGGAATGATAAAGCTAATTACAGTAGAGATTTGACGGGTTGATTATCATGGTACTCAAAACTGTCGACTCAAGCGAGGTGCTGTCCGTGAAAAATGCAATTAGTCCACTTTGGTGTCATGGTGACTGTTGAATGTTATTACCAACTAACTTAACCTGTCGACAATACCAGGCTCTTCACTCAACCATTAACCAAAAGCATGTCACTTGCCAACTGCGTCAGTACCTGGCCTATGCTAACACTGTTTGCCAGCTTGATTACAACAAATTTTCCATCAGGGCGAGATGCCACGCCTGCATGATGTAATTGTGTGTAGACACCACCAGCAAAGAGGACATCTTCTGGTCTTTTAGTTCCCAACGGACTTTCTTTTAGGGATGGATTTGTCGACATGGTTTTGATATCGCCTTAAACTTTTAGGATTGAAGGGTTGCTCAACAACTACAGGCACAGTTTTGTTCTTGTTCTCCGGGGAAAACTTCTGAGTAGATTTGCAAGAGATAGAGAGCATCAACCGTCATGAATTCTAGTGATATTAACACAACTGGTACATACCAGGATATGAACTATGAGCCAGTGACAGTGTTCGTTTTTTTAGTCATGATTTTGAGCATCATTTTAACTGTAATTCTGAACCCGTTATGCCTGGTTGTTCTTCGTCGTGCCGACGGTATCCAAGCAACGACCAAGATATTCATGGCTTCACTGAGCATTTCTGATCTGTGCATGGGGATTTTCAGTGGGATCTCTACACTGATAATGACCTTTCCTACAACATGGCTGGTTGGGGATTTCATGTGCACGTTAATAGGAATAGTCATTTCATTGTTTTGTACACTAAGTCTCATGTCTCTTCTCTTGTTAACAACTGACCGATTTGTTGCCATCATTCATGCATTGCGCTACCCCAGTTTAATGACCCCAACAAGGTCAAAGATCATCGTTGCTATCTTATGGTTGTTGACGTCTCTATTTTATATCATTCTGCTGGGTGTGTATAAAAGACAATTTGTTATTAACAATCAGTGCTGGCCATCATGTAAGTTGTGCCCTGTCATTTATGTTTCTATTATCATGATATCGCTTACGATAATCGTGACAATGTACATGCGCATTCTGACAGTTGCTAGACGCCAGGTGCGATGCATCGCAGCTCAGAATCACCTAGGCAACCATCCGGAGAGACAGAATGCTATTCAACCAATCAGCACCAAGTCTGCTACTACTGTGCTCATCATAACAGGAACTGCCTGCATCTGCTGGATGCCCAAGTCATCTTTTATATCTTGCTGTTGGCAGGCCGTGTTTCATACTCGAACTCTTTCTCCCTCTGGGCACAAACTGCAGTAGTTACTAGTGGCTGGTTGGATGTGGTCATCTATTACTGGCGGAACAGGGAACTACGACAAACACTACGTGGCTTGCTTGCCTCACGCCACTGTTGCTAAAAATCACAAAATAACCAGTATTCAATTTCACAAAACTGCTTCACACAGCAATGCTACTGATGAAACTGATGAAAACTGTAAGCAGCAAGGGTTCGAGCCCGGGCCCGGACACTTGTGCCCTTGAGCAAGGCACTTAACCATTATTGCTTCGTCCTTCGGATGGGACGTAAAGCTGTAGGTCCCGTGTGTTGTGTAATGCACGTTAAAGACCCCAGTAACACTTATCGCTAAGAGAAGGGGTTTGCCCCGGTGTTTCTGGCAGTGGCTGCAATATGCGCCGCAGCACCTTGTAACCCTTAAAGGTGCTACATAATGGGTCTCATATTTCTCATATTGAGGGCCTCCATGCATGGAAAGCAGTGCCCTGCACTGATCGGAGCTACCCTCACTAAAGATGACGTAAATAAATAAAAATAAAATAAAAAATGAACAACGTGACTATTTGAAGAACTGGCTAAAACAATCATGCAACAACAACAATCTCCAGGTGGGTGGAAGTTTGAGCACATCTTGAATGTGGTATGATGTTGTGTATGGACTTGAACTAAGACTAGTAGACTACTAATGTTCTTGTCAATGCGCATGCACGCGCGCCCGTCTGTATGGAAAGTTCTAGTACTTGCTCTCTCTTGTTCAAGTGATAGTGTGACAACACGTTTGGCCACTTTCGGCCCTTTCTGAAATTTATCAGAGTCTCCGTGTCAATTATTGAGTTGTAGAGTTACCCCAAGGACACGACTATTTCTGGCGACGAGGATGGGATAACTCTTGAAAATTTTGAGCACTGGATCAATGCGTCGCTTTTCAAGCATCAGAAAAGTCATGCAGTGTGAGGTGACTCAGCTGGTCATGACGCCATGACGCCGCACATGATCGCCGTGGAGACGCCCATGCGCAATATACATGTGCTTTGTCATATACAGTCTGTACAGCAGACACTGAACAACGTGCTGTGTATTAAACTAGCCACACACAGCAATGCCGATGCCCAACACGTTACATGTGCGTGTACGTGCCCCTTGTAGTGCTTGCAATACAACAACCCCGCCATAGAGCCGATGTGTAGTCCAGCCGTTTCCAGGCAAGCCGATCAAGTCCAGGCCAGGAACCAGAGGATGCCGGAGCGGGACGATTTTAGCCGTCATTGCAGTCCTAATTGCAGCTACAAACCAGGCCTACCTGCCGAGCACGAGACAGGATTTGCGGGAGTGAACAACAAAACAAAAATCGCCAGCGAGATGGACGTGTATTGCCAGGGATCCAGACCGAACGATATGAATCCAAGATGGCAGCGCCCATGGAACGTTGCTATTGCTAACGTCAGACTGGGATCGACAGCCAGCGTTCTTGCCGTGAAAAATCGCAAATGCACATGGATCTCCACCAGCTCTGCCGATAACTGTTGATATGGAAAATCGCCGCAAGCCCAAATTGACATTTTAACTTTGTTTTATTGTTCACGGAACATTGTTTGTATCGGCGCATACCTGTACAAATTCCCAATTCGCAAGGAAAGCCAGCATGTACGCTGTGTCCATACTGAGCCAGTCTAAACCACAGGCATGCAACTTGGAAGAAACCAAAAATGAGGAAACTCCCAACTTTACAAGACTTTATACAGTGTTTTCAATTCTTAATGGCATAAGTGTAGTGAAAATCGTGGAAATCAGCTGAAATCAGCGAGAAAAATTTGGATGTCTGAAACCAGGATGGAAATTTACTGCCTGCCTGCAAGCCCACAGCCTTTGAACTGTTGAACACTGATCAAACGCCGCCGCCAAAACTGATTTAAAGGAACTGGACAGTGCATCCACCTGCAAGAGACTTGAACATGTTGAAGTAGGTTTGAAAAAAAAAATGTTTTGCTGTTGCTAATGTAATGCTATGTGATATGCATAAAGTCCGACCTACATGTGCACGTACAGAGTTTTAATTCATGTTATGCTAGAGTTCTTGTGTAAAAAAGGTCTTGCATAAGCATATGGTAGTGAAATTCAGTGTTGATCTTGAAACCATAAGGTGTCAAAACTGTTGTGATATTAGTGTTGATAGTACACATGTACAATAGTATTTGCGTTGCGCACTGTTATGGTTCAATGTAATTGGTATGCATACTTTTTTTAGTATAGTGAAGTACTGGTAGATTTTAGTGGTGTATCTTTTGCTCACATTGATAACCTGTATAGCTAATTTCAGTGATTCAGAGATGGCAATATTTGGGTAATGTACCGCAGTTTGAAGCAGGATATAATTTTGATGAGTGGGAAGAGCTTTTGGAAGGTTGGCCACAAGGCAAATTTGCACCAGGATATAGACAGTGTGACAATGTTTGGTTGTGCAGTCATGATTCTGACGATCATACCAACTGTAATTCTGAACCCGTTATGCCTGGTTGTTCTTCATCGTGCCGACGGTGTCCAAGCAACGACTAAGCTGTTCATGGCTTCACTGAGCGTTTCTGATCTGTGCATGGGGCTTTTCTGTGGGATCCCCGTGAAAAAAATGAAATGATGAAAAAATTGCTCAAAGTGAAGAAAGGGATGGTTATCAAATACCCTGTGAAATTATTTCGCCTGAAATGGTGTTGCTTGAAAGGAAACAACCATAGAAGGTGACTTTAAAATTGTGTGCCTGCTGGCTAAATTTTTTTTATCCTATATACCTATAACTCACTACTTTGTGATTGTGTTTTGAAAATGTTTGCATTCTGTGCTTAGCGTGTTTCAGATCAGCTTTTTCTTATGTGACATTATCTGAAATTCTTTTTCCAAATTGGCAAAAGCATTACATCTTAATCAAACAGAAAACAAAAAAACTACATACAACTTGTTAAAACAGGCAAATAAAATGTAAACGACAAAACGAAAATTGAAAAAAAACTCTTAAAGGTTACCAGTAAAAATAGGTTTCTGAGAAAGTCAAAGTCATTTCAATGAAACCAAATCTGACTAAATTAATCAAACTCAACCTAGTCATTCATCTGTAGATACTGTATGTCCTGGATACTATTTGTAACCTTTTCAACTTTTTTGGGGTGTAAACTTTATTAAACAAATGATATTTTAATGTTTCTGCGATTATCCTGTATTCATAACTACCTGAGACAGTTGACCCATTCCTACTGGTCGACAGCCTGTGTGGGTGGTTTTAAACAGTTGATGAGATACCGACTGGTTTTTAAACACTTTTTTTCTCGAAGTCACATGAAACTACGACTCCTATGAAATCTGGTCCCTTTTACTCTTTGGTTGAACCAGTCACTCTCCCAATTATCTTCACTTAGGCAAGCGCAATACTACCAATGAGTCCAGATTTCATTGACTGAAAGGGCCATTATCTGCATCCAAGGCCCCCAGCCGGTTTTAAACGTACTTGTTTTAAACCAGCCAAGCACATATTTATTCCCTTATTCATAAATACCTCAGACAGTTTAGACATTCCTATTGGTTGAGAGCCTGTCACGTGGCCGGTCTTGAACGGATGATTAAGACATGGGGCCAATTTCATAGAGCTGCTTAAGCACAAAATTTGCTTAAGCACAAAAAGACTTTGCTTAATATAATCAGGTTACCCACCAAAACTCCATGCGATTGTTATGCTCAGTAAACAACAGCTAAACACCAGTCACGAGCAACACTACCAGTGAGTCAGAATTTTATAGTTCTAAATTCAAAACGCAACGCCCCAGGTGCATTCTGCGCGACATCGTACAGAACGTGCCACGCGCGCGTCAATCTCCATAAAAGGGTTGTTTACATCTTAATCGCCAACTGAACACTCCATTATTTAGCTAGAGGGATGTTTCAAAAAGCATGAAGTGAACTTGTTGAACAAAATCGGAATTTTTTTGACCGAAATATTATATTTTTTTGACCGAAAAGGTATTTATAAATGGGAATAGATATGTGCTCGGTCGGTTTTAATCACTCTGTTTAAAGCCGTGTCCACACTGGACTTTTATTTTGGAAGGTTTTACCGAGACGATGGTAAAATGAGAAATGGTCAAATGTGACCACTGTCCGCACTTGGACTTTCGACACGGGAAAATTTACCCAGACCGCGTGGGAGAAGTAACCGAGCTGTGTTCTCATTCCTCCATGGTATAATGACTCACCGTACACAGAAAACAAATTGCCGATCACATTTTCAGCCGCCGATACGCACAGTAATATTACACACGCCATTTGCATGCACAACATAATCGTTTACACGATATTATTTCATCTTGACACGCTAAATCTTGACGAAAAGGCCTATAATTCTGACGCATTTGTGATGCACGTCGTCGAAGCCATGCCGCTGTACGATGTTCCGCGCGGCAGCTGTGCCATCAGTATTCGTTGGTTCCCATCGCATGCTTACAGAATCGAAGCTATGATGTGGGCCAGGAACCAGTGACTACGGCCTACGTACGGTACCAGACCATGATGTTCCGTGCATGACTACAGTAGCGTATCAGGACGAATTTGGATCGTAGAAAATAACATACATCGGTGGAGAAAGAGAATTTCCGCAAATTAATTCTCAGAACGTGATCTCTCTTCTCTGTGTATGTATTTGTCCGTTGAAATATATATTTTAACCAGATTTTACCGCTCGGATTTGATGATACACCGCAGCGTGTTTCTACAAAATGTTCGGCCACTGCACGTGCAGGTTCGTGCGGTCTCTGTATGCATAACAGGGCGCTCGGGCCGGATGTACGCTTTCCTGAGCCGCTTTTACCGACTCGCACTGTCCGCACTGGACTTATCGTCTCGGGAAAAGTGACCTGGTCAGTTTTCCTGGGCGCGTGGGAAGTTTTCCTGGGCAGCAGTTGGCCAGTAAAAGTAACCGCTGGACTCAGGAAAAGTAACCGAGAGGAAAACGTCCTAGGCTGTCCGCACTGGACTTAAAATGGGAAAAGTACCCATAGTCTCGGTTAGTTTGACCAAAAAAAGTCCAGTGCGGACAGGGCTTAAGACCGCTTAGAGTCTGGGTGCTGATAATTACCCGAGCCGGACGGGTAATTATCAGCACCCAGACTCTAAGCGGTCTTAAACAGAGTGATTAAAACCTTTCGAGCACACATTTATTCCCTTATTATGACTTACCTGTACATGTGTGTTTTTGTTGTACAATGGAAAGATACATTTCACTTTTGTGATGATATAACTGGACTGAATTCAAATGACCGAATTTAATCTAAAAGTGCCCCTTACCGTGACATCTATCCACGAGCCAGTAGACAATGCCTCATCTATGCTGGCTTCCACCCTATCGCGCAGTTGACTACCCACGCAGCAAGACGACAAAAACAGAAGATTTTCAGCTTTGAAGCGTCTCTTGATGTAAGGTTTGGCATCTGTGATGCCTAGTCTAGCAAGAGCATCATATTCTGTCGAGAGATAAAGTCCGTTAGGTGACATAATTCGCAAGGAACATGATCTCTCTAAAGCTTCTCTTTGTACTTGGATGCGACTAATTCAAACATCCTGTGATAACGTAATGTTTGTATCTTATGCTGTTATTTTCAAGAAAAGAGGAATTTTCAATCATTTTCCAATGATCGCCTGGCTTTATAATAATCAATTGAAAGAATGGCTCACTTTCAACAAACACATCCGTTAGCGGGCACATGCCAGCTATTGACCTCATGTGTATGCTCAGCTAAGCTAGGTACATGTATCATAAATTTTTCCGATGACATGACCAGCAGTCAGGCATGCCCTGTGACCTATAGTAAAGTGGATTTCGACAAAAGTGTGGCATTTGGCAAACTGAAATCGCACAACTTACACAATTAAAATAACATCGTGGACATTTTCCATCATCTCCTCGAGACCCCTCACATCTTCTGAATATTTTTATAGAAAAAAATGCCATTCAGACACTTGGTGGATGATCGAATATTCAAAATATTCAGCTCAGCCCTATGGACCTTTTCACAAGGAAGCCGTTTTTGGTCATGTTCCCTGAATGTATTATATCAATTGTGAATCTTTGAATGGGATGGTGCCAGACTATTTTTTTCATTCTTTTTTTTAACATAGCTTAAAACATTAGGGTATGTTTAATTCACAAATTTTAAATTTTTCATAAGAGCAGACTCGTATTAATTAACTTTATTTTGTTGCTTTCATTTCTTTTCGCAACTTAAAAAATGAAGATTTTACCTCACTTTCAATTTAATATGGCCGACTCGTGAATAAAGCTCATACTGGACTTACCAAGGTAACCGTTCTGAGCATGGAACGAGTCCACCCATTCATTCTGCGTCTTGGCGTACAGGTCAGGAACGTACACGGCTTTATCCTGACGGCCCCCAATAATGGAGCCATTCAGACGACCCTTGTCCACCAACTTTTGAAGGCAACCTGTAGAAATATCACTTGGTGCAATAATTTCTGGGTACTTAAATTCCTTAAACTTACATTTTTTTTTTAATATTAGGATTTGCCCTGCCTTGACATAATTGTACGCTCAGTGCTGTTAGAAAGCTTGCCAGAAAAAAAGTAACATGTTTGCTTGGCAGGGATTCGTAACCTGCTAAACATGGGCGATTTTAGTAGATAAGGAAACCTCACATTGAGCAGGAACGTAGCAGATGCATTCAGTCATTTTCAACAAGCTGGCTCGTTGGTATGTTTTGCCCTCCATACATCAGCCATGTACCAGCTGAATGAGTATTTTTCAGATCGTTCTAATGGTGCAGTTTTTCATGGTGTTTTGACAACTGCTTCAGAAGTATGCACAATTTGAGGTATGGAGTGCCATGTGGTCATGTTGTGAAATAGCTTGCAGTTTCGTAAATGGGAACAGATAGAAAAAAAGCACAGGCATAACTTTCTTAACTTTGCTTGTGTGGCCTTAAATTTTACATCACATGAAAGCGTAAATAAAGTTCAAGAAACAAACTTTACACAAAACATTTTTAATGCTAATCACGCCTTGATAGGGGAAAATCTATAGGTTGAGAAAAGTGAGTTTTAAGCTTATGGTACACATTTCATACTCTAGTGACTTTGTCATGACTCAACAAACAATGTGGTATTCCCAAGAATGATGTCACTCAGCTCTAGGTCAACTCGATGCAACCATGATTACTGGTTCACGCCTACTTCAACGGCCCAGTGAGCATAAGCACAAAACATAAGAGAAACATAAGCGCAACTGTGGTTGTAACTGGTGTGGTGACAATCTGCTGAAAGGCAGTGAACCATTTTCAGGTACCAATTTGTAAAAACGTTCAATAAATGTAGGATCTAAACTTGCTGTCTGAGATCGTGTGTGTTAAACGTACGTACATGAAATTTGTCATTATGGAGTGCACACATGAATCGTTGTCAAGAAAGTGAGCCTGACCTGGAGAGGAGGTGTCATCACACTTTCTCCGCGTATTGGGGTTACCCAAATCAATAAACAAGCTTGAAGGGGTCAGCTGGCTTACCCCACAACAAGTTGGAACAAAATGCTTCTCATGTTCACAAGATAAAAACTGGTACCGAAGCATTTACATCTGAGCCAGAGACCTAAAATATCACAAGCATTTTGTGTTTAATTATGTAATCAAAATTACCTTGACAGGGTAGGGCTTAAATGACTTTAAAAAAAAATAACAATGTTAATATCATTGCATCTAAAGATACTTTACCTATTCAGTAACTTTCAATCGTTGGAAATCTTACCAAAGAATAACTTCTCCGGAAACTTGAACTGGTTGAGAATGGTTATAACTGGTGTTGGCCTGCATAGAAATAAAACCCCAAATTTGAAAACTCCTGGGTTCTTATTTATAGAATCACAGAAGTGTACCAACATACGCCAATTAAATGTTGTTGTCGGAAATGGAATTGTTGTCTTAGGGCTGTGCTATACTGAATATTTTTCGGTTTGAAATATTCGAAAAATGTGAGTTGTCCCGATTAGGCGATGAAAAGACATCCACTACATTTTCTTTCATTGTTAACCCTAAAAGGGCGGGGGGGGGGACAAACCCGCCCCCCCTTCAACTTTTTCCGCGATACCCTTACAAAATATGTTTTCTGACCCAAGTCCTTAAGTCTTGTGCATCTTTGATACCAAAAACATAAAATTCCGATCATGGGTTGCCTCGCAGCTATGCGCCGTGAAAACTTTATTTTTCCCATGTATGTAGTGTACACAAAGCAGAATTACCATTGGTGCATATGAATCATTAATTAGCCATAATTCCAAAACCGTTTAACCTGTAGTCATGACATTTCTTGGGTATGTTCATATTAAGGTGTTCTATGCATGCACCAAGTCTGATCATTATCCTTCACTAGATGGCCAAGATCTAAGGGGGGATTCCCCCCGCCCCCATCCCGGCTGTGAGATGGTCAAAATAACCCGGCCCCTTCAGCAATGTTTAGGGTCATTTATTTAAAAGTTACATGGTTTGTCAAATGTCCCACTTTTATCTAAAAAAGCAATTTCACACATTATTTGAGAGTTTCCATGAAAAAAGTAGCTAAATTTTCTATTAAATTGGTCAAACATCAATTTGTCAATTGTAAACAAGTGCAGGCACACGCAAATCCAGATCGGCATTCGGCGGCCGGTTTAGGCTGGCGCACGATCAACTTGACCAGTGCAAATAAGTCCAAATTCGAAAAGTCAAATACTCAATTATTTGAAAATTCCCAGCCTAAGTTGTGCAAGTCTAAGATGCCTGAACTTCTTTTCAAATGAACCACAAAGGGAAACTGACTAGGTGAATTATAAAAAAAATTGAAAAGTTGAATAAAGAAATTGACTCGAGCAGGGTTTGAACCTGCGACCTCCGGATGACCGTTCCGATGCTCTACCAACTGAGCTACCCAGCCCTATGTTGGCAGTTCCCCAATTAGTCATTATCATTGTTCAAGGGCGCTAGTCAGAAGCCATGAACCTGTTTTTACCATACAGCCAGGGATCACGCCCAAAGTCACGATACAGACCTGGGAAATAGCAAACGGGGATCACTCAGAGAGGATACCGCTTTTCATTAAAAACCTTCAAATGAACCACAAAGGGAACCTGACTTGGTGAATTACAACAATTGAAAAGTTGAACACAGAATATGACAGGAGTGGGGCTTGAACCTGTGTTCTCCGGATAACCGTTCCGGTGCTCTACCAACTGGGCTATCCAGCTCTATGTTGGCAGTTCCCCAATTAGTCATTTTCTTTGTTCAAAAGGCGCTAAACTTAATCAAATAAAGTTAACGTGCAAATCCATGGCAAATTGGACACAGCCGAGAAGGTGAAAATCTATCACATCTTCAGAACTACAAGTATCACAACCCCAAATGTGGTGACAAGTTAAAGGGGGCGAGATTTTTCAATAAAAACAGACTGACTTACTTTGTGATAGCACTAAAGGCACCGCGTATCTGAGCAGTGTGTCTGTCAATGAACGCTTGGGTGAAGAACACGCCCTGGTCATATACATCCATCTGTCCCTGTACTATAGTGCCAAGGCGAGCCTCAATCATCTACAAATATAAAGAATACACAGGAAGGAAACTTTATGAACTGTTTCATATGTTTATGTTCTGTCAAAGTTGTTTACATATGTTAATATTTTGTAAGCATACAGCCAGTGGTAGCGCCAGACTCTAAAACAGAAATGTTTTTGGGGGGTAGTCAAAATAATATCTGATTTTCAAAAGCTAAGGCGCAAGTAATGCAAGAGCAGTTGTAAATAAAACAACCACTATCATGACACAGTGGCTTATAGTTACCTCCGCCAAGGAGGTTATTTTTTCATTGGTGTTGGTTTGTCCAAAAGCTATGGACGAATTTTCATTACAAAATATTAGGGGTGATCCTGGGTACAAGTACAAATCGATTAGATTTTGGAAGTGATTCACATCTGGGTGTGGATGTAGGAGTTTTTTTTTTAGGATTCTTCACCATTTTAGACCATGAACCTCTGTGTACAAAACCAATTATGTATGCCTGATCACCCACGTAAATCTAACCGCACAGGTCAATGGACTAAGCCATTTTATACAACGGGGGAGTGGATCGAGAGGTAGACTGACACAGGCATATATATGTAGACTACAATATATTTGAGTTTAAGGATTTATTTGATTGATAACTAACACTGTCTTGCACAATGTTAAGCGGCCAACATTGCTATTTTTAGAAAAAAATCAGAATATGAGCAATCCTGTTGACATTTCCAATCTGCAATAAAATATAGAAGTCTAGTGGATATGCGAGTAACTCTTTTGGATGTACTGACAATATGGCGGGGAATTGTTCAACCTTGGCGGAGGTTTGCGCTCTCTGAGTGCTTTCCAGTTTGTTATAATGCCATGGGCCACCTGTGTGCACAGAACCAACATTTCACTCTCTACTTCAACAGCGAAGGAAACACTGGGGGGGGGGGAACAGGAGAAAAACTTGAAATGCCGCAACTTCAGACAGCATCGGAATAGGCATTATAAAAGAGCCTTTCAAATCTCAGGAAGTTCCAGTTAGTTATTCCATGTGGACATGGTGGAACATTTAGGGCGTTTTCGAATCCCTGTTCTTGACAACACTCGGGTTAACCCGACACGAGAACAGCGGTCTCGAACGTGAACGTAACGGTTGATGGAGGGTTCGGCGAGGTGCAGCTTGAACAAAATGGCGGACTGTGCAGATCATTCGTAAGTTGTTTTGTGTTTTTTTGTTGTTGCTAATACCCTAATGATTGGAATAAGAATACCATTATAGTGCAGGTCTGCAATTTCATTCCCGCGCATGTCCGGTTTCACATTCATCTTCTGAGTCATCCTCGTTCATTTGGAATAGGCCTAAGTACAAATTCAGACGATTGTCGGCCATTTTGCATTGCTTTATATCGATGCGACACGCACCCGCGCGTTCGTAACAACCAGCTCGAGAACACGTTACGTGTTACACGCCTGTTGCCAAGAACAGGGATTTGAAAACGCCCACAGTGTTCCCAGTTGGAAGAGTCTTTCTAATGTTTACAAAAAAACTTGGCTGTGTTTTCAGCTTCAGGTTCATGAATTTAGTCCCATGACTGGACAGACTCCAGTACATTTGGTCCGTTTACTGCTTTAGAGATACCAAATTCTGTCAAACAAGGCCAATGGTATGTGTATTTTTGCTGGTTTTGAAAGTGTCAGAATTATTTTTAGTCTTGAATTGAAAACCTAAGCAAGAAACAACGCCTTGGATTCGTTAACACCCATAGACTCATCGTCCTCAGGTGCGCAAAAACTGAAAAAAAGTTACGTAATGTTTGCCAATGTCAGCAACGTTCACACAAGTGGGACGAACCATGTGCTGTCAACGAGTGGCGTACCGATTTTGAGCGGCCTTCCCGACGTCTTTGGTTTTCCTTCTCGCTTTTAGCAGAGCTTGTTTCCTTTTTAATTTTGTTATGGCTGAAACTTCCCTTCGTTAATTTTTGATTTTGTAGATTGTTTCAAATCATAATCTTCAATACATAATCTTCAAAATTAGTCAATGTTTGCCACGTTAACGTGACTGACCTTTTGTCAAGGAAAGGTTCTTCAGCAATTGAATGGAAATTAATCTCTGTTTTACAATCATTGTGAAATGTTTAAAGTTCGACAAGACAAAAAGTCAATTTGTTACCTCTGACAGGAAGCTTGCTGGCAGGTCATGTGACTTGGTTAACTCGGCAATGGTCACCTGACCAGCTTCTTGTAATTGGTCATTGATGTCCTCGGACAGTCGGTCCATGTAGTCTCTATAAGGGGGAATGGGGTAATAAGAATGGGGGTGACATTTCACGCATACTGATATCGCGCTGCACGGACCGTGATGGCTGTGCCAAATTTTCCTTCATTTTTCAGACAAAAATGTACTTTACTTAAAGGGAATGTACATCATTGGCTTTTGCTGTAAATTTCAGAAATGAACTATTTGAGGGGTAAGGCCAACCAAAAAAAATGGTGTGTTTACGGTAACGGCCTGAAAAAAATCCAGGTAGGTAGGTAGGGAAATAATTTTATTTTGTCATTTTTTTTTTTTCATTTCAGTTCTGCATGCCCATGCGTGTTCTTTCGCAAAAAATTGTATAAAACCACTATCAAGCATTGAAGATATTCAATCGATACATTTCAATCCAAATTAATTTGTATCGTCAGCCAGGGTTCTCCCCAGGATTTTTTCAAACATGTGGGGGAAGATTTGCTGTGATTCAACAACCCAAAAATTTTTGAACTTTAGAAGCTCTCTGGTGCATTTTAGAGCAAATCTGGGGGTCTTTATCTTAAGATTTGTCCTTGAAATTCAGAGGAGATCTTGTAGGTTATTAATATTTTTGTAATTAAAGAAAAAAAAAAAAATTGTTAACTTAAAAAAAATTAACATTTCACAACCTGTGTTTCATTGCTTCCTAACTAGAAAGTATGCATTACATTTGCATGTAAGTTTCAAATTAAGAAATTAAGGTGGAGAAAAAAAAAAAAACTTTTGCTTCCAATTACATGCCTTTCAAAATAGCGTCAGTAGGTCGAAAATTTATTTCGCCAATTTTTTTTGGGTGCTGATTAATGGACATGATGGAGCATCATTCGTACTAATCATAGAGCAAGGAATCATGTTTATTTTGTGCCTGGATTATTTTCATTTGCGCCACGAAAATTATCAAGACTGGCTATCAGAAGTGATTAAAACTTGCTGCACCTAATTAAAAATATATTTGAGGTCGGTGATTCCACTTCATACTTAACATACATCACGGCCGCTGGCACCACCAACATTCCGCCTGGCTGGCCGAACATCGCGCCGTGCTCACAGCCCACGTGGCCGAAAATCTTGCACTACTGCAGAAACACGCTACGATGTTTCGCCACAAGTTCGAGCTTTGCAATCTCGTCATTTTAATGGAAAACACATACACAGAAAGTAAAGATCACGTTCTGTGAATTAATTCGCAGAAATTCTCTTTCTCCAGCGATGTTTGTTTGGAAATATTTTTTACGATCCAACTTCGGCCCACTACATCATCATGCTGTATGATACGAAGTATGGACCGGAGAGAGGCAGTAGTCACTGGTTCCGGTCCTTCATCATAGCATTGATTCCGTTAGCTGGCGAAGGGAACCAGTGCATGCTGTATGTTAGCTGGGTGCTGCTGCATGGTGGTCGACAGAACACGTCGTTGTGTGCATTTTGATCACACATGCATCGGAAAAACAGGATTTTGGTCAAGATTTTGAAATAATGGCGTATGTAACGATCAAATTGTGCATTTTAATGACGTGTATGATAATTATATTGTGCGTATCAGGGGCTAAAAATGTGATCGGCATTTTTTTGTCGGCGTATCGCGCGGGCCGGCCGCAATTCCAGCGTATCGGGCAGTAGGCATTACGCACGTTTGTATTATATGTGGGGAGAACCATGCCGTCCGTCGGCCAGCCAGGCGTACCGCGATGCGTTTGTGCAAAAATTATCGTACTTCGTAGTTTGAGAGTTCAAGTTTTGAGATTGTCGCGATTTTCGCACGTTTAACACAGGTATGTTTGTGTCAAATTATGGTCAGATTCAAGTGTGGAAAATGTTTTTTGTTCGTGGCAAATAATTAAAAGTACTTGAAATGTTTGAAATTTGTCAATTATCAACCTTCAAAATGGCAATAAAAAGTTTGAGGTCGGCAATTTGGCCGAAAAAATTCCAGGTCGGTCGGGTTACCGTAAACACACCATTTTTTTTGTTCGGCCTAAGTATAATAGATCAAATATTGTTACAATGACATGTTTGAATTTTTGTGTTCAAAAACTAAAATGTTCAAGTAGTCTGGTTCCCTGACTCCACTATGGATGAAATGGATTAATTTATAGATGCCGGAAAATTGTAAGGTAAGGGAACCAGTCTAGCTGGCCTGCACCCGTTCATGAACATGTAACCAATAAGCACAGAAAATTTGGACTGAAAAAATGGTAAATTTGGAGCAGTAGTTGAAAAATAGTTAGGTTTTTCCAACGGTGGTCGGCCAACCACCGTTGGAAATTTATACAAAATACCACTTTTCTTGAAAATGACTTCACACCAGGTGCCATAATTTTACAGGATGCTTTAGACTGTCATTTATCAACATCCTAGTAAGGTATTTCGTAAAAATGTGTTAGTTTTGTTTTTCAATGTTTGCAAATGTTGTATATTCCCTTTAAATCAAAGCAAGTTTGGATAATTTTGTGGGCTAGTTTTGATAATATTTGGGCAGTAATATGGAATAACCACATCATAGTTTGTCTGAGCACTTTCATCCTAGCTAGACTGTGCCATGTAGGACTGTACCATGTAGGACTGTACCATGTAGGACTGGGCTCTTCAATGGGTGCCCCACCCATTGGAATTTTTTTCTGCTACCCGCCCATCTTTGGGACCTAAAAAATCTGTCATACAAGTTAGGTAAAAAAGGGGCATAGGCTACGATACCTTGTAACCAGCTGGCCAAGTACCAGGTGAAGTGACCGTTCATGCTTGATGAGTTCATTGGCTTTGGCCTCAATGTGAGCGAAGTCAACACCAAGAATCTACAAATAATAATAATTATGAACATTTATATAGTGCTTCATATGTGGTGTTTCAGAATATTTAAACAAAAACAAAACGAAGTATATAGTACATAAATACAGGTATTAACAAACACATGAAATAGCCTAAACTAAAGAAAAGTGGCATAGTGAGTCTAAGTTGAGTTGAATAGGTGCGTTTTCAATCTAGTTTTGAAAGTGTCCACAGTTTGGGAATCCCGTATGACAATTGACAATGGGGAGATTGATCCAAAGTTTGTGAGCACAGACGGAGAAGGTTCGATCGCCGCATCAAGTATGGGTACGAGGACCAGGAGCAAGTTGTAAGTGTGCTGTGGGTGATGAGCGGAGATGGATGGAAGAGGTTTGCAGTTTGGGTGGGATGAGTTCCTTGATGTATGAGGGGTGCTAGTCCGTTCCGAGCCTTGTAAGTGAGAAGGAGGAACTTGAATCGGATGCGTTGTGAAATGGGGAGCCAGTGTAGGGCACGAAGGATTGGGGTTATGTGTTTGTGTTTCCTCGTGTGTGTGATGAGACGAGCTGCTGTGTTCTGGATATGTTGAAGTGCCGACAAATGAGAAACTGGTAAGTTTATTAACAAACTGTTACAGTAGTCAAGGTGGGATGTAACAAAAGCATTTACTAGGCGCTCGGTGGAACTTTTATCGAGGTACTTTCTGAGTTTCCAAATTTTGTGGATTCAAAATGCAGGGCCAAGGAAAGTATCTGTGTTTCTGGTTACTCCAACCAACCTAGAAAACTACACAGAACCTAAAGATGTTATTGAGAAAAAAAATAAGAAAAACCGTATGGTGTTTAATATGTCTATCCAGTTTTTGCATTGTTTGAAATGTTTTTATCTCATTTTTCTTAACTTGGTCGGCAGTGCGCGTCTTTCCACACCGTGGACCAAAGCAAACAGTGCAGCAAATGGAGGATGAACAGTTGATTTACGAGGGAATTTACACGCACTTTTTTTTTATTCCCTCTGGATGGGATGCCAGTCCATCGCAGGTTACTCACCAGCTAATGCCGGTACCCATTTATACTCCTGGGCGGAGAGAGGAAAATGGGGGTGAAGTGGCTTGCCCAAGGACACAAACATATGATCAGCAGCTGGATTCGAACTCCTGATCCTCCGATCATGAGTCATGAACCTTAACCATTAGACCACACTCCCCAACAAAGAATGATGTTAAGAAAGATAAACTTTACTACAGATTTTTACCTGTTGTAAATCCACCAAGTTGATTCTTCCTGCAGAGAAAACAAAAGAGGTATAAATTAACTTACGTTAAGTAATTAACAAATTTAGTCCTTTTTAGTGTTTAATACAATGGAAAGATGTTTTGAATTATTTTTTTTACTCATACTGGTAATAGTATCCATACCTAACACCAATGTGCTAGAACCAAATCCAAAGCCCAGTATTCTGCATAACGTCTGATATCTAGGTATGCAGATTGATGCTATCCCGCACTCAGCGAATCAGAGTCGACTTTACTAAATCGTGTCACCATTTCATTCCCAAATCAGGACTAACTGTTTGATTGGTCAATTAGAATGCAGTGTTTTGTAACACACCAATTACGGCCGGGCATTTAAAAAAAACCACCTAGACAAGCTTGCGCGTATCGAGTAACAATAAGAGCACGTGACCACAGCCTAATTGTTGCTGTGTCTAGTTTTTTTTTTATCAATGTCTATGACGCTACAACGGTGAATGACCGAAGACCAGATATAAAAAGAGCCCGCTGATTGGTCTAAATCTAGAGGTCAAGAGGCAGTTGCCTTGCATAACTAATCAGCCAATCTGCTCACATACTATAGACCATGGCGAAAGTCTACTTTGTTTAGTCTTATCCTGTCTTGTTTTGTTTCTTTGTTTGTTGGGGATGTTTGTTTGTTTGTTTTTGTTTGTTTTGTTTTGTTTTTTTGTTTTTTTTGTTTGTTTGTTAGTTTTCTTTTGGCTTGTTTGTCTGTTTTTCCCCAGTCTTGTATAATCTGCAGTTGTTAGGTTTTTATGCCAGCTACTCTTGCCTTTGAGAAAACTGTTGTAACTGTTAATCTTTTAAATCTAATTATCTTTTTAAGTATTATTTTTAAGGCGGTCTTATTTTTCATTGAATTTTATAACTAATTTTTAATATATTTTGTATGTTACATGTACCATTCAAGTTAGGATTGACAGGCTTTCAAGTCACAGTGTTTTATTATACTTTTTCAATCCTGGCCAGCTTGGATTGGATTGTTTTTGTTTAGTTTTGTTTACTTTTGTGGATTGCTTGTTGTACCTTGTAATTTGGTTGAATAAATAATAATAATAATAATAATAATAATAACCCGGCAACACCACAAAAATAGAAGTTCCATTCCATGGTAAAGAATTTCCACATGCACGGTCACACTTTGGGCAGCTCTGATCAATCAGATGATGAGGATTTATTTACTTGCACATTCGTGCAATGGAAAGAATAATTTCATTCGGTGACTGATGGAATGTTCTATTCCACTCAGCTTTGCCTCCTGGGATGGAACATTTCACCTGTCACCTCATGAAACTATTCTTACCATTGCACTCATAAACATTCATTATTTGTATATTACCTCCATGGTATATGAGTTCGTCATGTATTTCTTTGCTAAGCTGGGCTGGCGTCAGATACTCCTTGCCATCCAACGTATAGATGACCTCGATCAGTTTCAACTCAATCAGCTTATTAACAATCTCAATGCAGTTTCGTTCAGATAATCTGGAGTGAAATACAATATGGCAACATCAGTACAAAATACCATAATTGGGTTATTATTTATATTAGGCTTGGAGTGGTAAAAATAAATCAGTGTATTGTATGTTTTCGTAAAAAGTACCTGCATGACTGCAATATTATGTCAATAAAGTACCCGGATGACTGCAATAATATTGATATTGCAGTCATCCAGGCATTTTGGCTGGTTCCCGCACAATCTAGATCATAGAAAGTCACAGTCAACCAATCAACAGAGCATAGCGCGTGGCACGCGGACGCACCGTGCAGCTCTAGCAGGGTATACGCGCACTGTTGTCAACAGCCACAATGGCAGCTTCGAGCGGCGCGATAATTCGACGAAATTTGAGAAATAAAGGCAGTGTCCTGAAATTTATTTCTTGCGGATCAAGCTAGTCAGCCTGATATAACTAATAATAATAATGTTGGATGGCTTTTTGTTCGGGGTATACAAGAAATATTGCACTCGCTATAACAATATTGTAATAGCTTGTGTAATATATTCTTGTATCCTCCTCAAAGCCATCCAATATAATATAATTATTGCCACGGCATTTAAGTTCGCCATGTTCATACGTCTGCGTGAAAGAGGCCCTCAAACCTGCCTTGTACATCACTACAGGGCCTCTTTCAAAATGATATAAACATGATAAACTGTAATTTCAGTCACAACAATATTTTCCCCCCAAAAGTTCTCTTAGGGATAATTATGTCAAGATGTTGGATGTGATGGGTGGACTTGCACTATCGCTCGATCGCGCAAAACAATTTGTGCAATCTGTCAATCCCGTAGGAAATCTAAGACTTTTCAAAACAATCCTCCAGAGCTGTGAATCACAAAGAAAAGGTGATCAACAGTTTGCAGTGCAATTGACCGATGGTGGCGCGATCGACTGACAGTGCAGCACGATCGAGCTGTTGCGCAGAATCACTGATTGCACCCAAAAAAGACACTTCTTTCTACTAGCTAGTTGTAAAATGAAAGATTAGGCCCACCCCCCCCTTCCGATTACATAGCATTTGTAAATAGGGTAGGTAGGTAGGGAACTTTTTTTTGCCAATTTTTGTGTGTGTACAATCATATGGAGGCGTCTGCGTGTATTCAAGGGTAAAAGGTGAAAATTGATGGTTTGGGTGTTTTTTCTCATTTTTCCAATAAACATTTTTTGGTTGGGGCTGTCAGAATAGGGTAGGTAGAGAAATCGGAAGCAGAATCTTTTCCCTTTTTTGGCGTTAACCAAGAAACAAAAAAAGATGACAATTTTGGAAAAAAAAGTTGCAACCTGACGCCACTTCAGCGGTTGTGTACAAAGTCAATGGAGAGTCAAGAAAATTTTTAAGCATTTCCTAAATTGGAAATGTTTCTCAGTCCCAGATTCATGTCTTATCATCATTTTTGCAATGACTGACCTTCATTGAGATGATATATGAAGACAAAAGTGGCTTCAGGTTGCAACATTTCTTTCCCAATTTTGTTTTGTATACATTTGTAAAGTGGAATCAGGATACTGCATTCTTTGTGGCCTTTGCAGTTCTGTTCTTCACACTATAACGTTAGTAGTAACTGCATGATGTACAGGTTTGGTGAAAAATTAGGGAAAGAATTCCATACCAAGCTAGAGATCACTTGACCCCCTGTGCACAAACGGCTACATGTATGAGAGACTTGTCTGAAAAATTCTAAGTGTTTTCTCAGTAAATGCTTCAATATTTTCCCTGCTTAATTTGACTTTTTGGGGCATTCTGAAGGCTGAAATGTCATTGCAGGGAAAAAAAAGTGATGTCCATATATCCTTGAGTCACCATAATCGGCGCAGGTAATGTTTGCAACGCGTGCGTGTTGTCCAACACAAATTGAATGCGAGTGCATGAAAATAGGGGGTCTGACGATATGGAATTCTTTCCAAGTAAACCAACTTGATTGTACTTCCAGAACTAAGATTTTTTACAAACCTTTACAAGTTAAAAAAAGTTCTAATTCTGAAAGTAACTTGACTGGACAATGCTGGAGATGACGTTTACAAATTCTGGTAGCATGTATAAAAAATAGAATGCCTCTGCGGTCACATACACATATAAAGTACTAGATATTGACAAGTTTTTGAGAAACCTTTTATCATGATAACAATATGGCCCCCCCCCCCAGTTCGTCATAGTCCCCTCCCCCAACCCATGCCCCCTTGAACTAAACAGAACATTAACCACTGTCATTTAATAAATAGGTGCAACAAATGACTTTCATACTCTAGAAGTACAAAGAAATACCCTTATTTTATCCCTTTCGAAAATTATCTCACTTTTGTACAGCGCTGGTCAGCTGAATTCGCTGAAAATCTGCTGCGAGTCGCTTCACTTCTTCCCACTCTGAGCTCGCCATGTTTACTGCACTGTACTCATGTGACCGCTGGTTTCGAAAGTCTGACTCCGTACGATTACACGCGATATCCCCTGGTAAAGGGTACCAGTTTCAAAGGTTGATGGTTCCACAAGTTTCACCTTTGACCCCGTCAATCAATTACGACTCGACGACTGTTTTGTATAACGGAAATTGAGACATAAAACAGTCTCGAATACATTTCAGTTGCTACAAACATTCAAAATGGCCGCAGTCAACAACGAGGGTCGGCGCGGGAAAGTATGCCATGAAAATTCATTATATTGTTGGATATGAACAAGATATTTTTATTTGTAATAGTTGCTTTAACTATTGAAAATCCAGTGCTTTATTTTCTGAAACACAAATTTGGAATGCTCATTTCGACTGGTAGAAAACGGAGAATGAACTCTGACAATGTCTAAATGTGCACGACGGACGGTAGCACTAGCAGTAAGTTGTGCCCATTCTGAAAATCACGCATTCTCGAAAAATGAGCGCGCATTCTGAAAGAATGAGCGCCCATTCTTGAAAATGAGCGCTCATTCTTGGAAAATGAGCGCTCATTTTCAAGAATGGGTGGGAATACCACGCACAATTTATGAATTTTGCCCAATCTTAACAAACATTGCACGATGTATAATTATGTTAAATGAATTGTATAGCTGTTAAAAGTGGAAACAATTCATATAAAGAGGAAAGAAAATGTTCCATGCTTCTGTACTCAGATAACTACGATAATTTGAATCAAATTAAACCTGTTATTATTGCTTTTCCTGCCTACTTATGGGAAGTTTTGTAATAACGGAGGACTGGGAACTAGTCTGGGAAGTGCTTTGTTTAGGCTTAGACAAGTACAAGTCCCTGTATGTATTTCATATGCATGCTGAGAACGCGTGAGGAATACGTTATAATGTCCAGAAAGCAATGTTTTATAATATGATTCTGACAAGGATATTATCATTGTAGTGGGACGTTTCCAACCTCAAGTGATATTTTAGGTTAATAGGAACATGTAGTACGAACTAATTGTGAAATATTATACGGTTTGTAAACGCCATATTACGCGCAAGCACCACCATGCTCCCATTGATGACAAACACTCAAGTTGGCGTTAACTTACGGTTCCAATGAATGGCGCGCTGCTGCACTGAAGCTTAAAAATCTGGAATTCTTTCTTATTTATTCTTATTTTTCCCGGTCCCTCCCCCAATACGCGTATACTTTCATATCCACTCTACTTTTCAGCGCCTGGCGCTGCAAATAGTGTAATTATTAAGAATCAGTGAACGAGGATTCAGCTAGACTTGCCAAGCGCAGCCGAGTGCTCACACTTCCATCGACAAGATCCCGTTATCTTGTCGCTTGCTATCTCTGAGAATGCGCCAATCTGGAAGAGTTATTTTGCCAAGATTGAGCATGGATCCAGTTGTACATTCTCGAGAATGTGCCAGCCCATTTTCGAAAAATGCGTGATTTTCAAGAATGGGCACAACAGTCTTCAGCAATGTGGCTCATTTGCTGATTGCTCTGCAAACATAGGGTCAATAACACGACATGTAGCTGTAACAGAAATGACGAGCCAAATTCTGATTTTCACATTTGTGAGCCAGCTGTAGGTTTGTGCTTTACAGAAGCATTTCACCCTTTCATAGTGAGGCTAACAGTGCTGCCTTTCAGATGTCTAATCTTTGTGAAATTTCATGTTGAAATTTTGACAACAAAACGTGTAAGAAATGTGAATCTGGAAATTTCACGAAAAATGGACATCTGAAAAAGGCAGCACTTTCTGATTAGCCTATATAGAGGGTGAGAATGCTTCTAAAGCAAAAAACCTACAAAGTAAGCCCAAATGTGAAAATCAAAATTTGGTCTGGCGACACGCTTTTTGTACATTGAATGTGTGTGTGGCCTATGTTTACGGAGGCAGTCCAGTAAATAGCCACATTTTGGGGCTTAGACGGACGGATGCAGGTCAACTCCCCCCCTGGCCGACTCGCCTCTTACCGACTCGCCCCTTACCGACTCGCCCCCTGACCGACACGCCCCTTACAAGCTCGCCCCCTGGCTGACTCACCCCCTATTGATCCTTAGAAAGAATTTGGGTTGGAAACACCTTAGCATAGCCCCACTAGTGTGGCCCTCGGTATGCTGCGCTGGTTCAGCGCAGCATACCGACGGCCACACTAGTGGGGCTAACCTTAGCACAGCTTTACCGATCATAGGGCAGCGTGATATTTCGCGGAGTGCCCGTGGCATAGGGCCCCTTGTGTCTGTGCGCGTAGCGCTCACGGTGACTGCCGTCGCACGGCAGGTACCGGTTGGTGCCGGCACGCGGCAGGTATAGCCGCGTTCATCCTTTGTCAATGACATAACTTGTAAATATTAACTCTGGGTGCTCACTTTTATTAAAAAATATTTTAAGAATAAATGATGTAGGCGGCCCTATATTTGAAAAATAAAAAAAAATGTTTTTTTTATTTTTTTTGATTAGGGGTGTTCTTATCAAACTTAGGCCTACCAAACAGTTTTGAAAAAGTTTAAAAAAGAGGCTCAGTAATGGAACTTTCAGAACCAAATTTTGAATTGGGCAATCGTAATAGTTCAATCCCTGAATTCGGATAACGAAGCTGATTTGCTGGACCCTCTGTGTTCCCCTCCGCTGTCTTTATTTTTTTTCACGATGTCCCCGTTTGGTGCATCATTTTCCAGGGGGCAAGTCGGTCAGGGGGCGAGTCGGTCAGGGGGCGAGTCGGCCAGGGGGCGAGCTTGCAATGGGCGAGTCGGTCAGGGGGCGAGTCGGTCGGGGGCGAGTCGGTAAGGGGCGAGTCGGCCAGGGGGCGAGTTGACCTGACACCGACGGACGGAACCGTACCTGCACGATAATAAATGAATTAGGCCTACTTCACAATCATAGGGAGGCTAATAGTTTTTTCAAATACATTTTCTACATTTGTTTTTGGAAAGAATTCCATACTGGGCCACCACTCAGACCTCCTGCACTAAGTCTATGGGCCATGACAGAAAAAGTTAAAGTAGGGCCTATTTTCAGAATTTTTGCACTGTTCATCAAATTAATTTTTTGGGTACTTTTCAGGTCATTATGAGTGGTGGCCCAGTATGGAACTCTTTCCTTGTTTTCGATGTGGTTTGAGGTAGAGAAAGTCATAAGAAACATTTTAATTCAAGTTTAGATTCCGTACAATTCTGCAAAGCAAAGAAAAAAAAATGGTATCTAATTTAAGCAGGTATTTTTGGGGGGGAAAGAAATGTGTACAGTCTAGTAATAGTATTACTAGTAGGCCCTATAATGTATTTACTAGGTAAGCCAGTAAAAACTCGGGTGCGCAACGTATTTGTGGGATAGACATGATAAAAATTGGATTTTGTTAGCCCATGTGTGGGCGTGACGTGTTGTGCATAGCGTGCTGCAAGGGCAAACCGATATAAAAGTGGCACTTGTTTTCAATTGGCCGGTGATAACTCAATAAATATTTACCCGATTGGAAAGATTTTTTCATTGTTGAAAAGTTAAAGAACTATACTGCTGACTTGTGTACTGACAACACAGTACAGGTGTAAACGGTACGCCTTGCTTACCTGTGTGCGATGGGACTTGGTTTTGCTGGTTTTGCTTAAGGTGGAACTGTGTTGATTTCAACACGGATAGTTGAGACAATCAATCACTGAAATTTCAGGAAGGAATGTTGCAACCTGATGCTGCTTTTTTCTTCATATATATTCTCTCAGAAAAGGTCAGTAATTCTAAAAATGAGAAACATTTCCAATTTTGTTTGGAAATACTTTGAAAATGTTCTTAACTCTCCATAGACTTTGTACACAACCGCCAAAGTAGCATCAGGTTGCAACTTTCTTTCCAAATTCAACACATAGAAAGTCTACATAGGCACAACTGTTATTTTCAACATTCAGGTTAAAAAAAACACTGTTTGCATACTAATTTCTCAACTTCCATGTACTATTTTCTTATCCTAGCTGAAAAAGACGGAATCAAATGTCAAGTTTACAACTGAAACCATGGCAACGGGTAAAAGTGGACGTGAGGTGAGCTCAGCAACATCTTTCAGTGCAACGAGGACAAAGTTTCTACATAATCCTGGTGTTCCTATGGCAACTGATGATGAACGACTCAAGTTTGAGGTAAGGAAATGAAATAACAAGAACTGTAGAATTTTTCTTAATCAGTCACAAGTTGCGTAGGGATTATTTTTGCCGAGGATTTCGACTTTTGCAAAAGTCAAAATTTTCCAGCCAACTTCTGATATACAGCCAAACGCCATAAATACTGATTTGCAAGAATCATTTTAACAATATTTGTTTGATATTTCTTGCCAAAACCTCATATACAATATACAGTGAAATCTCGATTAGTCAAACCTGAAGGGTTCAAAATTGTACTTGGGCAGAGTTTTGAGTTGAGCAGGGCTTTATGTAATTGTTCAATACTATGGAAGGGAATGGATTCTTTGTTTGACATAACAGTTGTTTTGAGTTATCAGAGTTTGACTTATCGAGCTTTCACTGTATGTTTCAATACTCCGGGGTGTGCACTGGAGTGTAAATTGTCGAACAATTGGCCGTGCACAACAGCCAATTCAAGATCAACACACGGTCCGCCTCCACAGACTTCATGGACTTTGTGTGTGTGTGTACTAAACGCACAAGGGATTGGCGTGTTTAGACGTCACCCGGAGGTGAGTCGAGGCAATCTTGACATCTTAAATCGTCAACCGTGCCTGTGTATAAAAACAGATATTGTGGTTATCACGTCCTCCGACACCAACTGGTTAAGCTGCTGTCCAAATTGGTCTTTTAATTTTAAAGGTGAAATCTTTAAAATCAAACTTTGTGCTACATAATTATAAAATCAGTTTTCACAGTAACTTATGTGCAGAAAGGGGAAATTTAAGATGTTATGGACTAAGGCCTCTCAAGAAAATGACAAAACACATCTGTGATGTAATTTTATTTGTATAAGTTAGGAGGTTTCATTGTTTGTCAAATAAAACATTTTAGTGGACAGCCACTTTAAGAGCTTCCATTAGCAATTTTAGCACTTAATCTGTCATACATCAGCTTATCAGCTAAATTCATACAAACATGATGTTCATAAAAAAGTTGTTACCTCAATGTTAGTGATTGCATAATTTGAATATTCCATCAAATCCGAGTGTCAATAATCAAATGCTAATTTGTTTGAAACGGCACAGCACTACTGCATTTGAATTTGGGATTAAGGATCAAGACACTGGATCATTTGTACTCCAAAACAGACCACCAATTTATTTAGAGTAAAATGTAAAAGTAAAGTCAATAATTGTCACCCAATAGATACAAAACGAGCCAATATGACCGTCATCCGTTTCAGTGGTATGAAATGACTGAGAATATTTCTATTCCCCTGGATGGGATGCCAGTCCATCGCAGGTTACTGCCCAGCTAATGCCGGTACTCATTTATACTCATGGGTGGGGGGAGGCCATGATCATGAGTCACGAATCCTAACCACTAGGCCACACTCCCCCGATATTTTTTTTTGTTGCCTTAATTTATTTACGGAAACCTTAATGGATTTAAAGTTTGATTGGGTACAGAACACCCTTTTCCATATGACACACTAGCTCCTCTAAAATTTCCAATTTTTTCCTGCAGTTGGAGAAGAAGGATAAGACCAAGGGGAAAAAAGCCAGGAAGCGACGAGAGAAGTCAGCGAGTCTAGATCCTTATGAAACAGAAGACAAGGAAACCAGGAGGCTGAGGGAACTCCGAGAGGTAATATTTGAGAATCCTGTCCAGCCAGCCCAATCTTCCTCTGTTTTCAAATTCAGGGTAACACCTTCTAGACTAGTATCTGAGGCCTCAAACCTCAACACCAAGTCCAGCATAAACATTTCCAACATACTTATATTATAAAATTGTGTGAGTATTTTTTCTTCACAGGTCCTAGAGGGGCAAGCTTAAAGTCCTCTTTGTATTTGACTGACTGACTGACTGACTCCCCCCCCCCCCCCGACAGACTGACAGACTGACTCCCCGACTGACTGACTGACAGACTGACCCCCCCGACAGACTGACAGACTGACTCCCCGACTGACTGACTCCCCGACTGACTGACTCCCCGACAGACTGACCCCCCTGAGAGACTGACAGACTGACTGACTGACAGACTGACTCCCCCCCCCCAACAGACTGACAGACTGACTGACTCCCCGACTGACTCCCCGACAGACTGACTGACTGACAGACTGACCCCCCCCGACAGACTGACAGACTCACTGACTGACAGACTGACCCCCCCGACAGACTGACAGACTCACTGACTGACAGACTGACTCCCCCCCCCGACAGACTGACAGACTGACTGACTCCCCGACTGACTCCCTCCCCCGACAGACTGACAGACTGACAGACTGACTCCCCCGACAGACTGACAGATTGACAGACTGACTCCCCCCCCCGACAGACTGATAGACTGACTGACTCCCCGACTGACTCCCCCCCCCGACAGACTGACAGACTGACAGACTGACCCCCCGACAGACTGACAGACTGACAGACTGACAGACTGACTCCCCGACTGACTTTCTGACCCCCCGACTGACTGACTCCGCGACTGACTGACTGACTGACCGACTGGTCGACTCCCCCCCCCGACCGACCGACTGACTCCCCAACTGACTGACTGACCGACTGACTGACTCCCCTGCGAATTAGACTTGCTAAAGTCACTTACTGAATGACTGTCACTTGTGAATTGAATGGTATACAAATATAACATGGTTTGAGGGTGGACAGTCGATATTTACTCCCCGAGGTATTGAAACTAGTTTGTCAACTTCCAATACCGAGGGGAGCTAATATCAACTGTCCATTCGAAGTAAACCATTTTAGATTTGTTTTACTATTCCACATACATATTCAGCTGCCAAATTTTGTATATATACACTTAAAACAAAATTTTCAGGGAAACTTGTACAGCTCACCAAATGAAAATTGTTGCTCAACTTCACTAGTTGGGTTCGTTTGCAATATAATACAGTTACAGTTGTTATACAGTTGTTTGTGTACAACTTTCTTTTGTACAGGTGGCATCGTTAATGTCCGTAAATTTTCTCCAGTACGGCATCATTCAGTCCTTCATTTTTAAGGAGCGCGATCGCGCAGGCGCTCCTGCGCTCCTCGACTGTCTCGAAGGAGCGCCAAAAATAGCGCTCCTCAGAAATCCAAAAGAGGGCTCGTCAAACACGGGAATTTTAAAAATAAGAAGTGATAAAAACGCAAAGGATTTTAAGTCTTAAGCTACATGTATTTTGCGTTGGTATATTGCCCAAACTCACGTTAATATGCCGCTGGACATCGCTAAAAATGACGAACACCGAGCTCGTACGTACTGTATAAGATCGTGTGTGTACATGTACAGTGGTTGTATACTGTTCCGTGCACAATCTGCATATCGCATAGAGCTGCATGAAAACACGTGGGCCCGTACGTGCGAGTGCAGCAATGACTGGTTCCCGCTGCGCCGCGCACTAAGTCCCAATGAAGGCGTGATGAAAATGCGGTAACCAGTCAATGTAATAGTCGCGCGCGGTGCAATGCACTGCCGTACACAGTGTTTTGCGTGCAGGCCGGACGGAATAGACATCGTAAAAATGCCAAGAAAACAACGATTGAGAAGGACGATCTTTGCAAGCTTATTCACATAACTTGATCTCTCTTGTCTGTGTATGTATTTCCCGTGTTCATGAATTTATTTTGAGGAAGTTTTACTGGTATGTGAAGTGAAACGATGCAGCGTGTTTCACCGAAATCCTATACCGTAAAACAAGTCTCATTGCCGGCCCACCACACACAGTGCATTACAAACGCTCGTACTAGTGCGAAGGTCAGACGTTGTTAGCCAGTTTCTCGTCGTGACTAGCATTGTGTATATGGCATACTTGACCTGCATTTTCCATTATTTTAAAGATTATCGACGGCAGATATTTTCGATAAAACTTAAGGCAAGTTTGTGTCATTTTGATGCCCTTTTTGTATAGCTTTCGTAGAGCAATTGAAATAGTTCAGGCTGAAAATTTCATATAATTTTAACGAATCTGAGAGCAAATATTCAGTCGCTTTATTTATGTGCCGTTTATTAACTCTCCATTTTCCAACTATAATCAAGTGATGAACCAACTGACAACTGTATTAAAAAATGAAAGCCTAAGCAGTGGTCAAACCTTTTATTAATCTCCATTTAGTTTCATTTTTAAAAATAAATTTTACCTTGTCTTACAGTTACAAAAACGAAAAAAGTAACGCAACTTGAGCATATGTTATTATGCAAAAACTAATAATAATGCAGCCCCTTGAATAAATCCTTATATTCAAAATAAAACAAAAAACAATGGTACATGTAACCCGTCGTTTTACCGCTGTTTATCCGTGGATTTTAAGGAGAGCGATTTGCTCTCCTCAAATATTTGAGGAGAGCGATTTATAGCTCTCCTGGATTTTCTTTAAATGATGGACTGATCATTTAGCTCTGGAAATTAACATTTACGCGAACGGTGCAACCATGCATCTCTCTTGGGCGATATTCACGCGTGCGTAACTACACCTGTGCGACAGTTCCTCGATTGCTCTGTAAAGCGCATGCATAGTAGACTGTCGCACAGGTAAGTCATGCAACAGTCTACTGCGCATGCGTATTAACCCTGTGCGTGAATCCTCGTGCGCATGTTTGGTAAACAGCAAGAAACCCAAGAATAGCATCTGGCACGTGATGGTGAATTGACCAGTGAGAGTTTGGCTCTCGATCATGAATATGTATGAGGTATAGTAAATACACTGACTGACTGTCACTTGTGAATAAGACTGGTTACCTAACTGAGTGGACGACTGTTATGCGTAGGGTGGAAGTGGATTTTTTTATGTCTATCAAGTCACCACTACAACACAATACAATTAAATACAATTGAATACATTTGAATACATTTGAATATATTTAAATACAATTGAATAGAATTGTGTGTGCTCTGGGACCATTTTTGCTAGGCATGCCTTGTCTTGTTACCTTTAACCTATTTTCCTTGCATGACAACATATGATTTGGGCTAACTCCTAACAATTGTTCCCATAATCTTTGCATGCTTCGTATTTTGGACGCCGCTTGTTGTAATAAAACAGTGCATTCATGCTGGGGAGAGTAACAAGGATATACATGAACGCTTGAAAACCCTGATGTTGGTAAGATATGACTAACAGGTATTGAGTATGTGTACATGTGTTGAAAAAGGTTCACAAAACTTAAGGGCTTTTCACACTATCCAAAATCTCTGTGTTTGACCCCAGGTCCAACACAGAGATTTCAGGAACCCGTTTTACACTAGCAAGAATCTAATACGACCTCTACATGGGTCCTGCAGCCAATTTCACAAAAAAAGTGCGTAGCTTGTGCCATGCATAAGACTTATGCAACAAATTTGTTGCGCAGCTAAAGGCCCTGTCACACTGTCACGTTCTGACATGGAGTTCGTACCGCGATAAGAAAATGGCCTTGAACGCGATGAGAACGCAGATGACGGCGTGGGGACTCATTGATACTAGTTGAAGACTTCAGAGGGACTCCAACGACTTCGCTGAACGCCAAACTGCCACGTTCGTTTTGGACATGCACAAAACAAACGCCGCGCCTCTGCGTTTTGATCAGAATGCTGCAAGGACTCTGCGCAAACTCGCGAACGGCCGTCACGTACTGGCAACGCGCAGGCAGACGGGAGCGACTTCGTGAGAACGCCATGGATGTGCATGGAGACGCAGAGTGCATGGTAACAATCGCCATGAATGATGAATCCTGCGTCTTCATGACGTTTCATTACATTTTTAAGCATTTCAACAACGCAATATGAATGCCATGCATGGACGTGAGAGTGTGACAGGGCCTTACATAAACTTATGATCGAAACCTCATGAAACTTGGCATTTCGTCCGAAACGTTTTAAATAATTTAAACATCTTGGACGAGGATAATAACTGCGTTTATGATAGCTGTTTGTGTATGAATTTGTTCGTTCATGAAACAGATGTTGGATCACCTCAGCCCGCCATTGTGAAAATTATTTTGTCCATTTTTCTTCTTTAATTGTGCGGCAAGCACTGAAAAATAGAAATTCATTTACTTCAAACAAGCAGGTGTGAGTGTCTTGTATCAACCTTGACAAGGTGTGCAATAACAGGTTCCACGCCGATCACAGTTTGTTAGTAAAATAGGTAATCTTCAGTCGCTACGCCACAACTTACGCCACCTAAAATGAGTTTGGTCATTGCGTAAGGTTTCGTGAAATCAGCTGCTTTAGTCTAAAAAATCCAAAGAGGTTCTACCCTAGTAGAAAACGTCAAATTTACAGCTGACCTGCTTACACATCAGTGTTAGTGTGAACGGTACGCCTTGCCTTCCCGTGTTTTGATGGGACGTGGTTCTGCTTACAGTGCACCCATGTTGATTACAACACAGGTAGATGAGACAACAGTGTGAAAAGGTCTATAGATCACAGAGTCTGTTCTAATACTTCATAACATTGTAGTTATTGGTGGAGGGTGTTTTTCATTGTAATTTTAACTTCTCTTTTAACACTTTTTTCATACTAACAAAGTTTACAAATGCATTACAAATGTAGAGGGCGTTTATGTGGTGTTAACTCTTTCAGTGCCAAAGTCGTACATGTACGAGGTATATTTGTTAGTTCGAAATTGCCAACCTCGTACAAATACGAGGTAATTGTCGTACTTAAAATCGCCAAACCTCGTACATGTACGAGGTAGAGTAAGCATGTTACCACAGGGGGGCGCTCTCACTCTTTCTAATGATGTCATTTTCATTCAGGTACGACCTGTTTTTATTTGTTTCATTTGAGTTCTTGCGAGAGGGCGCAGCACTGACACTCGTATTTTCTGCAAAAAGTGCGGAATTCCCCTGTGTGCAGGACAGTGTTTCAGGGTGTATCACTATGTACGTGACTACTATTGACTTTCCAATATACCAAGGATATACCAGAGAGCAACAACAACAAATTTAGTGATTAAAACTTATTTACTTTTTTTTACAGAATTTTGAACAATTAAAAAAAATGCTCGAAGTTGGGCACTTTAGGGTTAAACGTTTTAAATTTTGCGGGCACTGAAAGAGTTAAACATGTAATTCGTGGTTTGTTTGCATTTCAGCACTTGTTTAAAGTGGAATTCAATGCTAATATTGAGTTATGTTTGGGTTTATCAGGAGGAGTTTTCTTAATTAGAAAAGTCAATCTGGCGTGGTTTTTGCAAAAAATTGTTAGAGTTGTTCAAATTCATGTATCCGGTTGCACTTGTTTGGATTGTATCTGACCTTGATTTTTTTAACAAGGATAAAAGCCAATAATTTCAAGGCATTTGCAACAAAATTCCAAATGTTTATTGGTGGCAGGTGGCGAATAAGGGCGCCATTACCTGGGTATAAGCATTAGAAAAATCACATTTATTAAATCATTTTAGAACCGTCACTTTTAACATACAAATAAAGATTGTAAAATGTAATTGTTGAGATGTAGCAATTTGCACCAACTTACATAACCCTTACATTACATAACCTTAGGTTCACATCATTTTATACCCCCATGGTTATAGCGCCCTCACACGTTCAGGAATAAGGACTTTTGTTTTCTTGCATTGTTTTAAGGACTCATGTGTTGGTGACTCTTTGACTTGAGTCGATTAATAAGAAATTCGAGTCAAGTTGAGTTGTTTGCGCGCAGTGACTCGAGGCCAGTGAAGTCAGTTGTCTGTTATGACTCAAATCGAGTCGAGTCAACAAAATTGCAATTCCAATTGCCACTCTGCTTTGATGCCTCAGTGTTATTGCAGACATGGTTAACATCCATGAACGTCCCAAGGGTGGGGGGGGGGAGCCAAGGGGGGCGCTTGCCTCCCTGAGAAAGCAACAACAATAACAACAACAAAGGAGAAAAAAAGAGAATAGAAAAAAAAAGGAAAAAGAGATGAGAAGTCATATTTGCTATTAATTTAACCCCTTAAGGACGGGGTGTAATGGGGACATTCCTCCATACATAGAGCAAGTGGCCCGCATGACTGCACAGCCTTTGTGTGGTAGCGGGACTGCACAAAAGCAGCAGCTGTGGAACTACCCACTAGCCATGTGCCATGGCATACCACAGCTGGCAACTGCATTCCAATGAGGATTAGCGGCCGCGGCCATGACCGCTTCCCGTACGCATGGGGTTAATACACATTTAACAAAATGGCGACACCCATGTACACACCCATCAAACAAAGTTTAAATGATGTGTTCGAAACTCTGCTTTCATTTTGTCGCACTGTACTGCACTCCTTGCACCTAGTTTAATAGTTGTCAATTAAAAATTAAAAAAGTGCTGGTGATATAATTATGCTACGCAAATTGTTTTTAAAAGCCACGTGGTGTTTATCGTCAACTGTATGTTTTTATTTTGAAATCCAGCGCCACATGCGCGTTCTAGATGATTTGACTAAGCTGCGGAACCACTACTACGCAGTGTACATGAACAAGCTGAACGACAAAGTAGAAGACCAGAGGAGAGAGATTCAAAGAAGGACAGATCAGCTGAACCGAAGGATCCTCAGGAAAGAACTTCAAGAGGTAAGACTAAGTGAGATTTAAGAGCGTTAAAAAAACTGCAAATAGGGTGAGAGAAGTTGGGCTAAACTTTTGGGGTTGTTATTGTGAGGCCATCTCAATTCAACCATGTGTACGTCACTCGGTGTAGCGTAGCACGAATGGAACCAGAAGTTAACACAACTCGAGCGTTTATCCAATTGGGGGTAGTTATCAGTGGTGCACTGATACACCGTGCCCTCTGGAGACATGCACACAATAGGGAACAAAAGATTGTATACGACGTCTCCACAAGGTTTTCACGAAATAGATATATGGATTTTACTCAAAAATTAGGTATTTCCAAAGTATGTTGATCTGGCGTAAATGGAAGAGTTTTAGAAAAGGGATATTAAGTCCGAATTTCAGCCAAGGAAATTAATTCTGGTTAAAATAAGAGCATTTTGAAACAACACTTTCAAACTCGAAAACTTTACTACACGAGCACAAAGAAATGTCTCCACAAGGATACAAATTTCAGTATGTGTGCGCGCTTGTGTGTGACGGATGGGATATTACTATACCTCATACATATTCATGAGCAAGAGCTGAATTCGTACTGGTCTATTCACATGTGTCAGATGCTAGTTGCACACAGGCGATGATTCACACTCAGGGTAAATACACATGCGCAGTCGACTATTGCATGGGCATGGGTACAGCCTTGCAATAGTTTACTAAGCATGCGCACAGAAGAAATTTGAGCTAATCCTCATGGAAGCTCTCAAATCACACATGAAAGTGGCTTTCAACAAAAGTGTGGAATTTGATAAACAAGAAAACTTTGCAACTAATTAACATAACACCGTGGACACTTTTCATAATCTTCACGAAAATCTGAGTATACAGCGCTGCAAAAACTGAATCTTTCAGGCAAGCCTGAGACAAGTCAGTAGTAGTATTAACTCGGAGAAGTATTTGGATGGCACTAGCTCATGCAATTTATAGCTTGTTGGTCAACATTATCCCGATGCCAATATCACGAAACTTGTCTTGTCGTAAGACGTAGCTTAGCACTAGACTTGTCCCCGCTCTTAAAATCGTAAAAAAAACCAAATTGATGTGAAAACAAATTAATGTGGCAGCAATATGTTTCCATTGAACAGGAACTTTGTCTTAACAATTTCTCTGCTTCAGCGTTAAATTTCCATGCACAGTGCACAAGATATCATTGATTAGTGTTAGTTAAGCCTGGTTTCTATATCGATATTAAGCTTAAGCAGACTGCGCAGGCAGTGGGCGAACCTTCGTCTGCAAGATTGTTTGCCTCTGTGCGGGTTGTCGGTGACATTTCCGGATGAAATATTTCCATATTTGTGCGTTGCAGTTTAGGTCTTGTTTGCATTATTTGCTGCATTTCTTACGTTGATATGGAAACTAGGTTTAGGATGCTTTAAATGTATCTTAAGTTTGGTGAAATCGATCCTGGGGTGAGTCGTGAGTAAAGACGAGTTACTCTTCCTGAGATCAGCCCCTGGATTGTTTCCTATGAATGGGACTCGAATGCAGATGGACATTTTTCTTTTTGTTTTGGATTGATTGTGTAGAAGAGGGAATCACACAAATTGAAGAAACGGCATGAGAAGTCATCCCTGAATCATGACAACACCTTCCTGGAAAACCTTCCACGGACCAAGCTCCATCAGGTAAGATGCTAATTTCCATACATCTGGGATATTTCTTCTAATTATTCTAGCTTTATCACTCTCAAAAATGGTATTATGCTGATGTCAGAAAGTAGATTTATAACAAGTTTCATTTCTTTTTTGGTGTGTGCTTTACGTTCGTCACGTTTAGAGTCTAGAGCAAGCAGATCTTATCCCACTTTTTGATGCAACAAATTGTTCTGCAGATTATTCCCAAGGGCAAAATCACAAATCACACTAGGCCTGTCCAGTTTCAAATAATTCAGTTTTTGATTACTCGAAAGTGCATTTGACCGAATATTCGGATACTTAAAAAAAGCCAGCTGCATCTGCATGCTACGCTGGTAATAAGTTGCGCGAAGAGTGCGCCAGTTGCAAGTTGCGTGCAGCGATCGATATGCGGTGCTGGAGTGTGTTGCGCAGTAAGTTTTTTTATAACTAAAACTTTTTAACCAGCTAAAAGGATGTGAACAATGAGCCGCCATTGACAAACAAAAGTGACCGTTGACCAAAAAAGTGGCACCTGACAAAAAAGCGCCGCAACTTTAAGGAAAAAAAAATCCCAGTTGTGTGTGTATATATGCGTAGATTTGTTTGTTTTTGAATATCAAACCAGCAGAAAGCTATTTGCATATTCGGTTGATGATCGAATATTCGACTATTTGGTATATTCGGGATAGACCTAAATCAAACTTATTTATCAGAAGTGTACCATTTGTACTTTTTTTAGACTTTTTTTTGTAAGTTGAAACATAGAAAAAGGTAAATGACATTTCTCAAAACTCTTGGAAAGTAGCATTGTTCTGTTGTAAGAGTTGCAGTTAATAACCACAAGTTAAGACTCACCCGTCCTCCAAGTTAGACTTAAGAAGTACTACAAGCTGTCTGATACTCTCCTTGTCTTCAGATCATTTGTCTGGAGGAGAAACTCATGAAGGAAGGAAAGTTCAGGACCATTGAAGACTTGGAGAACTTCTGGAGCGACATTGAAAAGCCGGAAAACCTCCAGTTGCTGTTTGGAGGCGGGGAAGCACTGACGACTGTGGGCTATGGCACTCATGTTGGCTCTCAGGAGGATATCCATACAGGTGGGGTTAAAGGAATGCCTATGAGAGAAAGTGCCCGTTTGGGATCACAAATGTGTTTCATTGGTGTAGTGCCCGTACTCTAGTACATATTTTGGGTACTCGTGCTTGTACTCGTACTTGTACTCGTACTTGTACTAGTACTTGTACTTGTACTCGTACTTGTACTTGTACCCATACTCATATTCGTACTCCTGACAAAGTACCCGTACTCATGATCATACTCTTGCAAATGTTTTTATGCAAGAATTACCCCAAAAAATTAAGAGCTACATGCAGGAAAAGAACCAGTTTTCTACTGCCAAGTCTGACAGCAAAAAACCCTTGAGAACACGTGTACCATTGAAATATGCTCCTACTCTTGGAAAGTATTGTACTTGTACTCGTACTTGAGTACATTTGTGGGTATTCGTACTCGTACTCATAGAAAAAAAATTGATAGCAAAAAGCCCTACAAAACAGGTGACATGTTGAAATTTGCTCCTACTTTCGGAAATTTGCTCCTTCATACTTGTACTCGTACTCGAGTACATTTTTTGGTTCTTGTATTTGTACTCATAATGCCTTGTACAAATTGTACTCATGACAAAGTACTCGTACTCATACTCCTACTCGTGGAAATGTACTCGACCACAACACTGTGTTTACCACAAAATGATATTAGATAGTATGCAAATATTGACTGTTTTGAGTGGTGTGATAAAACTAGCCTCCCAAGGTGATCCATGGAGCGTTCTGGTTTCCTGAGGCGTAACTGAGGGATATGGAACGCTCCGTGGATCACAGAGGGAGGCTAGTTTTACTACACCACTCAAAGCAGTCAATATTTGTTTCATAACGCCTCACCCACAGTTTCTGCCTGATTTTAAGAGATAACCGATTCATTTAACCGAAATTCAATTAAAATGTACTTTTATTTCAAGATGAAATTAGTTGACAATTTCCACTTTGTCAAACTACCCCGGCATGAACTGTATGAACCCAACTCTGTAGCACGTGGGAACAATACGCACAATGTGCACACCCAAAGGCATGTGCACATAGGCCTCTACCATGTGCCGTGCCACAGTCACAGACAGGCTAAAAACAAAACAGTTTAATCATTAAGATATAATTAAGTCATCATCCTCCATCCATGCTTCGTATCTCGTTGAAACTGGAGCCACATTTTCTTTCATTGACAGAGCCCTCCCTGTGTAACAGTGTGACGTCATCATTGACCTCTCTCAATCAAGAGGATGGACCCACAGACACCTTCACCCGAGGCCTGTCCCAGATCTATGAAGACAGCGAACCTTCTCGCCCAGGCACTAAGACAGGCGGGAGCCAGAGCTGGGCGGTTACCCAGCAATTCAAGAAGGTCAGTTGTCAACAGGAACTGTCGCCCTGAAATGGCCTGCCTATTAAACCCCCCTCAGGTTGACCGGGCGACGACACAGAACAGTCGGGGACTGACTTTACAGGATCAAGCTGCGCCTGAGCTTCAGACTTATGGATCATTCTAGTGGCCGATTTTTTTCGAGATCTGAGTGCAACTGTGACGATATTTAGATGATCGGCATCAGTCGGCGCTAAAAAATATCAATAGTCGCAAGAGTAGAATATTTTAATTTCTGCACCTTAACAGAACATGGTCCGGACAGGCGGGAATCAATCGCAGTCGACCTGTGTGCAGTTACGACATCATGTGCTCATCCGGATCATAAATCATCATAACGTTGTATGTGACGTGAGCATGGTTACGATCATTTTGTGTCGAGGTGACACCTGTTCCACCAGAATCACACGATTTCTCAGTTTTGTGAACGGACCATGACTTTTGTGCTTGATGCCAACGGTTCTGTTGCGGCGCAAGCAAATTGCGGGTCGACCTGAGGCCGGCTTCATTCACTGTAGCATCCAAAACTGCTCAAGCACTCTCACGGTAGTGCCCAAAACTGCCCAAGCGCTGTATGGTTGTATTAATTCTTCAGTGAATCAACACAATGTAATACAATCTAGTACAATGGGTTAACTTGCATTCATTTCCATCAAATTCCATATATCGATAAATGAGAAAGAGGGGTCACAAGAAATTCAGCCTTTGTTAGTGTCGCAAAACTTTAATCGTTCGTCTTCCTTTGGAATGTTCCATTTGGACCATGCCACAATCCAGGATCTAGTTTCATAGAGCACGAGACCTCGGCACTCCACATTGGTGGTTATGTCATTTTACCTTTTGTGTTTTTACATTATTTGTTTCCTTTGTTACTTCCTTTCAGATGGATAAGACAGGCAAGAACGGTCGTAAGATGACCTCACCGAGCTTGAAAGAGCAAGACCCAGATCCAACAGTACAGCTAGGAAAGGTAGATGCTATAGAAATAATCCCTTTTATCTTTGAAGATGTATTCCCCATGTTACTTTCGGTTTTCACCCTGAAAAAAAAGTTTCCTTTTCTACTTTGTTCACAATTGAATGAGACACCTACTGAATTTTTTGTTTTGAATTATTACTTTACAAGCCCACAATACTTCTTTCTCACTGGTTCCCGCCCCACAATCAGTATCAGTAATGTATGGACAGGGAGCCAGTCTGCTCACAAGGTGGATTTGTGTGTGACTACGGATCCTCTAGACAAGGATAAACAACTTCTTCTAATTTCTGGTTAGAGGCGTGATATGGCACTTGCGCGTTGTGCGTACACATGCGCGAGACTCGGCGCGCGACTGCAGTCTTTTAGTGGTCAAATTTCTGTCAGGACACCAGCTGTCGGCAATCATGGCATGCCCGCATTGTTCTACATGTTCTATCCATTGTTCTATGTGCGGACGCAGCATATCACGCCCCTAGACAAACTGTTCCATACATTTTGTACACAAGCTCAGCTGAGTCGTTAATCTTGTGTAGGGGATCTGTGTTGTGACAAAAGTTGAAAATTAATCGAGAGAAGAAATAAAATCACATTTGTTGAAGAGCACAGGGAATGCAGCTACCGGTAGAACATGAATACTTGATAATTGCCTATCAAGCAATAGGCTGTTACAAATTAGCTGATTTCTTTCAAATGACCGTAACTTTCTCCTGATGACGAACAGAGCATACTGTTCGAAACGTCGAGTTAACCCAACAGGTTCTCTTCAGAACCACACATACTCACAAAAGAGATAGTTCCACACGGTGTTACCGCAAACCTCTCACATATTGATCTTTCCACCATGCAAACCTTCAAGTCTCATTTGACCGTAACTTGCATATAAATTTTTTTTCCCTCTGGATAAGTGAGATAAAGGTGATATTGCCCGTGTGCAAAGGTGCCGGGGCTGATGGCCAAATCCAGAATAGTCAATTATATTAAAAACAAAATTGTCAAGAAACAGGCCTACTACATCACATCTAACTTTCATTGCTAAATGATTTTAAAGTCCTGAACGAAGATGGCCTGTAATTGCAGGTGGAGTTTCCCCAGCTTTCCTGCTTCACCATGGACCTGGAGCCTCCTAAGGAGGACCCTGAGGCAATCAGATTGAGGGAGGAGTACCGTCTCAAAGCGAGGATGAGGGATTATGAGAAGAAAAGAATACAGAAGATGTACGAGACGTCACTGACACACCAGGCTGCTACACAGAGGTAATGGGCTACATTCCCCTCCCACTTGCTCGTAGTGCGCAGCAGTTTCTAATAATTTCGTATTTGATTATTCGAACCTGGATTTGATCGGGTATTTGAATGTTCTTAACATGGTGATCAAGTTTTACGTGTGCTAGGCAAAATTGCATATGCCAGTCGGGATGGGCACGCGATCAGGATTGTCTAAAAAATGATAAATATTGGAAGCAGGTGACAAAAACATTTGTTGGTTTTGTTGTTGCTGTGTTTGTTGTTTCTCTGTACTCTACTGTTGCTTGTACATGTAGTTAGGCCAAGAAAAAACTAACAGCTCTCCTAATGTTGATGTTATTAGGAGAGCTAAAGATAGGATTCCTCGCAGTTATTTGATTACTCTTTACAATACCTTGGTTCTGCCTTATATTTCCTATTGCAATATTGCCTGGGCTAATGCTTACCCGACAAAACTGAACAAGATACTTCGTATCCAAAAGCGTGCGCTCAGATACATAACAGGGTTGAAGTATAGTGACTCAGTGCAGGATTGCTTTAGGAAGTAAAATGTGCTTGAAGTATCCAACATCAACCACATGAAGACTGCGGTATTTATGTATAATTACCACAAAGGCAACCTTCCTGTTATTTTTAACAATTTCTTTTCAATTAGCAACCACACATATAATACTCGGTCCTCGAAACATAAATACACTCAAGTTAAATGTAAAACCACAGCTCTCCAACACAGCATTCGCTATCAAGGCTGCAAACTCTGGAACGGATTGCAATCTTTCATTTCTGAAGCGAAGTCTTTAACTGTTTTCAAAACATTGTATAGAAACTACCTGCAAGGAAATTGATTTTGTTTATTTTGTTTATTACTACTTTACCACTCTCACAGTGTTTACATTGTACATTGTTTTATGCATGCATTCTTGTCTTTATTAGGTTAATGGAACATCTTAGGTTGGGGTGGGGTACTTGGGTGTAACAGGAACGCTTGGGATTTTCTCCTGGGGGGGGGGGGGTTTAAAAGGGAGTGTTTCATAAGTCCTTGGACTTCTTACAACTTCCTTATAACTTCTCTGCTTTTCATTTATCTTTGTTACTTATCTTTGTCATTTACTTTTATGTTTTGTTTATCTATTAAGTTACGTACTTTATATGTTTTCATTATGAAGTTATGAAATAAACTAGAATGATTGATTGAAACAGTGTCACCCCACTTACAGGGCCAAATTCACCCACTCACTCATAATTTCGGTGTAACAGGAAGACTCTCAATCGGCTCGTTTTTGTTTCTTGTTATTCTCCAGAATATTAGGCAAGAATGCTGAGTTCCTGGATGTACTGCGGGGTCCCAGCTTAGCTGATGTGGTCAATGTACGTATCAAATCCTCATATCGCAATAGTGGTTTTTGATGAATTTGTGCTGATAAAACCAGAGCAGAATTTGGTTTCAACTTTGCAAATGATGTCGTAAGTGGTAAATAAGTAATAAGTTTTCTTGGGGAGGGGGAAATATTGGGTGTTATGGAAGAAAATGTAATGTCCATGACAGAGCCAATTAACCACGATATGTAATTCATGATTCAATGAAATGATCCAAAACTCCCAGTCTGTAATCTCCTTGACCATCACCAGATGATGGATGCATAAGATTTGAAACGTATTTTTCAGGCTTATTTACCGACTGCTTAAAGTACAGAAACATTTCTGATTTGTAATGTCCGTAACGCTGGAATTGCCGTATTAGGTCAAACAAAGAAATTCATTGAGTAGGATTTGAAACTTCAACCGTCAAAACACTGTTCTAGTTCTCTGCCAACTGAGCTGTTCAGCCTTATGTCAGTGTTTTCTTGATTTTAGAGAAAAAAAATGATAGAGAATTCAAATATAATTTGAGAGAATTCAAATATAATTTTAGTATCATCACATTAAATTAATGTCTTATTTAGAAATCACTAATTTGTATGACTTCAGGCTGAAGCAACAGCATCCTCCAGTGACTGTAACTCGGACATTCTTGTCGACGACCTCGGACTGGACAGGCCACTCCTCGCACTGACAATGTCCGGAGAAGATTCTTCCAGGTCTCAGAGACGCAGACAAGGGACGGAGAAGGATGGGGGAAGGAATTCCCACGGCGGGTCCACACGGCAGAGCTCGGCTAGCTCCACAGGGTCACAGTCTAGGTAAGTATTCTGGTAGATGTACAGTTATTTCTCATTAACTCAAATTTAGATAACTCGAAACTCTGTTTTTCTCGAAATAATACTCCATTCTTGTCAAGAGAATAGGATATTATGTACATGAATATCCCCCGTAACTCGAAATGCCCTCACTGGTACCTCCGTTGAATTCGAAGTTTTGTTCGGCCAGTCCATAAGAAACTGCAGCCTAACCGCCAGAAAGAAGCGTAAACAACATCGCGAAACCCTTTTTTCATGGGCTATACTGCCCAACGACTTGCTCTTTTTACTTGGGGATGCTGCGTTGTGATCGGACTCCAGCCTGTGACCGCAACAAATCCTGGCTTGCAAGATGCCCTGCTCGCTACCGCTGGCCCAATTGGAACCCGCATGCCGGCAGTCCAATCACTGGCTCTTTGCGGTGGCCATGTGACCGTATTGGAAACCAGTGAGTATGCACGTGAGTTACAGCCCGATTGCTACCGCTGGCCCAATTGGAACCCGCATGCCGGCAGTCCAATCACTGGCTCTTTGCGGTGGCCATGTGACCGTATTGGAAACCAGTGAGTATGTGCGCGTGTTTTAGCTCGCCATTGCATAGCGAGTAATGTGTAGATGACATGTAGAAAAATCGGGAACTTTGCTTAACTTGAACTAACCAGCTACTGCTGGCCCTGTCGCAGCTGGTGCGCCCTCTATTGATTAAAGAGGACCAGCTATGTGACCGCGCCGCATATCAGAAAACCCCGAGCGTGGTGCGAAATAAACGACACAAAATAAAGATTTGTTACACACAGTTACATAATTTGAGTGGTTTATTGTCATGTTTTAGCTAAGAGCAATATGAAATCTGAGTAAAGCGATGCTTTGAGACTAAAACAATACACCTGTAGAATGAAAAAAAAACAGAAGGAAAGTGTGCCAGATAGTGTGTCCATTGCATAGCGAGTAATGTGTAGATGACATGTAGAAAAATCGGGAACTTTGCTTAACTTGAACTCCTGGACACCTCAATTTTTTTTTATTCATTCCTTGAGACTAGACTTAACGAGAATTTACTGTATTTAGTTTTTGTATTGGGTTAAGCCTAAATCATGGTACACTGATTACGCATATATATGTGTGCATTATAGGGCGAGCTGTCACCGCGTTATGGGGACGTTTTTTATTGTTAGGGTAATTAGGACCGAGTTATGTGGACTTTCTTCTTTCCCACAGCGTCTTTGGTCCCCATAATACCATGGGACAACACATGTGAAGTCCCCACAATGGACCGATCCAGTAAGCACAGCCCCATGGTGTTCTGACCAATCACAGCCGTGATCTATGTCCGACGTTCGTGCACTAAAGTCCGACATGCGTGCACGCGCGTATGATGCGCGCGGCAGGAAAATGCAGCGTGGCATTGGAGAGGAGCACGTGTTAATTTGCCCACGTGTGCAGTGGGCGGGGCTTACTGGATCGGTCCATTACAGAACAAGAATGTACGAACATGCCCATGTACACAGACGAAGAAAAGAGTTTACCAATATTTCACAGCTGTAGAGGAAGCGATTTTTCCTTGCTGGTATTTCTAAAGATGAATCATTGCGTGCCATGTGATTCAGCCCATCGATATTCCAGCTTGTGTTTTTGACTCAATACATGATTAGAAAACCAGCAAGTCGGTATGAGTGCTGCCAGGGTCACATATGACTGGTTGTGATTTCCTACTTTGGGTCATGTGATTTTTATATCTGGGACTGAATTTCAACTTATTTTCAATTTAAGATGAACAACGGCTGGCTGTGTGCATATTTGGGGTCTTTCCAGATCAGAATATCGCTTAACGGCATCCTGAAAAGTCGCTGAAAAGTGGACAATTAATTGAAATCTTAATAATTACAATCAGCACAACCTCAAATGTGGTACCAAATAAAATGAGACAAAAAAACCTTTCAGTTGAGTTTTGTGCCGGTAGAATGTGCTCAACTATATTATTTTGTCACCAAGATGGTTTTGGGGGCTAAAATTATGGATATGTAGTCATTTTGGCATCTTTTTTTTTTCACATGCAAAATGCAAACTTTGTTATTGCGAGTGTTTGTTTGTAAGGCAGCGAGAAGGGTTCATGTTTTATAATAATAACACACACAACTTAGAAAACCACGATTCAGTATGTTTTTATTTATCACGATTGTGAAGTTGATTTCGGCCTCATAATGTCCGTAATGAGATCGAACGTAGCGTCCATAATGTTTTCGTAACATCAAAGAAGCTTTTTGTAAATTATGTCATTGATGTTTTTATAAAGTGAAGCAAAAAAAAAAAAAGAGTTATTTCATTACATTCTTGCAAGAAACTTTACAGAGGTTTATCAATGTGTACGGAAAGTCACACCAAATGTCAGATTGTGTAATGTCCGTAACGGTCATTTACAGTGCTTGTGTCTCCTTAATTAATTCAGCTATACACTACATTAACCACGTCATGTTATACATTAAGGTCTAAGCTAGACCTCTTACACTGCATACATTTTATTTTGTTGTTTCGCATTGGTCAGTAGGCTCTGAATGTAACATCCGTGAAGAGGGAATTGCCCTAAAAATATTGTCAGTAAAGTAAAGCCAATGTGGCCCATCAGGCTGGCTTTTATGTCTGGTCTGAGAATATTTCTATTCCCCCTGGATGGGATGCTAGTCCATTGCAGGTTACTCCCCAGCTAATGCCGGTACTCAGTTGTACTCCTTGGTGGAGAGAGGCAAGTGGAGGTGAAGTGGCTTGCCCAAGGACACAGCATATGGCCAGCGCCTGGATTCAAACCCTTGACCCTCTGATCATGAGCCACAAACCCTAACCAGTAGGCCACACTCCCCCCATTGCCCTGAATGAGATACCCAAATTACCTTGACCCCATACCTCCTTTATCCTTCATCGAAATTCCACCAAATGGATTTGAAGGATTGTGCAGGATTATGCAGAATAGGGTCAAGTCAGTGCAGTACTTTTCAGGGGTGGGGGTTTCAAAGAATTTGCGAATAATGTCCTTAACAATGATGGATTTTAGAGGATTTGGGATGGTTCCTCTTGCAAAAAGCCAAGGGGGTAAAAGGTGGACTTTCGTCAGGGGATCACCAAAATTTAGTTTCAGTTTCTTAACGTTTGATAGCCATCTTTCCAAGGTGTGGCTTAAGCCCTAGTCACACATTCATGGTTTGGATCTCCACGGTTTGAATTTCGTAATAAACCATAGGTGGTTATCCGTTATCTTCCTTGGGTATTCATGGAGGGGCGACGAAGTTTGAAACTGTTCATAACTTCCGTGGTGAACAGTCATGAAAATTAATCCTTAGTGCAACCGTGGGACATCCGTAGGACAAGCGTACTTATTTGTAGTGTTATTTTTGGCTTTATTAGTAGTGCATATTCTTGGAGATTCGTAGCTCATTCGTGGTAGAAATCTCTACGAATTCGCTACAAATGTCCTACAGATATGCTCGGATGTGTTCGGGTTCTGCTAAGGTTGTACTACCAATATCATGCTTTATTCGTAGGAGAACCTTGGTCATCCGTGATCCAATCGCAGACAACCATGGCGTAAAGTCATTATTCTTAGTAATACCGTCGATATTCTCCACCAATCTGTCTATATTCTTGACAAACCGTGCTGTACTCGTAGAGAAACCGTAGGACTGTCGTGGATATCCGTCCTGAAACCGTAGTGCAAGTCAATTTCTCCACGAACCTCGACGGTTCATCGTGATCGATTGATTCTTGGTAAACCGTGGATTTTCGTAGCTCCAACCGTAAATGTGTGACTGGGGCTTTATAGAAAATCCAAGTATTGTCTTACATTTAGGGATTTTTTTTCTTCGAAAAACCTGTTTGCACGTATACATGACAGCAATTATTTGCCTGGCTTAGTTTCTCAAGCAGTGAATAAAACAATCAGATTTTTTAGCCAAAGTGTCAACACAATACTGGTGCTGCATGGAATGACACTTGACTGTGGTACCTGGTTCCATGCTAGTTGTACACACATGATGATAGTAGCGCATGTGCAACTTTTGAACTGAAACATGTGTGTAAATGGAATGTGCTAAAGTCCAGTTGCTCACCTTTTGAGGACTACAATTTTGTATTCCGAAATTCATTCATGTGATTATTACATAACCATAATATTTGATGGTATAGTAGTGTGGACGTTCACAATCTTTTTAACAATCTTTCCGACTATCATTAATGTAAATCAAGATGACTATAATTACTTGAGAAACAGGTTTTAAAGCTCAAAATGGTACATTCCGGTTATAAGTTCCCTTTATCAAGGTAAATCTTACTGTGTGAAAATGTGCACAAAACATGGTCTGATCAAGTGTCTTTTATTTTCGTCACACATGGTAGTATCGTCCTTGACAGCTGGGTAACCCGATTTCCTTTGTGAAAATCAGACCTACTACTACAGTTAGTTTCCTGATGGGCAATTCCACGGTTACTCACGTTACATTTTTGATGTACTTTTGAGTTTCCTTGGGCTGTAATTACCTTACTGAAAAGGTTTAATAACTGTTATCCCCATGGTAGATAGAGTAGACCTAGACCTACCTAAGCACCAAAGATGACATCCAGAAAAATGTGTTATGTATGATAAACAAGACGCACAAAATCGGTTACTCATGTAACATTTTCGTAACAAGTCCTTTAAACAAGACAATGTATCCCCACGCATGTAAAGTGTAGCTGCTTCAAACACATGGGAGCCATCTGCTGGTGAAGTGGTTATCATAATTAGGACTACATTTATTGCAGACTCCATGTTAGCTGTATTATATGTGCATAAATTATTTTACCTGCAGGAGGATGTGTGTGATCTGTCGCATATCGTCGGTGTTTTCACGAAATGACAAAAACTTGGAAAATCGATATATTTTTGAATGTCAAGTTTTGCTGGCCATTTTATTGCTTTTAACAAAAAGAACAATTTGACCAAGTTTCGAAACCAAATATTGTTTACTTTGTAAATATCGTAAACATAAATTTGACAAAAAGCCTGAACTCAGTGTTTTTCTGTTTTCACGAAGTGACAACAAGTCACCTCGTTAGCAGGGCCAGAGGGATTATGCATTTCTCTACATGCGTTAGGATGGGAGCGGGCGCGCGCCCAGAACGATGTTGATAAAGCTGACGTATGACGCGTAAATGTAACAATTTCTCACAACGTTTTTGGTTTTCATGAAGCGACAAAGAGTGTGTACAAAGTAGGAAAAATAATAAATGCCTGTGCATATTGCTGTTTTCACGAAGTGCAAAATATCTTTATCAATGAATTACTATTTAATTAAGAGAGACTTCTTACAAACAACTTTGAATTAGCAAAGAACAAAGCATACGTTACTTAACAATGCCAAAATTTCCCAAATCTGTAACTACAAACTAGTCGAAAATGCATTTTGGAAAAAAGGATTAACTCCAAATGCGATTATCGCGGGATGACCTTTTTGCAGGATATTGAGGTTTTGTCACTTCGTGTGTTGACAATGTGACACAAAATGATTGTCATAATTCAGGGGACTTGTTCTTTGCAGACTTTACTTTACCGGTACCTGCATATATTTGCAGTAAGTATTTGACCAGCAATAGACTGTGTACATATCATTAACAAAATGAGACACTCATTATGACGAGAAAATCAAAATTGGTATGCATGGGAGTCCAAGTACGTGTATTTGGTCACGTACGCATTTTGTGTATGTACATGTGTGTATACATTGTACACATGATGAGGTGAGCAGTCCGTTTCACTTTTACTATGCAAATGTTTTATGCATGCATGTACATGTACATATGTAAAATGATTAACATAGCCTACCGTACTTGTGTGTTTTTGCAATTTACAGATGTACAAAGAATTTGTTTTATCAGGATACACCTTCTTACACAAACAGGGGTGTGAACTCTCAGCTTAAAAGCTGATTTCAGCTTTTTTTGTTTTGGATTTCAGCTTTTTTCCCTCACTTGCTGTGTACAAAAGTATAGCAGATTTCCAAAGTTCAGCTTTTTACACCTTTTTCAGCTGTTTTCAGCTATTTTTATCAGTGGTCACTCACACCCCTGACAAACCACGTGTCATAACCAATCAGCCAGTGTCTATACTTAAATACGTGTAAATGGTATCCCATTAGAAACACTGCATATAAAGGTATGCAAAGATCCATGCAAAAATAGTCTGTATTAACGATCTCACATGAACACAAACAAATTATTTCTATTTTGTTAATCAGTTTATGAAGTAACACGACAAGGTTAACCTCTTGGTTTACTGTTGTTCTTGTGTCCTCGACAACGGTCTGGATTCTCTCTACACCCTACTTGTCAAATCTGGACACAAAATTATATTTGGCCAGGCAAATTTATAATCTAGGGAACATATTTCTGCGGCATGGGCGTCGCCAGGATTTTTTGTAGAGGGGGGGGGGGGGGCAAAGCACATGATTTCCAAAATTTTTCTAGCATATTCTCAATATATCATTTTTTCGAGGGTGGGCGGGGGACACTTGCCCACCTCACCCCTATTGACACCCATGCGGGTGCCCATGTTGTCAAATGTAAATTAAATTAACAGCAAAATGACTTGCGTCTCATCTTCTTCTTTTGTTTTGTGTGGCTTTGCTGGGGGGGGGGGGGCAGCGTCCCCATCCTGGCGACGCCCATGGTTTGCGGCTGACATTCAAATGATCCTTGATTTTAACGACCATCTCTCTTCTGTTTTGAGTGTGTGGAAGTACACGTAATGTATTATTCGTGCAACGTGGTCCATGTGCATCTGTGCTGAGAATTGACCTATCGCCGTTTGCGAGTTAGCCACGCCCCTTAGACAACCCTGTGAAATTTTGTACGTTAAGTTTCGTTTGTCTCAGATTTTGCGCATTCCGCGTCCATTTGTATCTCATGCTATTGGACAAACAAGATTTGCAAAGAAGGTTTGTAGATTTTCATTTTGTTAAAAAATGCTGATAACAATTATGTGACCTATCACCACCTTTTGAGCTTGACGTTAATTTTGCTGACATACAATTGGGCAAAACCAAAATTCAAATGGGTCACGGGTGTTTTTTTGGTTTTTCGAATATCTTTAAAGCCTATTTTCATCTCATCTTAGGAGTTTAGTGTTCATATACACTATTTTCTTCTCATCTTATGAGTTTACTGAATGTACACTGCAAAACAACCTTATGAATTTTCTTTTAAATAAAAATAGTTTTACTGAACCCAGTACATCTATATGTTATCCATGTACCATTGGAATGCTCTTGTTTTTCAGAATTCTACTACTACTACTACAAATATCTCTGAACAATGAATGAGAGGTTTGCGGTAACACCTTGTGAATGATATCTCTTTGTGAGTTGTGTGGTTAATTCTGAGAACAGCCAGGTTTTTTTTAAGTCGACTTTTCAAAAAGTGTGCTCTGTTCGTCATCAGAAGTCAATGACAGTACAAATATCTCATTTCTTAATGAGTCAGACTTAAAACTGGTCTTGCAATAACAGGTCACAACATAGTATCCTGACACTGTCCTTAGTTTTGAATCCATCAGACTATCTTACACACCGGATGTTGATAACTGAGGAGAATTTTCTTCTTGGAGTAAGCTTGTGTCAGGTACACATAGCAGTCGTCCAAGACGTGGCATGGCGCGCTGAAGCCCCTCCCTAAACCGTCGGTACTTGAACGCGTAGATGAAGGGATTAGCGCACATGTTGAAGAAGGCCAGGCAGATGGTGATGTTGTAGACGGTTTCGTTGATGTGCTGATTGCCGCTCACGTTGAAATAGAAGTAGAAGACTTCGTTGGGAGCCCAGCAGAGACCAAAGACCACGTAGACAAGGATCAGGGTCTTGACAATGTTGCGTAGAGCCTTCTCGTTGATGTCGTTGGGGTTGTGACGCTGGTTGCCCGTGGCGTTCGTTGACTGGCAACTCTCGCCGGTGATGTTGCCGATCGACTCGGTCTTCAGGGCTTTGTAGATTCTGATGTAAGCAAACGTCATGATGCCGAGAGGCAAGAGGTAGGTTACAAGGAGGATGATTACAGCGTAGACGATTTGAGCTGCTCTGCTGGAAAACTCATTCACGACACATTTGCCGTCCTCCACGACGTGCATAGCGGGGAAGTAAGCTTGGTAGGAGTAACCAACCAGTACCGGGACTATGGCAAGAACGAGAGACTTGGGCCAGGTGAACAGGGTGCAGCTCCGATACTTGAAGGGGTAGACGATGGCGAAGTAGCGCTCTAGAGTCAAACAGACCAGGTTGAACGTGGAAGAGATGATGGTTGCCCAGAAGAGATACTTAGAGTTCCAGACGGAGCAGAGGAATCGGGCGGCGGTAGGGGAGGAAGGTAACGGAGGCTCGGGGGTCAGGAAGCAGAGGATCAAGAGTACGGAGGTAGCCAGGTCCACCAAAGATTGGTTGATGATCAGAATGTTAACGTTACCTTTGCGAGACTTGACCATGTGCGTCAGCACGTACACCACCAGGCTGTTACCCACAATGCCCAGTGCGGCGATGATGCCGAAGGTGATCTTCTCACCCAGGGAGAGATTTGTCAAGAGCACTTCAACTGTAGCATTCATGATCGAAGCTTGTCGTCTGAAGAAAACAAAGTTAGACAAATTGTAGAGAAATTCTCCGTCAATGCATAACTTGTCAAGAAGTACACATTGCTCACACTTTGAAGTTCTTCACTTAAAAACAATGTTTGTTGTTGCAGCGTCTTTTTAATTGGAAGTTACATGTAACAGGATACGTACTGTTCTGGTCATCCATTCAAAAGCTGTCCAACTGACTTTCTGAAATATTCTTGACCGTCAGACACACTGTCACAAATTAGGTGAATCTGCTAGGCCTTGCATGTAGCTCCACAATGAAGGTTGCTGGTTACCATGGTTACTGGCAAATCTTACTGTTCTCTTTTAGTTCTGAAGTGAAAATTTAAGTATCTGTATTTTGTACTCACTTTGCGTTTGATTCTCTGTCGTCTGCTTTGCTGGACACACGTTTATGAACTCACGTACACCTTTTTGCACTTCCTTTTATTATGTATACTTCCTTTTGCCGTCAAGGAGATTTTGGAACAAAAACTGGACAGTGATATAAATAAATGCTGAATCACATAGGAACTTTCCTATGAACTTCTGGGAAATTGCATTTGGTACAAGTACTGGGCTCTGTGCATGAACTGTAGATTTGTGACCACCATGGGAGCTTTTTGTGCAGGACAATGACTGTTTTCCCTGGCATTCATGTACTTGTGTCCAATCGAGGCTCATATACATTTTTCTGCCTGCAAAATTTGCGCAGTGTCCATCGGAGAAGTAGGCAACACAAATAACACATCGTATCGGCAGCCTCTTCGCTGTCATATTTGCAATTGATTTCATCTCAAATGTCCTCCATTTTGTTGCCTGCTCCCGTTGCCGTGCCAACCTGAATCCGTCCAATGTGGCCAAATTTCCAGTCTCTGCCATCTCCAACAAAGGCAAAGGGAAAGTTGAGAACAACACCGTGTAAAGATGGCCTCTATCTATTTCGGCAATAGGAATTGTTTTAATAAGGTGCTGCCTACTTTCATTCAGTGCTGCAGTTAACTTGTTTCTGTTCTTCCTTGTCCAAAGTTTCCCGAGTATTTCGTCCCAGTTATGTTGAGAGGTGAAGTTTCTCCACATTCAGTTGCCATGGGGACTTGTTTAAAACATATTATTTTGAGGGTAGATTGAACACAAATGGATCAAGTAATATCATTAGAGAGGATTAGAATTTGCTTGACTTATTTCAGAGTGGTTTTGTTGTTATCAGGCATGAAACTTGTCTTGCTCATTTCCCTGTTTTTGATTTCAAATGGGTGCCATTAAAAATTAAAAAAAAAACTGTAGAAAGTCTCATGTAGGTATGAATTTCCTCATTTTTGGTGACTTCCCAGCCACGTCTGAATTGTGATAGTCGTTTGCCAAAATAAAAACCTTGTGGGAATGGGTAGAATCAGCAGACATAAGGAACAATATCAGCAACGAGGATTTGCAACTTTGCTTGAAGATGATGAACTGGGTCTTTTTAGCTATTATTAATGTTTGAGTAATTTTTGTATTGTACATGTAATAATAGTATACAAATATTGAGTGGCTCAGTGTGGAATGGGAGGAATATTATCGCAAGGTAAAATCTGGAAATGGAAAAGTCCATATTTTACCGAGCAATATTATTCCTCCCATTTCACAATTTAAAGCCACTCAATATTTGTTTTATATAACTGACATATAGATCCTTGTCATTTGATATATTTGAACTTTTTTTCAATCCAAAACTGGAGGAAAATGTATTTCTCTCTTCCAAACCACCCCTTCACAAAAATGATTGAACCCAACGCTGTAGCGCTGGCCCTTTGGAACAATACGCGCTACGCGCAACGCTGAACGCGCACACCAGCATGCATTTGCACACAAATACTGCATCATGATCCTAACTGTTGCATAATATTTCCCATTCCCCATGGGCAGATAGTACTTTTTGAGCCTGGCGTGAATGGGAGCAATAACGAATGTCACGTGATGTGGGTTCCACCAATCAAATGACAAGGATCTTTATGTCGGTTATATAATAATAATATGTGGTGCTTATGGTACATGTATCTAGCCCTTTATACCTAAAGCGCTTCAACCTTATTACCCTGTACATGTAGTTGTCGCTTTTTGGGTTGTTAAAATAATAACTTTTTCCATTTATAAATTATAGAGTTTGTGAAAAAACAGTACGCTTGTAATAGTTTTCAATTGGCATTACAATGCACATGCTGATATAAGTTGATATATTTTTCAGAGTGTCAGGTGATGTTCAGGCCAAGTAAAAAAAAAAATGTTATTAAGCCTCTGCCTTTTTTAAAACAAGGAAGGAGAAGGCCATTTTTTTTTCCAAAATAGCTGCCCGACCCTTTTTCCAAAACGACCAGAGGGGCTATTTTTCAAGATGGCTGCCAGCTTTTTTTTAAATGGCCGCCACTTGGACTCAGGAAATGACATACCAGCTTTATATGGGCTAGATGCAACAGACAAAGAGGCCAAAATGATGTCACTGTTTAAAATGCATGTTTGGTTTTTTTTCATTTTTTTTTTCTTCAGTTTTTAAAAGGAGGCCGTCGGACTCCAAAAAGGAAGCGGGCGGGGACACTAAACATATATATATTTTTTTATTTGGCCTAAAAGGTGCTATCTATAGCCATAAATATCAGGCCATTCGGTCAGATATTTACACACGGTCCATAATTTAAGGAGGAACTAAAATTCAACCAAAGCAGCTCACGATCCAATAAAACTATCTAGGCTTGACCCATTTCTGCCAGTGGCAAATAGAAAGATAGAGTGTCAGAGACTAGTGAGACGAAAGATTGCCCTGTGATATGTACCATGAACTTGCGTGTTTCTGGAAACACAGACTGGTGACCTGACAATGTGTTTGAGAACAGGCAGTGACCTTCACAATTCTCAGCTTTCATTGGCTATTCTCTAGGATTGTCGGTCAACTAGCCCCCTGGCCAACTCGCCCTTTACCAACTCGCCACCTGGCCAATTTGCCCTCTAACTAACTCGCCCCCCCCTACCTACTCCCCCCACTGTCCAAATTGTCCCCTGACAACTCGCCCCTCAACCTACTAGCCCCCTGTCCAACTTTCCCCCTGACCAACTCGCCTAACTGATGTCCCCCTGCCCACCCTCGAAAAACTGATAAATTGAGAACATGCTTGAAAAGTACAGGACTTTTGGGGCAAAATGTGTGTTGCCGCTCTCCGGAAAAAAAATCCTGGCGACGCCCATACCTGGTTCCACAAGGGCAGATCTAGCTTTCACACCCTGCTGGGGGGGGGGGGCATGTCCCCATGAATTGTTGAAACCTACGATATTTTCTCCTGCATTTTAAGGCAATTTGAGGATGAATACATTAAAGAACTTTAGCATTCAATTTATTGTTTTGCTGATACATGATTTATTGCTGAACAGAAAGCTAAAATTCAAGTGTTAATCAACATTAAAAACAATATGAATGGGGCATTCTTGATTAAAAATCAAAGCTATTGTATCTCTAGATGTTCAAATGATTTTGGCTAATAGATGCATGTTTGACTTGGAAAAGCCACATTAAAGACCAATGATCATTTTTTTCCCTCAAAATTATGCAGCACATGAGAAATAATTGTGTCTGGAAAAGAGAGAAACTTTGTTCATTCATTGCCATGATATATAGAGCATTATGTTTCTATTTATTTACTTATTTTTGGGGGTGGGGGATTTCTTACACAAGTGTTGAATTTTAAAATTAAGTATTAGTGATATAGTCAGTAAAGCATTTTTATCTATTTTGTTGAGTAAGTGGGCCAGTTTTGTTTGGCAAGTGAAGATCAAATTTAGGCGAAAAAGCTTGTACACAATTTCTATATATATAACAGAATTTTGAAAATTTACAGTGATTTGTTTCAAATATTTGCCTGTCAATTAACAAGAATATTTGCATTAAGAATTAAGGATAACACATTCACAGGAACTTTATATACAATCCATTCTCTATATTGTTTAACTACATTGCAAATTAAGAATCAATTCTTCTCTATACCTATTAAAAACTGTATCTATACACTAAGTTTTAAAATGTATTGCACAAAATACTCCTTTCTAATAATATCTATAATATAATGTTACACTTTCAATGTTTTGTTTAACAGTGTTTGCACGTTTTAAACTGACTGTTTATTGATATAGTACGTAAAAGCATCAATAGTTATTCCCACCCTCTTTTTGTCTGTGCTATTTTTGCATACATTTTGTTGTTTAATTATACATACAATCATTTACTTTTTGAACCTAGAAAGTAATTACTAAAAAAAGTGACACTTAAAGTTGCACATCCCCAAAATGGTCACAAAATGGAAACCACATTACCGAAAAGACAACTTAATTTGAAGTCAACACAAGAATTAATTTGGGTGACAGAGTTTGAATGAATGGATTTTTGCAAAACAAAATTCAAATTAGTTGGATACATAATATCACAGACAGGCCTAAATACATTAATAAGGGAATACATTTGTGCTTGGCCGGTTTTAAATATGTACAATGTACGTTTAAAACAAATATTTCTGACAAATATCAACATGATCAATCAAAGCTAGTCTCGGGAACTTGGGTAGCGCTACCAAGGAGCTTGAAATTTCCTGGATAGCGCTGCCAACATTCCCAAGACTGGATTTGATTCATCTACTTGATAGCGACCTCAACTGCCACAACGGCCTTGCCGCGCCTATAAGGGACCCACTGTTGGACTTAGACTAAGCACCGGTCCGCACTAAATACTGGTGTTAGCCAGGGAATGTCCAAGTCAGTGGGCAATAGCTCCATGCATATGATCTCAGCAAGGCATGGCCTAATCAGCGGGCAACCAGGAACCCTCAGATAGAACCCTCGGATAAAAAAATACATAGTTCAACCACACACCAGCCAACTACAGTTCAGTCCAGTGAAAGGTGAAATTCCTACGTCTTCTAAGTGCGACTGAGATTGCATTCCAATGTCCACTCCACTGGTCAAGAATGCAGTTGGACCATGGCACACATCCTCCTGTTGGAGAATAGAAGTTTAAGGACAAATAATTTTGGGGCTGATTGAGTGTCTTGAAGTAAGCAACTTCTTGAATGTCAACAAAATGCCCTTTACACCCATAGTACTGGAGTTGCATAGTTGAGTCGCACTTAACCAAATTATTCCTTAGATGTTTACAGGAGCATTGGGCAAACAAGACATTGTTGCAGTCATTTAGAATTAACACTATAGAGGGCAGCAAGATTATCAGATGCCACTATAGTTATAGTGGAGAAGGAATTAATGCATAAAGTTCACTTGTGACATCTCAAAACCAAAGGGTTTTGGTAGATTTGAGCTTGGCTCGGCACTGTGGAATGCCAGTATGAAGTTTGCTGTCTCTTGAGTCCTTTTCACACTAGAGCATCAATCCTTGGGGCGAACTCATCCTGCGGCCGGCCGCTGTAGCTACAATTTTTCTCCACCGAGTTCTGTTTCATGCAGGGCTCGATTTACCCAGTGCACGCATGCACCAGTGCATGTAGATTTTTGCTTGTGTACGTAGCTTTTTTACTGAGCATGCACAATGGCATGTAACTTTTTTAGCCACCAAAATACTCATTTCATGCATATATTTACCAGTGAGTGAGAATAAGAATAAAGTTTGTTGAATACTTGACCAGATAGTGTACAAACATGTTACTTCTTTTATAAATCCATAAATTATTCCTCGCACCATTCTCGCACAGTCGCAGCAGGTTCAGAGTACGAGGTAAAATCTCGAGGTACGTCCTGCAACCTCCTCCGATCATGCATGTGATTTACCACGTGATACATGCTGCGGATAATTTGGTATCGCACTGACGCTCCGGGCACTCCTTATGTCCGGATCATAAGTGCGATTCCAAATTATTAGCTGCGTTTGTCACGTGGTCTCGTTATTTGCCAATCAGACGCCCCCTATCATATGCGCCACATGAAGCAGACGGGTAGCTCGGAAGGCTTCGATAATTTTGCACGCAAATGACCCTGGTCACTTGTCAGATTAAAATCTAATTTCTACACCTTCGTATGGGTCTTCATCGATGGCAAATTTCGTCGAAATGCCACGTTCACGGGTCTAGGCTTGCGCTTGAGCATGTCATGATAGAGTAAAAAAAAGGCTATGTGGCCCTATTGTACCGTCTGTCGAAAGTTAGATAAATTTCAAAGAGAAAGAATGCCTTCAGAGAAGCAGACGGGTGTAAGTCAATTAATGGTGCATGTGGGTTTTTCTTGGTGCATGTAGGTTTTTTGGTCTACATGCACCAGTGCATTCCACTTTTTTGTAAATCGAGCCCTGGTTTCATGCATGTCATGTTTATCTTGGCCCCAGGGGGAGTTTGCCCCAATCCAGGGATTTGCTCCAACAATTCATTCTCAAAATTTTTCAAGTTTCAACCCAGAGTGGCCTGTAGCAACATACATACGTATATTTTGACAGCACTATACTACACAAGCTGATTTACCCGATCATAGATCGGGTAGTGCGTAGTGTTGGGGATGAAAATGTGGGGAGTTAAATGTAAATGGGGGATAAAGTTGGGGAGACATGCAGTTATATAGAAAAGCAATTTCTGTGGTGCGATCTGAGACAATTTCTGAGCACTAAAACCAATTTGAGCAAAACATCATGTTTTAAAGTTTAAATTTGAGTTTGGAGTAATGATCTACATGTATTCTGAGGAATAGAATCATTATTGTAGGCTACAATTTTTATTTGGGGAAGAAAAAGTGGGGGGGGGGGGGAGACCAAACAATTTCCCCCGCTTCAAAATGTGTGGGGGGGGGGGGTGGGTTCCCCCTGCCCCCTGTCGATTTACGCACATGATAATTATGTACCATGGCAACTGTCTGTTTATGTTCCCGTTGGTCTGTTAAATTGGCATTTTGTGAGGCAGTCGCATTTGGAAAACGTAGTGAAAAGGTTACTGTAGTACACAGGCGAAGGCTGATTGTACAGTTTTGACAATAAATCATAATGCAATAAAACGTGAAGGTGTCATTTGAAATGAAAATGTTGAGTGTTACCATAAAATTACAAACGGTCTGAATCATGGAGGAAGGTCATAATTAAGTTTCAGTATTGGACTCTTCAACAAACGTAAACTTGAACTTCTTACAATTTGCGAGACCGTCTGCGGAGGAAAAAGTCGATTCAATTTTTATTCAAGTTGGTTCAACCATCTATATAAGAGCAAGTTTTACTGGGCCTCCGAGAAATGTTTGCTCCTGACAGAATCCGAGACCGCGGCTTCACGTCCGTGGAAAAAGGTGGAGGGTGTCTTTCACCGGGTCGGACAATTTTTTGTCGATTTTTTTGTGACTGCGTGTATGATCGCGATATTTGAAGCAATGCATCGATCCTTTCGTTGATCCCAAACAGGCCCCTGAAATTATAACGTGACACTGAATTATACGTGGCGGGCAGCGAACTCACAATGTTCAGCCTTGGTGGATGCATGGAGCTGTAAACACATGATGGAAGCAACAGAGCACTTTATCACGTCACATGTGCTGCAAATAGCGAGCACCGTAGACCCAAACTCGTTTCCTGGGTGTGTAGCAGGCTGCAGTACGCGTTGCCATCGACGGTTTTACGCATAGCTCGGAAGTACTACGCAGTGTAGACTTTCGATTGGTCAGACCGCGCAAGGCATATAGTAAGTCCCTCTGAGTATTTGTTGCACTCGGCGCAGGGGCGGCAAGCGAAGCATATGAAAGAATAGGGACACTTGATGGCCATGCACCATGGAGAATTTTTTTTTACCAAGGTCACCCCATGCTACCGTTTGGTGAACTCTTTTGCAAAACAGCCAAGTAGAACACGTCAAAGCCGCTGACCTCGCACAGTCTAGACACGCAGAAAAAGCCAGCACAGGGGGCGGCCAGGCAGTCAACGTGAAAGCGCACACGACGGCAAATTCCTGCGCAAAACGCAGTCACGAAAAATCGACGAAACGGATCGCCGGTCCGTACGAGAAAATCAGGACGACCCGAAGTGTCCGACCCGGCGGAAGACACCCTCCGCATTTTTCCACGGACGTGGAGTCATTTTGGCGCCGCGTGAGCCCGCGGTCTCGGATCCTTTCATGAGTAAACATCGTCTCGGAGGCCGAGTTAAACTCTCTCTTATATATATAGATGTATCCCACTATAACAGGGTTTTAATTTATGTTAAGAAGTATCAAGAGACTGCCTGTGTTGTTCTACTTACTTCAGCTTATTTGCCTTTTTTTGTTGCCTGTTCCTTGTCTGCCTTTTGCTTAAGTGTCTTCGCTGTCACTTGAGCTGTCACTTGAGCTTGATGAGGATTCCACGTTCAATCTGGCCATTCTACCTGATATCTCCTGTTCTTCCTGTCCGGTTGCTGCTTCCGCTCCACCAGTGCTCGTGTGTGGAGTTGTGTTTTGCACCAGCCAAGCATCAAAGTTAAAGTCATCAAACACTTTTGTGCTTGCATATCCATATTCCTGAACCATGGCAACCATTTTGTTCTTGAAGGTCTTAATGAAAGCATCAGTGGTATGGACCCATTCTTTTGAGTAAGGAAATTTAAGTTTTTCCGCTTTGTCCTGAGGTACCAGTTGTCCAAATGCTTTCCGTACATTTTGTTCTACAATCGTAGAATATGTGCTATCACTTGGATCTTGGATGATGTCATTAAATATGACTGTGGGCATTTCTGGTAGGCCTAATTGTCTTTTAATGTCAGTACATACATTCGTTATACGTTTGTTGGGAGTAGATCCCTTTAAGTTAGCTTGGGTAATCCCAATCTTGCAATACCTCTACGTGTTTTTTTCATCCCTTTCAATGTAAGAATCATCATTAACTACAATGCCATAAATACGAGGTCTTTGTCCCAGACTCACATATTCATGATCCGGCCGTCCTCCGCTTGGACGTTTGTTTAGGGACTCTATTAAGTTTTTACCATTTCCTCCAGACCAAAACCATCTATTGAAGTTGTCCCGTTGTCCTGTGAGTAATTCACCCCAGTCTTGCTGATTGTTACTTGCCATGATTTGTTGCCTTGTGCGTTTTTTTTCCAGACAACTGTTCAAAATGGAATAATGTTTAATACAAGTAGCTATAATATTCCAGCAGGAAATTGGTCTACAAGTCCGTCTTATAGCTGTGTGGCTGTTGGCTCACTGTGTCTGTCTGGTTTACTGATTCCAAGTGGCGACAAAAACAGGGCGTTGTCTCCTTTTATCAGAGCTGAGCGCACACGTATGTGTGCATAATGCATATAGTAATATACCCGCACATTTCAAATTGAAAGCAAGTGAACCGTGCACTTAGCATTTGGAAGCTAATTGCAACGTTTCTGAACAAAGAGATTGATTTTTTTTTACTTTCATAAATGTACTTGACAGTGCAAAATGGACCAGTTGATTCTTCAAAATAGGGGAGTACACTCCAGCATCAAAGCCTACGATGTTCTTTCTCCCATCTATAATTTTATTGTACAGGTACTAACCGGATTCATATCCTTACCTGTGTTTGCTCTATGGAGATAAAATCACTCACACATTTGTAGGAAACTGTTTTGGGGCGGTGTTTGTAAACTAAAATGCTCATTCCTTTTTGAAGGTTTTATTCCAGAACCCTATAATAAAGAGACTCGTTCAATGATAAGTGACAGGGCGGCCTCACTCCCAGTAAAATAACATTGAATAAGTTAGGTCAAGAATTACATTTCTTTAAACAGGAAACCTGAGAATAAACAGGAAACCAGGAAGCAAAAACAGCTACAATAGTAGCCAGTTCTGTTTGAATGGGAGCTCCACTCATAAACCCTCTGCCATTAGTTTGTGTACATTTCAGTTTCCCATAGGATTTGTACACACTTCTCCCAAAGTGGCCAACAGAGGGGGCTATTTTCAAGCATGATATTTCAACTCATTAAAACTAATTAATGTGCATTTTTTTTCTCTGGCGGACGTGATCATTTTGTTCAGTAGGATCATAAATGCATGTCTGCAAAATATCTGGTAGCTTCAGGAGGGGGGGGGGGGGTCACAATTATTAAAAAGGGAATGCCTATTTCATGTTCATCCCATGGCCTATAAATGAATAGAAAGCAAACAGCAGGCTAGTCCTCGTTAGAGTAATGGTTGGAGCTTTTTTAATTCTCAGGGAAATGTTTATGAGTTTCCTTAATTTATAAGCTGAATTTCAGAGCTTTCAGAAGATTATTTGGGAGGATGTTTTCTCCTGCATTTTAAGGTAGTTTGAGAATGAATACATTTAAGAACTTTACTATTCAATGTATTATTTTGCTGATACATGATATTTTGCTGATCAGAAAACTAAAATTCAAGTTTTAATCAACATTAAAAACAATACAAATGGGGCATTCTTGATCAAAAATAAAAGCTTTTGTATCTCTGGAATGGTCAAATGATTTTGGCTTGTATGTATGTTTGAACGGGAAAAGCCACAATAAGACCAATGAAACTCTGCCACGATACTTTAGGCCCCTTTCAATATTATTTTGCTGCAGTACTGATACCAAATGTCAAATGGTAAACAGTTTTATAAAGGTAAACTTTGAGGGTTTGCGGTAACACCTTGTGGAAGAATCTCTTATGAGAAGATGTGTAGTTCTGAAAAGAAGTTTGTGGTGAAACTCGATGTTCCGATCTGTATGCTCTGATCGTCTTCAGGAGAAAGCCAAGACAGGGTGGATAAGGATGCAGTTATAGGGCTGGATGATTACTGAGGCCTGGAGTTGTGGATGCTGGAGGCTGATCGCTGAGGCGTGGAGTTGTGGATGCTGGAGGCTGATCGCTGAGGCGTGGAGTTGTGGATGCTGAAGGCTGATCGCTGAGGCGTGGAGTTGTGGATGCTGAAGGCTGATCGCTGAGGCGTGGAGTTGTGGATGCTGAAGGTTGATCGCTGAGGCGTGGAGTTGTGGATGCTGAAGGCTGATCGCTGAGGCGTGGAGTTGTGGATGCTGAAGGCTGATCGCTGAGGCGTGGAGTTGTGGATGCTGAAGGCTGATCGCTGAGGCGTGGAGTTGTGGACACTGAAGGCTGATTGCTGAGGCGTGGAGTTGTGGATGCTGTTGGTGGGGGAGTGGGGTGTACTCACAATGAAGCCGGTTCTTTTCAGAACCACACATCTTCTCAAAAGAGATTCTTCCACATGGTGTTACCGCAAACCCTCACTAGTTTACACCACCGCCATGCAAAGTTTCAAATTTTATAGGTAAACTATGTTCTCTTTCTCACAAACAAATTTGTTTTCCAGGTGAAAATTTAGACTTTATATGCCAACAAGCCATCTTACCAAAAATGACTTGAGAACAGTTAGAATCATTAATGATGTTTCAAAATATTTTGCATAATATACAAGCCATTCTGCTAATCTACAATCATTCAACCATCCTACCTGGTATGCTTTTAGAAGCGAATATAATTTAAAATAGAAGTAAAAATACCATTATTTCCAACAATAACTAGGATTTAACGATAATGCTAATGACCTACTATAATTATGCATACAGCCAGTGACATTGCAATTGTACACCTTTTAATCTAAGAATTTCTTGTTGGCTTTTTCCTCTATCCCTTAAAAAAAAAAATTCATCAACTTCAAAATGGAATAGAAATAAAAATTGAAGTAAATCAAGTACGTTTTTAAAATCCTTTTTTTAAAGTGTTAGTTTATATGCCCTTTGCGTTGTTTATCTTTCCTTATTTTGCAGTGAACATTTTTTTTGTCATAAAAGTGAAATTGGTTCATGTTTGGAATAAATATCTCACAAAACTAAATGAGACAAATAAGTGGATTTGCTTGGCACATGCATATATCCCAATCATCATAAAAGCGGCACTTTTCAATAGTGCAAAGTGGGAATTATCATCGATGGTTTGTTTGGAATGATTGGCTGTTAATTGATTTAAATCTTTATTTAACAATTGTTTTTGCAGCATATACAAGCCATTTCTAAAACGTTTACCTTTATAATCTACAATCATATGTCTTACATGTACTTTTAAAAAAAAATTGATTTAAATATTTATTTAACAATTGGTTTTCTTTGCAGCATATACAAGCCATTTCTAATACGTTTACCTTGATAATCTACAATCACATGTCTTCATGTCCTTTTTTTTTTTACTGAATATACCATTAATAAAAATAATAGAGAACATTCACCAGATTCGAATAAAAACCCTCCTGTGCAAACAGACATTCTGTGCCCAAGACATCCTTTCTGTAAAAATCACAGTTTTTGTGAAAAGCACAGGACTTTTTGAGGCAAAATGTGTGTTGTCCCCCTCCAAAAAAAAAATCCTGGCGACGCCCATATCTAGTTCCACAAGGGCACATCTACATGTAGCTTTCACACCCTGCTTTTTTTGGGGGGGGGGGCATGTCCTCATGAATTGTTGAAACCTAGTGTGTTTTCTCCTGCATTTCAAGGCAATTTGAGAATGAACACATTGAAGAACTTTTCAATTTATTATTTTGCATGATTTATTGCTGAACAGACAGCTAAAATTCAAGTGTTAATTATTAAAACAGCACAAATGGATTTCAGGGTTCAGATTTTCATTTGCCCATCTGCCATATGTATTTGAAGTTAGTAACAATATCATTATTGTCGCTGTTTGGGTTGTTAAAATAACTTTTTCCATACAGAGTGCTGTGAAAAAAAACAGTACGCTACCATTTGTAATAGTTTTGAATTGGCATTACAATGCTCATGCTGATATACATGTAAGTTGAGTTAATCCTGCATGAGCTACTGAAATTGACGTCTGATTGTAAGTAATATTTTTCAGAGTGTCAGGTGATGTTAAGGCCAAGTAAAAAAAAAAGTTAAGCCTCCTGCCTTTTTGAAAACAAGGAAGGAGAAGGCCCTTTTTTTTCCAAAATGGCCGCCCCAGCCATTTTCCAAAATGACTAAGTGGGGCTATTTTTCAAGATGGCTGACAGCTTTTTTTAAATGGCTGCCACTTGGACTCAGGAAATGACATACCAGCTTTATATGGGCTAGATGCAACAGACAAAGAGGCCAAAATGATGTCAATGCTTAAAAAGCATATTTTTGTTCAGGTTTTTTTCTCAATTTTTAAAAGGAGGCGGTCGGCCCTCAAAAAGGAAGCGGGTGGGGCCACTAAACATAATTTTTTGGTTTTATTTGGCCTAAAAGGTGCTATCTATAGCCATAAATATCAGGCCATTCATACACACGGTCCATAATTCAAGGAGGAAATAAAATTAAACCAAGGCAGCTCACGATCCAATAAAACTATCTACCATTATTACTGCCAGTGGCAAATAGAAAGATAGAGTGTCAGAGACTAGTAAGACGAAAGATTGCCCTGTGATATGTACCATGAACTTGCGTGTTTCTGGAAACACAGACTGGTGACCTGACAATGTGTTTGGGAACAGGCAGTGACCTTCACAATTCTCAGCTTTCATTGGCTATTCTCAAGGATTGTCGGTCAACTAGCCCCCTGGCCAACTCGCCCTTTACCAACTCACCCCCTGGCCAATTCGCCCCCTGTCTCACTCGCCCGCCCCCCCCCACCTACTCCCCCACTGTCCAAATTGTCCCCTGACAACTTGCCCCTCAACCTACTAGCCCCCTGTCCAACTTTCCCCCTGACCAACTCGCCTCCCCCCTACCTACTCGCCCCCTGTCCAACTTTCCCTGTGGCCAACCGGCCCCCTAGCCAACTTTCCCGCCCCAAGCATATTTTTTTCTTTAAACTTTCTTAAACTCCTTCCCAGGCTTTTATTTGAAATGTCAATCTATATATATAAGAGAGAATTTAACTTGGCCTCCCAGACGATGTTTGCTCATGAAAGGATCCGAGACCGCGGGCTCCCGCGGCGCCAAAATTGCTCCACGTCCGTGGAAAAATGCGGAGGGTGTCTTCCGCCGGGTCGGACGCTTCGGGTCGTCCTGATTGTCCCGTACGGACCGGCGATCCGTTTCGTCGATTTTTCGTGACTGCGTTTTGCGCAGGAATTTGCCGTCGTGTGCGCTTTCACATTGACTGTTTGGCCGCCCCCTGTGCTGGCTTTTCTGCGTGTCTAGACTGTGCGAGGTCAGCGGCTTCGACGTAGGGGTTGCGTTTACGTGTTCTACTTCGCTGTTCTGCACAAGAGTTCACCAAACGGTAGCATGGGGTGACCTTGGTAAAATATTTTTTGTCCATGGTGCGTGGCCACCAAGTGTCCCTATTCTTTCCTGTGCTTTGCTTTGCCGCCCTTGCGCTGAGTGCAACGAATACTCAGAAGTACTAACATTAGTATGCCTTGCGCGGTCTGACCAATTGAAAGTCTACACTGCGTAGTACTTCCCGGGTCTGCGTAAAACCGTCGATGGCAACGCGTACTGCAGCTTGCTCCACACCCTGGAACGAGGTTGTGTCTACGGTGCTCGCTATTGCACAAGCATGTGACGTCGCGTGATAGAGTGCTGCTGCTTCCATAATGTGTTTACAGCTCCGTGCTTCCACCACCAAGGCTCAGCGTTGTAAGTAATTCGCTGCCCGCCACGTATAATTCAGTGTCGCGTTATAATTTTGGGGGCCTGTTTGGGATCAACGAAGGATCGATGCATTGCTTCAAATATCGCGATCTTAAAACGCAGTCACAAAAAAATCGACCAAAAAGTGTCGGACCCGGTGGAAGACACCCACCACATTTTTCCACGGACATGAAGCCGCGGTCTCGGATCCTTTCAGGAGCAAACATTTCTCGGAGGCCGAGTAAAACTTGCTCTTATATAGATGGTTGAACCAACTTGAATAAAAGTTGAATCGACTTTTTCCTCACAGACGGTCTCGCAGTATGCTACCGTTTGTAATAGTTTTGAATTGGCATTACAATGCTCATGCTGATATAAGTTGAGTTAATCCTGCATGAGCTACTTAAATTGACGTCTGATTGTAAGTAATATTTTTCAGAATGTCAGGTGATGTTAAGGCCAAATTTAAAAAAATGTTATTAAGCCTCTGCCTTCTTGAAAACAAGGAAGGAGAAGGCCCTTTTTTTCCATATGGCCGCCCGAGCCATTTTCCAAAACGACTATTGGGGATATTTGTCAAGATAGCCGCCAGCTTTGGCCAAGTTCCGGTAAGGACCATTAGTCGACTAGTGCATTAGTCGACTAGTGGTTGATTTGTGACGTACCTTACGCCTGCGCACTAATAGCAAAGTGCGAACGTCTTTAGTCGAACGCTGGTCAAAATGTCATTGCAAAACGTCTGGATCCTGGCTCCCTGCTGTACGTTATGAACGCGCGCGGCTATGGTTACCAGCGAAGCAACCAACCCCAGTAGGTTGGTTCGAAATAGTCGACTAGCGTAGTCAACCATCGTCGACTAGACAGAGTTCGGGCAAACGTTAGTCGACCAATGGTTAACTATAGTCCTTGCGCGAACCTGCCCTTTTTTTAAAATGGCCCCACTTGGACTCAGGAAATGACATAACCACCTTTATTTGGGCTAGATGCAACAGACAAAGAGGCCAAAATGATGTCAATGTTTAAAATGTTATTTTTTTCAGGTTTTTTTTCCTCAATTTTTAAAAGGAGGCGGTCGGCCTCCAAAAAAGAAGCGGGTGGGGACACTAAACATATTATTTTGGGGTTTTATTTGGCCTAAAAGGTGCTATCTATAGCCATAAATATCAGGTCATTCAGTCAGATTTATACACATGGTCCATAATTCAAGGAGGAAATAAAATTCAACCAAAGCAGCTCACGATCCAATAAAACTATCTACATGGGCGTCGCGAGGGGGGGGCAAGGGGGGGCACTTGCCCCCCCCTGGAAAAGCAAAAAAAAAAAAAAAAAAAAAAAGGAAAAAAAAAAAAAGGGGAAAAAAGAAAAGAAAAAGAGGCGCGAAGACAAAGTGGTGTAAATTTAATGAGTTGGGGGGGCAAAATGTCCCTGCCCCCCTCTAAAACTGATAAATCGAGAATGTGTTGAGAAATACAAGCATTTTTTGGCAAAAAAATTTTTGCCCCCCTCTAAAAAAAATCCTGGCGACGCCCATGACTATCTACCATTATTACTGCCAGTGGCAAATAGAAAGATTGAGTGTCAGAGACTAGTGAGATGAAAGATTGCCCTGTGATATGTACCATGAACTTGCGTGTTTCTGGAAACACAGACTGGTGACCTGACAATGTGTGTGAGAACAGACAGTGACCTTCACAATTCTCAGCTTTCATTGGCTATTCTCTAGGATTGTCGGTCAACCAGCCCCCTGGCCGACTCGCCCTTTACCAACTCGCCCCCTGGCCAATTCGCCCCCTGACTAACTCGCCCGCCCCCCCCCCCACACCTACTCCCCCCACTGTCCAAATTGTCCCCTAACGACTCGCCCCTCAACCTACTAGCCCCCTGTCCAACTTTACCCCTGACCACTCGCCTCCCCCGACCTACTCGTCCCCCTGCCCACCCTCGAAAAACTGATAAATTGAGAAAATATGCTGGAAAAGCACAGGACTTTTTAGGCAAAATGTGTGTTGTCCCCCTCCAAAAAAAAATCCTGACGACGCCCATATCTAGTTCCACAAGGGCAGATCTACATGTAGCTTTCACACCCTGCTTTTTTGGGGGGGGGGGGGCATGTCCCCATGATTTTTGAAACCTAGTATGTTTTCTCCTGCATTTCAAGGCAATTTGAGAATGAACACATTGAAGAACTTTTCAATTTATTATTTTGCTGATACATGATTTATTGCTGAACAGAAAACTAAAATTCAAGTGTTAATTAACATTAAAACAGCACAAATGGGGCATTCTTGATCAAAAATAAAAGCTTTTGTATCTCTGGAATGGTCAAATGATTTTGGCTTATAGATGCATGTTTGACTTGGAAAAGCCACATTAAAGACCAAGGGTCATTCTTTTTTTCCTCAAAATTATGCAGCACATGAGAAATAATTGTGTCTGGAGAAGAGAGAAACTTTGTTAAAATTAGGCCTCTTTCAATAGTATCTTGCTGCAGTATGGATACCAAATGTCATATGGTAAACAGTTGTACAAATGTAAACTTAAAGTAGTGAGGGTTTGTGATGGTAACAGCATATAGATGGAAAAATCTCTTTAGAGAAGATGTGTGGTTCTGAAAAGAACCGTTTGGTTGTGAAACTTGACGTTCCGATCTGCATGCTCTGATCGTCTCCAGGAGAAAGCCAGACAGGGTGGATGAGGCTGTATTTTTAGGGCTGGATGCTTACTGAGGCGTGGAGTTGTGGATGCTGAAGGCTGATCGCTGGGGCGTGGAGTTGAGGATGCTGGAGGCTGATCGCTGGGGCGTGGAGTTGTGGATGCTGAAGGCTGATCGCTGGGGCGTGGAGTTGAGGATGCTGGAGGCTGATCACTGGGGCGTGGAGTTGTGGATGCTGGAGGCTGATCGCTGGGGCGTGGAGTTGTGGATGCTGAAGGCTGATCGCTGGGGCGTGGAGTTGTGGATGCTGAAGGCTGAAGGCTGATCGCTGGGGCGTGGAGTTGTGGATGCTGAAGGCTGATCGCTGGGGCGTGGAGTTGTGGATACTGAAGGCTGATCGCTGGGGCGTGGAGTTGAGGATGCTGTTGGTGGGGGAGTGGGGTGTGCTCACTATGAAGCCGGTTCTTTTTGGAACCACACATATTCTCATAAGAGATTCTTCCACATTGTGTTACCTCAAACCCTCACTAGTTTACACTACCGTTATGCAAAGTTTCAAATCTTAAAGGTAAACTTGGTCCCTGTTTTGCACCAACAATTTGTTTTCATTGAAGTGAAAATTCAGATTATGCCAAAAACGAAGAAGTTATCTTGAGAACAGTTAGAATCATTAATGATGTTTCACAATATTTTGCATAATATACAAGCCATTCTGCTAATCTACAATCATTCAACCATCCTACCCGGTATCTTTTTAGAAGCGAATATACTTTAAAATAGAAGTAAAAGTACCATTATTTCCAACAATAACTAGGATTTAACAATAATGCTTATGACCTACTATAATTATGCATACAGTCACTGACATTCAAATTGTACACCTTTTCATCATGTAATCTAAGGATTTCTTGTTGGGCTTTTCCTCTATCCCTTAAAAACAATTTCATCAACTTCACAATGGAATAGAAATCAAAGTTGAAGTAAATCAAGTACTTTTTAAAAATACTTTTCTATAGCGTTAGTTAGTAGGCCCCTTACGTTGTTTATCTTTCCTTATTTTGCAGTGAACATTTTTTTTTGTCATAAAACTGAAATTGGTTCATGTTTGCAACAAATTTCTCACAAAACTGGATGAGACAAATAAGTGGATTTGCTTGGCACATGGATATATCCAATTCATCATAAAATCTGCACTAGTGCAAAGTGGGAATTATCATCGATGGTTTGTTTGGAATGATTGGCTGTTAATTGAATTAAATCTTTATTTAACAATTGTTTTTTGCAGCATATATAAGCCATTTCTAAAAAGTTAACCTTTATAATCTACAATCATATGTCTTACATGTACTTTGATTTAAATCACTTTGATTTAAAATTGATTTAAATCTTTATTTCACAATTGTTTTTTTTGGTTTTTTGCAGCATATACAAGCCATTTCTAATAAGTTTAACTTGATAATCTACAATCATATGTCTTAGGCCAAAAAAAAAAGTCTCCAGTTTCTGGTATGCGCGCGCGCCGCCGTAGCCATGCGCGTCGGCAAAATGAAAAAGTGGTTTTTTTCCAATAAAAGATGATGTCTCGAAACCGCCAAAGTCACTGGTTTGACTGGAATCCTGCTGCTGTACAATTTTAACGTGTTTTTAGATGGGGTTATAATCGAGAATAAGCTTTATGTGGCCTCTCTGGACTCCCATATATTTGCACTAAGTTTAGTCGGGCACCATTTGCAGTCATCAGCTGACATTTGAAGCAAAAAAAAACAGGTAACAAAAAACAAAAAAGCTGCGTCGCCGCACCACTTTTTGGACAAACTCCATACCAGAAACCGGAGACTTTTTTTTTTTGGCCTTGCATGTCCTTTTTTTTTTACTGAATATACCATTAATATTTTTTTTTATTAAATATACCATTAGTAAAAATGATGTCCTTTCAGTTAAAATCAATCAAGTGACTGTTTTCAACAGTTCAGAGCTCCCAGCCAACAAAGAACAGGATTGACTGGCTGTGACTTCTTATGTAACTTGACACGGCTATGCCTTGACTGTAGGTGATTGATAAGCCAGCTGTGTCTACCACTTGCCTCCTTTTGTCGGTTGACTGAATTTGACTAGTCACAGTACTCGCTCGAAATATGATCGGACTGTTGGTGACTAGCCTGTGTAAAAGGCATGACAGGGAAGTGGATGGAGTTTTGACTGTCTGTGATTGTTTTAACAGTTGGATGATTACAATATAGGATAGAAAGATGTTAAACTTTGTACAAAATTTAATTCCATTATTCCATTTTCATTGACAGTATTGATTAATCAAACAGCTGGTTCATTTTACATCAATTGGTAAATATAAATGATGCTAACAACAGAACTAGCTAATCGTCCTGTCACAGTTTCCGAACATTATAGTCTCGACAATACCTCACCAAATATCTCAGTTTTGTGTTTTTGTGTGGAATTTGTTTCCCACACAAAAGCCACAAGGTGTTGTGGCTTGAGAATTTTGTTTGGGAAGTGTCTCTTTAAAGTGACCTTTAAATGTAACTGACTAACTACTTTAATAATTAATGAAATAACCTTTTTTTTTTTTTTTTTTTGGATTTTTTTTGTCCGGCATATGTTCATGAAAAGTAACAACTGATACATATTACGAACTTACAAATTTACTGTCAATTGAGTAAGATATGTATTTTTTTTTCTTGTACTTTTTTCTCTTTGTCATTGTTATGTAAACATTCATGAAATAAAAATCTAAGAACTAAGATTATGATAATAATATATAAAGCGCAAATTCTATATATACTCATGGCGCTGTAGCAATACATGTACATGTACAATGATTAACATGGTGAAAACTGAAATCCATAAAAAAAAACAAGTTAGACACAGTATGCTTGTGTAAATAGTTGTGTCTTAAGCTCTGTTTTGAATAAGAACTAAGAATTGAAAAGTGAAATCAAATTAAAATCTGAAAACTGACAGTTGATAACTATAAAACCTGAAAACACATTGTCTTCGGTAATTTCAACAAAGAGGCTAACTAGAGTGGGATCGTGCTGCAGCAAATTTCTTTTTCAGCTTTATAATTACATGATACTAGTCGACTAGTCGCACAGGCCTACTGACATCCTAAATGACATTTCATGTAAAGAACAAAATGTACATAACGTCATTTGCAGAAGATATGTAAATAAGTTTACAAAAGCACAAGAATTAAATTAAACATTAAATGATGTGAACATGAAGGACAAAGGTGAAGCAGTGTTTTGTACCTTTCCCTAGGACAGGACAAGACTTGAAACAACATTACATTTCTGAGTGAGATTGTTATTGTAATTAGTATACAAAGAATGACTTAACAAAACAGGAAAATAATTCATTTTTGATGATTTTCCCCCCATTTTTGGGGGGCAAATGAAACCACAGTAGTACACTCTTGTACACCAATGTCAAGTTCATTCCTGTATATGACACCACGTTGATATGGACTGTTTCTAAAAAAGGAAGTTCTATTTTTTCTCATGAATAGATCACCTTTCGATGAACTACATTTGTATGTGTTCCGTATGAATGAACAGAAGAAGTAAATGAGAACAAATAATTGAAAATTTTAGGGAGCATGTTGTGATGAGTATATTTGAACATAATAAACCAGTCGGTGGTAGTAGAGATCATTCAGTTTCAGAATATAAGTTGTTTTTTTTTAAGCAATAAGTGGTTACCACCTGACCAAATCATGTGATACATATATCACTGATGACCGGCCATGGGTCCCTGTTGATTTCTGCTCAGTTCATGAAATATTTTCTGCTAAGTTTAGCTTTATGGAATTGGTCCATTTGTTTTTGCATAAGCAGAACAGAAAACTACTTTAGTTATAATACAGGTTGTCCCTCAAAAAAACTAACAGTCTAAAACCAATTAATGAAGCTATATATATTGTATGTGGGTTTTGGAATATTTTCAAATTACCTCTTTATTTCTGACAACCAATTTACCATACAAACTTTATTTCTTCCAAATTGATGCATTGGAACAAACGCTAAGTTTCATCAAACTCGAGGGTTGAAAATCGTCTTGGGCCACTTTCCTTGAAAGCGAGAAAGCGCAATTAGAGAAACACACAAAGTATTTATTTCCTTTGTTCAAGAGAACGTGTGACTTATTCTGCCGGCTTTTATCTGTAAATTTGATCAATAGAAAAAGTGGCCTAAGTGGTTTTTCAAGTCCCGTACTGTTATTGCTTTTTTTGGGAACAAAACATCCTAATGAAACCAACGAAAAAGCATTTGGAAGACCAATTAGTCCACATTAGACATGAAATTTGAATACTACCCCCACTTTTCTGAAAACATGCCCAATTTGACTGACGTTTTTTGTGTGAGACAACTTGTACATGAATACGGTGGGCCACTTTTGTTTAGCAAGTGAAGATCAAATTTAGGCAAAAAAGCTAGTACTTAACAAAATTTTTATACAACAGAATTTTTAAAAATCTACAGTGATTTGTTTTGAATGTTTGCCTGCCAATTAAGAATATTATATTAAGAGGAGGAACTTTATATACAAGCCATTCTCTATATTGTTTAACTAAATTGCTAATTAAGAATCACTTCATCTCTATACCTGTTAAGAACTGTATCTTTACCCTAAGTTAAAATGTATTGCATTAAATACTCCTTTCTAATAATATATAGAACGTTAAACTTTCAATGTTTTGTTAAGCAGTGTTTGAAGTTTTCAATTGACTGTTCTTTGATATAGTACGTAAAAGCATCAACTGTTATCTTTCCCCCTTTTTTTGTCTGTGCTATTTTTGCATGTTGTTGTTTAAGTATACATGCATACATTCTTACACATTTACACATACAATTTGAACCTAAAAAGTAACTAAAAAGTGAAACTTAAAGCTGAACACCCCCAACTTTTGGTCACCAAATGGAAACCACATACCCACAAAAGACAACTTTAAAGACAATATATACACAACATTTGAAGTCAATTCAAGAATTAATTTGGTTTGACTGAAGGGATTTTTGCAAGGGATTAAACATATGTGTGTTTAAAACAAATGTTTCTGACAAATACCAACATGATCAATCAAAGCTAGTCTCGGGAACTTGGGTAGCGCTACACAGGAGCTCGGAATTTCCTGGATAGCGCTGCCGACATTCCCAAGACTGGATTTGATTCATCTACTTGATAGCAACCTCAACTGCCACAATGGCCTTGCCGTGCTTATAAGGGACCCACTGTTGGACTGAGACTAAGCACCGGTCCGCACTAAATACTGGTGTTAGCCAGGGAATGTCCAAGTCAGTGGGCAATAGCTCCATGCATATGATCTCAGCAAGGCATGGCCTAATCAGCGGGCAACCAGGAACCCTCAGATAGAACCCTCGGATAAAAAAATACATAGCTCAACCACACACCAGCCAACTACAGTTCAGTCCAGTGAAAGGTGAAATTCCTACGTCTTCTAAGTGCGACTGAGATTGCATTCCAATGTCCACTCCACTGGTCAAGAATGCAGTTGGACCATGGCACACATCCTCCTGTTGGAGAATAGAAGTTTAAGGACAAATAATTTTGGGGCTGATTGAGTGTCTTGAAGTAAGAAACTTCTTGAATGTCAACAAAATGCCCTTTACACCCATAGTACTGGAGTTGCATAGTTGAGTCGCACTTAACCGAATTATTCCTTAGATGTTTACAGGAGCATTGGGCATACAAGACATTGTTGCAGTCATTTAGAATTAACACTATAGAGAGCATCAAGATTATCAGATGCCACTATAGTTATAGTGGAGAAGGAATTAATGTATAAAGTTCACTTGTGACATTTCAAAACCAAAGGGTTTTGGTCGATTTGAGCTTGGCTCGGCACTGTGGAATGCCAGTATGAAGTTTGCTGTCTCTTGAGGCCTTTTCACACTAGAGCATCAATCCCTGGGGCGAACTCATCCTGCGGCCCCCTGTAGCTCTGTTCTGTTTCATGCATGTCATGTTTATCTTGGCCCCAGGGGGAGTTTGCTCCGATCCAGGGATTTGCTTCCAACAATTCATTCTCAAAAGTTTTCAACTTATGCAACATACATACGTATATATTGACAGCACTAGACTACATGTATGTATGTATCCCACTGTAACAGGGTTTTAATTATGTTAAAGAGGTTGTGGAATGCTCGAAGACATTTTCATCATCCTTCGGGTATATGTAGCCTAAGGTGTGATGAAATAAAAACGACTATTGTTTTTGTCATAAAATGAGTACAAAAGGTACTTTTGAGAGCTGTTTTTCAAGTCCCATCATTCCTGTTTCGACCCGAACGTGCAATTTGTGTAAAAGTCGTCGTTGCGGGCAGCAAACAAAACACAGTAAATCGTGACGTAATAAACAGGACTCCCGATGCAGAGTAGCACAAACGAGTCCTGTTTATTACGTCACGATTTACTGTGTTTTGTTTGCTGCCCGCAACGACGACTTTTACACAAATTGCACGTTCGGGTCGAAACAGGACCTGAAAAATAGCTCTCAAAAGTACCCTTTGTACTCATTTCATGACAGAAACAATAGTCGTTTTTATTTCATCGCACCTTAGGCTACATATACCCAAAAAAATGACGGAAATGTTTTCGAGCATTCCACAACCCCTTTAAGAAGTATCAAGAGACTGCCTGTGTTCTTCTACTTACTTCAGCTTATTTGCCTTTTTTGGTTGCCTGTTCCTTGTCTGCCTTTTGCTTAGGTGTCTTGGCTGGCACTTGGGCTTGATGGGGATTGCATGTTCAATCTGGCCATTCTATCTGATATCTCCTGTTCTCCCTGTCCGGTTGCTGCTCCCGCTCCACCAGTTCTCCTGCGTATAGTTGCGTTGTGTTCATCCACCCAAGCATAAAAGTTAAAGTCATCAAACACTTTTGTGCTTGCATATCCATATTCCTCAATCATGGCAACCCTTTTTTCCTCGAAGGTGTTAATGAAAGTATCAGTGGTATAGACCCATTCTGTTGAGAAAGGAAAATGAAGTTTTTCCGCTGTGTCCTGACGTACCAGGTGTCCAAATGCATCCCGTACATTTTGTTCTGCAATCGTAGCATGTGTGCTATCACTTGGATCTTGGATGAGAGTAAATAAGACTGATGCGGAAGTTATTAAACTATTTTGTATATCATTCAATACTTTCTTTATACGTTTGCCGGGCTCAGGTCCGTGTAGGTCAACTCGGGTAAGTCCAATCTTGCAATACTTCCATGTAATGCCATCATAGCGCGTATTAACGTAAGAATCACCATTAACTACAATGCCATAAATACGAGGTCTTTGTCCCAGACTCACATATTCATGATCCGGCCGTCCCCTGCTTGGAGGTTTGTTTAGGGACTCTATTAACTTTTTACCATTTTCTCCAGACCAAAACCATCTATTGAAGTCGTCCCGTTGTCCTGTGAGTAATTCACCCCAGTCTTGCGGAGTGTTACTTGCCATGATTTGTTGCCTAGTGTGGGTTATTTTTCCAGATAGCTGTTCAAAATGGTGTGATGTTAAATACATGTAGAAAATGTCCAGCGGGAAATTGGTCTACAAGTCCGTCTAGCTGTGTGGCTGTTGGCTCACTGTGTCCGTCTGGTTTCCTGATTCCAAGTGACAAAAACAGGGCGTTGTCTCCTTTTATCACAGATAAGCTTGCGCACAGGTATGGATGTATGTATGCACAATGCATATGCATGTAGTAATATACACACACATTTCAAATTGAAAGCAAGTGAACCGTGCACTTAGCTTTTGGAAGCTGATTGCAACGTTTCTGAACAAAAGTACTGCTTTTTTTTTAACTTTCATAAATGTACTTGACAGTGCGAAATGGACCAATTGATTCTTCAAAATAGGGGAGTACACTCTAACATCAAAGCCTACAAATGTTCTTTCTCCCATCTATAATTTCATTGTACAGGTACTAACCGGATTTATATCCTAACCTATGTTTGCTCCATGGAGATAAAATCACTCACACTTTTGTTGGAAACTTTTTGTGGTATTTGTTAATTAAAACGTTCATTCCTTTTTGAAGATTTTATTCTGGGACCCCTAATAAGTAGACTATAAGTGACGGGGTGGCCCCACTCCTTGTAAAGTAACATTGAATAAGTAAATGAATAGAAAGCAAACAGCAGGCTAGTCCTCGTTAGAGTAATGGTTGGAGCTTTTTTAATTCTCAGGGAAATGTTTATGAGTTTCCTTAATTTATAAGCTGAATTACAGAGCTTTCAGAAGATATTTGGGAGGGACCTGAACCCGGGACCACCTGCTTACAATATGTACAGACGTCCATTCAGCTTGCAATTTAAATTTCACATCAGTTTCACATCATATCAAAAGGTTCAGTAGTTTAATTGACTATGAATTCAGGGTCATATTGAGATCAGTTTGGTGCGACGTAAAAGAACCAACATGTAAAGGTCAATGTGGTGAGAAAATGAAACTGGTTTCCATAGTTGATCTCTTCTCTTCTGAACAGTAATTCTGTCAGGAAGAAACTGCAGGTCATGTGGGGGTCAACATGAGGTCAAAGTTGATCCTGTAAACCCCTGGCAAGTGAAACTAGATCTATTTGCCTGGGGTTATGTGAAAGTTTTGAAACTCACAAACTAATTTAAGGTTCTTTTTTCTTTTCTTAATAATTTTTTTTACAGGGTGAAAGAGCTACCTTCTGTTCATCCCCAAATTGGAAAATACACTCGTCCTGACAAACCCTCCCCTCTGACTTTGGAAAGCATACTGCCTGAATGTGGAGTAAAGGTGAGATTCCCTCTGGCTTTATATTTCTCCCTCAGTTTCTCTATAAGTTGGTGGTTGTTCCCACGGAAAGGTTGTTACCAAATTGAATAGGTGGTATTCAGTGGAAAGTCAGTTCTGGGCGTCCCAAGGCTTCAATCATCTGCTTCATCACGCCTATTCAAAGGGAAATGACATGCAGTTTTTTCTACAAACATCCCACGCATTCTGACTCTATGGCATAATTTTTTTTTTGGAGGGGGGGTGGGTTTCTGGCAATAAAAGAGTTCCACTATCAACAAGGAAGCTAGTAGCCAATAATAATATACAGAACTGATACTGGACTGTGGGAAAAAATAAACCCTGGATTTCTGTTGAATAGGACAAGAAATAGTTCCTCCTCAGAGCATTATACAGGGTGGATAAAAAAAAAAACCCGAGATATTATTGCTAATTGGAACAGAAGTAGGGCACATGTGAATCAAACAGAGATATCCTCTGTTAGGGTTGAATCTCCTCTTTAAAATGACACCCTGATTGTGTCATTACATTCACGGTTGACTGAGCAGTGACCAATTTTATGAAAGGGTCTATTAAGAGACTTGCGCCACTTTTCAATTGTGGTTTTTGTTGTGTCAATTGTCACAGAGTGAAAAGCTATGGTTGCCAATCAAGGCAGGTGGGAAAAAAAGAGATTTCACCATGAAAAGTGGCGCAAGTCTCTAAATAAAACCTTTCATGAAATTGGTCACTGCCCAGACAGCCGTGAATGTAAGGACATGATCAGGGTGTCATTTTAAAGAGGAGATTCAACCCTAACAGAGGATATCTCTCTTTGATTCACATGTGCCCTACTTCTGTTCCAATTAGCAATAACATCTCGTTTTCGTTTTTGTTTATCCAGCCTGTACATAGCTCCATAATGACCGCATTGAACTAATGTTTCATTCTGACTTAACCAAAGCAAAGGAAGGAAATGAAAACGTGACAATTTCCTTGTTTTCATTCAGCAGAAAATTTGCTGTGTTATGCGATGTACATTTTGGTATTGGTTTTGCACTTGACTGATCGATTGTTTTATAAACAGTGTACTGAATGCTTTTTGAGAGCTTATGCAACAGAGAAAAAAAATAGAGAACATTTGGATGGGCTAATGCTCAGTATGTTTGACTGTTTCGGTATTCAGTTATTCAAAGTTGGATTTGATTGAATATTCACAACATACCAATCAAATTTTTAGATGTGCCATACACCAGCCGAAATGGAATGCATCAGTTGCTTATGGTCTCCCAATTTTCTTTTAAAAAAATTGGTTAAATATCAGTCATTTCACTACCTTTACTTTACATTACTTATATCTTTGTCATTCTTCGACAACTTCAGGAGCACGCGAATACCCAATCAGTGACCAGTTAAAGGGAAGATTAGTCTAAAACATCCTGTAAAAAATTGGCACCTGGTGTGTGCTGACATTTTAAAGTAAAAGTGGTATTTTATCAATTTCCAGCCAACCAAAACCAGCATTGAGAAAAACTTTTTTTTTCAACCTTCGCTCCTTTTTTGTTTTTTTTATATTTAATTGTTCCGCATTTGCTTTGCAATTGATTACACACTTGTGAGAACATACTATTCCCTCCAAATCCATTTATTTCTGAAAATTACAGCAAAAGCAAATCCTGTACATTCCCTTTAAGGCTGGCTCACATTAAATTTGATTAGCCCATTTTTAGTGTTTTGATCAAGTCCACGAACAAGCAAATACTAAATTATAAAAAAATCAAAGCCCTATAATATCCTGATTTTTTATTCCATATTTGGTTTTCCTTGTCACTGCACACATGTTTCTTCCTTTGTATTTACAGGAAGCCAAGGGTTTGAGTTCCTTCTGGATAAACTACGGAAAGTTTCTACCGAGTCTGGAATGAGGAAATATCCGTCGTGTCCGCCAACAAGATGAAAATGAAGAGTGTTTCATGACAGCACTTTCTGCTCCCTGATTTGTCGGGCACACACCTAATCCATCCATACTCACTGCAATTTAGGAATCTTTAAAAATTCTAATCCCTTTTCCCTGACTTGAGCTTTTGCATCATAAATGATTTGCTTATGTCAGACTAGGAGGTTTTTTATTAATATGATGATTTGTTTCTTGAAATGAAATGAAGTGGATTGTCCACTGGCACCTGTGCAGCTGTACAGGGTGAGTCAAAAAGTGAGTGACCGAGTTAGAACTAGCAAGCGCGCAGAGAGCGCAAACCTCCACCAAGGCTAAACAATTCCCCGCCGTATTGTCAGTGCACCCAAAAGAAACACTCGCATAAATGGTGAAGGAACACTTGAAATAAATCCTGCATCCAGACCCAGATCCGGATCACTTCCAAAATCTAATCGATTTGATGTGCAAATACATCCATGACTGTTTGAGTTATCTTGTTAACAGACAAACCAATAAGATAGATGTGGGGATTAATAGGATTGTGGGGATTTATTCATGCTTGTAGAAATGTCCAACTTGATTGTAAAGTAAGCAATGTGATCATTTAAGCATCCTGTGAAATCGCAACTCCTGGTAATCTGTCATTTTCAAGGAAAGAGAAATTAGCATCTATTTCTATGATGGTTTAGACAGAGGAATTTGCAATCAGTTCCATATCTGTAAATGAGAACCATTTTCCCAAGTCACAAACAGGGATCATACCACAAGAGGTTTCAAGTCAAAAGTATCAATGAACATTTTGGAAGGGAGGGAGGGCATTCAACGGACCCCTCTTTTTCTTGTCGAGAAAAACGAAGATGTACTTTCACAGTTTTCCCAGAAAGAATATGTATTGAGATGAAATTTCGACAGGTTAGTTTTTCAATACCCTGCTTCACATTTGTTGTTCCTTGAATTGGCACCAAATGTTTATTTTTTTTCAAATGGTGTCCATTACCTTTAACTTGTGTACATAAAGAGAAATTGTCATGGAAAATATTGGTTTCTCAAATTTTATTCTGATAAATATTTCATGTATTCATGTATTTCCTGAATCCAATTTGAATAATTAATTTGCCTACTGTTTTAAATATATGTAAATATGTATTTATTGTCAGTGTTTACAGATTTTACAGGGCATCATGTTTTATTATATTATGTTGAATTTGTATACTATACTGGATTAACAATAAATATTTGATTCCATAGTGCCTCCAAAACATAGGCCCCGCGTGTCAGTTTGTGTATTTTGCTTCTCTTTTTTTTTGGACAGTCATAGAAATAATTGATAAGTCATGCTCAAAACCCTAACTTGGCACTTTTCCAACATGTAAACATGACATCCAATTCCCAACAAATTCCCTTTAAAGTCGATATCCTGGAAAACAACACCTGTCATTGTCGGGTCTGCAGTTGATGACGGGTTGCAAAAACACATCAGAAATTCGATTCCATGTATTTGTTTGTTTGTTTAGGAGGAGGCAGAATCGAAGGGCCAGGCACTGGATGTGGATTTCCACAGATTGTGGAGGGTGCAACCCAGTAAATAAATCCCCATAGCCACGAGTGATAAATCCCTATACTTCAATTATTTGTTTAAACACTCAGAACTCTCACAGGTGTTCAGGCTGCACAGAAATATCAACAAATCGTCTTTCTATTTCTTTTCAACTTTTGGTGGGTTAACCGATGACTTTTTTAGAAATTCTCAGCCAAAGAAGACCACCCTAAAACGAATTGTGTTTCCCAAACTGGTAGCCATTTTGAAAAAAGGATCCCTCCACCACATGGCTAAATAGCTTCATTTTCGGACCCAATTCCATCAAAAATGCACAGAATTGGAAGCCCCAAGTCCAGGCCAGAGGTACAGGGCCATATTATGTCTCCAATCCCCAAATTCCATGCCTCTCAGAACTCTCTAAAATAGAATAATTTGAGAGTATAGGGTAACTTTTATAATTCATGAGCTCGGCGGACGGTTCTTTGGCCTACTTACTGGGGTGGATGTGGCAAGAGACAGCAAAGCAATACTTAAAAGATACTTTAAAAAAATATCTTTTAAAAAGAAAAAGTCAATATTTGGAATGTCTGATCAGTAACAATGACCACGAAAACCAAAACCTGATTGCATCATAATTTACAGAATTGGATGACCATTTTCCAGGCGGAGTAGGCCTATTTACATTTGATCACACAACGATCACCTTGGAATCCAGCCCTATCATCCTAGTTGTGGCTTCCGTAAACTATCTCACTGCGGTAGCTAGAACCGGAACAGAAACACAGCTCAGACAACACCCAGGCAGGAAACAGTGGGCGGATGTACACCCGAGGCCTGTCCTTTTATAGCTAGATAACCCATCAGCAGATTCATTGCGATGTTTAGATTAGACATTAGCGCAGGTTCAGCATTGTGACAATTTCCATTGTTTTACGAGTTGCTACTAGTGTATGGATGCGTTTCTCGGAGATACCGAATTCAGATACAATTTTGAGACTGGACTTATATTTTGATCTGTTGGAGTGTTTTGATTGTGTGTGATTATATAACCTCTTAAAAACTCTTTTTCATCTGCTTGATTGTGAGTGAAGAGTGAATCTGTCTTTTTATTTGAACTTGACTGATTGACGAAGTTTTGATGATGTGGACATCTCGGGTTGTAGCACCCGGTGTGATGTGGGGTCTGCTACTCTGTCTGACAGCTGTAGGAGCCCAGCCGATGATCGAGATTGCTCCTGAAACGACCACCGTCGTCGTGCGAGGCACCGCAATCCTGGAGTGCAAAGTCGTCAACAAGGCAATGTACACTGTCAACTGGATCAAAAATAACAAAATAATCAGTAACGATGGGTCCATTATATCCTCAGCAGTTCCCTCTACCAGATACTCCATAGTCGGTGATCCCATCCAAGGCAACTACAACTTGATGATTACGGATATCTTCACTACTTCGGACAGAGGCCCATTTCGTTGCCAGCTTCGCGCACCGGCTTCAGGGGGTGAGGACATTGTTTCAGACCCGGTGTATCTGATCGTTCAGCATCCACCAGGAGAAGGTTACCCACAATGCTCTCCTGATTACCGTAGCACCACGGGATTACAAGTCGGTCAGCAGGTAAACTTCGCCTGCTCCACGGAGAGGGGAGAGCCGGCAGCGCGTCTGAACTGGACTCTCGACGGAACGGAGGTCCCAGCACAACTGACCGAGTCACCTGGGTATATTGAACTGAACTTCGCCATCAATGTCGATGTGGAGGACGACGGGAAGAGTTTCATCTGCACCCTGACGCACGAACTTATGCCAGAACCGAGGGCTTGCGAGGTAGGACCTCTTGATGTGGTCTACCCGCCCGTAGAGACGACCATCTCACCCACGCCTGTTCCTAAGGAGGGCGGAACTCTCATCCTGGTCTGCAGTGCGAGGGCCAACCCAATTTCGGATATGATTTATACCTGGTACATCACCCCGCCAAGCCCAGAGATTGGAGACAGCCAAGCTGGCAGAGTGGAAAGACCCGGGAATAGTTTATGGGTCCTGAGAGATGTGGCTTACGAGGATGAAGGCACCGTGGTTGTCTGTGAGGCAAGGAACGGTCTAGGAGCACTCAATGCCTCCTTCACCATTGATGTCTTCAAGAAAACCACGCCTCCCCCGCGCCCAACACCACCCCTTGTGGTCCCAACCAAAGCCCGGATCCCAGCCACTCCTGAGCCTAAATCTGGTGAGGCCCTGATCACAGCTCCTTACGTCATCATTCTCATACTGATAGCTGCGGCCTTGCTGCTACTGACCATCGCTTTGGTCATCTTTGTCATTAAGAGGAAGAAGCGCCCGACCCAAGCCGTCATCACAGTGACCGATCTAGACAACATCCATGCTGACGTGCATTCCTTGGCTTCCTTCGGTGGCATCTCCCGGACAGGCACGCCTTATCTCGACCGTGTCGACTATGAACTCAATCGTAGTCGCTCCCACAGCAGGGACATGTTCGACAGCGTCAGCTTGGACTCAGCCTCTGCTCTGGTCAACATTAACAGGTCGCACTCTCGAGACTCCCCTACCCACAGGAAGTACAGTGTCGACTCCCTAGGCAAACCCCTCCGTCATGATCATGGCCACCATGAGTACCGCAGCCCCAGCAATGGGTCTCCTACCCACCGTCCCGCCAAGCGCCTTGACTCATCCCCCATCAAGGAGCGCAAGCCAAGCGACTCGGCCCACAGTCAAGCCGGTCGCCCCTTGCCCAAGATCGCGGAGCCGGTACAGCAGAATGAGTACGCCGAGCTAACACCGATCTCAGCCCGTAAGCGGTATAACGAATCCCAAATGTCGGTGACGTCCCCTGAGTCTGGCTTCGGAGAAGATGACGTTCTCATCAAACCCTTGAATGACTCCTACCCGCCCCTCCAGTCTTCTAATAACTGCAACTGTGGTCGCAAGATGTCCCACGTCGAGGTCTGATGCTGGTATCAATTAGTCTGGTGTCGAAGAGTGCGGTATGATCAAAACTTTACTCGTTAAGTTCCCTGATCGTAAGGTCCAAGAAGACCAGAACAAAACCATTGGTTGCTGACAAGAATACGTGAAGGACCAGTCCCTTACTCGTGGTCAGTTTGTGCATCTGAACGACTTTTGGTCACTTTCTGCCAAGACCATTTTGCATATAGTTTTGTGATGTGAATACTGTACAATGAATTTCCAGCTGGGTGTGGTAATGAGTAACAAAATGGTGCACATGTATGAAAACAATTGCAAAAACAACTGCAAAATTGTGAATCAGTAACCAATATCATGGTCAAAGTGGACTCGGCATCCGGGAGCTGAGGTCAAAGGTTATGGTGAAAATGTCAAAGGTCAAAGGCAAAAGGGCTTGAACAAAAAAGTAAAAGGCTTTTGGTTCGGTCGGTAAAAATCCCTGTAGTACTGTAACGTTGGAATGAACTTTAGCCGTTTCTTTTCTTTTGACAAAAATATCTCTATCAAACCAAATTGCTCATCTGGAAGGAGTCAGTCAAACGTGAAAGTCGTTGTGTAAAGATAAATTGGTGATGATAAGATTGTAAAACAATCGAGTAGCCAAGGTATGTCTGGGCAGACGGAGAACAGCATTTTTACAAATGTAATGAACTGAAAATATACTAAAAAGAGTAAAAGCGGACGACAAGTTGTATTTTTTTTTGCGTTTTCCGAAAATTGACAGTCTGCTGCAGAGAAAGTTTACTTGTAAAGAGCGTTTGTATCATGAAGTAACACGATCCACGTCATTAAGTTCGATTGAGATCAGTAGCGTGACTGGGGTTTCACTTGATCGGGAACTTGGGAAGGACTCAGTTTTTGATGGTGGGCACACAAATGTATTTGGTCATAGTTTAAAACACTCTGACGGTTGGTGCATGGGGGGGGGGGGCGGCATGTCATGCCCCTCTTAGTTACGCGACTGATTGAGATATTTGAAATTTTGAAATATATGCAATAAATGTAATGTGCAAGATATTTGTGACGGGCATTATGGAAACCAGAAGATTGTTTTACATTTTTTTTATGTTAAAAGATAAATGAAAGTTTATTTAGGGGGTTGAGGGGGGCCATGCCATGCCAACTTAGTTACGCCACTGATTGAGATATTTGATATTGTAAAAAATATGCAGTAAAGTAATGTGCAAGATATTTTTGACGGGCATTATTGAAACCAGAAGATTGGTTTACATTTTTGTTATGTTAAAAGATAAATGAAAGTGCTTTATAAACTTGCTTTCAGAAAATAACTTACGAAATGATATTTTAGAGGTAGACAAACTTAAGCTACAAATACGGACTTTTTTTGAGGAAGCAAATCGAGGTAGACTGGGTATAAACATTTAGTCTTTTTTTGCGTGATTTGAATTGCTGAATATAGCATGGGCGTTGCGAGGGAGGCAAGGGGGCGGGGCGCTTGCACCCATGGAAAAGGAGACAAAAAAAAAAAGGCGAGGCGAAATCATTTTGTTGTTAATTTAATGGGTGGGGGGGGGGGCCAAATGTCCCTGCCCACAATCAAAAAAATTATCAATCGGGAAAATGCTGGAAATTATAGGGATTTTTTTAGGGGGGGGGGAATGTGCTTTGCCAACCTCTAGAAAAAATCCTGGCGATGCCCATGTGAATATACAAACACATGCACACATACACGTGCTGACAAAAGAAATGTCAATGAATATTATTGTTGGGCTTATCCCTTAATTAATAAAACTGAAATTTCGACTTTATAAATATTGATGGAATTTAGTATAGTTTTGATCTTTTTAGAGTGACATACATGAATTGAACTAAATTTGGAAAGATGGATGCTCTCTTTTTGAGTGTAGGCCACAAGAAGAACCGAAAATTGATGACTTTAAGCAAAAATAGTTTAAGCGGGATATCAACATTTGAAGATTTACATCACAAACAAATGATGTGTCAATATTGATATGTTATTAATGTTTTTTTCTTCTTCTTCTTAATATGTACTTGTAAACCTACATGATGATTTTTACAACTATTTTATTTTATTTTTTTAAATATATTTCTGAGTACTTTTAATTTTGCAATAAAACATATTAAGTAAAATCCACTTATATAAAGTTTCCTTATGTTTGTTCTTATTCGTTTTTTTGGCAGTTTTCTTGGCTTCCGAGAACAAAATAGTGGTCATTTTCATAAGTTTCGGATCATAAGGATGCATGACGGGTAGATGGGCGGTTACTTACGACTTCGTTTTAGGGGAGGAACCCGGTTGAGCCGGGTTTCAAAATGGGAGTTTTGCCTTCGAGACCTGTAGCTGATGGAGCTTTTTTGATGCATTTTCTTTTATTCGTGTCATTGTTTCAAACCTGAAGTATACATTTTGGAAAGAATGTTGTATCTAGACGCCACTTCTTTGGTTGTGTACTCTATGGAGAGTCAAGAAATTCATGTCTTTTCAACATTTTTGCAATGACTGACCTTTTTTGAGATGATATTATGAAGAAAAAGTGGCGTCAGGTTGCAACATTCTTTCCTATATATTTTCGTAGCTCTTCAACATTTTTTCCTAACGAATTTTCATTCATTTTTGTTTTGTTTTACGAAAAATTATTTTCGTTCTATTTTTGGCCTCTGCATCCCTCTGAGAGGAGAAAACATGTGCATTTGTAAAGTATTGGTGCTCAAGGCGATACATCGTTATCATCCTGCTCATTGGGTCAATGAAACTTTCTAAAGACAATCTCAGCTCCCTCGGGATTATACAGCTCCATTCTTCCATTTCAGCGCAAAGCGGCTAAAATCAACCACAATAACCATCTCTGCCCTCACAGGTACCCATTTACTCCTGGGTGGAGAGAAGCAATGAGTGACAAAGTGCCTTGCCCAAGGGCACATGCACAATGACCCCAGGCTGGACTCGAACCCACAACCTGCAGAATTACCCGCAGACCACGAAATCAATGCTCCAGACCACGAGGTCACGGCACTCCAAGTAAATATAAAAAAATAGATATAAAACACATACTTTTCGGGTGACTGCTCAACAATGGCATGACGGTAAATCTGTGCAGAAGACCCAATCCTTAAATTAGTTTTCCACGCTTAAAAACTAAAGTTGATACCCCAAGCTCGTCACAAACGAATTGTTTTCTCCTAACGAGTTTTCATTTTGTTTGTTTGTTTTAACGGAAAAAAAACCCTACTTTATTCCGATTTTGGGCGTCTGTAACTTTCTGAAAAAGGGCTTTCATGTTGGGCATAAATGAACCCCATAACGAGAGCCGAATTATTGTCTGGCAGCTAATAATTCGAATTTCGTAACGAAATAACGTCGGTGGATTTTTCAGTTCGAAGTCTCATTCAAAAGAGAACAACTTGCATATATTGTTGTTAAAGGGAATTTACATCATTGGCTTATACTTTAACTTTCAGAAATGAACTATTTGAGGGGTTATTATAATAGATCAAATTATTGTTACACTGACATGTTTGAAGTTTTGTTTTCGAAAATGCTGGAAAAACCAAGAAAAACAAAAATTTTCAAGTAGTCTGGTTGCCTGACTCCACTGAAGATGAAATGGATCAATTTACAGATGACGGAAAATTGTACGCTAAGGGAACCAGTCTAGCTGACCTGCACCCATTCATGAACATAAAACCAATAAGCAAACAAAATTGGACTGAAAAAAATGATAAATTTGGAGCAGTAGGAAAAAAAGTTAGGTTTTTTTCTACGGTGGTCGGCCGACCACCGTTGGAAATGTAAACAAAAATACAATTTTCTTGAAAATGACTTCACACCAGGTGCCATAATTTTACAGGATGCTTTAGACTGTCATTTACCAACATCCTGTAAGGTATTTCGTAAAAACTTGGTCATTTTATTTTTCGATGTTTGCAAATGTTGTATTTTCCCTTTAAGATAGCTATTGGAAAACAAAATCTATTTTTCGAGTTGAAACTCAAAAAATAGCACAGGGAGCCATCTTTAAAATGAGACACGTGAGAGTCATGTGGTCGTCCGCAGTGACCTTTGTCCTCAAGTTTGTTGGGTTTCACATCATACCGGATGGGAGATATTTATCCAGCGGAAACAGAGACTAGTCAGTCAGTGTATCCGTTTCCCGCCAAAATGAATCGTTAAAGTTGGAGGTTCTGACCTGTATTAGAACCTTCCAGAGCCTTTCAGCCGGAAATGTGAAGACCGGTCGGTTTTTATGACTGAGGTATTCCATAATAGAAGCATGCTTAGTCGGTATTATGGAAACTTTTAACTCAGTCAAACGAATCGTTTTTTAATTCACAGTCGCGGATCCGGGGGAGGGGTCAACTCCCCCAGCTCTGCCCCCCCCCCAAAAAAAATCATAGAAATTAATTAAAAATAATGCGAACCCCCCCCCTCCCCCGCTCTGACAACCCCCAAAAAAATATACTGTTAATAATGTCCGCCTGTGCCCAAAATACGGTTAGAGGCAGCTTGGCAGCTGGGTATTTGTACAGTATTATGTAATATAGTGTTAATAATCGTCGGATTTGAACAGCGCCCCCATTTAAAGTATGGTACGAGTCTCCCCCCCCCTCCCCTATGATTTTCGGAGGCTAAGTGTCCGGAGAGAAAAAGCTGTCTACATTTGAGAATTTATGGCTGATGAACCCCGCCCCCTCAAACATTCCTTGATCCGTCCCTGATTCATTTCACACTTCTCAAGTCTGTGCGTCATTTAGTGAAGAACATTTTTTTCCGGATGGAGTATATTGATCAAACAGAACAGAGACTATGTAGTCAGTCGGTGTGTCCGTTTTCCGCCAAAGTGAATCGTTTTACAGGTTCAGAGCTGCATTAGTTTTCAACATGTGCAGAACATCAGTGGGCCCTCCTAACAATGACATTTTGTTAGATGCAATCCTTGAAATGTACCTTTGTATTCAATTTAACTTTATTTGTATTCTTCATGTTCCCATTTTAAGGTCCTTCTGGTGCCTTTTTGGTTTTTATGCTATGAGCGCAACTGTGATGTCATTCAAGGCATGCGCAGAAACTTACGTTTCGCATCTGCTTCAGCATAAAAAGTCATCAGAACTTTAGGGGTTTACTGTATTTTTTCTACTTTCAGTGGTTCATTGTTGTTTCGGTATTTGGCGGTAAGATAATGAGAAAATTGTAGGCACAAATGTTTTCAATAAGCAGAATTTGGGTTTAAAAATTCGAAGAAAAAAAAAACTAATCTGAAGAGTGTGTTCCTAAAATGACATCATAACAAAAGCGCCCTCAGTTGTCAGTAAAAGTATGAAACATTTATAATGTTTAAAAAAGTGCACTTTGAAAAAAAGTTTGCAGAAAACGGATTTCTCATACTGTTTTTATATATATTTCAGAAGAATACATATTTGCCACAAATATTAAACAGTGCAATTTTCCTTTCATTGACTCTTATAAGCTAGATTGACCAATAAAATGACCCCTTCTTGACCGCCCGGCCCTTTTCTTATCTCAGAAATGTAAATACCGGACATGAGGTACCCCTATGTTCATAGAAACATTCATGCTTTTTTGGTAAACATGGTTTCTCAGACGAAGCGTTTTGTAATGATTCAGTCCTCGCCTTATCTCAACCCTTTAGTGTGTTTTTGAATTCAGAACATTTTCCCGTCAAAATGAGGGCGCTCTTTTCATTTCTGAAAAGTTTCGTAGTCGTAGAGCGGATCATGTTTTGAAGATGGCACGAGGCTATCTCACCCTCTTGGGCGTCGCCAGGATTTCTTCTAGGGGGGGGGCAAAGCAAGTTTTCCCCACAAAATCCCTGTATTTTCCAGCATTTTTCGGATTGATCATCTTTTGCAAGTGTGGGCAGGGACATTTGCCCCCCCCCAACCCATTAAATTAACAACAATATGATTTTGCGCCTCTTTTTTATTTGCCTGTCCGGGGGAGGGGGGGGGGGGCAAGCACCCCCTTGCCCTCTCCCCCTCACTACGCCCATGCTCACCCTCTTTTTAAAGTTTTTTCCCTGTGTTTATGATAGCCGAACACTATCTTTTTAAACGAAATTGGAAAACAGCCTATTTCTCAAATACATACTAAACTTATTACGAACCCAATATGTAGGAGCTATAGACAACGTCAATGTTTGTTGCTAACTAAGGCCACAAAAAAGTCTCCAGTTTCTGGTATGCGCACGCGTCGCCGTAGCCATGCGCGTCGGCAAAATGAAAACGTTTTTTTTTTCAATGAAAGATGATGTCTCAAAACCGCCAAACTCACTGGTTTGACTGGAATCCTGCTGCTGCACAATTTTAACGTGTTTTTAGATGGGGTTATGATCGAGAATAAGCTTTATGTGGCCTCTCTGGTCTCCCATAATATTTGCACTAAGTTTAGTCGGGCACCATTTGCAGTCATCAGCCGACATTTGAAGCAAAAAAAACAGGTAAAAAAAAAAAGCCGCGTCGCCGCACCACTTTTTGGGCAAGCTCCATACCAGAAACCGGAGACTTTTTTTTGGCCTAACGGAGAGACATGATGATTTGTTAAGCTGCTATCCCGCAGCTTAAACTAACACAAATTGAAAATTCCTCAGGTGAATATTTTTTATTTGTTAAGAGCACGGGGTATACGTCTTTAATGTGTCCATGCATGCAGCCTGCATCTTTTATGATTCGGTAGACTGTTGTCTTGCGGACGTTTTGACTAAATGGAAAGAGTAGCCCTTGGATGGCAAAACGACCTAAGAATATGGGATTATTTTTTTTCCTTTTTGTTTAAATAAATGGGATGGAAACTGTGTGCGAATGTTCGAATGTTCGAGTTCAATTAAGGAACGTTCTGTATTTTTCCACAAATGGATCGGTGGTTTTTGATCGAAGGTTTTGGAAATGTAATCAATTTTTGTGAATTAAAATTCTTTTCCACGAAATATGACAAGTACGCGACTTCAATACATGGATGTTAAACTACAGATCTTAACTTAAAAAAAATAATGATAGGTCATAGCTTCTTAACTTCTTTTAAGACTTTACTTCCTCATAAATTATTATTGTTTGCGCGTAGCCGGCCGTGGGGCGAGTTGAAAATGTTTGTCAAATACCAAACATATTTTGACCGATTTCTACCAACTTTGTCAAAAGTATCAGTAGCCCAGCTCATTCATGTCACATGACCAAACTGGGATCAAAGGTCATCGTGGGGTCACGGGGGTCAATAACCTGATTTATTAAACTCAAAACACTACTCCTTCCAGAAATAACATGGCACACTCACGTGACTCATGCATGAACACGAATTCGTTGGCCCGCAGCTTCCGAGATATTTCCGCTCGAGCTTGTTTAACGGGTAAAGAAAAAATGCTTTAGGCTATTCTGATTTTGGGCATCTGAAACCCTCTCTAAACAAAGTTGGAATTTTTCGTTCAATGTGTCATTCAAAAGTGCAACTTTTATACTTCTAAGAAAATAGCACTTAAAACAAAAGAAATCTATTTTTCGAGGTGAAACTCGAAAACAGCAAGGGAAACGCATCTCTAAAAGGAAAAAAAAGGCGGTGGTGGGGGGGGGGGAGGGGGCTAGGACCAAGCGTTTTTGGGGGGTCCAAGGGGGGAGGGTTGTCAACCCAGCCTCACTTGTGCCACCACTCACCCCCCCACCCCCACCCCTCCCGCCCAGAGATTCGAAAAAAATGCTCCCAGAGTGTATAAATGACACAGCCCTTTATAATGTGCTCAGCATGCTCTCGGCCCGGAAGGATACCCCCTCTCCCCACCCCCTCTCCCCACCCACTCCCCCTCTCAATTTTTAGTTCCACCGCTGCATCCCGGCTAAAAACATAGGCAATTCAATACATGGAATGATTTGGGAAGTACATGTAATTCGCTCTTTTCACACTCCGCCCTTGAGCATGCACAGCCTCGATCTGGCAACTTTACACAATGAAAATAGCCGGTTCAGTGATCTGAACCCCGACACGGGAATCACTGAACCGGCTATATCTGTTGTTTGTGTAAGTTGCGCAGAGATCTCTCTCATGTGTGCCATAAGTAAAGAGCGAACAGCCGGCGCTTCAGCATCACACAGGTTGACAATGTTAGTCCCAACAGAGGGCGCACTGCTAAGCTTACGGTGCACCGCTGTGGCATCCTTGCATTTACACAACGGAAAGGTCGTTGAGTGTGTGTTACGTAATCGCTTTTGATCCGTTTACAAAGGGAGTTGAAAACTGCACGCATGTTATTCAAGGCATTTAAGATTTTACCGGAAAGATCCCCTAAAAACAAACCATATATACATGCACTATTTATTTATATATGTCTAGTAATTTGGAATGAGTGATAAAAACTTATTAGCTGGTCTTAAGAAGTCGTGACCTCATTTTTATACCCCCTCGACTTATGACCACCTTCTTTTCTATAGAATAACAAGTGTTTTAGCATAACAATAGAGGCCACGGTTTGGAATGCTTTGTAGTAGGTTATTCAGGTCTTACTGAAGACACCCACGCCCTACAGTCAGTGCAAGGAGTGTTTGGGGTAAGAACATTTTGCATTTGAGACCTCAGAAAACAGAGACGTATCTCCGCGAAATATCTTCCTCTTAGCGTGTCCCGCCGTAACTCCACCCGGGGAAAATGCTGTATTTACTCCTCCTATCCCTGGCGACTTCGCCGCTGGTCTTTGCCGTGGCGGACACCCCGCAGTTTGTTCTCCAACCACGGGATACTTCGGCCATCAGTGGCGAGACGGTCACTTTGTACTGCTCAGTCAGTGGTCAGCAGGGTGGTCAGTTCGTCTGGGTCAAAGACGGTAACGTTATCACTCGTGGCTTCAGCGTCCTGGTAGCTTCAGACTCCCATCGGTTCTCCATCGGAATGACCGGCGTTGGTAGCTACAACTTGGTCATTTCCCACACGGAGGCAGGTGATTCGGGTTCTTATCGATGTGTGGTGACCACAGGCGGTACAGGTTTGATCTCCAACACCGCAAACCTGCAGATATGGTCCTCCCCCACCGTGGAGTATCCTACCTGCACCGGGGCGGGGTCTGGCGAGGTGGCGGTCGGGGAGACGCTCACGTTGGCCTGTGATGTCGAGGGAGGCAACCCGAAGGCTCAACTCTTCCTGAACAGAGGAGATGTTGCCGTTGAGACCAGAGAAACTGCTACGGGAATTGCGTAAGTTGAATTACTATCATTGAACAATTTTTTTTAAAATCAGATTACACGCTATTTGGTTGAATTGTGTAAATAAAACAGTATATGACGCCACTGTTCACCATATAATCCCTATGAACTGTCATTGAAAACATAACGATTGAATACTTTGAAATAAATGTATTTAAAATGAGTTCCTCATAATATTTTTAAAAAGTGTTCCCATTTTAAACTTTTAAATACATCTACACGTACAACCACAACGTGCATCTGAATACAACATTCCAAGAAAGTTATTCTGTCAAGTTCATAATTTTTACCCATAAAATTTTCAATAAATGTCATTGTCACCTTTTACCATTGTTATTGTTGTTTCTGAAACACAATTTTTTGACAACATGGAAAAAGATTAGGGGGCCTACATTGCAAAAAAAATCAGCCAAACTAAAAGTTATATTGTTAAAACAAATTCGACCTTTTGATATTGAAGCACTTAATCTGTGAATTTGATGCAACGTATTTACGAAAGTTGTATTGAAAGGCGCCCTCTCGTGTTATTAAGTGACTCTCTTGGCGATTCGCTCGCACCCCAAACCCTGCAAACAGGACGCTAGGATAGGCTAATGAATTTAAGCTCAGATTGGATGGATAGATTTTGCGTGACCTGTAACCTGCAAGTCAAAAACTCTCCACGACCCTGCAAGGTTTGAAACGCTCAAGTTTGAGTTATCACTCTTTTATTCCCTTTCATAACTGCTGTTTTTCGTTGAAAAGCGTCATAACGTAGGAAAATCAGTAAAACCTATCTGTTTTTAAAATTTTCAATACCCGTCACTTGCGCAGGCTCCGTTTCGAATTCACGAAGGATCAAATTGTATATTATGCGCGCTCAAATTTGGCCACATCGTCAAATCACATCCGGTATGGAATGGTGTACATTTCTATGAGAAGGTTTTCGGATAGCATTTGCGTGCATTGGCAAACTGCGGTCTTAAACTGCTGCAGCCAGATGCTTTATACATATAGCCTATGATAAATTACCCAGAATGCCATCACCACTTCCTTCACAAGATTCTGTGAAGCTCATCAGCGATTGCTCCCAAGTCCCTTTGTTTTCATTAGATCTGATTCCTTAATAAATTAATTTACGTGCTGTCGTTTGACCATGTAATTTTTTTTTCAATTAATGCTTTAAAATGGCCTTTAGTAACCAATCAAACTTTCCTTTCTGTCAAGGGTGTTTTGTGCCCTCGAAGTTTTATGCTAATGTAAACGTCCATATTCATGGTAAATAATGACAGTGATGTCATTCAACAGTTCAAGGCAGACATTTCAGTGTCACAGCTGCTTCAGCACCAAAGTTGCCAGAATGTCGGATTTGGTAAATCAACTGGTTTTTGTATGTCTTGGTTATTTCGGTACATGAAAGTAACTATTTGCAAACTTGTTAGCACACATTTGAAGGAGTAAACCTTTGGGTCCACAAGCCCCGAAACTGAAAAGCGTGTTCCCCTAAAGTGACTCTACAACAAGAGCGCCCCCAGTTGTCAGGAAAATCATGGACATTTAAAAGGGATGTCTCCCAGTTTGCTTAGATTTAAGAGAAATGGAAATGTAAAAATCCAATTTGGAAATTCATGCCATTAAGCTAGGAAAGATTCCCATATCTGGCCATCACTTTTCACCCTGTGCACAAACCCTATAGGACTGGTCTGAACATTTCTAACTGTTTTCTCAGTAAAAATTCAAAATTTGTCACTGCTAATTTTGACTTATTAGGATATATTATCACTTTCTGATGGCTGATAGGTCAAGTGATGGCCAGATATGGGAATCTTTCCCTATAGATGTTATTTTTTTCCTATGTGAATTACTCAGTGAAGGAGTGTACATATTGATGTCAAATTTAAAGTCATTATAGAATGCATAATTATGTAGCCTACATGGCGACCCCTATTGAGCCAAGATGCGCTTCATGCTCTCCACTAAGTGGCAATACCATCATCCTTTGAGTTACATGGAATATATTTTACATTATGAGAATTTTACTTGACAACATAATTAACTTAAATGTCAAGATAAGGGGTCCTATTAAGTATTTTTCAACTGTAAGTAGGCGTGTCTTTTCTATTGCTTTCCTATTCGTCAGAAAGAGAGCTCTACTATTTGAATTCGACGCAATTAACAATTTGCTAATCTAACCCCCTAGTACTTCCTCAGGACTTCCCTGCTAAATCCAACAGAGTCCAACCGGAGTTTCCTGCTCAATCCACTGTGCCTCATTTTCAGTTGTCTGCTAAATCCAACATTTTGCATGAAGAATGTACACAAGGGGTTTACTGCTCAATCCAACAGGCTCCATCGGGAATGGGACATAGTTGGATCCTGTTGGATTCAGCAGGGTTAGGGATAAATTATTGCACCGAGTTTTACCCACGAGGCTCTGGCTGGTGCGTTTGCTTTTCAGTAAAGCAAAGCAGATCCCTCTGCTCGTTATGGCTTGCTCCTTCTTCCTATCAAATTGCAGCTCTCTATCTGACAATGTGTGCCAATTTTTATTCGTTTTTGAAGCTGGACAGAGTACACTTTATTAAGGCTCTTCAGACGCAAAATGGCATTTAGGTTGTGCAAGGAGCGCAGTTCTCGTGCCTAAATGTCGGGTAAATATTTACAGTTGTGGGCCCACCTTTTTAAGGCGCTTGTCATCCACGTTTAACTGTATAGACCAAGTAAAAGTTGTTTATAAAACGCATGTTGTGGCCACGTGACAAAGGCAAGCCAAGTCAGTATGTTGTTCATCACTTGAAATGTAGGGGTTTAGAGATAATGAAATCAACGTGTACAATGCAGGACAAAAAATGTTAAAGACGATTGGGTCTCAACAGACAGAGAAAAACATGATACTCGACCGACTGCCAAGACGTTGGAACGGTCGACGTCATCGACACCCCAATTTCCCATACACGACGAGGAATATCGTTCTGCCCGCTAGCAGAGGCCTATTGAACGCAGACAAACAAAAAGACATTCCATGCGTGTGCCACTCGCGCTTGTGGGTTAACTAGATAATATGACCCACTGAGCAACTGAGGCAAATGAGGAATGTTCCCTAAAATTTCGATTTAGGGCCATTGGTTCTTTTAGTTTCCAAGGTATCAAAAAAACTCATGTATTTTTATATATTTTTTGTAGACAAAGTACACCAACAGATGGGGAAAAAACTGACATTTTTTGAAGGGTATGTCTCGAAAGGCTTTAAAAAATGAGATTCAAAATTCAATGTGAAATCCAGTACCGGTAAGTCACATAAATCATTCATTGAAACTGCTCAATCACTCCTCATTGTTCTCTTCCTCAACAGATATGACTGGACTGTGGTTGAAACTGACGAGTCGGCCGAGTTTATCTGCATCGGCACCCAGCGCTTCTGGGCCGAGCCTCGCACCTGCAGAATGGGTCCATTCCGTCTGGTTCGCGGCCCACCCGCCGTCAGTCTGGTACCGGCTGAGACCACCATTCAAGCAAGCCAGTCCGTGTCCTTCCTATGCAATGCCGAGTCTGCGCCACGAGCAGCCTACAAGTGGCTGGTAGGCGGTCAAGAGGTGGATAGCGAGGCGGGCAGTACGGCGCGGATGACGGTACAGACGATCGGGAGCAGCAGCGTCCTTCTCGTGAATGATGCTGGGAACGAGGATCAATCTGTTCAGGTAAAGATCTTAATTCCTTGCCAAACTCTACCAACCGTCCTATTTCAAGGGTGCTGGTGACAGCTAATATCTCTGAGTGCTCATTGGCTACATTATTAAACCAAGACGCATGTGCACGAAATAAACGTGCATGCATTATAAAGCTTATTATCGGATATGCTGTTTGAATGAAACAAAATGTTTTCATTATTGCTGACAATACTTGCATGATAAGTGATAAATTCATATCTGCAGTTATCAATTTCAACAAGTTCATTTTAGCTTCTGGGTCTCTATATAAAAGCACTCTCTTAGTTTGTATGATGTATTATGTGTACACGTATTATGATGGAGACGAGAGCTGTCTCAAATTGGCTTATTCAGTCTCGGAGCCTGACTCTATCCAGTGACAAATGTCCAGGACAGGATGTACTTCGGTTTACACCCTGAGAGGTCAGTGTAACATTAACGTCATGACTCAGACCTTGTCAAAAGATCTCTTAATTTGAGATGTCTATCTTCACATTTTACAGATTATGTGCGTTGTGAATGCGGCGACGGGCACCATGTCAGCTCGCGCTGTCATGCATGTGGAGCCCGTTTACACTGTCGTCACTGGTCCTCCCCCGACTGGAGAGCCCTCATCGGCAGAGACCGACCAGGATGGACAGGGCGCCCCCAACGGTGGCACACCCACTGAAGAAGACGATGAAGGCCCCATCATAGATGAAGGACCTGAGGACTACCAACCCAGCACTCTGCCCATGATCGTTGGTGGCGCTGTGGCAGGAGTTGCCGGCCTGCTGATCCTCATCGTTGTCATCGCGTTGGTTGCTAGGCGTGGACGTGCCTCCAGCACCAGCAGATCCACCGAAAAACTGGCAGAGGGCGCCCCAGAAGACAATGATGTCTACTTCCGTAGCCGTTTCGTGGGAATCGCGCGCTCTTGGCTGTTCCCAGTCCATCAGGATACCCAGAAGGGAATGGCAGCGTCTATGGCAAGTCAGCCTAATCAGTCTTAGATTCCCACCCACCGGAATCAGATTTCCTCCCCTTCTATTATATTAACTAATCACTGTAACACAGCTCATAAACCACGAGATTTTTGGTACATGGATAAAAAAATCGCAACAACATAACGCAAACGAAGTTCTGGTATAACAAATGACCATCATCCAAATCTTGTTTTATGTAACCTTTTATAACTTTTAAAAAAATTGTATATGTAACCATTGATTTTTTTTTATTTGTAGAATAGTTTAAATAAATTTTGATGTATTAACAAATCAAGTAATTTACATGAATTGATCCTTAAAAATGGACCCCCAACTGGTTTGTTTGAGTCTTCCGGCAAAGTTGGCAATTATAGATTTACAACTGTAAATAACTGTTCCATTCAAGAAAACTGTAGATCTTAACTTTTAGATTTGAGTTTTTATAAGGCAATACATGCACTTAATTGACCTTTTAACTCAATAAGTCCTCGAATTGGTTTTGAAACAAGCAGCAGAAATACGACCCAAATCCTGGATATTCCCATGACAAGTATGATGTCACTTCCTAAACATGGTGTCTTGCACCTCGTGTCTTCCGGTGTGTAAACTTAGTGACTGGGAAAAGTCGGGTACCCCAGGGAACACTCGAAGATCTCGTTCTGCACTAATATAAAACAAATCATGCAACGGGAAACGATGGCTTGCTGTTATGCAAACGGAGTTCTTAGTACATGTCATGTTCAGAGTGGAACGACATTTTAAAGTCTTCAAAATTCATTAATGATCTAAAAAAAAAACCACCTGCTTTGAACTGTCGGTACCAGACTCATAGATAACTTAATAGTGTGTATCAAAAAGTATTCCCCACAAATAATGGATTAGTATGCTAAGATCATAAGTTGAGACGCAGTGTAGTTTGCATTTTAAGGTTGGTTGACCGGTGTTCAGTTGATACTTTATTGGACCCCTGAAGTCATAGATGACATTACTGCATTGTTTTCGAAACAAGCGCTTGCCAAGTAGGTCCCATGTGGTGGCTTGTGCTGACCAAACAATGAACACATGCACACCTTGCGTTTTGAAATCAAATGTGCTCCGTCATTAATTACTGCAGGGTGCAATTAGGTGACAATCGAAAGCTGATGAACCATCCATAAGATACTTTTACGTTGATAAGTGTTACAAGTTCACATGGACACATAATTAACCCATTATTTTTGGGAAATACTTTTTGTATGTAAATCGTGGTGGTAACCGTTGCATGAAATGTGCTGCATCTATGGCGCGTGCCTGGTTTCGTTAGAGAAAATCCAGAGAAAAAGGCCTAAATGGTAATGGCTAAATAAAACGTGGCAGTTGCATGACAGTAGAAGGAAACGTTAGTCACTGCTCGCTAGGGCTTGTACTTAGATGACCGACATTGGAATATGCTAGCGGCGTGTACTGAAAGACAGGGGGGTGGGAGGAAGAAAAAACAGGCTGATTTGTGGAACCTGGGAGACATGATGTCGCTTGGGTCTCCACTCTGGGATAAGTAGCTCCGATCTTGTCTGGATTTGGTTCGTTTTGGGCTTCTGTTTGGCGGCATGCGGATGACATTTATCAGGAACTCATTTCATTCCCTTCGAGGATTCATAAATCTGAACTGATATGATTTGGAAGGACCGCGGCATTATTTGGTTGTAAACTTGACGACGTGAATCGGGTGGGACCTCCGCAAACCTCAGGGGTCTACTACTGCCAACATGTAACCTGGGGCCAATAAGCCATTTACGAATTAAATTCGAGTAACATCTGGCACCCTGACTTGCTCGAATGTTTGGCACATTTTAACTGAGTTCTTCAGACCAAAGAGACTGTTACTAATCACATGATTCGGGGCAAGCCTTACGCTAGCAACCCCCAGCTCCGGGATGGTCTGGTGTCTTTGTGCCATTCTCACCCTTTGTGAACAATGTACATGTATATGCTGAGCGTCATTTGCGTAACTTTGTAAGAGATTGCCCGTACCAAGCATTATGTGCAAGTCAGTGTACCAGATGTTATTCAAATTTCACTCGCAAAGGGTATAGGTTATTCGCAAATGGCTTATTTCATGGATTTGCTAAGCAAAAAAATTTGCTTGGCGTGAAAAGTCTTCCTTGGCAAAAACAGGATTACCAACCAAATGTCAATGTGATGTACATAGCTTATGATTGGTATCCAGCTGTTGTTTGCAAATCCATGGAGTTTTGACTGGTAACCTGCATTTAAGCCAGACTGTTTTGTGCTCAGCAAATTTTTGAAATTGGCCCCAGCTCATTCGCCAAAATACAGTACATATACTTCGAAATAAGCTGGAATTATTAGAGGGTCGTATCTTGACATTTTCGAACTCCTGCAGGCGTTTTTTTATGCATTACTTATTTGAATAATTTTATTCATGACAAAAAAGGTCATTGTACTCTAAAACTTCCGCGAGGAGACTAGAAATTGAAACGTTAGCGTACATTATTGCTGTCATCGCGTTATCTCGGTGTGCTGTCAATATTCATAACGCACCAAGTTTGGTCACATTTTTCAGTATGGCTAACCTTTGATTCATCCCCCCATCCGAAACCGGATGTAATTATTTAACAATCCCAAATCCACCCTTTGTTTTTACCGGTGAGTGGTCATCATTCGTGCATTAATCATCGCTTTGTAATTAGCTCTCATATCCTGATGTCTTCCAATTATTGTTCACGAGATTTTAAGACTTGTATATATATACTTCTTTGTCATAAGGGTTTCGATTTTTTCCGCTTTTTTGGTTATATTAATTTTTTATATCCAATGTAGTAATATTTTTTGGTGTGGTGCCATATAGTGTATTTTGTACTAATCCGATATTTTGATGTATGATGCAGATTTTTTTCCATGTCGCTAGTCACGCTCAGTAATCCATTTACTGTAGTATCATTTTACTAATAAGACTACGAGATCAAATAATAAAAAGCACACTTTCAATTCTTCAAAAAAAAAAGTACATGTATGTCTGTTTTGTGTTTTTTATTCATGGCATATCTGATACTGTTTGGAAACACCTGATCAGAATAACGTTTCGAAAATCGACCGCAGATGCTCGGGAATGACCTTGATCTTTCACGGTGATCTTCATGTGGCTGATATTAACTTGGCGTTTTAAAAATAAAATTTTGAGAAGTACACAGTGTAGTCTGGTTCCCAGACCTAGCAATTCCGATGAATCGTAGGACAGGTAGCCTGAGGTAGACACCACGGCAAAAATGTTCCATATTTCCCGAATTCGTTTTCGTTGATGCTCTGTTACGTCCGCGATATCTCGGGTATTCTTTGAATACACTGTATATCAATTTTGATATTCTTTGGATATACAGGTAATCGTTTTATGTTTTTTTTAATGCGACGGTTACCTGACCTTCGATCTATCGCCCTTTCAGTTAACCAGACTAATATGTCGGTCATAATATTATTATGCATGTAGTCAACCTCGTCCCCAGTGCTTAGCCCTGGATAGGAAACTTTCTCAATCCTGTATCCTGATTCGATACCGCAATTGGTTAGTAATCGATTTATATAATGTAGTTGGTGTTGTTATTTCCAACGTGCATTACGTGTTTTCACGATCATTGTAATTACAACGTCCACGCCTTCTCGAAAATACTCTTTTCCAATTTGCTCATAAAATTATGAAATGTGATATTGCATATATAGGCGGGATAAGGTTGTAACATTTTAACTTCGAAAACAATCGTTTGTTCGTAACTCACGGCGCGACGAATAGATGTGACGAATAGAAACGCCAATGTAACGCACATGCAGGCACCAGACTATGCCTCATTTGCATACGTGTTCAAAAATCTTGCACATGCAAATGATCCAATACCAGGGTGAGAGAGTAGGAAGTGGTGGGCGCGTACTGCTCGACACCCTGGGGACGAGGTTGGCATGAAGTAAGATTTGTGGCAGAGGACCCCCCTTTTGTGTTGTCATTGCTTTACCAGAATTCTTGTTAGATATCGAAGGGATGTGTTGGGTACCAATCAGTCTAGAGTGTGCATAGGGTATAGGGACACTGGGAGGTACCCCACTGCCACAAATCCTGTTGGGTATATGCCGTTGGTAGCTCCTGCCATCTTAATTCTACTAATAAACAGTTTCTTGTTCCTTATGACCACAGGGTCAAAGACAATGCCATCTGAATAGGGTGTAGGCTAAGAATCGGTGGTGCATTTTACATATATTCATAAAATTGATTTTAGAACTATCAATGCAATTGATGTTAGAACTGTATGTACTGATATCCAAGAGTGTTGATCTTGCTAGTATCAATTACAGTCGTATTCTCTTTATGACACCGTGTTACCACAGACTAGAAGATCTACTCGCATCCGGTCTTGCTGACAGTTGTGCCGGTTAAATAAAGCATAAAGATGTAAATCTATACTCAGCCTTGACCTGTTTCTGTTTGTATGGGATGGTGAGTTGACAAAGGCTCTCAAGACCAATTAAAGTTGCGCTGACAGGATTGATTTCCTTTGATCGTGTTTGGCCTGACCTAATTTGACGTTTGCTTAGATTTGATATCCCTTGTGGTCAGACTGGGCATTGGTCAAGTTAATTCCCGAGTCCCTAATCTTCAGAGGTTCTTGAACTGGACTTCTTCGCGGGTGTCAATTTTAAACGATCGCTGAGCATGAATGAAGATCACGGGAATCCTTTGTCGGGGAAACGCAAGCATCTTGAGAATACTCAAAAGATCTGAAAATCATTTTTTCAGATGAGTGAACGTGCTCTTTTAAGACATACTTCATCCATGTGCATTGACTTAAATTTAATTGCTTTTGAGAAAATAAATCAAGAATCCAGGTCACTTTCTTTTGGACTCACCGTGCATAGGAAATATACAAATCGAAAGTAATTGGTAAATAATCTTGTCAGTGGCAAATAATTATGGGGAGGGTCAGTTTCCCCTGCACGAAAATGTGGATTTTTTTTTTTACCAAAAAAATTAATTTGCCTCCCACTTCACCCAAGACAGTGGAGAATGATGTCGTTTGTCGGTCAAGAAAAAGTTCAACGTGAAAATAATCTACTTTGTTTGTGTCAATCATAATGTTGATTTCGAGTGATTATTTTTTCTGAGCATTCTCCCACTAGCCCACTCTTACATACATGTAAATTCGGTCGAAATTAAGACCTTTTGTAACCGGCTGAAATATACATGGTTTGAAAGCCCACAAGGTAAGCTTCTAATTTGTATATAATAGAGCTCCATAGTCCCTCCCGTTCTGGAGATATGATGCATTTGCATATTTATTACTACCCTGATTACACAACAGAGAAAGCAGGCTTTGAAATAGCTGGCTGTGTTGTAGAACAACAGAACGATGCACACAAAATGGTTGTTTGTTCATCAAAATCAACATTTCTGTGAACGAAACCTGAAACTGTAGGTATTAAAGATGTCATTCATGACCAAAAATATGATAATCACATTTTGACGAAATTAACACCCTCTCAGCAATGTTGAGCGAGCCATTACACAATGAGCATAGCGCGACTTAATACCCTTTTTTTCACACACTATTTTGAGGGCAAACTTCATGCTTAATTGTCAACGAATTTGCATTATGATTTCTTTAGCTCGTAATCTGCGCTGGGAATAATATTGAGTACTTAAACTCAAGCAAACTCCGCTTTATGAGAACAACAAAAAAAATAACGTGGTTTAAATATTCTTTCTGACCTGAAAGCGAAAAGAGATTTTTGCGCTATTTTTAGGCAGGCAGGATGGGTACAATTTTCTATTAATAGACGCAGGAATCGTCCATGACATTACACCGGCCCGTCCCGTGTTCGACAGCCGAGCCTGAACGAGGATGAAAGGCATGGTTGAAGGCTCACGCCAGTTTTCATTGCTGGCGCGCGGTGCGGCTATGCGTCACACAGGGAATATGTCCCCGGCACGGAAGCACGCGTGAAGTGCTTTTAGAATCCAGATGACAAAGACATGGAAAAAATACAAAAAATTAAAAAGGATAAAAAGGGCACCTAGTTAATTACTTTCAATGATATACGATATTTTCTCGGAATTTTGCAAAAAAATAAATCTCATTTGTAAGATGGCTTATGATGGCCCTACTGGAATTGCCATGCTCTTTCACTTTCTTGATTTGTAAAAAACTTCTGTGATTATATAGATCCTTTGCACGGCAGCCATCTTTGAGGCGTGTGCTGTTGTTCTTCTACGGTTACGCACGAGCAAACCCACTGAAACAGTTGTCCATTTATTGTAGATAGTACATCATCAAAGAGTCTGCTGAATGCCATTTGTCATGTTTTTCGAACAAATTACTGCTGAAAAAGACTCACATACAAGTACAAGGAGCGCAGTGGCAGCGATGCCTTTTTTGTAGCGGAGGACTGGCATCTAGTTAAAAATAGGTGGGGGGGGGGGTGGTGGTGCTTGACGCAGCCAGACTTTAGGGGTGCTGCACGTACATGCTATAGTAGACCCAGGCGCGGCTCTAGAGCCTATATTTGAGGGGGGGGACCTAGCAGGGGTGGATCCAGAATTTGTTGCAGGGAGGCGTGCTGGGGGGTGGGGGTGGGGGGCTAAAGCAGGCGCGGATCCGGGGGGGGGTCAACCCCCCCCAGCTCTGTCCCAAAAAAAATTCTCATACAAATTCCTAAAAAATAAGGCCGACCCCCACCCCCCCCGCTGTGACACCCCCCCCCCAAATTATACTGGTCTAATGTCTGCCTGTTCAAAATACGGGACACCATTCTGTAATGAGTGTTAATAATTGTCGAATTTGAACAGCGCCCCCTATCGAAATTGGTTCCAATCACATGTCGGGTCACAGTTAATTTGCTGGTCTTGACTCCTGTCCACTTCGATCAAGACCTTGACCTGTGACGCCTGAGTGCAAATGACTTGGACATCCCCCCCCCCATATGCCTTGTTGCTATTTTTCTGGACTATTTTTACATTTTGTAATTGATCGAAAGTTTGAAAGGGTTTTAAAAGTTTGAAACTGTCCCTAAAAAGTTCAGAGATGAATCCAGACCCGTACCCAGGGAGGGAAAGGAAGGGAGGGGGTGCACGCAGTGAGCGAACGCACAACCCCCTACAATTTTGTTCTTTATCAAATATCTACATTATTCTTTTCTCCGATGTTGATCGTCCGCTACCCATTTCACCTAAATTCAGCGGGAAAAATACAGGGGATTGGCTTTTAATCTATATCTTCTCTGATATGACTGGTGATTGAATGTTTAATATGTCGGGGTCTCGTAAAGTCTACTTTTGTTGTTTAAACATTCTCTTCCCCCCCCCCCACAAAAACCCCCAAAAGTTTCTAAGACTTCACAGGAGAAGGTTTTTGAAGCGAACATCTACAAAAGCGTTTTTGGACGAGGGTCGAGGGGAGGGTCATTACTTAGATTGTACATAGCGTGTCAAGTCAAAACTACAGAGTGTGAGTAGTGAATTCACCGGAACTCGTGGTAATGGATGATGCATGGTGACTCAGAATGGCAGCAGTCGACACGAGATGTATAGCGAGTGCAAGTGGCTTGTAGTCAGCCGCAAGACCCATCGACCCCAGATTTGCGGTGCAATTCTATTCTGTCTAACCGTAAGGTAGTTGCCGGCCACAGATATCGGATTAAAACGGCGGAGAATTTCCAGATTGTTGAGCAAACATGTCGCCACGGTGGACGGTCGTAGTTGGGTTGGTGCTAGGGTCGGTGGGACTGACAACCCAAGCCTTAACTTGGATCATCCGACCTGCTGATGTTGTGGCCTTCGTAGGGCAAACTGTTACCTTGAGCTGCGGCATTGACTACGTATTAACGGGCTACGATAACCATCACTGGGTGCGCCTAGATCCCAGGAGCAACCAGCAATCATTCCTGACGGAGGGGAAGTATATCTCAGCGGCGTTGAATGCCGATAAACGACGGAGATACTCAGTAATAGCTCAAGTATCGTCTAATGGATACACGCTACGTATGAGCCAAGCTACTAATGCAGACAGTGGATTATATGGCTGTCTTGTGTACAGTCGCACTAACGTCAATAGACGCTCCCTGTCCAGTTTTGCCAAAGTCGAGGTCGTGCCACGAGCTTTACCAACAGGCACGCCGATGTGTAAGGTGGAGCCACCCCACCCACAACCAGGAACCTCGGTTCAGTTTAGCTGCTCTAGCATGGTAGAAGGATCCATCACCAATTTGTCCTGGTCGTTGAATGGCGAGCCAGTGCTTGCCAATAATGTCTTAGCGGGTGACAGATCGACGCTGACCTTCCGTAAAACGTTAGGCGATATGGATAACCAGGTCGTATACACATGTACGGAGCGATGGCCAGCAGTTGGCAGTCAACGAGCTTCTTGCAGCATTGTCCCATTCGACATGCCTGTGAATGTGTCAGTTAGCCCCATGAGAAAGCAAGTCGCATCTGGTGAATCGGCAACCTTCGTCTGCATCGCAGAATCAGTCCCCCCGGCCACCAGTTACATGTGGTACTACGAGGGACACCCAGTCGTCGAGAGACCAGACCTATTTGAGATTTTTGACGATGGGAAGAAGATGAAGATCCTGAGTGTTGTTGGTGAAGATTTCACTAAGTACACCGTGCGTTGTACCGTCAAGAATGTGCTAGCTATGAAGAGAAGTGTCACCGCTTTCCTGGACGTGATCCCGCTGGCCCAGCGGAATGCCATGCTGGAGAAGAAATTTCAGAATCAGACTAGTGACGAATCGACGAGCGCGAGTGATGCTGAGAACAACAGTCACGTTAGGCTCCAGCCCGGTGGGATGCACGATAGCACTCTAATAACCGTCCTGATCGCCTTAACTGCTTCCGTTGGGACGGCCATATTGTTAGTCCTAGCCATGGTCTTCATAGCCTGCTTACGACAGCCCATCAAACGACGGCTGAGTTCACCAGGGGGAGACAGCGATGATCAGCTACCGTTACATGTTGCTTCCTTCCCCATGGAAGAACGCTCATCAACCTCCGCTTCATCACCCCCTGGGAAACGTGTTTCGTCGCGAGGGAGGCGGCGACCACTGTCCTCATCCTCCTACCAACCCTTATGCCGGGGTCTAAGCGTGTCCGGAGAGTCCTCCTTCAGTAAGAAGAACACCACGCCCATCAGAAAAATCTCCTTACCAGCTATACCTCAGAAACACGTCAAGAGCGTCTCGCTCTATGAGAATGCAACACCGCTTCGATTGTCTCTGTCAGAGGGGTTGGACCGAGATAGGGGGTCCAAGTCAAGCCGCAAAGGCCCTTTTGCCCCAGTATCTATTTAACATTGATCATAACTTGAAAAGAGTAAGGAAAACTTACTTCCAATGACACCAAAATATCGAAGTTAAAGTGAGCTGGGCTCACCATTATCAAACGTTTTGCTGGGCAAATTATCGGGCGGGGGGGGGGGGAGGGCATAAGAAATTTGTAACAATTTACAGTTAGCCTTGTACCTCAACTTTCGGATACCCTTAAATAAACCACGCATTTGACTTAAATCAAACTTGTGTGTTGCTGGAACTCCCACTATAAAGCTGGGACTTCTCGCTGTATAATAATCCCAATTCAGGTGTATTATATTTTTCGTCTTTTGTGTTTGTTTAATGACAAATGTACGCAAATATTGGACGTGATGTATGGGATATGCAATGAGGATCTATTAATATTATTTGTGTAAACTCCAAAAATATTCATTTTAGACCGATACCTTTAAGTGATCCATGAAAGGTATCATTGTTATTCTCTTTGTCAGACAAACATGTATGTTCATAAGATGGAATGTTTGCGTCGGGGTGATATAAATAAAATTAGGTGTTGCCCTTCACCGACGTTCAAACACTGCATATTCAGTGTGTTACCTCCCGAGTTAAAGTTGGAAAAAAAAATCACTCAGGAGGTCGTGGGTTCGAGTCCCACCCGAGTGATTTTTTTCCAACGGGAGGTAACACACTAAGTATACAGTGTTTAAACGTCGGTGAAGGGCAAAACCTAATTTCATTTATAAACATGTATGTTAGTAAACAAAGTATTATTTCGACGAAGGCCAAATCCATTGGGGATTTATAGCCGTCCGTTCTGAGTTGGGTACTGTCACTCGTTGAGATTAGTCACAGAGCGTTGGCTCTCTTTCCGGAATATCAGAAGTAAAAAAAAAGCCCTCCTTAACAGGTTGGGGGGGGGGGAGGGAGGGGGAGGGGGCATGCAGGGCGGACCTGTCGGAATTGTACTTGTCACGGGCATGTCCATTTGATTTAGATCTCGCACCAAAGATTTGTGGACTGATATCTCTGGAGACATTTGGCTTCCCCTGTCATTCGTTGTGTTGAGTCAGCTTACCATTACTCACCTTCAGACACGGGAAGTTTAACATGTCTCAATACCGGTAACTTGTACTCGCCGTTCTATTAATAACCCACTTACAGCAATGTAGTGCGGATCGAAGTATTACCACTATCTTGTAATTCCTTTAATTTGAAATGAATGTTTTATACTGTCGGCAAAATGTTAACAGCAGTAAATGACTTTTATGAGGAGATGGGTTGAATATGTGAACACACATAGGTGTATTTAGAAAGGTCGTATTCGGATGTTCTAGGGTATGTCGCCAAACTGAAATGAAAACATTTACAGAATACAGTTATGATAATATTCTTCTCGTTCGAATGATTTACTATTATATCATATATTTGAAAAACCATATATATATTTTGAAGGTAAGGGTCTTCTTCCCAGAAAACATTTATTATAAAAAAAGTTTTTATTTTGAAAAAAAGTAATTTGTTTATGACTAATAGATGATGTCATTATCAAGGCTGCAATTCGAAATCTTTTTTGTGTGATATAAAGCAATTTATATTCAGTAAGATTTGTAAATATGATTTTAAAGCTGATCGACTTTTGAGAAGCTGTTTGTTACGTTGAAAAGATTGTAAGAGAATTTTTCCCTTGTCATTTTGATAGTTTTGTGCCATTACTTTACTCTCTTTATAAGTTTCAATATAAAAGATGACAGTAAAACTGTTCGAAAAAAGGATAATTGATGTGGATCGATTAAAAATAATTAAGGAATTGTTGTAAATAATAACGAAACAATATAGATATGACTGAAAATAAAATTTGAGAATGCTGCGTTTACCCTTCCCTGGAGGAAGGTTAAATAGAATTTAAAATTCGAAGATGTAAATTGAATTATTCGGCGATGTGAAAGTATATATTTTGGAAATCTTGTGTAAACAGATGTAGACCGATGTTTTTAGTAAGAAAATTAAACAAATGGAAGAAACAAAGTAGCTGTTTCTTGTGGGTGTTAATTCTGTTGTCGCTGTGGACATTGAGGCAATACAGGAAATGAGGAATAAAGTGGAGTAAACTTCGTGAGTAGAGATCGCGCTAGGCAGGAGCCGCGGGCGAATGTTCTTTTCCCAAACTACATCCGCATACATGGTTGTTTAGCGCCCTCTACGATACTATTATGATACGTAAGCAGGTACATGTATATGATATTTTTTCCCCACGAGCAGTGCGATAGCTCAGTCGATACAGGGTCGTGATTTTGCACTGCGAAGTTGCGGGTTCGAATCGCCTTTTTTGTACTCGAATTTATTTTCTCTCCTATCCCGAGGCTAAAGGGAAATGAAATCAAAATTTCATTACGTTCGAATGCATTTTTTCCTTCAAATTTTATATTTTCTTCTCATGTTTTCTAGAAAAGTAAAGTCCATAATGCCATTGCGTATATACCCATATATTCGGATGTCGTTTGGGAGAAACAAATTCGCGGACCGGGGAGGGATATGCCTCTTAACTACACGTACCAAGGGTTTGCTAAAGGACACACCGGGAGAAGGAGGGGCATGCCAAAATAATGGCAGGGGAACTCGACTGTAAATATTCGAATTTGAATTTCCGCTTTGACGGGAAGTTTGAAATTTCCCTCAATTTCCCCACTGCAGCGCTTAACGATGTACCTAGGATTATTTGCCTTTTGTGCGCAGTGCATAACAACTTATCTATTGCACAGTTAGCTCATTGAGCACTAAACATAATGCACAAAGTTTGGGTCTCGTAAGAGGATTCCATTGCAAGCACACGAGAAAAGTGTGCCAGCGGGCACACTTTTTTGAAACCACCTTTAATGATTCTTATCTTTCGATAGATGATATTTCAGGCTGAATAATTTCACGGGTTATTTTGGACCCACACCATATCGATAGGTACGTACGTAGGTACAGGGTTATACCTTTGTCATACTGCCACCATTTCGGTCACGTTCCCTGTACCCACTAACAGTACTGAATGATAATGTTTTGTTTTGTGCAAAAAGAAACCAGACTTTTTTTCCTTCCAGCCTCGCTGTGGTTACGTTGAATTGAATGGGAACAACTCAAGATGGCCGCAACATGATAACGGTCTATTACCAATGTTCCTACGTGCCTTGAAGTGGCCTTCGGAACGTGTAAATTCACAGGTGGGTTAAGCACTTAAAGTGATGATAAAGCACTTATATTTTGTGCCTTATTTCAAGACCAACAAATTGAAAACCTTATACTAGATGTTAACACGTCTTCCAAAGGCGTCGCTAGACCATTTTGAAATGGGGGAGGGGGGTTCCATCATGAAATTTGCCAACGGAACGTCACGCAAAAAGAGTGTAATTGATAATTTCCACCGAAAATGATCCCTTCACTCCATTTTTAATTTTCTCCACGAATATATGAACAGTTCATTAATTAATTCATTGCTTTTCATTGCTTTTAATCCTAAAGTGAAACTTTTTTAGACCGGACGCGCGGAGCGCAAAACCCTGAAGGCGTGGGGTCCGTGCCTGCTTAAGGGCCCTGGAAAATTTTGGATTTAAGATGTTCTGTGGTGCAATCTGAAGCATTTCTTGGTCACTTTCCCTTGACTTTTTTAATTAAAAGTGTTCGAGTTTAGGGAGATGGGGGGTTGGTCATCAAAGTTGATATATTACATCGCAAACATCACACATAAACTGTAGCTTGACTCTCTTTCGAGATTTGCCCTCAGTAGCTTGATCCATGATTTTGAGTCGTCACTAAGAATCAGCTCAATTCGTAACTGCCTGCGAGCGAGCACCACGTTGTGTTTTGCACAGCTGTAGCTGTCAACCACCGGATATGAAGCGACCTCGCGCGGCAGCGCGTGCCGACATGACAGAATGTGCAATCTTTTGCCACGGGTTGCAGAACCGGATTTTAGCTTCGTGGGGTTTTGAGCAGCGGTGTTTATTATTTACAATCTCCATTTTTTTCTTACCCCTTTCTTTTCCCTTCCTTTTCCTTTTTTCATCTTCTATTTTGCCGACAGCACAATGATTTTGCCGACAAAACTGCCCAATGGGGGAGGGGGACCCCTCCCCCTAGTGACGCCCGTGATGTCTTCATAATGCGTATCTCAATTTCACATATACGCTGATGACAATATCTTTTAGAGAACTAAAAACTAAATGCCTATCATATTTTTCAACACTCTTCCTCCAAAATGGATTGACAAGCCTGAACTTTATGTGACACTGACCTGTTATAGATTTTGGTTGTGTATGAGCTAGGGTCAAGGCCGGGTCTTGTCGGATAGAGTTAGTAAGAGTTGGCTGTCCAGGGTCTAAATGTCACTGATACTTTAGAATTGTCTTTTGAATATTTTGATTGGTGAAAGACGGTAATACGATTGGACTGGATATCGCCTCAGCCAGGCACGGCATACAATGTTGCGCGAATTGAGACTAGTGTTTTTTTAATACCATGTTATTTTGGTCTTCAAAATACTTAGGGGCTTGCCCACTGATCTCTATATAAAGACTGGATAGCTAATAAAGAGCCGCACAATGTACGAATTTGACTCCATATTGGTGAGACCGGCTGGTGATCTACAAAGGACAAGTTGCCGTTTTTATAGACAGCATGATTTCTTTTGTAACGTCGCGGTTCACTTGACTTATATTTTGACCACCACCGGTCACCACTGACCAAGGTTAACTACAATTTTTTTTTTAACGTCGTGGTTACTAAAATACCGCAAATATCACTTTTTCAGCGTTTTGCAATGATAATCACTACGGAAACGTGTCCCTTTTAGAACATCATAATATGTGTACGTGACCAAAATGCGCGTCAACTGTTGATACAACGCGCGCGTATTTACGCGTAGAACGTTCGTATCATACGCGGCCATCTTCGTGAGACCGGGGGCGAATTGGTCAATATGCAAAGTCTTCTGTGTGAATGTTGTATGCATATCCGCTATCCAGTCTTTATATAGAGATCAGTGGGCTTGCCCCACCTTAACTCCTGGAGAGCTACCCATGACTTGAATCCAAGTGAAGGAACGAGATAGACTAGAAGGGATTACCTTATTATTAATCACTATTAGCTTCATCCATCTGGGGGTATTTTTTTGAAGACGGAAATGGCTATTTCCCTGTTTCTAAATACGGGCACAACATGACATTTTTTAGCCAGACTTAGATACCATGTTTCATTTTTAGTAACATTAAAGGGAAAATACAACATTTGCAAACATCAAAAAATAAAACTATCAAATCATTTTGAAATACCTTGCTGGACTGTTAGTGAATGACAGTGTAAAGCATCCTGTAAAATCATGGCGCCTGGTATACTGTCATTTTCAAGAAAAGTGGTATTTTTGTATCAATTTCCAACACTGATCGGCCGATCAGCGTTGGAAAAAAAACTGGCTTTTTTTCAAATACTGGCCCCAGTTGACCATCGCACTTGTTTGCAATCGATTACACCTATGAACGGAACGGGTACAAGCCAGCTAGACTGGTTCCCTGACCTTACAATTCCCCAATATATGTAAACTGCTCTGTTTCTTCTTAAATGGAGTCAGGGAACCAGACAACAGGAAAATGATTGTTTTTCTTGGTTTTTATAGCATTTTCGAACCCAAAACCTCAAAAAAGTCAGTGTAACTATAGTTGCTATATATTTCCAACCCCCCAATTCCATCCATTTCTGAAAATTACAACAAAAGCAAATGATGTATATTCCCTTTAACATGAAAGTAACACTACTTTAAGGATTTTTTTGGGCATCCTTTGATTAAACTTCCATTCACTTTCGTGACGCGAATGTGTTCCGGTTGTCAGAGACTTCTAAATATAATGTTGTCCAGGAACAAGTAGGAAGAAATTTGTTAATGTGACATCGGTTATAGGAAGAAACCATTAAGCCACATCTATTTCATCAAGGTAGTGGTGTGGTCCCGTTGTGAACGTTTCGGTGTCTTTCCGTTCCGCAGAACGTACCCGTGACATTTAACGAAATCGGGGTCAGACGTAGGTGCGCCATATTTTTGGTATCAAATTGATGTCAAATAGACTTTGAAAATCGAGATCAAACAAATGGATATCCTTGACAAAAAGAGGAAAAACCGAAAGACTTCAATAACACCACTAAGTACATTACCGTTGTTGAGGACATAGCAAGGGCGCCGATCGCTTCTCAAAAGTGTGTGCGGGGGGGGGGGGGGGACATACCTTGATAAGGACTAATACGAGCCCTGATGGAGTGGGATTTGGGGCCCCCTAAAGGGCTCCGCTCCGGATGATTTCTAGACGCTCTGTGGTGCAAACTTAGACATTTCTGACCGCTTTAGCCAATTTGTTTTGTTGAACCAAAGTTTTTTTGCAAAATATATATCATTAAACGAACCAATCTTGCTATTTCAAAGTTTCTTATAAAAGTTGAGAAGCATGTGTTTTCATTTTCATTCCCCCCTTCTTTGGGGAGACGAGATTAGCCATGTACACCGTAAAAATGTTGGGCAAATAATTCGTTGGGCAAAATATAAACAACGCAATATGTATAGACAATTTTGCCCAATGGTTGAACGTGTAATTGGTCGAATAGTTAACCCATTTTGCCCAAGTTTTTTTTTTTTTTTTTTACAGTGTAGGCCTCTATGGCGTTGCTTAAATATGGTTGGAAGAATATTTTTGATATCTGCTTTATGCCTTCTTCAAACTTTTGTCAAAAGGTTTTTATAAGTTTTATGCGAGTAAAAAGGACATGCTTACATCTGTTTTTAATAATGTACATGTATTGAGTTCTAATTAGAAATCGGTTCAATTTAAACAGCACATGCATCGTCGTCATTGTCGTCGATAAATCAGCTAGAATCAAATGGGCCTACAATAATTGTATTCAGTGACAGAAAAAGTTGGGTGGGGTGGGGGATAACGTTATGATATTGCCCCACTTTAACAAATGTTGTTTTTTGGGGGGGAGGGCCGGATATGTACCCGTCCCTAACCGACCGACGCCCATGAGACATAGGAGAAAATTGTATACTACAGTATACCCTTCAGTAAGGCATATACCATACAGTATTCCCTGCAGTACTGCATGTAGTGGAAGATGAGAGTGCGAGGGACCGTACACTCGAACACCTTGGGAATAAGACTGGGGATATCCGTTCACGTCATTTATCGCAGCTGTATCGATTGACCAGGCTCCTTGCCTTGACATGCGTTGCCTGATGAAGACCCCGTCATAATATTCAATTCTCGTAATAATCATACATTACGAAGTCACTTTGCCATGGACGCCAAAATATTGACCCCGCATCTGTCACCAAGCCAGATGTTAGCCATTTCCGATACATGGAGACCCAAGAGGTTCGTACTCCTTGAGTTGAGAGCGGAAATGACCATGCATTCTGTCTGGACACGGCAACTGTGTTAGTAGGCCGAGCTGACTTTTCTAGTTTAGTCCGAGGAGATCTAAGGCAAATAGAAATTTGTTCGTGTGTCATCGCATCATTATGATGTCTCACTATAGGTCATTGAGCTGATTTGAGAACGCTATCACTGTACACCGACGGAGGCCCCCACCAATGGCAATCATGGGGCATTTGCTTGGCGCAATAGCTAGCACAATGCCCTCGCCATTGAAGGGGGCCTCGGTGAATGAATACATAATTATAGCGTGCTGGGTTTGGTATATAGTATACATATTGACTGCATGCTCCGATTGGTGTAGCAAAACTAGTCTCCCGAAGTGATCCATGAAGCATTCTATTTTTCCCGAGGCGAGGCGAGAGAAAATAGAGTGCTCCATGGATCACCTCGGGAGGCTATAGTTTTACTACACCACACTAAAAAATTGCCCGGGTTAATTTTACCTAAGAAAGGGTGAAAACTGGAACTACCCAAACTTGGGTTGTTCTATAACCAATTGTTTGGGTTAGAATTACTGCTAAATTCAACCAAAACTTGTGGTCACTCAATACCAAATTTAATTTGGTCGTGTATGACTACAAGTTTTGGTTGAATTTAACAGAAATTCTAACCCAAACTATTGGTTATAGAACAACCAAAGTTTGGGTAGTTCCAGTTTTCACACTTTCTTGGGTAAAATTAACCCAGGCATTTTTTTTGCATGAGATAAAGCAGTCACTATTTGTTATATAACACCTCTCCTACAGATTCTGCTTGATTTTAAGCGAAAACTAATACATTTAATCTAAATACATTTAAAGTGAACTTCAACTTGAATACAAAACAAGGTGAAGTTTACTTGCACGTTTCCAAACTACTCCTTCATGTTATGTTTGAATCCAGCTCTGTAGAGCAAGAGGTTGGGAACAATACAACGCGCACACCCGAATAATTATGCATTTACACACAATACCGGCTGTCATAGTGTAGTACTTTGGGTATAGTACTTTGGTTGCTACGGATATAGTACTTTTTTGCCATGAACAGCAAGATAACTAGCGTTTGTCATGTGACTCGCTCTCTGCCAATTAAGATACAGAATCTGTTGGAGAGGTGTTATAATATTGTCTAGTGGCATCGAATTAGCCTAAATATAGCCACAATAATAGTGTTTCGCTTCAAATACTGTTATGATAAACAAAATCCTCTTGTTAAGCATACATCGAAAGACCTTCAAGAGACAGCAGTATACGAAAACATGTTATAGCATATTAGCTGGTGTAATCAAATTATAAACTGCCTCTCCCAAATAATAACAAAAATAACCATTGATATATCTCTACACTTATTAAGCACGAAATAAGTACGCTCGTCCATGGGCACTGCTACTCCATTTCACAAAAACTCGTGAAGGAAACACAGGCGTCGCAAAGCAGTGGTATGCTCGTGCGTTTTGTACGCAGGGATCATGGGCGGACGGAAGTGCATTCCCTTGGTTACTGACTGGAAAAAAAGGAGAAGAGAAATCAAAGAAGTTAGAGGTCGCTAGCATCCTCGTATAGAGGGAGTGTCTGCGGGCGGTGAATGACTTAGGCACCACCAACGCCGCGTGCTGATCTTGAAGTGTTCTCATGAGACAGGAGGTATGTCGTGACTTCCGCAAATGGTCAGAATAGTGCCCTTTGATTTGCTTTGATATGATGTAAAGGTTATTCATCCACAGTCCTTCTTTGATCAATGCAAAGTCCATCAGCAGTCTTGGTTAACCAGCAAACTAGGTTCTTTTGAGTGACCTTGAAAATGTCAAACCCCAAAAAGTTCGTAATCCTCCGAGGTGGAAGTCTTCTTTCAAGGTCTGAATGAGTCAAAATACCCTTCAAGATTACGGAGATAGTATCTTGGTGATCTAGCAGAAAATGAACTAAAGGAAACAGTTGGCTTTAGACTTCGCCACTGTAGCTTAGGTTTACATGCACTTTAAAGATTATCAATGAAGTCCACTGTCAAAATAAAGGCTTAATGGAAATAAATATGGGTACGGCTGTTTTTTGAGTGCCCGTCCCAATATAGCAGTCATGAAGGGATATTGATGTTCTTCTCGTACCCCGGACGTGGTCGTACCAGCACCATACAAATCTGGGTGAATCATGGGATCAATCGAAGAGACATCGCAGTTTACGGGAAACTGACATACCCACGCAAAGCGACAGAACATGTCAGACCCAACCAAATAGCTGTGACACATGGGTCTGCAGCCCATATACAAGCCAGGCTGTCATACAGGCGGACCTAAAGCCCTTAAATCCCGCGCTATAGCAAACCATCTGATCGAAAAAAAACCCACCTCAAGTCGCAAATAATGAAACAGTATAAGAATGACCGATCTGAAACTTGGGAGAAAATGATAGATGCTCGTTGGTTAAACCATTGAGGACGGAATGAAGTCAGTAGTACACTGGCTCCATTCGCGACTTCCCTGCACGGTTCGTAAATACTTCAGTTCAGTTGCTCTAAATATCGGATGCCTTTTGTGTCGCGATTGGAAATGCATTTTACCGCGAACTTCAGTTCAGTTGCTCCAGATATCGGATACCTTTTGTGTCGCGATTAGAAATGCATTTTATCGCGAAGTAATCTCGAAATTTACACCAGTGACAAAGATGGAAAACCAGTACGATTTCATGAGAGAACGACCGTCCAGAACTTTTGTTCAGTTACATTACAAGCCGTCACTAATGTACCAATAACAGCCTCTGTCTAACAATGCATGAATGTAGAACAATGGAAAGGGTGGCACTTCGAAGTGCCAATGACAACTGTTAAAAGTTTCTCTCAAGTTCGACGCCTCACGTAGGCGTGTTTCTTTGTGACATGGATTATCACCATCTGCAATACATTTAGCTGGCACAGTCATAACCAGACCACTGTTTGGTGACCAAATTAGGTGCCATATACTTTCTCCTACATTGACTCATTCGGAATGGCAATGAGGGACAATAGTGAAGGCCGGTTCACTTCACGCGAAATCGATTTGAATGTCAGGAAACGGTCGCTGCGAATTTCGACAGAGTTAAAATGTGTTCAACTTTTGCGACTTTCAAATTGAAAGACTTTGCAATTTTCAATTGAACGGCGACTGATGATGAGGAAGTTCTTCCTCGTTGAAAAAAAGTGTTATAAAGCGCCCTCTTTAGTTTGTGTTCGTAGACCATGATTGTTTGAACCGCATCTCTGGGAATTAGCGTGAGTGTCTGTCCCGGCCAAGGAATTATGGACAATTATAGGAAAACAAAGTTCCTGCTCGACCGAAAAAGACCACTGAAATGTTGCCGGGACGTTAAATTGAGATGGACGCCAAAGCCCGAAATTATTTTAGTTGCAATGCAGCAGAAACATATTTAGATTCAACGATGGCCCAATCTCTGTAATGTTTTGGCGGGGATTGGAAGTACGCGTATTTCTGCTGAACCTTTGGTTCACTTGGTAAATCGTCGCATAACAAAGAGCCTGAAAACCTCGAACACCAGTCATGTTTTGTAATATAAACAGTGTAACGCGGTCATTTGGTTCTCAAGAAAAACTTGCAGAATTGTCGGTGTCATATGAAATTTGGACTAAACCTGGTCCCGTAATACCCTATGCATGACGTGAATTCTGTCCGCTCAGGCATGCACAATCGCTGTGTCCGGTTTTTCGTTGTGCATAATCTCATACTACACCGGAGGTTGTGCAGTGAGCTGAAAGGAAACATAAATAATCACCATCACCACTGCTCATCATTAGTCAGCATCACTTTGACTTCCAAAAGAAAAGTCGCCAGGGGCGCAAGTTAGTATCCCTGGGCTACAGGGATTGACCCACACGCTACTATTACTGCCATGACATCTCGCATCAGGACCTCACTAAGATGAAAGTATCGATTGCGCTGTTGCTAAAGGACATTATGGGCGCCATCGCTGATTCAGTTCACGCTCAGGTCCAAATTTACGAATCCTCTAAGAAGAACATATTGCTTAGCATAATGCTCAGCATAAATCAGCTGCGAATCAGTCACAAACAATACACATCGCATACACGTTGGCTGTCAACCTGTGTTTGGCTGGGCAGGTATATTTCCTGTGTTTAGCAAACTTCTGTGCTTATAAACAGCTCCTTGAAGCTGGTTCCTACATCCGGGTCAGATTGACCCGGAATCTGGGTTCTATACTTGGCTCATTCAATTTTTTTTCCGGGTAAAAATGACACTTTTCCAGGTTGTGTGCCAATTTTTTTTTTCTCGAAAACTGTCATTTTGACCTGGAAACGTGTTATTTTGGACCCGGAAAAAGTGTCATTTTGGACTTTAAAAAGGTCTGAGCCAAATAGAACCCGGATTCCGGGTCAATCTGACCCGGATGTTTTTAGAGTGTGGAAGTGCGTTCCTCATGCGCAGATCCGAGGGCTGTATACATGCCCATTCAGATCATACTTGCCCGCTTACACTCCGCGTCATGGGCTCTCCCCATGCGAGCAGACTAGGGATGCAGGAACCACCAATGCGTCGTCCTCCGTTGCATCTTGAGTTACGTAGGCCACTAGCTGTTCCTGCACGCGGGCCATAATCACCTGCATACCTAATCTTACTCTCTTGTAAGCTCTTGGTCCGATTTGACCAGAAATATATATGGGTCATAGTTTTCCAGGTCAAAATGACACTTTTCCGGTAAAAATGACTCTTCTTTCGATCATTTTCCGTTATTTTGACCCGGAAATCTTGGCAAACTTGTCCTTCTGACCCCAGGCTAAATCTGACCCAGTACTTTTAAGAGTATATTCATCAATATCTGACATTTCTTCTGTACGTCGACATCATAGTTTAACTTTTTTCAGTTCTTATTGAATAATGAAAATAAAACTAACGTGAATTTGAATTGAAATAATGCAGACCGGCACGCTTTGTGTGCTGCTAGCTGATGAGAAGCTTTTTAAAGGCGAACCCTGCTAGAGCCTACCAAGCTCAGCTCAACCGCAGGGGACGTAGGGTTGCATCCGTCCATACAGGAAACGAGTGACTCAGACCGCCTGATAAGCTAGTCCTTCCAGTCAAACTGAACAGCAACCAATAAGGGTTGATGTTTTATAAAGAATGTAGCCCTTAAAACTGGGCGTGGTTCGAGACTGGAAAAATAGGGTGGCTCGTACGTCGATAACTACTAAATAAGCCTATTATTGTCATAATATAGATTACCCGGCTTGATAGGGGAAATGAATCTTGGTAAAACTGAAGTAAATTTGCAACGATTTTCTGCATGCCTTGAAAGGTTAAGACCATCATGCGGCTTCTTTTGTTGAAGCTTCCCAGGACAGTAGTGACGAAGGCAACGTGTGCGCTATTCCCGTGGTCTCAAAATGGAAAATACATTAATGTTTATCTTTAAAGAAGAAAACATGGTACCACAAAGCGTGACTAAGACCAGAATGTTCTCTGTTTTCACAATCACAATTCCCTGGGCGTATATGACGGACATGAATTACCACATGCAATTCTGGATGCGACTTTCAAGTTAAATCGGTGGGATTTGGAGTCGTCTGCAGAGTAGGCTACGACTTCCGTGTTGCATTTCATGATCTTAGGGGAGAGACACCTACCGCTGTGGACATATTCGCAAGGAGGAAGGAATAAAGTAAGATTAATACGGAAAGGGCATTGCTGGAGCACAGATTGAATCAGCTGTGTTTGGGTTTGACAGGGAACACTGAGTCACCCTGGGCGATTCCTGCGAATCAGGAAAAGCTCAGCACTGGACACCTGCACTTTTTGTCCAGGTCACTTTGTCATTAGACTTCCTCGAGGAATGAATCAGTAGAGGGCGCTGTATGCGAGGACTATAGTCTGGGTCCCTGACCAAAAGATTCTGACTATTCTTCCAAATCTGAGATCAGGTAGCCACCATAGCTAAAAATAAACATGACCCAAAACGAGCAGGATCCTGCCCGTTTCTGACAAGCCCGAAGTTAAACGGATACATTTCGTTGGCACTCGGATATATTCGCAATAGCTCGGGTATTTCCGGGCGGGAGATTTTATTTACTTATTACTTAAGACCTGTCATGCTTGTTATCAGTTTTGAAAATTGTGAACGTACATATACATTTATTGCTTGCATTTTGAAGAAAATTGGCCCTGCAATTGCTCTTTGTTTGTTTGCAATGGAGTGTAGGCATCATTTTTCCAAATGGCGATAGGCTTCAGGACCACTTTTAAGGGTGATCAGCTTTGGATGGAAATGTCTCCAAAAAGGCATCGGATTACCCTCCAAAATTTGAAGGGATAATGAAAGATGATGAAATAAGCTTTAATTTGATGTGTGTCTGCATTAGCTTCGAAAGTTGTATTTCTCCTGATATTAATTGGAGTGGGGGTATTTATCACTGGGGTCTATGACAGTTTATTTTACTGGTCTGCAACCTCCATAGAATATGACGTTTACCTGACCTACTGTATACTGTGAGACGTCGGGGACATCTAGCCAGGGAACCAGACTAGACGAGGACCTCAGGGTGCAGACCAGTAAATAGGTCCGAAATTGCCTACACCGGCCAAATTGCGATTTGCATGCCCGACAAATCTCCGGTAAGAGCATTTTTAGGGCCGTGAATTGGAGGATTTGTAAAAAAGAAGGTTGAAAGCCGTACAGAGGACTGCAAGCTCGTATATTAGCATGCTCGTATACATTTGGATGAAATTAGCCCCTAAAATGGCACTATTTTGCAATAGTAGGCGTCCGTTTTCAAAATGGCGATGGGTTTCAGACCTGCTTTTAGTGGTGATCATCTTTGGATGGAATTTTCTCCCAAAAGTCAACAGATAACTCCAAAAATTGAACAGAGAATGAAAGATGATGAAATAAGCTTAAGTTTGATGTGTGTCTCAAACACCTTGGAGAGTTGTGAGTATTTGTTGATATTTTTTTGGAAAGTGATCGTAATTATCACTGAGGTCTAAGGCAGTTTATTTACTGGTCTGTAACCCTCACAGAGTTTGGCAAAGTTGGCGCCGTGTTCGTTGGTACCGACATGAAATTTGTGCCGAAGTATAAACACCCGGTTAACCACGCAGCTTGTAATCGGCATTTGATATCGCCAACATCATAATCCATCAAATTTTCTTAAAGATATTTGTACTGCTGACTACAAAAAAAAAACGCACTAGATTCCGCTCAGTGAAGTATTAAATGTGGATTCAATGGAATATGACTCAATTGGTGTATTGCGCATGCCTCAGTCAATAGAATTACATGCAGACACAAATAAAGTAAAAGAGACCAGATTTCATAAAGTCCAAATTTCATACGACATCGGCCCAGAAATAGCTTGCTTATAAATGAAAAAACTGAAACATTTCCTTGTCATTCTACAGCTAGATGGCTAGTTTTAAAGTTTAGGGTCTGTTTGAGGTCTACGAAACTATACAGCGCAGACAAGTGATGCAACAGTGATGTTAATCACAGACTTTAAACAGACCCGGTATTATTTACTATCACTTTACTGTGGTATTGGTTTCAAAACCCTGGATAGAACTTCTCTGAATGCTGAACCGAAAATGAAAAACAAAACCAGACCAAAGGGCACTTACAGCGATATTTTACATTGTTGGTCTGCAATCGACTCTTGAAAGCAGTGAGGCACAATCCAAATACTTTAATTTGAGGAAATCTCTGTTAAAAATCTTATTGCAATAGCCCTTTTAGGTTGACCTGACTGTACTTTAGTGCATGGTTTTGTCCGACTTACTTCAGATAGGGCGGCAATTCTTCAAATTCTGTCATAAAATAGCATTTCAATGATTTCGAAACAAGCTGTGAATTGTTATATCAACCTTGATAAACTGAGTAAGGACAGGCTGTACGACTACCACGATTAGTCAGTAAAATAGCACATGTGCAGTGGGTATACGTCATAGCTTAAGCCAGGTTAAGTGACTGGATAAGTGCGATATAATTTAGTTGTGAAAGCCGCGGACCTACTATAAAATGTTCGTGGAATATGTCAACAAATTGAAATCTTGGGCAACGTAAACTGTTGCGCAACTTACGCGATAAAAAATGTGGCGTGAGTCGGGAGTTACGAATATTGCGCAACCTTCCGTGAAATCGGCTGCTGGTTTAAAGGGAATGTACAATATTTGCTTTTGCTTCAATTTTCGGAAACAAATGGATTTGGAGGATTAGTATGTTATAGCAAATATTGTTAACATTCCTGTTTTGGGTTCGTAGATGCTGGGAAGACCAAGAAAACCATTCTCTGGTTACCTGACCCCATTTTAGATGAAACGGAGAATTGACTTTGGGGAATTGTAACGTCAGAGAATCAGACTAGCAGGTTTACCCCTTCACAGGTGTGTAATCAATTGTAGAGGGATTTTACAGCAAAGAGTTCGAAAGCAGTTTTTGAAAAAAGACAGCTTTCTCCAAGGCTGGTCGGCGTTTTGTGATGTTTGCAAAGGTCGTATCTTTCGTTTAAGGCCTTTATATTTATTTATTTATAGTATCACAATCTAGATATTATATAATCTCACCCCAGCTCACGAATACTATAAACCTCGTGGTTGAAATCAACGTTCAGAATTTGTAGCGTATGGTAAATGAAACCGACGAAACAGTTTTTGAATAAATTGACGGTGTACTTTTTGTGCGACTGGAAAGAAGACTGCTGGGTAATTTTTCTGCCGTCTTCCTGTACTTTGCCAAATGACAAAAGTTGGCAATATTCAAGCTGGTTTGCATTACATTTACATCAGTATCTCCCATACCAAACCGGTACTGGAAATGATTCAATTGGAACCAATGACAGAACCAACTGGTCGATGACAAGAATATGTTTTCCAGACATTGTTTTCTCGATTAGCCGTACAAGCACACGTGATCAATATCAATTTCTGCCCAAGTTATCGTTTTAAATCGCGCGTAGCCTCGTGGTCATTTCTCCAGTAGACTCCTCTCAAGTGGATTGTACTGCCGTCTTCAAATGCACACTTTATTATTGTGACCTATATACAATCACTCTGGTAAAGCCTTTCCATGAACCCTTGACTTCCTCCATCTGGCTGAGTGACGGATATAAGAAACCCCCTACGTCATAAGAGACTCTGAAGCCTTACATTGTTGTTATCGCTTTTAATATCGATATTGCAGCATGTATGGACTCGCATCTATTTCTTAAGAAAGCGTTTTCAATATTTCACCAGTGGAGTGAAAGGCTGTTCAGAATAGTGTATAGAACGTCAGATCTGCTTTCAGTAGTTCATTCCATTAAAAAAGGTTTAATTTGACCAGTCAGCACATTCATCATTCTATTCCAATCTGAAATGGCAAAATCATCAATCCATTCGGCCAAATCATCATGATTCCAGTTAGCAAATGCATCGTTGCTTTCGGCGAAGAACGATGAATTTGCCGAATGGAAGGTCGGATTCGGCGAATGGAATGATGAGTCCGACGAAGAAAGTGGTGTGAATGATTGAAAGCAGCTTTGACGTTCCATAGCAGTGGCACATTTTGTTTAAAAAATGATGCATTTAGAGAAAAATATTAAGAAAAACCAGCTCTTATTCTGTTTAATAATAACTTATATACGCTTAAAAATAATTATTTCTTAACACAATGCTGTTTTCTCTATCTCATTTGAACACCTACATCCAGACAAAAAAAACCCGGTTAATTGAAGGGATGATATGTCAATGTGATCCAATTAGCAACAAAGTGGATGAAAGGAGATTAAACATATCAGCAATCTATCTATTGGCCAACTTACCTATTGTTCTTTGCCAATCAATAGTGAATTCGAAAAACCTCAACTTGAACCTATGTTTCATTGATAATGTAATCGTTTACTTAAGCATTGGAGCACAAGTCTAGGTTGTTCCAACTCGATATTAATTGGAAAAGAACAACAGGTAAAGTTGGCCTATAGAAAGAAATTGCTGGCATGTTTATCTCCTTTCATCCACTTTGCTGCAAATTGGACCACATTGACATATCGTCCCTTTCAATTAAATGTCTGTATCTCTGCATGTAGGTGTTCAAAATGAGACAGGGAAAACAGCATTGTGTTGAGAAATAATCATTTTTTTAAGCGTGTACAAGTTTTTATGAAACAAAATAGGAGCTAGTTCTTTTAATATGTTTCTCTCATTGTTTCGTACACACTGTACAGGGTGAATAAAAAAAACCCCGAAAGCCAAATGTTGGGACTATTGTTTTATTCTGCATGTAGCACTTTTAAAATCTTGGATATAAAAACGCCCAATTCATAAGCTTTCTTTTCGTACATGAATCATTCAAATCACTCAAAGGCATGTAATTTTTAAGTTACGGAACTTTAAACACAACCACAGTTTTAAAGTTCTGTCAACTGATCACAAAAAGGTGAGTGTTCTTTCAGCAAAACGGAAAAAAAATCACAAAGGGATGTGTATGATTTGTTTTCGTTTTACTGAAAAAAACGCACACCTACTTTTGTGATCCGTGGACAGAACTTTAAAACGGTGGTTGTGTTTAAAATTCCGTAACTTGAAAAGTACATGAGTGATTTGAATGATTCTTGTACTAAAAGACAGCTTATGAATTGGGCTTTTGTATCCTAGATTTTAAAAGTGTTACATGCAGAACTTCACTTAAACAATAGTCCCGACATTTGGGTTTCGTTTTTTACTCGCCCTGTATAAACATAGCTTCTATACGGAGGGGACGGGCAGTAGAAGGTGGCAGTTATAGGATTACCTCGTAATGCCAATGAATGGGCTACATCCGCCCGATTGTGAACATCACTAACATCATTAGCTTCCAATAAAAATAAATCTATTCTGAATCAGTTAAACAGAAGTTTGAGCTCTCTGGGGCAAGCTTTAACGGGCTTGCTTTGTTTTGTCATCGAATGTCTGAGAAAGAGTTCCTTGAGTTGACGGTGAAATTCCATTCCGTCTCTTAGTTGACGATCATTTTTTAATTTTTTTTTTTTTTACATAATTCAGTGATTTTTAATGCGACCGGGCGTGTGTTTGGTTCAATTTCATAACTCAAAGAAGTGACGGAGCCAAACAAACGCGTTGGAAATAATAGCATGAGAAACTTGAACTTCAGTCATTTTTTCATGTAACTCGCATGCCGAGATAAACACAAGCCTGGATATTTTCGCTTAAACTGTATACTTGAACATGGAACTTGTCAAATCCTGTTGAAAATTAAATCATGGCAAACAATGTAAAGAGATGTACATGTACTACACAAGTGAACCATAATGAAATCAGGACATTTAATGGAGGATTTCCTCTTTGTTAGGCCGTGACCTCCCTTGTTTATGCATTGCATTGTGAAACCAAGGGGAAGCGGAAACGCGCCACAATATGTGTGGTTCCTCAATTAACCGGCCTCAGACAGTAATAAACGGAAAGCAAAACAGATAATGGATGGGTATCAGTATGTAAGGCAGTCAGCTCAGTGCGTCAGAAAGTCATATCAATAGTCGTCAGCCAGACAGGCTACAGATTCATCTTGTGAAAACAAACACTTTTCATGTGATTAATTGACAGTTTATAGGAGAGGAAAGGTTTAAAGAATGCTGTGTTACGGCATTGTTCTCGTCACCATCGCGTTGTCATCAGTGACAGCGCTGGATTTCGTCAGCGGGCCCGGTAGCGTGATCATACCGGTCGGTGGTACAGCTCGGCTGAAATGTGTCGCAGATCTACGCAGCGTGCGTGGATCCTTGACACTATACTGGTACAAGGCACAAGATGGCGGTGGCTACTACATCACGGGAGGATCGGAGGTTTACGCCCGGAATCTGGGCGCTGAGAGATACTCTCTTGAGACAAGCAGCGTCAACGGGGAGTATTCGTACATCTTGAAGATCGCCGCGGTTGAAGCCGTTGACTCGGGTCAGTACCGGTGCATGGGTGTTGATGCCGGTGGCTCTACTTCTTCACCACGAGGTTCCCTGAGTGTCGTACAAGCTGCGACTAGCGAGCCCCTTACCTGCAGTTACTACCCGGAATCGCCCTCTCTGGGGCAGACCGTGACGTTTTCCTGCACCGCGCCACGGGGTATCTCCCCCGAGATGTTATCCTGGTGGATGGCTGGCACGGTCCGCATCCAGCCATCGGCACACGCATCCAACAACCACGGCATCTCTTTCGTCAAGACTCTTGACAACAATGATAACTTTGCCGAGTTCACCTGCCTGGTGGGAACATCGTTCGACACCGCGAATAATATGAACTGCAGCGTAATGCCCCTCGCCGTACCCATACGGGCTGAAGTCACCCCACAGACCGCCCTCGCACTCCTAGGAGGCAGTGCTACCTTCAGGTGCCGTGGTACAGCTATCCCGCGTGTGACAAGATACCGATGGATCTACGGCTCTGGTGTATCCACCGTCAAGATTGCTACGAGTATAGGGAGGTTCACAGTCATTAACAACGGTGATTCATCGACTCTAACCATCGGGGGAATATCAATGCAGGACAATGACTTGAGTGTACGCTGTGTCGTCATGAATGAAATAACAAAGACCATTGGCTCTGCGACCATACAAGTCACAACGCACATTCAGACAACGCGTGCAACAACGCCCCTCATGTCACCATCCATCTCACCAGTAAGAACCACGGAGAGACCAACAGAGCCCATGAACCCAATTCAACCCAGACAACCCATGGACCCCTCCCAACCCACACCATCAATCAGGACCACTGGAAAGGTCTTGGGTAGCACCAAGCAGCAGATCAGCACAACCAGTGACAATGGCGACGTGATCAACATCTTAGGATGTGGCAAGGACTGTGGTGAAAAGCTTTCTCCTCAGCAAAGCCCAGATGGCGAGGAGGGTTCAAGCAACAGCGCCCTCGCAGCAGCACTCAGCGTACTCGCTATCTGCGCACTGGCCACTGGAGTCATCGTCTACATAGCTTATACCAAGAGAGGGCGCACTAACGGGCGGGTCACTAAGAGGAAAAGGAAGAATAAGCCCTTACAACGTCTGAGATCCCTGCGTCTCTCTGTCAGTAGCTCTAAGCCAGATCTCGTCAATCCCGACTCTGTCAGACTCAAAACCATCGAGGTGATTGTCAACTCACCACCTCCAGAGTGGCAACACCGAGTCAGGGACGTGGAAAGCGAAACAAAAGAAGTCCAGGAACAAGACCTCCCCAGGCTGGAGGTGACCCCGGACTGTGATGCCTTGTATGCCAAGCTGGATAAGACGAAGAAGAAACGCCACCATGGCGACGCTGTTGGTGACGACACGCACCCGGTCGCAACAGCGCCTCCTGCCGTCCCCGGTCAGTATCTTTCGGCAGATGCCGACGACTGTTTGTCTGACGACGTTTCCGATGCATCTACCTGGGATATGAGCAGTGTGGACTCCGGCTGCGAAGAGGAGACGGACGAGATACGCGAAGATGCCGCAGCCTACGCCGAGCTTGACCTGAATAAGGCTGGCGAAAGAGACAAAGAATGTATCCCACTAACTGAAACTGTTGAGTATGAGAATACTATAGTTACCAAGGCTAGCCTTCCTCGCAATTGAATTCACACTATGCTGGAAATCCTAAATAAATTGAAAAAAAAAATACAAAAAAAATACGGAACCTCATACTTCCACTACCGTGAGACTCAAACCTTATATACCAGTGCATGGAGAATCCTTTTAGAAGAAAAATGAAACCAAGATCGCCCGATTCGGTTTAGTAGTTCTTGTTTTAGAGCCTATTTTGTGAAGCAAGTTGGGGGCATTTTTGTCCTGTTGAATTAATAAACCGTGCCCGGGAATCTGACTTATATTATAACTGATAGAGGGATTGCTATGTAATAATACCCACATGCAAGTGTGTTTCAAAAAATAGGCTCTGCAGCAAAAACTACTGGAACGAATCGGGTTATTATCGGGGTGATATTATAATTCTTCTAAAAGGATTCTCCATCAATTGGTTCAGGTGGTTTGGGTCTCAGGGTAGTGGATGTATGAGGTTCCGTTTTTTTACCACCCTGTATAATGAACACCACGAACACCATAATGGTAACTAATAATGAGTATGTGGAACACCGTATAAATCCAGAATGTTATAAGCTGTAAATAAAACTTTATTTAATCATTCGATTGCCACAAAATTCTATATATCCATCAAAACGGAGGTATCAAACGAACATCCCCTTTACTAGGAACTCTTATTATCGAAAAATGGTCTAAACAGTTATAGAAAGCTTTATCTTACCGTTGTCTTTGTCTTTAAAGTTACATTTACTTAGAGATTTAATAGATGCTTAGGGACTTTTAGAAATGTTTGTTTATACCCCATTAAACACAGTTGCTAGTTTTATGCACATTATTATGTATACATATATATTTCCATGTAAAGTAAAACAATGGATTATCATAATTTGAAGGTTACCAGGAAAGACAGGAAACCAGTCAGCGGAGGTGGTCATGCCAGTTCCTCGGTATGTTTCCTCTATACTCAGATCCAATCTGTTGTGTTATCCAGAAATCCTTGCCCTAAGAGACCAAACTGGACCAAGCGACAATTTCCTTCTTTTTGGGGGATGGGGCTTGTCAGATAAAATTATATCATCGCAAATTGAATGATTTATGAAAAAAAAACAACTAAATTTGCAAAGCAGTGCTAAATCGAGAATCCTTGTGTCGGCCTACAACTTTCTTGAATTATTATGGATGCGTTTCGCGTGCTATTTCCGAGTTTCATCCCTAAAGATAAGAGTCATTTTCTAAATTGCTATTTTTCTAGCAATGCAAAAGTTATCCACTTCTGAACGAGACATCGGAAACTCAATTACAATTTTGAATTATTGGCTGCCAGACACCAATTCCGTTATTGCGGCGTAGGTTGGTTCCCGCCCCACAATCAGTATCGATAATGCACGGACCGGGAGCCAGTCTGCTCGCAGAGCGAATCCGTTCGTGCCCAAAAAACAAAACAAAAATTCAGACGTTTGCAAAAGTCGAAAAGAAAGTTTTGATTGGAATTAAAAGTGTCAGCTGAACAGTTCTTCATCGAAAAAATATCGGATTCGTTGAAGAGCACGGGGAACACAACTACAAAGTAAAACAATTCTGAATCCTTCTATTTTCTAGTGATTATATCAGACAAAATGTAAATAAAACTTCTATAATAGAGAATAAAGTATAATGTATAGTTATCTATGCATAAAAATCTTATTAATAACATGATGTTCTTCATTTTCAGCGGTTGTTTCCCGCGGGGTTTTGATGTCTGAAGAGCCGCAAAAAGAGTTTTATTTGCGTTCGTCTTACGTTTTATTGGTAGATGTGAAAACTACGGCCTTAAAACTTCGTCTAATGAGGGCGCTGTGATAGTAACTCGACTGATATCAAGATATCCCTAAAAGGATTTCGATATATCATGAAATATATTCATATCTTGTTGTCTCAAAATGATTACAAGACATCGTGAAAATGAATTTTAAGATACATGTATCTTGAAATTGAATTTACGATATCTTGAACTGTATAGCGACATATCTCAGAATCGATCTCCAGATACCTTCAACCGCTTCAGGGAAAATGGAAATCGATTTTTTTTTTAAATCTTGAAATATATCTCGAAAAGATCTTGACATAATCCCGATATCGATTTCGAAATATGTCAAAATGATTTCCAGATATTTTGAAATAGTTGTTTCTGCTTCCATCAGGCTCATATAGTGAAAGCACCGTTAGGTCAAAGATCGAAACGAAGCGACTAATGTGAACCATAATCTGAACCGAAACCGAAATATCTTGAAATATCTTGAAACTGAACCGGGCAATGTCCAATGAAATAGTTTCCTTCCCGATCACCCTGAGTTTGTAACTCTGTAATTCTAGGCCTTTATACATTGAAAATTGGTTTTAAATGAGCGGAATTCTATAAGATAGTATTCAAATCTAGTGATATTTCAGCTCATACGTGCCATAGCTATCTTTAAATCAAGTTAGCTTTCCAACTATTATTTCTGCAGTTACTTTTTGGATGGCTGCAAATGATTATATACTCAACTTTTAATTTTGGAATCAAACGTTTTGTATTAACCATATGTAAATATATCTTTATATGGTATTTGCCTGACCCGATCCAAGCATGACCTAAACTTTGCGATGATTGCGGCTTGCCATAGATGTAGAATCAAATTACTAGATTGGCAGCTATACATGGAATAAAATTACATATCACCTATATCTATGATTGGCAGTGCGCACAGAAGCACTTCCGGCATGGAGAGCGCCATTTTGTTCAGCGCGTAGGGTAAAAAGTTGCGTTAGGTGCACCTTTATTCCTATTCCTTTATTGTATGCAAACGTGTATTTTGTATGTCCGTAAAGTTAATATTTTTGATCTGTATTAGTTATGTACCCAACAAAATTCAAAATGGGTTATCAAGCTGGATATTCATCGTAAAGTTTCATCCGTTTACAAAAACGGATGACGACGACGACGACAAATTTCTTGTTTGGTATTTTTTTGGTATAATGCATCTCAGTATACCTGAACGTTCTTACAGTTTGATGACGTTATCATTAAGAATGTGCAAACTGAATGCTGATTTATAGGAAATATATATTGGCTATGGGCCGCTATAGTCCAAGCCAGGATGAAAGACACGATCAACACGGCCAAAATCTATTCCAAAGGATTACAATAACTTTTTAATTACAAATAGAACTAAACCAAACTCAATCGATAAACAAAATTAATAAACAGTCACCAAATTAAATATGCAATAGTAACTCAGAACATGCACAAAATAATACTCAAAAGCAAAGCTTAAACTCAAGTAGCTTTAATGCAAAATTAGCAAAACATGCAAACGACATATCCAAAGTAAGGTAAAGCAACATAGTCATAAAACTATAACTCAGAACTGGAAATTAACTGAATACATACTGCACTAAAACTCGCCAGGGTATATTTTACCTGTCCTGAGCAAGGGTAAAAAATGCAACTGCCAAAATTGGTGTGTCCTTTTCCCAATTGCTTGGGTGAGAATTTCTGTTAAATTCATCCAAAACGTAATAATAATAATACCGGGGTTTTATATAGTGCACGTATCTACCAACAATGAGGTACTCAAGGCGCAGGAAAGTATGTCTATTTGTAAAGATCAGGCAAATGAAGTTTATTCGAAATGCACAAGGTGCTGCGTATATGCGGCGCATATTGCAGGCACTGCCAGCCCAAAACACGGGACAAACCCCTTCTGTAAGCGATAACTGTTACTGGGTTATTTTACGTGCATGACACAACAAACGGGGCCTACGGCTTTACGTCCCATCCGAAGTACAAGCACCATGTTCCCTGTCAGGATTCGAACCCACGGACAACGGCACACGAGTCGATCACCGTAACTACTTGTGGTCATACCAGACTGAATTTAATTAGGAATTGTCTGACCACAAGTTTTCGTTGAATTTAACAGAAAATCTAATCCAAGCAATTGAGTAAAGTACAACCCAATTTTGGGTAGTTGCAGTTTTCACCCTTGCTTAGGTAAAATTAACATACCGTCATATTTTGTGATCTGTGCGTGTCAACTAAATATAATCACGTCATTTTTATGGGGATCCATTATAAGACGTATACAATTCCTGAAATCAATAAGTTTTTGAATGCAGATAATGTGAAGCTTTTACAGGCTACAACACAAATAAAAATAGACAGGTTTGATCTACTTCAAAATAATTTGACAAGCTCACAAAATCAAGAACAAGACCTCAACTCCAACTAGGATAATATCAAATACGCTCTAGACAGTTCAATCATGTGCATACCCTGGTTTCCATACCAGTGTACATCAATAGTAATGTTCTCTACTTGGCACGATAAAGTAAAAATGTCAATCAGTTCGCATAGCACTAAAGCCTCACATTTGACTCATATTCCAACACTAAACGAATGAGCAATGGTCCTACTGCTAATGCTGCTAACAAATCCCAATTTCCTTCCCCCTTAAATCAACTTAAATTCACAGTGGCATTTTGTTTGGAATTTTTCAACAATAAAACTTATATCAACGGATTATTTCTTGAATTTTGCCTGCACATATCTATACCGGTTCTTCCTTGCTATTTTCTCAGCTATAAAACGCTTCTCTCAAAAGAAGGCCAAGTCTGACAAACTTAATTGATCATGCATGGTGGCGCCCTCCCCTCCCCCAAAGAAAAAAAACCTGTCGAGTCTGGCTTGACATGTAACGCACTGGCTGTATGTATGATTACGCCCCCTCCCAGTAAACTTGTTTATAGAAGGAAAATCAACGCAAGAGTACATGCAAAGATGACCAAAAACGTAGGAAATTCAGATGAATAACTACCGGCCAAATTATTGTCATTTGCCTCTGTGGTAGGGATGAATTCGTGTGGTGAATCGGGAGTGGTTGATGCGCTGTCTATGGTCGATACATCCGGTGTTTGAGCACTAGAGCTGTCTTGGGTGGGAAACTCCTCATACACCGTCGACGTTTCGCTACCAGAATCTGTTGAAATGCATTGTCAAAAGTATCGAAAAGTTCATGGGCGTCTATTCTCACTCATGGGAATAAAACATGGGAATAAATGCCAAAAAAGAAAATGAGCATTGTCGGGGAAAAAGCGGTTGCCAACCAAGGTTGAATTTATGGAAGTAGTGACCGTCCACACAAAATGGCGCTCAGTTTTTATAAATAAGAAATATCGGTAAATTTTTCTTGTGTTTACAAAAGCAAATCCTCCTGGCCCCTCGCAGCGCCGCCACTGGGCAGAGTACTTGTCTTAAAATTGGCATCTTCTCACTGCCCTATAGTTGTTATACTCATGATTATTTATGATTCACTGACTTTGCTTTCATGCGAGTATTTATTAAGATAGAAGGGCCTAACTATAGGTTGTTGTTTTAAAATATATATATACAATTTGACTGTTGGAGAGTAAAAACATTAAAATCGGTTATTTTCTTTATGTTCTCACCTAACATTGTCCGAAGATCTTCCACGTAATTGTTCCAGAAGTAACATTGATCACTCCGGAGAGCTCGGCTCGTGGATAGGTTCAGGTCAAGCACCTTGTACTCCAAACCGGGGCTGCTGAACAGGGGCCAGTTGTACTCGTCTGAGATTGACGAGGAATTCGGTGACTCCTTACTTGCATTTCTGATCCGAAACAAAACAGCAATACATAGAAAAACATGAGAAAGACGCTCAGGTGGCGGGTTGGAAAGTCGGCAATCGACAGACATGACGTCCTATAGGCGATTTGGTATATATACAAATTATTTAGAGCATCGGTGAGGCATTTCATTTTAGTTTCATAGTGCTATTCGTAGGTTTCCTTCATTGGTACTCACCCACTCTTGGCAAAATTAGTCCACAATTTCATGAACTTGACAGAGAGTACTTTCTCCTCGTCTGTTAGACGAGCCCAGGGGTTTCCTTGTGCGAACGCCCCACCGAAGACGAACGCGAGTTCTTCCGCGTGACCCGCCCCGATCCATCGCGGTCCCGGTTGAACTCCGTAATCGTTATAGTAGGACACGGTCGGAACGTGTGTCATCAAGTAGCGGTACACTTTATTCTTTGACGAATGAAGCCGGGCGGTTATGTCGACGGTGCATGTGAAGAGCAAGTCTCCTGCTAACTGCTTAAGTGAGAGGTAGTAATCCGCGTCTTCGTACTCGGCTTGCGACCAGTCAATGTACCTCATTTTGGTGGCATTCAACACTGCTCCTTCACCGACCGCTGTGGAAGCAAAACAAAAGCCCTAAAGCAATGATTACAAACAGCAACGAAGTCTCTATTCACACCCACCAGACAGGTGAGAGGTTTCCTTGCACTTAACGACGGAGAATGTCATAATCCTCCAAGGATGAATAAATCCCCGTCATCTGATTAAATGGGTGATCACATGTCATCTTGATCACATGTCATTGAATTACTCGTCCAACCCCACGGCCCGGCTCTACCGTAAAAAATAGAAGTTGTATTTCAAGGTAAATAGAATTTCCATTGCACGGTCACACGATTGGTGGTTCTGATTAATCGGGTGACGAGGATATATTCATGTGTTTTACAAAACAAATAATGAATGTTTGCCATTCGTGCAATGAAAAAAAAAAAAGATACTTGCATTCGGAGACAGATAGGATGTTGCATTACACTCGGCTTCGCCCCGTGGAATGGAACATCCATCTGTCACCTCGTGAAATTATTCTTGCCATTGCACTCATAAACACTCATCACTTGTATAATAACCCATAAAAAAACATGCTCTCTCTATTAAGTGTTGGTGTACTCTATCAAATCCTGGACAAAAACTGACTCTATAATGGGTAAAATTATTTCTTTAAAGGATGTACCGAACTTTCTTAAAACTTACCGAATGTCTTTAAACTGCTCACAAGGAGTTCATCAAACAATGTCCTGTTGACAAAGGGCGGGTCTGGTTGAGTCAGGTACTCGGCAAACATGGGGTTGGACGCAAAGAAAAACGTTCCCTCGTCAGCATTTGAGCCTATGAGCATCGGCACATGGCTGTAGTTTTCAGAGGCGTACGCTTCCAGCGGGGTCATGGTCAGGAATGTACCGTCGACGACAGGATAAATCCGTTTATAAATCTGAAATTCACAAACAATTATGAACTAGAAATGTGTTTGTGGACAAACACAAGCTGTTTTGGATATTTGAAATACTCTGTGCACGTGATGAACAATCAGTGACGTCACTAAAATGTCATCTGTAACAGCACATTAGACATACATGTACATGTCAAGTTACAACTAAATCGAACAAATATAGGCCTATAAAGAACAAAATGCCCCTTTAAGGGACGTACATCACTTGAATTTTCATCTATAACACATCTCGGCATTGGTACCATCACGAATTTCTTCTAGGACCATCTGTGGGTGGTAGTCTAAGTGTGTACCAAGTCTAACGTCGATCAGATTTACAAAAGTGCCAAAGTACTCTTTTAAAACGTGTACAAACCCTGTGGGGAAAAATGCATCTTTAATGTGGTGGAAGAAACGTGTACAAAACCTATGGAGAAAAAGTCTGAAAAAGAAGAAAAAAGAAAAGAAAAAAAAGAAAAAAGAAAAAGAAAAAAATCTTAACGAAAACAAACAGCTAATTAGGACTACTTTTGTGGGCACAATGTGGCGTTTCCGTGGCGCATTCCATAGTTGGGCATGCCAGGGAAGTACAGGGATGACATCGTGATTCGACAAATTGCAGCTTTTTATGCTATCCTGGACGGTTTTGTTAATCGGAGAATGTCCAACGAAATATTGGCAGTCAGCACAATGGTGACTGAAAGTTTAACAATAAAGTCAAGTTCCCACCTCTTGTAAAATAATAGAGGACTTTTCCATTCAAGTGTAAAATTTGTCATTACATTTTTCTTTGAATTATAATAGTGTTTTTAACATAAAGGAAATCAACGTTGGTACCTCTAATTGAGCCTTTATTAGATCATTGCCGTCTACGTCTTGCAGACAGGTTATCAGAGCTGCGCTGTCCGAGGCATTGCAGCTAACTTTCTCGCCCAACAGGAAGGCCTTCTCGCGGAGCACCTTGTTACCTTCTTCGGTTAATGGCCCAACATCTGGCGAAATTGGCCCATTACTCTACAGAAAAATATTGATTTGGTTATCGTTGACGTTCCTTACAATCGCTAGGAATACCATTATTGTACGTTTACTCATTAATGTACATTTCTGCGTATAGTTACAGTAAATTCCCTCTTTTGCAGTTTATACTAGTTATTAGTGTTCATGGGCGTCGCGGGGGAGGGGCAAGGGGGGCTTGCCCCCCCCCCTTCCCCGAAAAGCAAAAAAAAGAGGGGGAAAAAAAGAAGAAGAAAAAAAAAGAAATAAGAAGAAAAGAAAAACAGGCGTGAAGTCATAGTGGTGTAAATTTAATGAGCTGGGGGGGGGGGCGCAAAAGGTCCCTGCCCCCTCTAAAACTGAGAAATCGAGAACATGTTGAGAAATACAGGCATTATAGGGAATACAGGGAAAAATGTGTTATGCCCCCTCTAGAAAAAAATCCTGGCGACGCCTATGCTAGTTTTACACGGCTGGTCTCTAACATAACTATCAAAACTGGTAGGCTGCCTTTCAATTCTACATTTACCAACTAAGCTTAATGCTAAGATAATTACAAGTACTTCTGATAGCCTTCATTGCGCAAACTTTACCAGCATTAACATTGTTAACGTGGTTACTTAAAATAGCAATCGTTTAAGCAGTGTTTGAATGAAAAACAAAACCATTATCACTTAAAGTTAACGTGATGTCTAACACATTTCACAGACCTAATACGTATGTAACCTTGGGGTTGTAATCAATGTCATCATTTCCCCGATTGTTATTTCTCAGTGACTGTAGCCTACCTGTATAATTGCTTGACTGAACAACCCCTTAGCCATCTAACAATTAACATTGTTAACGTGGTTACTTAAAATAGCAATCGTTTAAGCAGTGTTTGAATGAAAAACAAAACCATTATCACTTAAAGTTAACGTGATGTCTAACACATTTCACAGATCTAATACGTATGTAACCTTGGGGTTGTAATCAATGTCATTATTTCCCCGATTGTTATTTCTCAGTGACTGTAGCCTACCTGTATAATTGCTTGACTGAACAACCCCTTAGCCATCTCAGACAGCACGAGGAATCCGACCATTTCTGCTCCAGCACCCTCACCGAATATTGTGACCCGCTGCTTGTCGCCGCCGAAAACTGTCGGACAGAGTATGCATCTCGTAGTCATGAAAAACAGTTTGTGTGTGATTTACATACAGCTATAATTATGCTTGCCACCTTACTTATCTTCCTGCACTTCATAATCGTTGAAAAGCTTTGTGGCTTCGTCTGCTCTGCATATCAGTGAGAGCTGGTAAGCCAAAGCCTCAAAGATAAGATGCTTTCACTTCCCTTTTTAGCATGCTGGATATGTAAATATTGGCAAAAAATCATGTTTTGCTTGCTAAGATCGAGGACTCATTGTCTTCATCAACATGCTTACTTCATAAACCGAGGACACTATTGTGTAATAAGGCTTAGCCTACCTTCTACGTTTAGTTGGATCCACTTCAGAGCCATGACATTATCCCACAGTGCCACGTTGCCTGGTGATGCTTCGTCATCTGCAATCAGGTGAAAATTGTTTTAAAAAGAGGAGGTGCTGTTATGAGGTGAGTGCTCTCTGGCGAATTTGATTAAAATGCAACAAATAAGCCTGAAGGTGTGGTAGGCCTAATGGTGTCTTGTTTTTTTTATGCTATATGTTATTTGCCTTCTTTGCCTCTTGGTGTGTGTAGATTTTTATGAGACATTGACCTTTTGTAACTTGTGTAACATTGACAGGAATGTGTATTCATCAATGACTTCACATATGATGAGGACTCGTACACTTTAAGAGATCACACACGTACGTATATGAGGGTTCCTGATCTAAAACAGCGTACCTGTTGATAAAAAACCGAAGACGCCTAAGCGATAGTTGACGGTAACTACAATGACGTCACCCACAGCAGCCAATGGCAGCCCATTATAGACGGATTGTATTGCAGACCCAAACGTGAATCCACCGCCATGGATCCAGACCATAACAGCAGCTCCCCCAGCCTTAAGAAACAAAAACAGTTTACGTGCAGTGGACTGTGGTTAATACGGTAAAACAAATCTACTAATAAAATTGAGCCATATTTAGGGTTCATGACAAGCTTAGAAGTATTGAGACTGCTAAGGCCAAAAAAAAAAATACTCGGTCTCTGGTCAGCGCGCGCGTCGATTTTAATCATTCGCGTCAACCTTTTTTCTTCTTCAAATTAACACGGAAGCTACAACAACGCCCTCTATTGCCACAACTCCTCAAATGTTTGTACCAAGGAGCACCAAGGAATGGGGAAAATTGCACCAAGGCAAACGATAAAAGGCACCAAGGCAAATTATGGAGAACACCAATGTATAATGAGGACACAAAAAAGCAAAATAGTACCCACCTTGTCTGTACAATTCAGGCTTGAAAAAAAAAGCCACCAAACCCCCCCCCCCCAAAAAAAAACCGCGACGCCGCATCAATTCCGGAACTTCGGCCTGACCAGAGACCGATTTGTTTTGGGCTTAACTTGTCCCAGCATGTGTGACTCGCATAATACCTACGAAAGACAACCCTTCCTTTCCTGTTAAAACATTTAATGGGCATAAAAACATTATCAGGCCTATGTGGTGGGTATCTTCCCACTTCGACTCACCATCCGTTGATTGGGTGCGTAGACATTGAGATAAAGACAGTCTTCGTTTATCTTTAAACCCAACCCGACGTTACGATCTTGAAGACAAGCAGGCCTGAAGTAGGTTGCATCATATATCCCACTCCACGCCGTCTTCTCTACCGGAGGCTTAAAGCGGAGCTCATCGAGAGGCGGCTCAGCAAACGGTATCCCCTTGAAGACATCCACCTTCGTGCCTCCTGCTCCGGTGACCTTATCTTCTATGAAGATCTGGGTTGTGCCGTGGATTACACCCTGCTGCACCGTAACCAAGGGCTGGGATGTTGTGGCTACTACTAAGCTGCGGACGATCAGGAACACAAAAAATGTCTTTCTAGTCATCGTGTTGATGTGCAGAATGTTCCTATTGAGACACTGTTGTGCTCTACTGATAAGTAACGTTTTCCACACAAACCAAAGGTACATTAAACTGGTCACATGGTCCTAAAATCGCCGAAATTGTTTAAGAAAAAAACAGTTTTTAATTATTGCAAAATTCTATTTGAAAGGGAATTTACCTCATGTCGCAATGTTTTTGGAAAAGAAAAATCCCCGACACAGTTGTTTACTCCTGACGTGGCTGATATTTTTAGAATAGGCATCGTCCCCAGTGCTTACTTTATTTCCAACCGCGTTTCCAATAGTAAACCCTGGATAGGAAACTTTCTTCCTGTATCCTGATTGGATACCGCAATTGGCTAGTAATGGATTTTTATCGTGTACTTGGTGCTATATATTCACAACGTGAAGTACGTGTTTTCGCGATCATTCGTCCACGCCTTTTCGAAAATACTAATTTCCTTTCCAATTTACTCATTTTAATATGAAATATGATACTGTATGTTGTCTCGATAAGATCGTAACAGTTTGATTTCAAAAATCGTGTTTTCGTAACTCACGCCGTGCTCGCGCTGCTACGAATTGACTCTGTTTTTACCCCAGACACCGCTTACAAAAACAAACGCTAATGTGTAACGCATATCCAGGCACCAGACTGTTCCTCATTTGCATACGTGTGCAAAAATCTTGCACATGCAAATGATCCAATACCAGGGTGAGAGAGCAGGTAGTGGTGGGCGCGTACTGTTCGACACCCTGGGGACGAGGTTGGCATTTACGTGTTTCCAGACGTAAACTATGGTGTACTTTAAAGGACACCTTATGGTGTACTATAAAGGACACCTATCTGTTATCGTGCCTGTGAGCAGGTCCAACGTGCCTGTGAGCAGGTCCATCGTGCCTGTGAGCAGAGCGTCGTGCCTGTGAGCAGGTCCATCGTGCCTGTGAGCAGCTCCATCGTGCCCGTGAGTAAAGCCATCGTGCCCGTGAGTAAAACCATCGTGCCCGTGAGTAAAACCATCGTGCCCGTGAGTAAAACCATCGTGCCCGTGAGTAAAACCATCGTGCCCGTAATAAAACCATCGTGCCCGTGAGTAACACCATCGTGCCCGTGAGTAAAACCATCGTGCCTGTGAGCAGGTCCTTCGTGCCTGTGAGTAAAACCATCGTGCATGTGAGTAAAACCATCGTGCCTATGAGGCGCCATGTGTAAATAAATTATTTAACAAAATTATTTATATATAATTCACTAGTTATTATATAATTCAGTTTTCCAGATAATTATATGTAAATAATTGTTTGGCAGTTTGCATTATATGAATTATTAAATAAATAATGAATTATATAATAAATAATGAATTATTGAATAAATAATGAATTATATATAAATAACGAATTATATATAAGTAATGAATTATATAATAATTAATGGATTATATAAAAAATAATGAATTATATAATAAATAATTAAAGTGTGAAAAAAATTATATATGTATAAATAAAGTGTGCAAAAATTTATATATAAATAATGAGGTACCAAATAATTTTGTTAAATAATTTATTTACACAGGGCGCCTCATAGGCAAGACGGTTTATTCACAGGCACGATGGACCTGCTCACAGGCACGATGGTTTTACTCACAGGCACGATGGTTTTACTCACAGGCACCATGGACCTGCTCACAGGCACGATGGACCTGCTCACAGGCACGATAACAGATAGGTGTCCTTTATAGTACACCATAGTAAATGTATTGAAGTCTCCCCTTTGGACGTTGCCCCCAAAAATTAAAGGTACAGTACGTACAAATAGGACAAGTGCACACACTATACAATAATGTTTGAATGTTGTGATGGGTCCATGGTGTTTTGTACACTCAAGGGTGTCATTTGCACCCGAGGGTGTACAAAAACCATGAACCCCAATCACGGCAGGCAATTATTGTTTTGTTATACCACGGTAATAGGCTAGATTGCAACCATCTGAAATTGTGGTTTCTCTCCAGTGGCCGTGCAGTAATCGCGAAAATATTATTTTGAAAAGATCTGCGATTACTGCACCCTGAATACGCACAGAATGTTTTTTCATTGCACGGGAACAAAATTAATGTACCATTTCCCAGATAGACACCAATCATACATCTGACATATGCGCGCGCGTTCATCCAACATGCGTACTTCGCGCGAGTGCGCACTGTCTGAAGCCTCTTACCCGGGCTATTTCTATCATACAAAACACCCTTGGTTTAAATCGCATTTGTATCCCAATTTGACACTTTACAGGACGTAGTTCTCTTTAAATTTTCGACTGTGCGAAATACCGTGTATTGCATTATAATATCGTTGCCTGGAGATCGCGATCGATTGCCCTTTGCCTTGACAGTGATTGTACTGCTGCAGCTTCGAATGCCTGTTAATGTTTAGTTTAGCAGTGCTGGGATAGGCCAAAGGTTGTAGGTCGATTACAAGAATTTACTTATAGTAAGAGATAAATATAAACTAGGGATTCCCCAAATTAACGCTAGACATTGGCGTTCGATAACTACGTATGCTTTCTCGCGCGGTAGTATACCTTACGACTTGAGGACGCCATCGGGAGCAGTCGATCTCAATAATTATGTATAGTAGCACATACAGAAGGCACGTTTTTCTAAGGGGTCCTATCAAGGTATGGCCTCGGAAATGTTGAAATCTAAGATGCTCGCTTCTGCATTCTGAAGCAGTTAGAGAATACATTTCGGAAGTATTCCCTCCTTTGACTAGTATAACATTTTAGTCAGCGGTTGAAGGATGGGGTGGTTAGTTTCAACGCCCAACTCCACTTAAATAAAAGTATTCACTCAATGTTGGACGTGTCATACTAACACTTATCATAGCTCGGCCCTCATCGAATCTTAATTCAATACACCATCATCGAAAAATACAATTATCCCGAGGCGCCCGGGCGCCTCGGGATAATTGCCGCCCCCACCCACACACACACCCACCCACACACACAGATCGTAACCCGGACCATGCCACAAAAGTTTTCTTATCGTCCCTAGCCTGATCTCGATGCAAAATCAGGCGAACTCTTTAGCACATTATCCGAACCACATCACAGTTTGCTCTTAAATATACCCCACTATTTATCATACGTATTCAAAAATCAGTCTATCCCGCATATGCGCGCTAACATTTCGTTATGGTGTAAATCGAGGATTTTCTATTGTTACTCTTCCCTTTTCCTTTGTTTATACTCTAACTTTTAGCAACAGCTCTCATTGGTTTTGTACACGTTTTTTAATCGAGGTCGTTCTCGATTTGGTCCCTGTCCTCGATTCATCGATGATATTACACGAGTGTGTCCTCGATTTACACCATAGACAAACATGTTTCTAACCCACGTGTATATTTGCCTGCAATCTCCCTTGTTTGTACTCTTTTTAGGAAGACCTCCCATATGTTTTGTACAGAAATCCAAATTGGGGACCTTCGGGAATTGGGGACCCTGTTGTCCTCTATTGTTCAACGTCCCCAATTGAATGCAGAAACAAACTAACGCACACCACAACTGACCATTTCACTCAGTGTTCTCCTAATCCGTCCCTACCTCATCCTGATACGAAATCAATCCTGACCAGCCTATACACCATTACCATACACATCGCCTAATTATAGAGGGCGCGCTTTCAGGTGATGTCACCATCACACTGACGGGTGCAGACCTGTAAATGGGCCCAGAATTGCCTATACGCGAGCCAAATCACGCTTTTGTATGCCCAATCACGATTTGCATGCCCCCTCTTTGCTTTAGGAGCATTTTGTGGACCATGAACTTAAAAGTTTGCAAACAAGGAGTGTTATAGGAGTGTGAGCTCGTATTACTGTGTAAGTCAGATGAAATTGGGCCCTACCATTGTTTTTTTTTTGCAATGGAGAGCAGGCATACTTTTCAAAATGGTGATGGGCTACAGGACTACTTGTAAGGGTATTCATCCTTGGATGGAAGTTTCTCCCATAAGTAATCGGGTTACATTACTACCAAACATTGAACAGAAAATGAAAGATGATGAAATAAGCTTTCATTTGATGGGTGTCTCAAACACATTGGAGAGTTGTGAATACTTGAATAGTTTTTGGAAGCACACGTAATTATCACTGAGGTCTATGGGAGTTGATTTACAAGTCAGCACTCTTACTCAAGTTTTGGCATACCGTTCTCAACATTGGAATTATTTGAATGTTAAAAAAGTGCACTTTACAATAAAATTAACCAAAAAGGAATGTCAAATAGTTTACATTCATTTAGGGGAGAAGAAGGTTGCACACAATATGTTTCTTAGGCCCCCTGTATACAGGGCTGCGACCTTTTTACCACCTATGAGCGACCGAAAAATGGCCAGGACGCTCAATGGTCGCACCCTTCGTGGATCAAGCCCCCCAAAAATACGCGGTGGAACCAAGTGGAGAATTTTATCACCACATGTGCTTATAGGTCAATAGCCCTGGCAGGCCTGTACATGCACACGATAAAGGCCATTCACATGGCCAGGGATTGTTTACAACCTGTCTGAGCTCTGGGCGGCACGAGGGATTGACACAAATGGATCGGTGGCATTTTGGGGTTGGCCACTTAGATCTCCAATTACTGCACAAAGGCATTAGGCGCCATCTTGGCTTCTGTCTTTCAACACTCCTTACTCCGGAGTGGCTACACAGTCATACCAGATTAACGGAACTGATTATTCAGTGTAATAGGATATTTCGTTTAATATGAACACAAGACGATAAACGCTCATGCATAGCAAACAACATAGTCTAGGGGCTAGACGTTGTTCTTGTTTGCTACGCCGATAACCGGCCACCGCTATAACCGGCCACGAACTTGTCAGAATAACGTCTAGGGTACTTGCTTAAATCTCCCCCCGAAAAATGGGGGAAACTAGTGCGCGTGCGCCAATTTTGTATATAATTTCCTCTTCACGCACGCGCACTTACGAAACAGATCTGCCACAAAACTGCACAATAGTCTGGTAGCTCGCTATACTACTGGCTGGACGTTTCAGACATACAGTGGATAATTGTCTGCTGTCGGCCGAGCTGCGGGTTGCCATCGGGCCGTGTATGGCGCCGGGCCCGTCCGGGGTAGCATTGCAGTACGCTCGCGCTGTTTGGTTCGTAAAATACGACGGAGAAATGGCGGAGAAGTTACCATTTCCAACTAATAGCGCAGTATGATACACCAAAGTATAGCGCCGTAGGCGCCGTACACGCCCACACGTACACATCAGTGTGACCGTAAGGTCAGAGCTAAATTCTGCTAAATGCACGTAAAAAATCTGTCAGATTTATCAAAAATCTGCCAAATTCCCCAGAATTACTCGAAATACACTATAAACACTTAAAATCACATGTAGATTGGTAGTAAAAAAAAAAAAAAGGTCGGTGAAGGGCAAAACCTAATTTGATTTATATCACCCCGGCCCCAAAAAAATTCCATCTTTAATAGATTGGTAGTATTACCCATAATTAAGGTTCAACTCATATTATAAACATTCTATAGTCACATAAAGATGTTATGAAATTATCCCGTAAATTTCGGGCAAAACGTAGATTCGGCCACGACGACGTTTCCCAGTGAACTTCAGCACCTAGACCCAGAGTTGTAACGAGTCACTGATTTTTGTGACTCGAGTCTAGTCGAGTCATTTTAAAGAAGTGACTCGAATCGAGTCGAGTCATTAGGTCAAAAGGTCGAGTCGAGTCGAGACAAATATTGAGCTCAGTCGAGTCAATTCGAGTCACGATTATTTGAACACTATATGTATACCAACATTTATAAAAGGAGGCCATAACTTTAGCGGGCGTTCAAATCCAAAAGCTTCATAAGAAATCGCCAAAAAACGATGATGAAACAGCGAATTAGAAAATGTGTTTAAAAATCTGGTTCCCGGATGGTATCTTGTGCGTTCCAGAACCATGAGGTGGGAGTCTGTGACACTTGTATATTTGTACATGACTGCTATTCGCAAAGTAAAGTGAGCATAAATTTTGCACCGTAAGTCATTGTGAATACTTTTCGCAAAGTTGCGAAAAGTTATTTTATTTTTGGGACTCGATCGAGTCTTAATTATCAGCCTTCGCTCGAGTCGAGTCCTTTGATGAGGGACTGGAGTCGAGTCGAGTCATTTGCTCGTGAATCGAGTCATTACAACTCTGCCTAGACCAGCCAACTTGTCCCATTATGCCAGGGTTTGTTTGAAAGGATTGAAGCTTTTTAAACAAATATGTATCATTTTTTGTTCAAATTTGTTGTTCAGATCTGTTCATTTTTTGTTCAAATTTGCTGTTCTCATCAAATCAAATTTACAACCATTTTTGCAGAATTCTGCCAGAAATCTGCCCAAAAAAATCCATTCTGTCAAATTTTCTGTCAAACTCTCGTTTGTTTTTACAAAATTCTGACAAAGTTAGCCGAAAATGGGCTAAAACGGTCACGTTGGTACACGTGCACCATTAAATGTATACACACATATTGTACATCATGATTCAATCCACGGGATACGGCGCGGTATAGTACGTCAGGGAATTAGACTATGAATATGCATATATTTGGGGTAATTATGCAACATATATAATGCACGCTACATACATTAGGCAAAACAGATGCGCGCGCATTACACAACCAATAGCAAGTACCCTAGACGTTCGCTCGTACCCCCCCCCCCCCTGCAAACTGGACGCTGGGATACTTTGATGAATTCACGTTCTGATTGGTTGGATTTTGCGTGACCAGTGACCTGCGCGTCATCACGGTCATGACTCTGCAAGGTTTGAAACGGCCGTTAAGACTGATTCATTACTCTTTTATTCCAGTTTAGAGATGTTTTTTTGGTTTAAAAGTGTAATAATGTAGGAAATTCTGTAAAACTTACATGTGTTGTAAATTTACAATTCTAGTCACTTGGTCAGGCTCCGTTTCGAATCACGAACGGTCGGATTGCATTATGCGACGCTCAAAATAATTTTGTCTACCTGGGCCGCAATGAAACAGAAATCACATCCGGTATTGAATGTGCACATTTCTATGGGAAGTTTACAGATAGCATTTGCGCTCATCGTCTAACTGCGGTCTTGAACAGCTGCAACCAGATGCTTTATACATAGGTCATAGGCCACTTCCTTCACAAGATTCTGTGAAGCTCATCAGAGTATCCCAGCGTCCTGTTTGCAGGGCAGGGGTACGAGCGAACCCTAGACGTTGTTCTGACAGGTTCGTGGGTGATATTGGTTGGTCGTGATAGCGCACTCTCGCGGTGGCCGGTTATAGCGGTGGCCGGTTATCGGCGTAGCAAACAAGAACAACGTCTAGCCCCTAGACTACGAACAACAGTGATGGCTCAATAGCATCTGAACTATAGGGTCTGGCCAATGGGAGTCTACAGGCTTGTGGTGTATAGTAGGGGTGAGGATTACATGGAAGCTTGGCCTTATTGGCCCATTGAAAAAAATTACCCCCATATTTGGAAAATGTGGAGAATTTTAACACTGCGTGGCTGCTGCAAGGGTTTTAATAATTAATTAACCCAGAAATCCTGTTTCTATGTAACTGCTCCAGCGATCCTTGTGCCTCTCTTGAACCACAAAAACTTCAATTTTCGGGCATTTTTACGTCGAGCTACGAGCGATCTGTACGTCCAATGAGGCAGCCAGCCTCCCCTGTGCTTACCCTGTGCGACCTACGGCCATGGTGCCTCAAGGGTTGCCGTGGTCGCCAAATGGAGGCACATCGGTCGCCACAGTTTAATGCACGCTATTGGTCGGCCAAAGGAGGCACAAGGGAGGCACCAGTGAGGCAAAAGTATCGCCCAGATTGACGGTGAAAAATTTGCAACAGAACGGTTATATTACATGGCAACAATTGGCCGATCATAATTGTGCATCCATTCTGCAACCACGGCAATGCTTGTGCCTCCCTTCTGCCTCATTAATTTGATCCACCTTTGAGCAACCAACCTCCTCGGCGACATTGTGCGACGTTTTGAACATTACGGCTACCATGGCGTCCATGGCAATGTCTGAATATCCTGTGTGCCACCTTTGAACGACCAAGGCAACCATTCGGCCTCCTTCGAGCCTCCAACGGCGACCTGGCCAGTTTTATGGTCGAAAAAGGGAGGCCCAACGGTCGCAGCCCTGACCCTGTGTAAAGGGGTCTAAAGGCCCTGTCAGACTGTGTGCAATCGGGGGTGATAATGGGGATGAAAATCAAAATTTTGGAATATGATTGCGCCCAATTTAGAGGTGATGTATTGGGTCATTTGAGGGATATTTTACATGGAAAGTGGGTATCTAGCATGTAATAAACCCCCATCCCACCCCAAAAAACTAAAACTGCACTGTACGCATAGTGGACGGGCAGTAAATTATTGCGATATGAATACCTTTTTTGTCGATTTAAATCAATTTGGTATATTTTATATTGAACACAACACTGAAGCCAGTGAAACTTTCATACATGAGCACATAACTGACATTATAATATATTAAGAACATTATTAATGCACTAATATCACTCAATATCACAGAATGTCGGGGGCATAGATATACATGTAAGTGAGTATAAAATCTCCGACTAGTATAAAACTGATGTTAGGGTCTTTCCACACAAACGGTAACAGAAGTGTGACATTTAGAGGGAACCATGGTCGATGACACATGAAGTAATCTGTCATGTTTTTCCTCTTTCTATATCCAATATCCAAGTGAGAACGTTCCCCACCAGCAAGTTTGATAAGTTTTTAAGTGTTATGAAGCAGTAAATGAAAGCATGAATTATCCCAAATTTGTTCCTAAAGTTGAGCTATCCATAGAGGGTTTGCCACTGGCTAATCTGACATTAAACCTCTACCGGTAGGTATTGTTTTAACTACAGGATGTACACATCTTCAAGACTTCTTGTTCATAACAGGAACAGAAATTTGTCACAAGTTTGTGTCCTTGTTAGGTATACAATGTATGTATCAAGTCGCATCCTAATTTCATAAATAAAACATGTTGTTTTAGTGTTGAATGATACCAATCCAACATTGAATAAATGATATAAATGAACAAGGGATGGATTAATTCAAACTGTAATTTCTTCTCATTGTCTTCTCTATACTGTTTTTTTTTCAGATTTACGAGCTGCAGTGCCTGGGGCATGCACTGTTGCGGAGTCCTTGGTTTCCTTACCAGAATAAAAAAAAAATAATTTAATCGTTTACTTCATTTCGTATGAAAAAAAGAAGTAAATGCTTCAGATTTCAAATTTGCACTTGTCATTTTACAAGGCTTCGCAATTATAAAGCAAATAATTGCTACACAATACAGAGTGCTTCGCGAGTTGGTGTTTCACAACAAAACTTTCCGCACAGGTTTGAACAATTTCACGCCCCCCCTTGAGAAAATTCTGGATCCGCCCCTGCCTGTTACCGCCTGTCTGCTGGCCCTGCTGACGGTGGGGTTTCTGGTGATCAAGCAAGATGCCTCGGTGCTCCAAGAGGTAGAAGCTGATGCCTTGGCGGTGGAGGTTGTATCAAATCAGAATGCTGTCTACTGATTGGTCGTGATGTTTGAAACAAGTCTATTCAATTTCGAGATGAATAACAGCAATGTTTGTGTAATATTGAGGAAAACCAAAACAATTGTCGAAATGTCTGTCTAGAAAAAACACACATATTTATATGTGAAGTCACTTCTTAGGAGGGGTTATGAACCCCAAATTGCGCCCCGCCGGACCCACCTTTGTTTGACGTGACTGCAATTTTGCAGCAAAGAAAGTTTGTTATCCTCATAAAAGTACAGCACGATTAAAGAGTTGCAGAACCAGCTCATCAGAAACAACATCATACTGCACGATTGATAAAATTATTAAATCAAGCGATGCAAAATCAATTAATATCTCTCAACATGACGCCACGAAGGCCACGGTTCTTCATCAATTAATGCAGCATACGTTTCATAAAACCTGACATAGCTCAGTCATGTAAAGTTCAAATTTAGGTAGCCAGTTTCATCACTTTGGTATTTGACATCTTGCCAATTATGACTTTGCATTTGTGCGCAATATTGTTGACTAAACTTTAAATGGGAAAGTTTTTCAAAATACGGCGTGTCCCAATAAACATTGTGCATGAAGAGGTCGCTATTTTGCTCAAAAGGTGGTCATACTAGCTAATCAATTATAGTATTATAGTTAGTATTCTTTAAAGCACTGGTCTTGTTTATAATAGTGAAAATATCAAGAAAATATATCAATGAAAACCAGAGATGACGTTGATTTTGCAAGGCTATATTATTTTCCTCCTGCACAATTAGAATCCTGTAATTAAGCATGTTAACAAAGAACGTCAAAGGGATCTATGCAACGTTGACGCTCGAGTAATTTGCAATTAGAGCAGTTGCCATGGGCGTCGCCAGCTTTTTTGCCAGGGAGGGGGGCAAAGCACATTTTCCACCAAAATTCCTTAACTTTTTCTACATATTCTCAATTAATCATTTTCCGAGCTTCGGCAGGGAAACATTTGGCCCCGCCCATCAAATTAACAGCAATATGGCTTCGCACCTCTTTTTCCTTTTTTTTCCATTTTCCTTTTCAAAGCGCCCTCCCTTGCTACCCCCCCCCCCTCCCCATCGCGACGCTCATGTGCTTTTAGATTTGATTATATACTGTTATCTGTGAACACCCTTATCCAAATGCAACATAAATACCTTTACGTTGTGCAAGCCATGTACTCATGGTTTTTGAGTAAATGCAGTTGCTTAATTTGTATTCATACAGATGGGAGTAAATGGTATGCAAATGCTAGTTTGTATTCAAACGAACTACGGTATGGTATTACTTGTACTTACTATGAACTTTGTTAATATTAATTTTTCGCGATGAACATTCATAAATGCAGTAATGTTTGCGCAGAATTATGTGCTTTAAAATTTTTAAGGTGGCCCCTACCAAGCCTTGAAATAATATGACAAGTAAATATTTGAAATCTGAGGCATTTACTCAATTTTATTCATATGAAACGAAGTAAACGCTTAAAGTTTAGCAAAAGCTAAAAGGTAAAGAGTGATTATTTTCAGATTTTAGCAAGTGCTTTTTAGTAGAAGCGTTTGCTGATTGTTATTCATACACATGCCAGCAAATGCTTCAAAATGGGTAGTAAAAGCAAATGCTATGTTTTATTCATACGAGCATGATGGTATCATTCGTACTTTATGAACTTTGTTAATATTATTTTTCGCGATTAACATTAATAAATGCAGTAATTTTTGTTCAGAATTATTTGCTTTATATTTGCGAAGTTGCCCCTACCAAGCCTTGAAATAATATGACGAGTCAATATTTGAAATCTGAGGCATTTACTCCATTTTATTCATATGAAACGAAGTAAACGCTTAAAGTTTAGCAAAAGCTAAAAGGTAAAGAGTGATTATTTTCAGATTTTAGCAAGTGCTTTTTAGTAGAAGCGTTTGCTGATTGTTATTCATACACATGCCAGCAAATGCTTCAAAATGGGTAGTAAAAGCAAATGCTATGTTTTATTCATACGAGCATGATGGTATCATTCGTACTTTATGAACTTTGTTAATATTAATTTTTCGCGATTAACATTAATAAATGCAGTAATTTTTGTTCAGAATTATTTGCTTTATATTTGCGAAGTTGCCCCAACCCAGCCTTGTAAAATGACAAGTGCAGAAACGAAACAAGTGGCATCTATGCAACGTTGACGCTTGATTAATTTTCAATTAGAGCAGTTGCCATGGACGTCGCAAGGTTTTTTGCCAGGGAGGGGGGAAAAGCACATTTTCATCCAAAATTCCTTAACTTTTTCTACATATTCTCATTTAATCATTTTCCGAGCTTCGGCAGGGAATCATTTGCCCCCGCCCATCAAATAAACAGCAATATGGCTTCGCACCTCTTTTTCCTTTTTTTCCCCATTTTCCTTTTCAAAGTGCCCCCCTTGCTACCCCCCCCCCCCCTCGCGACGCCCGTGTGCTTTTAGATGTGATTATATACTGTTATCTGTGAACACCCTTATCCAAATGCAACATAAATACCTTTACGTTGTGCAGGCCATCTACTCAAGGTTTTTGAGTAAATGCAGTTGCTTAATTTGTATTCATACAGATGGGAGTAAATGGTATGCAAATGCTAGTTTGTATTCAAACGAACTACGGTATGGTATTACTTGTACTTACTATGAACTTTGTTAATATTAATTTTTCGCGATGAACATTCATAAATGCAGTAATGTTTGCGCAGAATTATGTGCTTTTAAATTTTCAAGGTGGCCCCAGCCTGCCAAGCCTTGAAATATGACAAGTAAATATTTGAAATCTGAGGCATTTTGAAACGAAGTAAACGCTTAAAGTTTAACAAAAGCTTCCTACCCCCTCCTAAGAAGTGACTTTACATTACTGTACAAATGAGTGTGTTTTTGTAGACAGACATTTCGACAATGTTTTTGGTTTTCCTCAATATTACACAAACATTGCTATTATTCATCTCGAAATTGAATAGACTTGGTTCAAAAATCACGACCAATCAGTAGACAGCATTCTGATTTGATACAACCACCACCGCCAAGGCGTCAGCTTCTACCTCTTGGAGCACCCAGGCATCTTGCTTGATCACCAGAAACCCCACCGTCAGAAGGGCCAGCAGACAGGCGGTAACAGGGGAAAGTTTTGTTGTGAAACACCAACTCGCGAAGCACTGTGTACTGTGTAGTGGACCCGGAAATGAACGCATGTGCTGTGGCCGAAAAGTTTGCAGAAACACGCTTCGGTGTATCACGTACGAGCGGAACATTCTCATTATAAATATTTTTTTAATGGAAAATACATGCACAGAAAATTGAAAGAGAGATCACGTTCTGGAAATTGATTTGAAGATATTCTCTTTCTCTATCGTTGTTCGTTTGGTATTTTCTGTGATCCAAATTCAACGCAACGTACGTAGCCTTTATTCACTGGTTCCGGTCCTACATCATATAGCTTTGATTCTGTTTGGAACGCGGTGGGAACCAGTGAATGGCGATGGCAGTGCACTGCACTGCCGCATGCCGTGCGAAACATCGTACAGCGGCATGGCTTCGATGTCGTGAATGTTCATTTTGATGACACATGCGTCAGCAATACAGGCTTTTTCCATCAAGATTTAGCATGTCCAGATGAAATTAAGAATATCGTGTGTAACATTTTTTTGCTGAAGAAAAAAAGGAAGGGCTGCGCGACAAGATGAAAATGCGGGCAGAGGTGGACCAAGCGGCTGAAACTTTCGTCAGAGCAGTTATGATTCATGCACCCCTGTATTAAAATTCCCATAGACACCAGTGCTAAATGCCCATACTTCAACATACTCATAACTCTCACAGGTATTTATGCTGTGCAGAAAATTATGATCAACATGTCATCTTTCATTTTCTTTTCAATTTGTGGCGGGTTGACCATTGACTTTTCGAGAAATTCTCACCCAAACAAGACGGCCCTTAGCTAGTTATCTTGAAAAACGATCCCCGTACAACATGGCAAATAGCGCCACTTTGGAGCCCAATTGCATCCAAAATGTTCAGAATTGGAAGCCGCAAATCCAGACCAGAGGAACATTCATTGCCATATCTCTTCACTTCCCCCAATTTTATGGCTCTCAGAAATCTCTAATATTGAATAGTTTGAGGGTATAAATGTTATTCATGAGCTCGGCGGATGGGTTGAGGCCTATTTACAGGTGTGCACTCAGATAGCAATCGCTTACGTTAGACCCCGAGGATGACCCAAGTTGCGTCAATAATAAGTCATACATCAGCTAGGGCTTTAAAATCGCAAGGTCCTCTTTGGCGATGAGGTGGTAGGCCTATTCACAATAAAGAAGAAACCCAAATATGTTTTTTTTTGGCATATTTTTTTTTAATATCATTGAATTGTGATTCGAATTCATCAAATTGGGGCATCTGTCACTCTAATAGGGTGAATAATGGGTGTTTAAGAATATGCCCACTTTCTGCAAAAAAAAGAGAGGATATTCATGTTTAATTCATGTTTTAATTGTCAATTTCCATTCTTTGACAATAGGGGATTTTTTTTGAAAAAAAAAAAATTGCGTGAGCATGAATTCAGAAAACAGTTGTTATTTATCAGAACTCAGAAGCCAGTCTTGAAGTCTTTCAGTTATTAAATAAAATCATGATAATAGTGCAATGAAGCAGCGAGGTGCCATTTTGCATGCATGTAATTTATTTATTCTAATGACATTGTTCAAACACAGTTTAAAAGCCATTTTTGAAATCCTTCAACCATAAATTACAAGATAAAATAACATATACTTCTTATAATTAAACTTTAACCCCTTCACCAAAACTTTCAAAAATTGTATACTGTTGGCTGAGTTCGAAGTTTAAGAAACCAAATTGACTGTTTTGATTGGCTACCTCTGGTCACGTGTGAGCATATATATTCAAACCACCTGTACACTGAAAAATTGCCTGGGTTAATTTTACCCAAGAAAGGGTGAAAACTGGAACTACCCAAACTTGGGTTGCTCTATAACCAATAATTGTTTGGGTTAGAATTTCTGCTAAATTCAACCAAACTTGTGGTCATTCAAGACCAAATTTATGTTGGTCTTGTATGACTACAACTTTTGGATGAATTCAACATGAATTCTAACCCAAACAATTGGTAATAGAATTACCCAAGCTTGGGTAGTTCCGGTTTTCACCCTTTCTTACCCAGGCATTTTTTTAGTGTATCAATTGATGGAGAATCTTTTTTAGAAGAAATATGATGCCAAGATCTCCCGATTTTTTTGGGCCACCCTGTAACAATATTATGAGACCGTCAAACAAGCCAAAATCACGTTTTGGACTTGTTCTGAGCTAGTTCTGTTTTTGTTTTTTTGTTTTTGTTGTTGTTGTTGTTGCAAAAACTAGGTACTTGGGTCCATGGCACCTAGTTGCAAAGAAGTATTAGGTGAAATGGATGCGATGTGTAAATGATTAATTTCTGGGGCTTGTTCAAACATACCTAACAACAAGCCTATTTGGAAGCAGATTTTTTTTTTAAGTTATGCTTCAGTGAACTCAGACCAAATACATTATTGGGGCGCTTCAACAAATCAAGCTGCAGTAATTAAGTTAGAAATAAAATTGATAAACATCCTAATTTTCCTTCCTCTTTGAAAACTATGAGATAACTTCAAATTTAAATTAACAAATCGTCACCGACACCACGAAGTAACACTCTACCGTGTTAAACCATATTTTTTTTCGATTTTCAGTTTTTTGGATTTTTAAACATTATTCATCAAGGCCTACCATTGCACGAAGTTTCAAAGCTTCAAGAGCTTTACTTTAATAATTACGCTAAGTATCCAGGGCAACTTTTGCGCAAAAGTGACAATTTTCGTTTTCACGAAGTAACACTCAAGTTCCATTTACCATTGCAATGCATGGCGCGCACTCTGCTCATAAGTGAGCAGAAACGTTTTCACGAAGTAACACTCTTCTTGTAATAAGTTGTATGAGCGCGCGTGCGCTGACCTGAAGTTGCACTTTCTTCGTGTTGAATACATTGAAGAGTGTTACTTCGTGAAAACGAAAATTCACAGTTTCGAAGCCTTTTCGGTTTCACGAACTAACACTCATCTTTTTTTCTCTTATTTCTTGTTTATTTAATACACAAACGGGTAAAAAACAGCAGATTTAATAAATTCAATTCATCAAGAGTCCACAACGAGAAACCCAACTGAAAAAACTCTGTCGTTTTGACGAAAAGTGTTGTTTTAGAAGGCGTGCAACTTTAGTAGCCGTTTTCTCCGATTGCTAGTTTTTACTGGTATGTAGATGGGTGTTACTTCGTGGTGTCGGTGACGAAATGCCTAGTTTTGCGAAGCATGTTTAAACCGTTGTCTATATATTATCTAATAAAGCTCGAGTAACATCTATAATGCATTTACGTTGTGATTTGTGTTAGCAAAGTAGGCTGCATCACGCGGCCTTGTAACGATATGTTACGCGAGGCACTAACGCTCTGTGGCTTCGAATGATCATCATAGTTTTCGCTCATACCCCCGCCCTGGCCCTGCAAACAGGACGCTGGGATACTCTGATGAATTCACGCTCTGATTGGTTTGATTTTGCGTGATCAGTGACCTGCGCGTCATCGAGGTCATGACTCTGCAAGGTTTGAAACGGCCGTTAGGACTGATTCATTACTCTTTTATTCCAGTTTAGAGATGTTTATTTGTCGTTGAAAAGCGTAATAATGTTGGAAATTCTGTAAAACTTAACTGTGTTGTAAATTTACCATTCCCTTCACACGCTCAGGCTCCGTTGCGAATCACGAACGGTCGGATTGCATTATGCGACGCTCAAAATTTTTGTGAAACAGAAATCACACCCGGTATGGAATGTGTGCAATTCTATGGGAAGTTTTCGGATAGCATTTGCGCACGTTGTCTAACTGCGATCTTGAACAGCTGCAGCCAGATGCTTTATACAAAGGTCAAAGGCCACTTCCTTCACAAGATTCTGTGAAGCTCATCAGAGTATCCCAGCGTCCTGTTTGCAGGGCGGGGGTACGAGAGAGACAGGACGCTGGTCAGGGCTGACGTCATTTGAGCTCTCATTGGATAGATTTGCGTGACATGTGACGTAGAACGCGTCACACAAACTAGCTTCCGGTGCCCATCATGCGTAGCGCGCTAGCTGCAAGCGAAGGTCAATCTGTACTTCCTTCACAAGATTCTGTGAAGCTCATCAGCCCTTACCATAGTCTGGATCCCAGACCAAAAGATTCTGACTCTTCCTGATGCATCTTAGGTCCGGCAGCCTCCGGTAATACATTGTATTACAATTTAAGTCACGTGACCAAAACGTGAGGAATTCCTCCTTTTTTCGAAAATTTCCGAAGTTTGCCGAAGTCGTTTCGTCGACATTCGGATAGCGCCCGAGTATTTCCGAGTATATAATATAGGTTTAATTAACTGCTAATAGTTTATTAATTTTATTTTGAATGAGTTGATAATTAATATTCATTGCTTTCATTTAGAAAACTGGAAATTCAACGACGATACAGTGGTTGTATACACCTTCAGTGTTCAAATTTAGTAATTCATAAATTCTCCGGTAATTCGAATTTTTGTTCAATCTGTGTCTTTCTGTGCCGTCATGTTTAGAGCCATCATTTACAGCGTACGCGTGTTAGTTGTCATTGAATATGTCGATGTAGATCTTGTAAACGTTGTTGACTTTCTTCCAAACAAACAGTCCCCTGTCAAAAAAAATTGAAAACAAAACACCTCAAAGTTAAATTCTGGATGCAAAGTGTGTATTGATGGTGAAAACGCCACCATTGCGGCCGTGGGACTTTTTTGCGTGTTTGAAAAATAAAATGTGTTTTAAAAAAAAATCCTGGTAGAGCGCCAAACGTAAAAACAATGTATGGCCTATAATAAGCCGTATTTTTCGTCCAAATGTGGAGGCTGTATCGAACATTTTCTAGGTACAAGGTTCCACCACACCAAATACGTGCTCATAGGAAATAACGCAAAATCGGACACAAAGAGCGCCGCCTTGTGACGCTCAGGATCAAGGTGGCAATTACAGACATCAAAAATTGGAATACAGCAGTTTTTTTCGTTAAAACCTTGAAAATTCATCATCTTTTTTTCGTAGAGGACGGGGCATTTATATTTAAATGTAAAAAATTGAGATGGTAAAAATGTTATGTTTCAACTGTTCTCTGTAAAAACCCCCCACTGTACTCTGTGTTCAACTTTGAACTGAACACAACAACGCTTGTTTGCAGCTGTTTTTTATGTTTAAGGAGGGGACGCAAAAGGTTGATAGGCTCACTTGGTTCATTTTGAGTCCGATTCACTATTCATGCACCCCCCTCTCAAAAACTCAGACAGTCGGTTGAAACTTTGCAGCTGCTTATCACTGAGCTTTGACATTTAGGAAAACAAAACTTTCCGACAATGTAAACTCCTCGGTACCGGTTCTGTTCAAAATGTGTTCAAAAGTCCCGCTGGGTTTTACCACAGAGCAATGCGGTTGCCCTATGGTTTTGTAGTGTTTGTAAGGGTACTTCAATAACCTTCGAATCACGCGTTAATATCGCCCCTCCTCCCCCCCCCCAAAAAAAAGAAAAATTATAATCTCGTTACCCCGACCTCAGTATTAGCTCAAGACAGTATAACTTAAAATACGGAATTTATTAACATATTTCTTAATATATGAATTCAACATTGTCAAAGCCCACTCACTTCCAGTTATAGGCATAAGTTCCGTTGGGGAATTTCATGGTTATTTGAAGCCGCTCCACAACGATGGATTCGTCTGTACTAGGTGTGATCTCCAGTATATCCTTGGTTTTGTCTAAATCTTGCTCCACCCACTTCATGTGTTTTCGGGTTTCTGTTGAAATAATTATACAGAGGCAGGCCCATTTCACATATTTTTCTGTTTTATAAGATGGAATTAGCATCTGGAACTGGAGATGTAGATTTTACATTGGGTTTTGCCGTTAGCCGGCCTCGGCAAGCTCGGTGGTTGAGTGGTAAGACGTCTGCACTAGTAAGCAGGAGGTCGTGGGTTTGAGTCCCACCTGAGTAAGCTTGTGCCTTTTTTTCTCGCAAGTCCGTGGATAACACTGAGAATATACAGTATTTATAAAATACGTCTGCGACGGGTAAAAACCTAAGATAAAATCTTGTACAGACACTGGGATGTAGATGCGTCCATCATAGGCGTCGCCAGGATTTTGTCGGGGGGGGGGGGCAAAGTAAATGTTTCACTATATGCTCAATATATCATTTTTCCAAGCGTGAGGGGAGCATTTGCCGTAACCCCCCATCAAATTAACAGCAACATGGCTTAGCACCTCTTTCCCCCTTTTTTTTCCTTCATTTTTTTCGTTTTCCGGGGGGGGGGAGTGGCTAGGATGCCCCCCCCCCCTTGCGACGCCCATGGCGTCCATGTACGGTCCACTTCACAAGTAGATCTCAGGTCCATTCACAGTGTATGAAATGAACAGTAAGAAAGGAATGCATAATATCGTCCAAGCTCATTTGAATAGCTTGTGATTTGAATTCGGACTGGTAGACTTGTGATGGACTTGTGATGGACTTGTGATGGACCCGTGATGGACATGCGATGAACTTGCGATGGACTTGCGATGGACTTGCGACGGACTTGCAATGGACTTGCAATGGACTTGCGATGGGCTCTGACTATACATCCCAGATTTCTTGACAATATGTCACTAGCTGTCGTCTTTTATAACGAGGAGACAGTGTGTCTTGGTTTTCGGCAGTAGACCCCTTGCATAGAGCGCCCTCATCAAGGACAGCTCTTTGTTCCTCTGTGGTATGTATGATATGCGTTCGTGCACTTTGCCACTAAATGTAAATAACACTTGTCCTAGTAGGGGAGTCTGTGGGGACCATTTTTCACATTTTGGATGTTAACAGGATAAAAAAATTCCGATGCGAAGGAGATATCCAAGATGGCGGCCAATATGGCCGCCAAAAATGATAAAAACTGGACAAAAGGCATAAATCAGCCAAATTAGGTGATAAAAGTGACGGAGAACTTACCAGCTTTTCCAGTGTCAACTCCTGCGGCTCCCTCCCGCATCGTTCGGACATCATCGGCGAAATACGCCAAAATGCAGTCCTTGTCTTTGTTGTCTGCACAGGCCTCCATTTCCTGGGTAAACTGCGTTATCGTTTCTGACACTGCACATTTCAAACAAAGTTAACACAACAACGATATATTTTTTAAGAAATGATAATATATGTTTTCCCGGCGAATTTCCGAATTCTTCTAATCAGTTTCATTTTCTGCCATTCAATTTCGCGTGAGTTTTGCACATGTGGTCCAATTGCGGTTTCTTTTTCATTTGGGGTTCATTCAATTTCATTTTTAGGCAGCCAAGATTCTGCTGTGAATGTTTGTTTTCGTTCTCGGGCAGCCTATTTCGTTTTGGTGCATTCAAGACTTAAATTGTAGCAGTCTTAAATTAAGTCTTTGCAACCTTTTGACGGTTGACGCATTCAAATTAGCGAACATCTGTGCGCTTATAACGTACAAGCTGATTTACCCGATCATAGATCGGGTAGGGCGTAGTGTTGGGGATGAAAATGTGGAGAGTTAAATGTAAATGGGGGATATAGTTGGGGAGACATGCAGTTATAGAATAGCAATTTCTGTGGTGTGATCTGAGGCAATTTCTGACCGCTAAAACCAATTTGAGCAAAAGATCATCTTTTAAAGTTTTGAGTTTGGAGTAATTGAATCAGCCACATGCATTCTGAGCAATATAATCATTATTGTAGGCTACAATTTTTTTTTCGGGGAAGAAAAAGTGGGGTTGGGGTGGGGCGGGGGACCAAACAATTTCCCCCGCTTTAAAATGGGGGGGGGGGGGGGTGCATGGGTTCCCCCTATCCCCCGTCGATTTACACACATGATAATTATGTACCATTGCAACTGTCTGTAAATGTTCCCGTTGGTCTGTTAAATTGGCATTTTGTGAGGCAGTCGCATTTGGAAAACGTAGTGAAAAGGTTACTGCAGTACACAGGCGAAGGCTGATTGTACAGTTTTGACAATAAATCATAATGCAATAAAACGTGAAGATGTCATTTGAAATGAAAATGTTGAGTGTTACCATAAAATTACAAACGGTCAGAATCATGGAGGAAGGTCATAATTAAGTTTCAGTATTGGACTCTTCAACAAACGTAAACTTGACTTCTCACAATTTGCGACACCGTCTGCGAGGAAAAAGTCGATTCAACTTTATCGCGATATTTGAAGCAATGCATCGATCCTTCGTTGATCCCAAACTGAATTATACTCGGCGTGCAGCGAACTCACAACGCTCAGCCTTGGTGGAAGCATGGTATGGTGTACTATAAAGGACACCTATCTGTCCATCGTGCCTGTGAGTAAAACCATCGCGCCTGTGAGTAAAAACATTGTGCCTGTGAGTAAAACATCGCGCCTGTGAGTAAAACATCGCGCCTGTGAGTAAAAACATCGCGCCTGTGAGTAAAACATCGCGCCTGTGAGTAAAAACATCGCGCCTGTGAGTAAAACATCGCGCCTGTGAGTAAAAACATCGTGCCTGCAGTACGCGTTGCCAGTGACGGTTTTACGCATAGCCGGGAAGTACCACGCAGTGTAGACTTTCGATTGGTCAGACCGGGCTAGGCATACTAATGTCCTTCTGAGTATTCGTTGCACTCGGCGCAGGGGCGGCAAGCGAAGCATATGAAAGAATAGGAACACTTGGTGGCCACGCACCATGGACAAAAAATATTTTACCAAGGTCACCCCATACTAACGTTTGATGAACGCTTTTGCAGAACGGCCGAGTAGAACACGTAAACGAAACCCCTACGTTGACCTCGCTGACCTCGCACAGTCTAGACACGCAGAAAAGCCAGCACAGGGGGCGGCCAGGCAGTCAACGTGAAAGCGCACACAACGGCAAATTCCTGCGCAAAACGCAGTCACGAAAAATCGACGAAACGAATCGCCGGTCCGAACGGGAAAATCAGGACGACCCGAAGCGTCCGACCCGGCGGAAGACACCCTCCGCAATTTTCCACGGACGTGGAGCGATTTTGGCGCCGCGGGAACCCGCGGTCTCGGATCCTTTCATGAGCAAACATCGTCTCGGAGGCCGAGTTAAACTCTCTCTTATATATATAGATAACCATGCTTTTCGTTTCTTATTCGTTTATGGACAATCACTTTCATCGTTTGGTCATTTAAATTAGTAAGATTTTTTAATCATTTTTCCCCCCTATTTTTCTCCGAGGTTCATTCCCCCCCCCTAAGTCTTGATGACTGTAAAATTTACAATGTTACAAATCAACTGATATGAGGGAAACAAGATGCAACGAAATAATGAATTGAAAGGGACTAAGATAATTTCTTTTTCATTGTTGATCTTTTCTACTTATTTAAACGTTTGATCAAGGGGCTTTTTTACGTTGACGATTTCTTGACGTGTAAGACATCGGGACACGTATGTTTGGCAATGGTTGTACCGTCGGGAGCACTTCTCTTGCGTTATTTCTTAAATGTTTTCTTGCGTATGTCTGACCGAACACTTACCATATTCACAGGGCCCATGCAAAGATTTCAATGCAAACCTTGAAAATACATCTTTGTGTCACATTTAACCTTATTTGCAAGTTTTATTTTCCATTTTGATGGGTGTTTTTGGTGCCTTCTCCGTTTTTATGCTAATGCAAAGTTTCATATTCATTAGAAAACACGGCTATATCAGCAAAATTAAGCCAATTACCAACCCTTGACGTAATTGCCAACAACACAAAACTCTTCTGTGCCGTATTCGAAAGCATTTGAATATTAATGAATTCACGACCCTGCAATCATATTCCAAATGTAATGAATGTGCATATTATGAAGTTCATGAATATAAATCAAATTGACAACTACGAAAAACGCCATAACAATTGAACTTAATTATCATATTGACTTGTCTTTCAAGGTAATGCAATCTTTGGTCTATTGACGCATTACATATTTGTATAACATGCAGTCCATTGGCACACATAGGGTTAACGTTAAAAGGGGTCTGGACATTCGATCAAGATATATCAAGTAATCATATCAAGATATAAGCTAGAGATGTACAACAATAAAAAAAAAATAACAACTAGAGTTTGCCACCTCGGTTGGTGAATTTGGGGTCTTGACCGTGGGCTAATGGTAAAGTAAAAGAGCTAAGATTTCACATGAGTCCAAATTTCATATGACCCCGGCTCCAGAATTATTTGGGTAGCCTTTAATTTTCAAGCCAAAAATAATACCCTATTAAACCTGGGTTTTACATATTATAGGATTTATTGTAGGCCCTACATTCCGCAGAGAACGCATTTCGAAGAGAACACATATGAGACAGAGTCCCCCAAAATGGGACCTCAAAATTCATCACCAGGATATGAAAGCTGATGTTGAAAACAAATTATGGAATGGACACAAATTATGCAACATTTTTGTCCCACTTCTTTGAACAAACACTTACGACTCCGCACCTTACATTGGTATCACACTCTGATTTTTATATAATTACAGGGTGAGTCAAAAAGAAGATAACCTGGATTAATAATTTTTGTTTTCTTAAAAGCAATTGAATTTAATACAGAAATAAAGAATGTCTTAAGAGCATGTTCTTCCACTCATCTTAAAAAAGGAATTACTGAAATTGATCCAAGCTATCAGAAGTTAAGCATGTTTAAGACCTATTTTCATATAGCTTTCCATGGAACGCCATTGGAAGCTATTGATCCTGAGCTGAGTGAGAATTACAGATTATACCCACACATTCAAATACAAATGGGATTTCAATCACATTGTCGGATTCCAAAGTGTTTCTCCTGTGCCCTGGTATGCGTCAAAAAATTAGACCCATCCCCTCCCAGAAAAGAGAAAGGATTTGAAATGGGTCCACCATTCTATTTTGCTCTTCAGACACTGCTTGTAGACATTCTGTGGAATCTTGTTCTATGCTATTGAACCCCCTTCCCCCTCTCCCCCTGATATTCTGCTTAAGATGCAGGGCTACATATTACTGGGTTTAGCGATACATACCACCACGTTCGGCTTCTTGCACCACCAAGGCGTCAGCTTCTACCTCTTCGAGCACCAAGGCGTCTTGCTTGACCACGAGGAACCCCACCGTCAGCAGGGCCAGCAGGCAGGCGGTAACAGGAGACATGATGCAATACGGGCAGAGGTTGACCAAAAGTTGTCGGTTGAGATCGAAGTCCGGCTTGAGAAAACCAAGTCAGTCAATCGTGCTTAGCGTGATTTGGGGCTGTAGGCCTGAAAACTTTCGTCGGAGCAATTATGATTCCTAACACTGGTAGCAATCGCTTATGTAAGTCCCTGAACGTGCACATTCATGACTCAGAGTCACGTGACCATAGTTATAAATTTCAAGTACAAATGGGCTTTAAAATCGCAAGGTCCTTTTGGCAAAACCTTGGCGTTCTTTCAATTCTTTTTTGTTCAATTTCTTAATATTAATTTTTAGTTTTAGAATACCGATTAACTTCCCCCCGACAGTTAATGAAATACAATGTATTTTGAAAAACAAACAATCCCATTTAAACTTTGTCAACAATATTGCACACAAATGCAAAGTCATTTTGGCAAGATGTCAAATACCAAAATGATGGAACTGGCTACGTAAGTTTGAAATATTCATGACTTTGCAATGACAGGTTTTATGAACCGTATGTTGCATTAATTGAGGTAAAATAAAGTACTTTGGCCTGCGTTGCATCATGTTGAGAAATGTTAATTGAGTTTTTGCATTACTTGACTGAATATTTTTTTTTCCAAACGTGTATATAGTTTAATGTTGTTTCTGATGAACGGGTTCTGCAAGTGTTTTAAGGTGCACTTTTAAAGGGAATGTACATGATTGGCTTTTCCTGTAATTTGAGAAATGAATTATTTGAGGGGTTAGTATCATAGATCAAATATTGTTACACTGACATGTTTGAAGTTTTGTGTAAAAAAAATGCTTGAGAAACCAAGAAAAATAAATATTTTCACGTAGTCTGGTTCCTTGACTCCACTCAAGGTAAAAATGTATCAATTTTAAGATGCCGGAAAACTGTAAGATAAGGGAGCCAGTATAGCTGGCCTGCACCCGTTCATGAACATGTTTCCAATAGCTAACACAATTTGGACTGAAAAAATGGTAAAGTTGGAGCAGTAGTTGAAAATAAGTTAGGTTTTTTTAACAGTGGTCGGCCGACCATGGTTGGAATTTTATACAAAAATACCAGTTTCTTCAAAATGACTTCACACCACGTGTCATAATTTCACAGGATGCTTTAGACTGTCATTTACCTACATCCTAGTAAGGTATTTCGTAACAACTTGGTAGTTTGATTTTTCGATGTTTGCAAATGTTGTATTTTCCCTTTAAGATTAAGACGGTTAGAAACATTCTTTGTGGGAAAACTGCAGACACGTAAAACGTATTAAACGTATTATTAGAATAATTCCAAAAATAAAGCTTTTTCACATGACGTCACATGCCCTGCGATGACGTCATCTTGAAAATCCTTCTCAATGCATATTTGTCATTGTGGTCTCGGTTTGAACCAAGTTTATAGTCGTCCGATGAAAGAAAGTGTGCAATTTTGGAAGCAGAATAAAATTATAAATATTAAAGAAATCATAAAAAAATAACCGATGACGTCATCGTGACGTCACTTAGGACTTTGCTTACTGGTACCATTATCTACCTACCCACCAAGGTTAATGATGATCGGACCTTTCTTTATATGTGTTTTGAAAAGTCGCATTTTGACGACGTCATGATGACGTCACACATTTTTCAAAATTTTGTGCGAATACCTATAGTGCTTCATGCAGTTAAAGGTTGTTCAAAATGCTTAGAATAATTCCTATAATATAATTGTATCACATGTGCAAAAATACATCTCATCTTTTAAAACTTTGATGAGTCAGGTACTTCCGGTTTGACCGGAAGTTGCGGTTTCAGTAGTCAAACAAAATGTCCTTAACTAAAAATGTGTTTGTGGACAAACACAGCTGCTTCGGCTCTGGTTTCACAGTGTTTTATAGAAAAACGTGTACAAAACCTATGCGAAAAAAAATGAATTTTCAAAAATTAATAAAAAAAATTAGGTGATGACGTCATCATGACGTCATAGTCTTGGCATAATCTTTGTATGAGGGTCTTCCTTTGCTGTAACTTTGACGATTCCAGATCGCCAAGTTATAAAAATGGTGGCTTGAAAACGTGTACAAAGTCAAAGGGGCTAAAAATCCCACTGCAGAAAAACTGCACCTTTGAATAGGTGATTTGCCTTTAAACGGAAACATTTTATAAAATATTACTTACTATTCTGACTCTTGGGGATATTTTCAATCAAATGACAAAGCGTAAAAAATACGATTTCTCTTTCCTTCTCATAGTAATTTTCGGCCGAAGTTCAGAACTACTCAGTAAGATATATGGTAATAATACATGTAGTGTACAATTATAACTTTAGTCTGGTTTGTGATAGACTGGTTCCCGGTCCCTCAATTGTCCTTCGGACAAACCTGTAGCGGGCAATGAATACGCAGGACTAGTGTAGGTCTGATTCCCACCCCTGAATACAAAATCACAACTACGATATTAGCTCGGAACCAGCCTATTGCAAAATGGCAACAAGGCTACCCCTTAGTGCAATTTATTTGGTGATCAGCTTCGATTTTCGCTAGCCTTATTCGGGCGATTCCAATGCATTGCGCCAGCAAGAGCTTGCCATGGAGAGTACATTTTTCAAGTTTACGGTCGACAAAACATGGCCCATTTGAATGAGTGTCAGTAGACAACTTAAGCTAATATAGTATAAATATTAGGGCATGGCGTTCTGCCGCCTTACAAAAAACACCATATTGATAAAAAAGAAAAGAAAAGGGCAATCAGATCCTCGAATAATACGCTTCCGAAACTACTGACCGGAAAAACTAACAATTTCAAATGTCCCGCACTGCGAATTTGTCGACTATCTCCCACAATGCACTGCGAAAAATGAACTCTCCGTGGCAAACTCTTGGTGGCGCACTGCATTGTGAATCGCCCTAAATTAGAAAGCGTCTCGGGCAACTATCAATACAGAGATTTATTTTATTTTATTTATTGTAATTTTTAACGAGGATAGTCTATTTCAGTTTAAAAACTGCTTTCCAAAGGAGCCCTCACAATAAAATTACATGAAAACAGAAAAAAACAAAGAAAATATAATTACCAAAATAGACAAGACTTTCCAAGACTTTTTTTTTACACAAAACATACACTATGAGTAAAAACTAGCAGAGAGCATAGAAACACTTATTGCACATATACATTTGCACATGTAGAATTAAAAATTATTGCATGGAATTACATGGAATTACATGGAGTCCCTCAGTAAACCTAAAAAAATCAGTGCTAGTAAAAAGCAAAACATCACAATTATCCCGATTTACACGTCAAAAATAAATGCTCAGTCGCCCCCCCCCCACACTGAGATTTTGAGTTTCTAAAAAATTATCATTGATCTACATGACGCCCCCCCATGAAATGTTCCAGCCCACACAGCGCCCCCCCCCTGAAAAATTCCTGGCTATGCCACTGGGCTATACAGTTAATGTTTGGTGAACAAAAATGAAGAAAACCCTCGCATTCCGTTTCGTTACAAAATTGGCATTAAACTAGTAGCGGTTTTGAGGTGAAAACACATTAAAACAAAAACTGGAAAATGAATGTCGCGATGATGATAAGTTGTCCACTTGCCCACTGGCTGGATCCGCCACTGTCGACACAATTCTGATCATCTGTAAGAATAAACAACCACAATTACCCAACCGCAGTAGTGACATAAATCCATGTCGGCAAAAATGGGGAGGGGAAATGATCAAAATCAAAATCATACAATTGGGGGACAACTTCTCAAGGACATTTTCTTTGCGGGGGGGGGTGTCAAAATAAAATCGTAAGCCTGTGTACGCGCGTGCGTGCCCATTGTCTATGGTCCAGAAAAAAATATAAATAAGAGCAACTTAGAAGTGTACTCGTTTTTATGAATGAGAAATGCATCAAACCGCAGAATGGTGTATTTATTACAAATGCACAAAGACATTGGATTGGCTGCACACTATCTACGGCTGCACTGTTTAAATGCATGTGTGACGTGTTTTGTGTACTAGAGTACCAATATGTTTATAATGTTTTCATTAGCCCAAAATGTGTCCACATTTTAAGAATCTTAACAGCGCAGAAGATAAGCATAATTACCTATCTGTTGATAAAGTGTTGGTAGAAAACTGGGTGGGGGCATGAAAAACTGGGGCGGGGCAAAAGTTCCCATGCCCCCCGCATCGCCGCAACTGGGGGATATTTACGCCCTTGAAGTTGTACCGAAGGCACATTAAAATACCATTTACTACATATCGCTTGACGTAGATCAAGGGCAGATCCAGAACCCCATTTTTTTTTTGGAGGGGGGGGGTAGGGGAAACAAATTTTGGTCCTCAAAAAGTGGTTCCCAAAAATTACGGCGTGGGGTTCAGGGCTCGCTAAAGTTTTGGATTCTAGATGCTCTGTGGTGCGATTTGAGGCAATTTCTGAGCACTTTAACCAATTTCTTTTTTAGGAAAAGATGATGGTGTACACAGTGCCTGCCTTTATTGCGATTTCACTTAAAAATAAAATAAAATTGGGTTGGTTTTTTTTTGGGGGGGGGGGGGCGCATGGCCCCCGTTGGCCCCCCTGGATCCGCCCTTGACGTAGATATATGTTCTTACCCAACATTGCCCGAAGATCCTCTAAGTAATTATTCCAGAAGTAACAGTGGTCACTCCTGAAAGCTCGGCTCGTAGATAGGTTCAGGTCAAGCACCTTATACTCCAAACCAGCGGGGCTGAACACGGGCCAAATGTACTCTGAAATCGGCGGAGAATTCGGGGACTCCTTGCTTGGATCACTGATCAAAAACGAAACAGCGATAGTTTAAAAAAATCCAATTGATATATAGCCATTAGTCCGGTCAGACCGGTATGCGTAAAAAACTGCCTGAAACACTATGGTCATCAGTAATAGTTATTACGATGGACGCAAAGACATCATTATTCCATATTACCGAGGTCAAAACAATCTATCTTGTCTGCTGCACAAGAACATTTTCTGAGATGGAACGGTACAAAATAGCACAAGGATATGTTCAATCAATGATAACTTGTGCTTGAAAAAGAACTATTTGGATGAGTCTCCATGTACAAGCCGCAACATGAGCACGTAAAACTGCTCCGATAGTAAAATTGAATGATTCTTTTTGATTGTCGAATGCCGATCTGCATGATCTTTCAATTTCAATCTAAATCGAATGAGCCAGGCGTTAAATTGAACGAAAACTTGGTGAAATTGGCCGGGAAAACCTATATTAGGCGATATAGCCATACAACAATCGACCATTATGCTTGCCGATGCCAAGTGGCAAAGCTTTAACCGCGAAAAGGACAACAGCATTTTCCTAGAAGTAAAGGTCGGTCTGAAATAATGGACTTAAAAATATACTGCAACATTAGAAAAACACGAGAAAGACGCTTAGGTGGCGGTTTGCCAGTCGCCAACCGACAGACATCATATATATGCGATTTGGTATGTATACCAATTTAGAGTACCGTAAGACTTGTTGAGTATCACAGTGAGTTACATTCTTAGTTACTCACCCACTCTTGGCAAAATTTGTCCACAATTTCATGAAGTTGACAGAGAGTACTTTCTCATCGTCTGTTAGATAAGCCCAGGGGCTCCCTGGCGCGAACGCCCCACCGAAGACGAACGCGAGTTCTTCCGCGTGACCTGCCCCGATCCAGCGAGGTCCCGGCTGATCTCTGCGATACTTATAGTAGGACACGGTCGGAACATGTGTCATCAAGTAGCGGTACACTTCATTCTTTGACGAATGAAGCCGGGCGGTTGTGTCGACGGTGCATGTGAAGAGCAAGTCTCCTGCTAACTGCACAAGTGAGGGGTAGTAATCCGCGTCTTCGTACTCGGCTTGCGACCAGTCAATGTACCTCATTTTGGTGGCATTCAACACTGCTCCTTCACCGACAGCTGTGAAAGCAAAATAAAAGCCCCAAATGTACTGATTACACACAGTCCTAAGTTGAAAATGAGCAACATTTTTGCCACTGAAGAAGTCCTTACTAAGGATGAAATATCAGGCCTCTGTATTTTTTGACAGTTCTAAGTTGAGTAAGTTGAGTAATTTAATACTTTCTCGATTCACACTCATCAGGCCGGTGAGAGGTTTCCTCGCATTGAACGACGGAGAATTATCATCTATTCCTCCAGGATGGCATGCCTAACAGACGGTGACTCCTTTGTGCAACGCCTGAATAAATCCCTGCCATCTGATTTGTTCTACTCTACGGTAAATAGAAATTCCATTGCACAATCACAATTTTGGCAGCTCTGACCAATCAGATGACGAGGATTTATTCAGGTGTTGTGTAAAACAAATAATGAATGTTTCACATTCGTGCAATGGAAAAAAATACTTTATAATGGGAAAACGGTTGAAGAGATATATCTTCACAAAAATATGCCGAACTTTCTTAAAACCTACCGAATGTCTTGAAGGTGCTCACAAGGAGTTCATCAAACAATGCCTTGTTGACAAAGGGCGGGTCTGGTTGAGTCAGGTACTCGGCAAACATGGGATTGAACGCAAAGAAAAACGTTCCCTCGTCAGCATTTGAGCCTATGAGCATCGGCACGTGGTTGTATGTTCCAGAGGCGTACGCTTCCAGCGGGGTCATGGTCAGGAATGTACCGTCGACGACAGGATAAATCCGTTCATAAATCTGAAATTCACAAACAGTTATGACTCAGGACTACCTTTGTGGACACAATGTGGCGTTTTCGTGGCGCCTTCAAAGTTGGGCATGCCAGGGAAGTATAGGTATAAGTATAGGTATGACATCTTGATTCTATAAGTTGCACCTCCTATTGGGCTATCCTGGACGGGTGCTTTGTTTATCCGAGAATGTATAACAAAACCTTTGCAGTTTGCAGTTTATAGCATAATCCGGTTCGTTAGTAAAAAGTCATAAACGCGCGCGCACCACTGATTACTAGCGCCCATTGGATAAACGTTCGAGGTGCGTTAACTTCCGGTTCCATTCATGCTATGCTACACTGTGTGAAGTATGCGTGGTTGAATGGAGATGACGTCACACTAACGAACCGAATGGTGACTGAAAGTGAAACAGCAGAGTCGAGTTCCCAACTCGTGTAAAATAACAGGGGACTTTTCCATCAAAGTGTAACATTTAGGGTTTTTAGGCTGAAGAAAATCAACGTTGGTGATGCCATACCGCTAATTGAGCCTGTATAAGATCATTGCCGTCTACGTCTTGCAGACAGGTTATCAGAGCTGCGCTGTCCGAGGTACTGCAGCCAACAGTCTCGCCCAACTGGAAGGCCTTCTCGCTGAGCACCTTGTTACCTTCTTCGGTTAATGGCCCAACATCTGGCGAAATTGGCCCATTACTCTACAGAAAAATATCAATCTGGTCATCAATAGGTTCCTTACATTGGCAAGGTATTCATTTTTGTAACTTAAAAAGTCTTAAAATTCCACCAAGAATAAGCGCAGTGCTCAGATTTTATTAAATAGCCGTCATTTTGTAAACGTTACCAGCAGTTAGAAGTAAACATGGTTGCGAGAATCATTTGGGCGGTCTTTGGATAAAAAACCCCATCATATCACCAAAGGTTTACGATTTTGGACACATACACGGACCCAAATACGTATAGATAGTGTCAAATGTAGCCTTGGGATTATAATCAATGTCGTGATTTTCATGATTATTTCTCGGTGACTGTTTAGCCTACCTGTATTATTGCTCGACTGAACAACCCCTTAGCCATGTCGGACAGCACGAGGAATCCGACCATTTCTGCTCCAGCACTCTCACCGAAGATCGTGACCCGATGCTTGTTGCCGCCGAAAGCTGTCGGACAGAGTATGCATCTCGTACAGTCACGATAAACAGTTTGTAAATGTTATGGATACAGCTACAGTTATACTTCCCGGCATTTGAAAATCTTTGAGAAGCTATAGTAACTACGTAGACTCTGCATAGAGGAGAACTTGTAAGCCATTTCCTCAAAGATCAGCAGGTTTCACTTCCTTTCCAGCATGCTGGACAGGGGCGTAAATCCAGGGTGGTGGTGGATAGGAAGGGGGAAGGGGAATATATATCCCCCACTTTTTGACTGGGGGAGGAATGTGCCATTGCTTCACCCCCTATTTTTCGTGATGAAGACTAGAAACAAGAAAGGCGGATTTTGAGGTATTTTTCGAACTTCGAAACAACCAAAATGAATTCATTTTTGCTAATTAATAGCACTGAAAAAGGGAGAAAAAAAGTGCAAAGGCGGGAAGACTTTGATTTAATGTAAGGTTAAGGGGTAAACATAATGACTTTGATTTAATGTAAGGTTAAGGGGTAAACATAAGATGTACATCGGTATAATCAACAGCGCCCCCTAATGTCTCACAATGGTGTCCAGCAAGGCTTCCCCACACGCTTTTTGAATGTCCACGGCCGTGATTTTTTTTCTTATTTTAGTCATCCCCCATGCCTCAGTCACCGGCACAAATTTACGCCACTGATGCCGGATATGTGAATATCGACTACTTGGGTGATTTTTTCCCCGTTTAGACCGAGGACTCAGCACGACTTCAACATGCTCTTCATAAATCAAGGACGCTATTATATGTACAGTTTATCCTCCTACCTTCTATGTTTTGTTGGACCCACTTCAAAGCCACTATACCCACAGTGCCACATTGCCTGGCGATGCTTCGTCATCTGCAGTCGGGAGAAAAGTGTTTTTGAAAGACGAGGTGCTGATATTAGGTCACTCTCTTGCAAACAAGATTGCTATGCAACAAAATAAGCCTGAAGGTGTGGTGATGGTATATTGTTATATATGCTCAAAATAACGGATCGTCTGCTAGTTCGCTGCTCCCACTCATTTGCGAAAACATAGTGAAAATAGCGTGGATACCAACGATCCAAGCGTTTCACACTGCACCGTACGTACCGTACATGCAAAGTTATAGCACACTGTGATATCCCAAAGGGAGTGTGCATTGACTTTTTATAAACTGAACACGTGATCATTCTAGGCCAATGAAAGTACAGTACTCAAGACAGAGGTATATCAATGGTGTTCGCCATTAGCATTTCAGAACCTCACAAACTCATAAAAGAGATTTAATAGGCCGTCAGCTGGATGTTAAAATTCGTTCGTTTCGCTCCAGCAAACGCGGGTCTAGATTTTTTTTAACAGTTCTACCGAAATACACTACCAAAGAATGATACTACAGAAGTTCTCCACATTTCGTCCTGCAGTTTTTTGATAATTTGACTCGAAAAAGCGAACTATTTGTCCGGTGTGGACGTTCAAAAACGTACCGCGCCTACGATAAAAAAAATCCGCCGCGTATGACGCATCGTACCACGTGACGTGAGCTGTCCAATTAGACACCAGATATGAGGTCGCAGGTCATGACACTTAACAAACATGGCGGCGTCCATTGCCAAAAGTGCGTCAACGTAAACATCGACCGGTGCAAAAAAGTGTTTGCACACATAATCTGTCACGTTTGAAGGGGGAAAATGCGAAAGATCTGATGTCCGGTGATAGTAAGTTCACTTCTTGTGCCAAAGAGTGGCTGAATTTCACAATGGCATCGCCGAACATACCCACGATGTGTGGGCAGTGGATCTGCTATGTACAGTACACAACCGGCGCATGTAAACAAGGCAGTCCGGCCGGCCGACCTCACCCGTGGCGGTTTTATAGATAGTAAACGTCTCATGATGCTGCAAGAAAACGCAAACCAGACACTTCAGCTGAGACCCGGATTTCTTCACCGAAAAAGCTCCGGGCAAAGTTCAAGTTTGTGTTAATTGCCTATCCACATGAACTGTGTCTTGCTGCACACAAACTCGACCAGGATTTCGATTTCGATGAAATCGTTTTTAAGGACAAGCTGCTACAACAAGCAGAACTTCCGTTGGAGGTAGGCATACATGTCATTATAATGAAGGCGATTGTGTATTTATTGCTTTTCTTGTCTCTCACACAATTAAGCATCATTAGCTAGAGCTCAACCTTTTGGGGTTGAGGAGTCCTTTCTTTTCTTTTTCTTTTTCTCACACAATAATCAATTAAATTAAATATTACTTACTTAACGAGATAATTAAACATAATACATATCTACTAAGTTTACCATCTTTGGCATATGATCTCTTTTGTATTTGTTGTCTCTGAAAATGTTTCCTCTTTTCTTTAATCACTATTTTTTTTGTTGCATTGTTACAACCTTTGGATACTAACACTTTTTTCTTTTCAATTATAGTTCTGAACTTTGTTTAACATTATGTTTTGTTCCATGTACTAACTAAGCTAATATAATTAGTAATTTATTTACTGGTAATATTTCTTTATCTTTTGTCAACTATTCTCGCATGATTTTACTTCTGTATTTTAACCTAATCTTTGCTGTTTTGGAGGCCCATCTCGCCACAACTAGCCCTGAACTTTGTTAAGATTATATATTTTGGTCAATGTACCAAATAACTCAATTCAAGTATTAATTTGTCGACTGTTTCTTCGTTGTTGTTGTCGGTTTTTTTCCATATCAAAAACTGATAACTTAATGTTTTACTCTGTTATTTTCACTTGATCTTTATATATATATATATTTTTTTTCTTGTTACATTTATTTTTTTGTAAGGACTGCTAACCCCAGAGGCTTGATGCCGTGTGTGGAAGGAGGGGTGGAGGAGGTGTTGTTCTTTCAAATGGCTGTTCTCTCTGTGCTGCCGAAATTGTTACTGCAGTATTTCACCACACCCTGCATTTCTTGAGAATTTAGGCTTTTGTGATTTTAACTTCCATTTACTTCGCTATTATATAATCTTTCACTGTCTGCCACGTTGCACAGCTCGCCCTTCTTAATAACGGGCTACGCTGTGCTAACAGCGAGACCAGTCAGTCATAAAATGCATTAAGTTTTACTTAATTTGTCTTTATGTGCCCCAAAAGAGAACAAAAAAAATCCATGTTTGGGTTAAATTGCCTTGAATTAAGGGTAAGGTTTTAATTTCTCTGAGGGAAACTGGGGGGTGACACAACAATAAAAACGATGAAAACGCAATGCGAAAACAAAGCTGGTGGTCACCACGATGCACCGTGAATGCACAGAACCGCATTGATTTGGATGGCGTCAACTGAAAATGCGTAAGAAAATTTCATTTTCTTGCAAAAGATACCATTCAAAATGATAATAGATACCTGGTAATAAAAAAACCCTGTTTTTCTCTACGGCAGTCGACTGTTGGGTACGTCACTTGTCTACCGAATGTTTCCAGGACTTTACTTTTCTTTAAAGGAAATTCTCTAGCGTCAATGAAGGAAAATGTCTTCAATGACAAGTAGATCTTATTTGAAAAACCCAGTAATAAAAGGTATTTTTTTTTAAATTCCATGATTCAAACCGAGTACCTCTGGCACTGAAAATAAAATGTCTAACTTTAAGCTGTCAAAGTACAACAGGTACTGCACAAAATCCCATAATAAAATGTTGTGCAGTTTCTTTCTCCATTGTTGAAGGATACTTTTATGGAGGATGTATGAGGGTAGTCTTTCCGTTTGTATAAACTAGCAAAATAGCTTTTTATAGAATTTACTGTTTGATTCTATATAAAGGATGAACTTCAGGAAAAGGGAGATGTTCTGCGACTGACTGTTCAACCCCGATCGACAACTAAGAAATCATGAGAATGTCCAAGCTTGCTGAACTGTTGGAATCATGAAAATGATTTCGAAGTCGAAGGAAATGGCCTTGGATCTTTATACCGGTAAGATGTTTTGATTGTTATTTAGAGTGCTAAAAAAAATAAACTTTAATAGAATATTCAAAATGAAAACGTCTTCATTTTACTTTGGAAGCTGAAAAGGTTGGTTCTCAATAGCTACCAATGTTTACATATTTACAATGGAAGGAAAAAGGATCGAGCACATGATCTTTCTAGTAATTTAACTCTAGATTGAACAAGTTGTTTTCTTTCTTCTAAAGCACGTCCACAGTAACCATTGTTTTTTATCATCAGATACTAAACCTGTCTATATTTTACTATTTCTTTTTACAGAACTGGTAAGTTGACATATCGGCTAAGAAGAGAATATCCACAGCTCTCTTTCCTTGAATATATGCGACATCATTCTACACTGCTGCTTTATTTGCTGGAGGTGTGGTTGAATCTCTGGCGACTTCAGAGGAGGATTCAAAACTGAAACTTTGGCTTCGAAAGCATGACGTACGCTCCCTCCTGTTGTTATGCCGTTACTGCACGAGATTTGATGAGAACTTTGATGAAGTGATAACATTTATTTAAAGTTGTATCAGCACGACTATTTAGCATATGACATTTTAATGAAAATAATGAGTAACTTCTAGATTTCAAAACTACATGTATCCTTCTGTTTATTAGTGTTGGTTTTATTATTTTTATTTTTTTCATTTATTAAAAATTAGTGTATAGATCCCTCGTGACGGGGTAGGGTTGGGTGATGTGTGAGAATTCGGCAGTGTTGTAAAAATACAAAGAATACAAATTACAAAAAGCACGCACATGTCAGTGTTATACAGGTATAAAACTACAATTAACGTGTACATGTAGGTCTATTTCCCCAAATTAAATAAACAATCTTCGCATGAAATAAGAATTACCTTATCAGGCAATGCTGAACATAAAGGAGCAGGCTCACATTTACACATGCTGGCCAGGCACATACACACTATCAACCACTTTCACACACACCAGTCCTCAATGAACAGGAAGAGCCATTATTTACTTGTGTGTTATTATTCCCTAAATGTAAACCTTAGATAATCATAGTACATGTACTGGAATCTGACAATGCGCAATAAGACCCATGTTAAATTATACATGAACATAAATAAGTACGTAACGTTATACACAATTACATGGGAATATCACGCGTGCGCGCACCACACTGTGACATTCTGCACGTGAACGCGTGTATGCCTATACTACACGCACAATGTTCGCTAAACTCTCCACAACGAGCTCACACTTTGGAGCCCCAAACCTACATTTATATCTTGTCAAAACTTTACTTTAATGCCTCCAGTATTATCTATGAACACTAGCGGACAAATCCTAATGTAATATTGGGTAGCGTGCAGTTTGCAAACAAATGATATTTCAATTCAAAAACGAGCTTCAAAAGTTGACCAAAGTCATGTGACTTGGACTCGAGTCGGACTCGAGTCGCTATTTTTGTGACTTGTGACTTGACTTGTAAATACCAGCTTTGACTTGTGACTTGACTTGGACTTGCAAACAATGACTTGTGACTTGACTTGGGATTGCAAAAAATGACTTGTTACCAACCCAAGTCAGACGCTACTCGAGCGACCCAATGGCCAAAACACTTTAATTAAGCTATTATACTTTTAATTAGCTATTCGGTTTACGCCTGCATTAAAAAACGGACTTTGGCTTGCGCGGTTTCTACTTCGCCCAGCTGCAGCTGTAGATCATATTGTTGGGGAATGGATGAGTCGATACACAATTCTTTGGTGGAGGACTGTGTTTACCGTGACTGTTTATTCCACAACAATTATGTTATTTACACATTGATTGATTGAACTGGTTACAGTGAATTGAGACAAAGAGAACTGGGTGAACTGAATAGACTAGAATAGAAATGGAAATGGAATGAAGAACTGCTAGTGGAGCAGGACTTATATACTGGTGGAAACAGGAAGTCTTGAGAATAAGAAATACTTAAGAATGGGGAAACTTAGTCATATCTTAGTTTCCTTGAGTCTCAGAAATATGACTAGGAATGAGTAATATAGCTGCTTAAAACAATGATCTTGAAAGTAACTTGGTTGTACTAAGAAACTGACCAGTGACTTGTGTGTGGGCAGTGAAGGTCATTTGCTCTGTATAAAAGTATAGGGACTACACATTGCATAGGCACTGTGTGGGTGTGTGTATACAAGGAAAACGATGAGTAATGCATTTAGGAGAATTAATCATTAAAAAGTTCAAAAGGAACATTGATAATTAAAGTGTGATAATTAACTAAGAATTAAGACGAATTGATAATTAAGAATTGATAATCTGAAAACGCTACAATATCAGTGAGCTGAGCTGTTACGTTGCGTACGCGTACATGGCTATTGAATCTAAATAACTTCTAGCCTCTAGTACTTGAAAATCTGCCCTAAAGACTGAATGTATATTTTCCCTAATTCCAGATCGGGCATGTCTGCATGTAAAGCTCCATGGTAACAATACAAATGTAGGCCTACATGTCAATGGGTGCGGGTCAAAGGTTTTGGAAGTGGCTTGTTTTGCATGTAAAATACCGGATAGCCTAACCCATTGGTAGGCGTTTAGTATACATGAAAATTGAACTATAAAGTGTTAGTATGCTACATGTAATCGAGTGAGTGAAGTCTTTTTTTCATGTCATCTCAACATTAATTTCTACAATGTAAAGTAAATTTATTAAAGTATACAAAGGGCTAATATCCAATAGATATGTGATAAACTACAAGAATATAATTGCAATACATTGAAAAAGGGGAATTAAGGAGGCATGTTCAAAATAAATCGTAAGTTGACGCCAGGTTCTTTTAGCTTATTACAGCTGGACAAAATAATGTGCAACTTGACGTGTTCTTGGACAAAGATACTTGTGACTTGACTTGTGTTTAGACCAAATGACTTGTGACTTGACTTGTGACTGGACCTAATGACTTGTGACTTGACTTGTGACTGTACCTAATGACTTGGACTTGCAAACAATGACTTGTGACTTGACTTGGACTTGCAAAAAATGACTTGCTGCCACCTCTGTCAATAAATAAATAGCTGAAATTGTCTTTAGCAAAAGACTTATCTCAAGGCTTTTCTTCAAACCAAGATGGCCAGGGCTGTTTTGATCAGATAGCAAATACATGTACAATGGTTGATTTCTGAAATTATTATTCCAGACTCTGACTTCTGATGATCCTTTGATTTACAACTGTATTTAAAGCCTGTTTCATTACAAAAAAGGTGGTCTTTCTTACAAGTAGAAGGTTCTTTAAGTGACGTACCTGGTTCACCACAGAAGATCCAGAGGGTTTGGGGGCATAGCACCCATTATTTTTAGCTGTTTCGGTGTACACACCGAAACAGCTCTTGCTTTCGTTAAGATTTTTTTAATGATTATTACCATTAATGATGAGCTGGTTCCACCACTGCATTATAAACCTTCAAAATAATTGCATTGTTGTATGCTGCCAACTAACAAGTTAGATCACAGTGAAATATTTTTGGGAGAGGGACTGTGGTGATGTCTACCAGATGAGAAAACAAAGGGTCATGTGCTGTGCTATTCAATTGCCAATATACAGAAAACATATTCTTTAACTCTAAAATCTCCTGGGTCAGATTGACCCAGAATGTGAATCCAAATTTGCTTAGTCCTTTTCTGGGTAAAAAAAATACACATTTCAGTCAAAATGACCGAGAAACATGTTTTTTTTTACTCCAAAGGGGTCATTTATGACTCCAAAAGGGGTCAATTTTTGACCCGGGAAAGGACTGAGCAGATTTGGATTCACATTGCGCGTCAGTCTGACCCAGGAGTTTCTAGAGTGTAGGATGTGACAAGCCATAGTGCTGTAGTTTTGAAATCGGAAGTGCCAACGCAAGGCCTCAAACCGGAAAATGTGGGTTTTTAGCATACATACATGTACAATGTACATAAACATTGGCAAACTTTGATTAAGTGTAAACAAAAAACTGCAGCAGATTTGCTGGAGAACTTCTGACATAGTGTTTGCGATGTCCTGAACCCCACATATGTGCATTAAAAAAGTAGACCCAGTGTTGCTGGAACGAAACTCGTTTTACAGCCGGTTTTTGAGTTTCAGCTGATGGCCTATAATTGTCACATGGTGCTACCGTAAAACTTTATCTTATGCTTTTCTTTGCCCATTAATGTGTGTCGTTTCCTATAAGACAGACGGGGAATACTCTCCTTTTTGTAATTTGTGTAGCATTGACAGGAATGTGTATTCATCAATGAGCTCACATTATGAGGATCTCATGCAGTCATGGTCTTGCATAAGGGTTCTTGGGCGAAAACATCTTACCTGTTGACAGAAATCCGAAGACGCCTAAGCGATAGTTGACGGTAACTACAATGACGTCACCCACAGCAGCCAATGGCAGCCCATTATAGACGGATTCTCTTGCAGACCCAAACGTGAATCCACCGCCATGGATCCAGACCATAACAGCAGCTCCCCCAGCCTTAAAACAGAAACGAAAACAGTTTACGTGCAGTGGACTGTGGTTTATACGGTAAAACAAATCTACAAGTGAAATTGAGCCATATTTAGGGTTCATGACAAGCTTAAGAAGTATTGAGACTGCTAACTTGTCCCAGCATGTGTGACTCGCATAATACCTACGACAGACACCCCTTCCTTTTCTGTTAAAATATTTGATGGGCATAAAAACATTATCAGGCCTATGTGATGGGTATCCTCCCACTTCGACTCACCATCCGTTGATTGGGTGCGAAGACATTGAGATAAAGACAGTCTTCGTTTATCACCAAACTCAACCCGACGTTACGATCTTGAAGACAAGCAGGTCTGAAGTAGGTTGCATCATATATCCCATTCCACGCCGTCTTCTCTACCGGAGGCTTGAAGCGCAGCTCACCGAGTGGCGGCTCAGCAAACGGTATCCCCTTGAAGACATCCACCTTCGTGCCTCCTGCCCCGGTGAACTCATCTTCTATGAAGATCTGGGTTGTGCCGTGGATTACACCCTGCTGCACCGTAATCAAGGGCTGGGATGTTGTGGCTACTACCAAGCTGAGGACGATCAGGAACACAAAATATGTCTTTCTAGTCATCGTGTTGATATGCAGAATATTCCCGCTGAGACACCGGTGTGTTCTATTCCAAAATGGCGACTCCACCCACAGACGTGTTTATTGTATGCCAATGATTAATAACAATGTGTTGATGAGTAACATTTTCGACACATACCAACGTTAGTTTAATGGGGCACATCGTCCTGAAATCGCCAATATTATGTTTAAGATTTTTACTTATTTCAAAGCTCTGTTTAAAAGGAAACTTACCTCATATCGCAATGTTTTTGGAAAAGAAAAAAACCAACACAGTTGTTTACTTCTGACGTGCCATTTACGTATTTCCAGACGTAAATATATTGAAGTCTCCCCTTGGACGTTGCCCCCGAGGGTGTCATTTACACCCGAGGGTTTAAAAAAACCATGGACCCCAGTCACGGCAGGCAATTATTGTTTTGTTATACCACGGTAATAGCCTAGATTGCAACCGTCTGAAATTGTGTGTGTGTGTGTGTGTGTGTGTGGTGGGCTTGTGCCATATTTTCAATGGGGAGCGCTGATAAATTCCTACAATCAGGCGTACTATATTAACTAAAAATGTACAATGCACCCTTCTCATGACTATTTATTTATGTTGGCATGTACCTCACATTCTTACATTTTGCTAGTGCATTTGTTTTTTTATGGAATTTATTTTTGGGGGCTAGACAAAATTTGGTCACGATGGCACCATTTTTGAGAGAGCAGAGGCCCAACATATGATTTTAGCTGTTTCTCAAAACACCCCCCCCCAAAAAAAAGTGTTTGAGATGGAAAGCAAAATTACCGGCTGTACAACTTGAGAGCAGCATTTTCAAATGTCCCAAGGTACCCTACAACAGAAATAATATTAAGATTAATCATAAAATTGTGCGATTAAATGGCCCTATCCCAGGGACAATTCGTTTAAATCGCATTTTGTTGCCCAGATTGTCTCTTTACAAGACGTAGTTCTATTAAAATTTTCGGCTGTGCGAAATACCGTAATTTGCATTATAATATCGTTGCCTGGATATCGCGATCGATTGCCCTTTGCCTTGACAGTGATTGTACTGCTGCAGCTTCGAATGCCTGTCATTGTTTAGTTCAGCAGTGGTGGGATAGGCCTGAGGGTGTAGGTCGACCACAACAAGTATTTGCTTATGATAGAGATAAATATAAAACTATTGATTCCCCAAATTAACGCAAGACATTGGTGTTTGATAACTGCATATGCTCTTTCGCGCTGTACTATACGTAAAGCTGGCCTCAGGTCGACCTTGCGACGACACAGACCAGTTGGCGACTGACTGTTCAGAATCAAGCTGCGTCTGAGCTACGAGCGTCGGGAACAACTCAGTCGCCGATTTTGTGCGACCTGAGTGTAACTGCGACGATATTAAAGCGATCGGCATCAGATGGCGCTCAAAAAACAAATCACCAGTCGCAAGAGTATAACAATTTCAACTTCTGCAATGTGCTCTGTGACCATCACAGGATTTCTCAGTTTTGTGACCTGAATACTATTTTTCTGCTTGATACCGACTGTTCCGTCGTTGCGCACCTGAGGGCGGCTTTATTACAACTTGAGTACGCCGTCGGGAACAGACGATAATGCTGCATAGAAGCACGGTACAGAGGGCACGCTTTGCTAAGGGGTCCGATGGTATTGCCTCGGATATGTTGAAATCTAAGATTATCTCTCCTGCATTATAAAGCAATTGATGAATACGTTTTGGAACTATTCCCCCATCCCGATTGACTAGTATCATAACATTAGTCAACCGCTTAATTTAATTTTGGGGTGGTTAGTTTCAACGCCCTACTCCACTAACATAAAGTATCCACACAATGTTGCACATGTCATACTAACACTCATCATAGCTCGACCCTCAGCAAGAGTTTATTCAATACACCATCATCAAAAATTCAATTATCTCGAGGCGCCCCCCCCCCTCCACAGAGACCCGGACCTTGTCACAAAAGTTTTCTTATTGTCCATACCTTGACATCGACGCGAAATCGGGTGAAATCTTCAGCACATTATCCGAACCACAGTTTTCTCTTAAAAGACCAAATTTACCGTACGGATAGAATATCAGTCTAGCCCCCTCTCACACCCCTATAAGAGTGTATTTGCCTGTAATCCTCTTTTTGTCCCTCTCTTGTTTGAACATTTTGGGAAGAACTCCCATATGTTTTGTACTCGATCGCCAAATTGGGGACCTTTGGAAATTTCGGACCCCATACAGAAACAAACTCACGCACATACCATACACACACCTTTGTTTATGGTGTAAATCGGGGATTTTCTTTTGTTCCTCTTCCCTTTTCCTTTTTCGCAACAGCTCTCATTGGTTTTGTACACGTTTTCTAATCGAGGTGGTCCTCGATTTGGTTCCTGTCCTCGATTCACCGAAGATGTTGCACGTGCGTGTCCTCGATTTACACCATAGACAAACGCCTACCGACCATTTCACTCAGAGTATTCTCCTATAAATCCGTCCCTATCTAATCGTAAAACGAAATCAGTCTTGTCCGCGTTTTTTTCCTGCAGCGTACATTATTATAACCAATCACCACACGCACGCTGTGTGGATTCTCGTTGTGTTTTCTTTCAATTCAAGTTGACAACCTATTCCAAACAACAAAAATATATGATGAAAACGGACATGGGCTCGAAGCCCACATCTTGCGATACAGACCCCGGCCACTGTGGCAGCTCCACGAAAGCCGTTCTTTGAAATACTTTAATGTACATGCATGACTGAGTGATTGCATTGGTGTAACGTCATTCGTATTTTGTTATGAATAAATAGCGAACGAGCGGAATAATCATGATCCATTGAAGATGTGTGCTGCAAACGAAAACCCCGCGTCCCGCGTCCAGCATATACACCATAACCATACACATCGCAAAATTAAAGAGGGCGCGCTTTTAGATAACGTTGCCATCACACTGACTGGTGCAGACTGTATCAATGGGCCCAGAATTGACTACGCGGGCCAAATCACGATTTGAATGCCCAATCACAATCTGTATGTCCTCAATTTCTTTGCTATTCGAGCATTTTGTGGACCATGAGCTGGAAGGTTTGTAAAAAAAGATGGGCAGAACCCGCGCACAGGTGTGCGAGCTCGTACTATACAGGGCGAGTCAAAAAACAAAAACAAAACGAAACCCAAATGTCGGGACCAATGTTTCAGTGAAGTTCTACATGTAACACTTTCATGGGCGTCAATCCGGGGGGGGGGAGACAGGGGGACATGTCCCCCCCCCAGTAGTTTAGGGGGACTTCTTGGTACGGTTTGACCTTGGGCCTAGAAATATGTAAAGGTCACATAAATATGGAAATATGGAAATATGTAGATATAAATATTAATTACGGGATGTGGGAATTTTTAACACAGTTTGACCTAATGAATGGATGAGATGAATAGGGAATAGGTGTGAGTATAAGGAACCGGGTACAGTTTGACCTATTCTATGGGAAAGATTGCATAAGGTATGGAAAAAATATATATTTGTATGGTACATTTGGATCTTAGCCCGAATATGAGTTTCATACGTTAGTTCCTGTGAACGAACAGCTGGTCGGATCTTTAATCCCCCAACAATAGACGGGAGAGGGCGCGTGCCAAGTCAGTGCACTAGTATTGTTACGAAGTTAATCCGATCGATACAAAAAGTAATTGGATTTCCGAATGCTCGAAAGCAGAAAGCAGTGATAGATGGCAAAAATGAATTTTGCGTTGATCAGACTGAAACGAGTACGATTGTCTATTTGAAGAATTATTTTAAAGTCATTTTTATTGGGTTTATGGGTATTGTGCAACGTTGCGTTTTCCAAGTTATAAACAAACACTCACCGCAGCATACTTGCAGGGTACAACCTGTGTCGGCCATGGGGGAATATGATAAATCCACGATCCATAATCCATGCGTCTGTACGGAGACCGGTGGTCGATCACCCCCTCGATGATCGCACCGATCATGGAGCAAATAACTCCGTCCGTGCGCCTATATTCCTCTTGTTAATCGATACAATACCAATGGCACTCTTCTACACTGCCACCAGCATCATCCAAGTAAAAATACATGTATATGTCTGTGCGCGGTGATCGTAGAAAAGGGAAGGTTTTGGCATCAGCCAGAGCAAATGCACACTACTGTATACATTACGGCCATCCGATCAGATAGCGCTCAAGTTTTCTTAATCCGTGACGGCTAAATTATCGATTAGGCTCTATAGTCTGCAGAGGCGCGTACAATAAGGAATGGATTCAGTGGTTTAAAGCGCATTACAGCCATAACTAAACGTGCGGGCATGTGGTTTTTAAAGGGAACTACGGCCTGGAAAGTGCCCAATTGTGTATCGGAATAACACCACCATCATTGTGCATTTTGTAATATTTCGTACTAGAACAACCCCAAAACCAAGCTATAGCCTATCCATAGTTAAAAATTGAATAGTAACGTGGTAAAAATGGTGCCCCTTTAACGCTGTCTGTATAGGAATGCACCGAACCCTAGTTGTACCTCCGTGCCGGATTTGTTTACAAAATCGAGGATGACTGGGTTTTATCTACGACCATTTTACGGGGGTTATTTAGAGGGCGTGTCCAAGCACTAATTTTATGACTGAGAGTAGGCTTTTCCGATTGATAAGACAACACAAACAAAGAAAAATACAACTGCAGAAAGTATATACGTTATGACATTATTGCTTTATTGACTTTATTATTGCTTTATTAAATCACTCGTGTTTTTATTTGTCTGTCCCAATGTATTTCTTCGCAATTATATCGTCATTGTAATGTTGACTAGTCTTTAATCGTCACTGTCTTCCTCGCTGACGTCTTCTTCATCTTGATGGAACAATCCGTCAAATTTCATCTGGTGTTTAGGCATAATTCTGCCGAGAGCCTTTTGTACGCTAATGCCCTTATATATTTTTTCTTCCAGATTGGGTGATCTTTTTCTATTACTCTTTTTTAATGACCCATCTCAAACGTGTTATTATTGCAAATACTTCAGCGTGTAATTAAAGGTTGCAGAGAATAAGTGAATTATCAAAAATGAGCACAGAATCAGTAGAGTGGGCTGAGCACGGAATGGAGTAGGATGATCACGGAATAGAGTAGGATGAGCACGGAGTAGAGTAGGATGAGCACGGTAAAGAGTAGGATGAGCACGAAAAAGAGTAGGATGAGCAGGGAAAAGAGTAGGATGAGCACGGAAAAGAGTAGGATGAGCAGGGAAAAGAGTAGGATGAGCACGGTAAAGAGTAGGATGAGCACGGTAAAGAGTAGGATGAGCACGGTAAAGAGTAGGATGAGCAGGGAAAAGAGTAGGATGAGCAGGGAAAAGAGTAGGATGAGCAGGGAAAAGAGTAGGATGAGCACGGTAAAGAGTAGGATGAGCAGGGAAAAGAGTAGGATGAGCAGGGAAAAGAGTAGGATGAGCAGGGTAAAGAGTAGGATGAGCAGGGTAAAGAGTAGGATGAGCAGGAAAAAGAGTAGGATGAGCAGGGTAAAGAGTAGGATGAGCACGGTAAATAGTAGGATGAGCACGGAAAAGAGTAGGATGAGCACGGTAAAGAGTAGGATGAGCAGGGAAAGAGTAGGATGAGCAGGGAAAAGAGTAGGATGAGCAGGGAAAAGAGTAGGATGAGCACGGTAAAGAGTAGGATGAGCAGGGAAAAGAGTAGGATGAGCAGGGAAAAGAGTAGGATGAGCAGGGAAAAGAGTAGGATGAGCACGGTAAAGAGTAGGATGAGCACGGAAAAGAGTAGGATGAGCAGGGAAAAGAGTAGGATGAGCAGGGAAAAGAGTAGGATGAGCACGAAAGAGAGTAGGATGAGCACGGAAAAGAGTAGGATGAGCAGGGAAAAGAGTAGGATGAGCAGGGAAAAGAGTAGGATGAGCAGGGAAAAGAGTAGGATGAGCACGGAAAAGAGTAGGATGAGCAGGGAAAAGAGTAGGATGAGCAGGGAAAAGAGTAGGATGAGCAGGAAAAAGAGTAGGATGAGCACGAAAGAGAGTAGGATGAGCAGGGAAAAGAGTAGGATGAGCAGGGAAACGAGTAGGATGAGCAGGGAAAAGAGTAGGATGAGCAGGGAAAAGAGTAGGATGAGCAGGAAAAAGAGTAGGATGAGCAGAGAAAAGAGTAGGATGAGCAGGAAAAGAGTAGGATGAGCAGGGAAAAGAGTAGGATGAGCAGGGAAAAGAGTAGGATGAGCACGGTAAAGAGTAGGATGAGCAGGAAAAAGAGTAGGATGAGCAGGGAAAAGAGTAGGATGAGCAGGGAAAAGAGTAGGATGAGCAGGGAAAAGAGTAGGATGAGCAGGGAAAAGAGTAGGATGAGCAGGAAAAAGAGTAGGATGAGCACGAAAGAGAGTAGGATGAGCAGGGTAAATAGTAGGATGAGCACGGTAAAGAGTAGGATGAGCAGGGAAAAGAGTAGGATGAGCACGGAATTAAGAGCGCACAGGCACGCAGAGAGCATTCGCAGGGGGGGGGGGATGTGGAAATGAGCTCAAACAGACAGGTCTCGGCACAATATATATTAAACCAATTCATCCGTTTCTTGTCATTCGTGAATCAGCCTTTATAACTTCAACATGAATACTTTTTCTGCAGTCAAACCCCATGCTTGTAACCAGTGTGATAAAAGCTTTGGACGGAGATATAATCTCTGGCGACATACCGAAAACGCTCATGCTGAAGATGAATCTGAATGGGGTTAACGATGATTCTGAAATTGAGGTTATTCAATCTGATCATCCTGACGTGGATGAATCGGGCTCGGAAACGGACTCGGAGGTAGAAGATGACGATGAAGATGAGTCTAGTTCTGAATTAGAAGACAATGCTACTTTCCAAGACTGGTTGGAAGAGTCCAAAGAAGCGACTCGTGAAATGTGGAGCGAAAAACATGAAAAGTACATCAACGAGGGTATGGGTGAAGATCAGGCCAAGGAAAGGCCGATAGGAAGACCCTCTGGGCGGTCAAGCAAATCTTTTGACAAGTACAGGGATTTTCTGTCAAGCTACCTACATCTGAAAGATAACGATACTCATCAAGATATTGTGGACAATCTGGAAGAAAAAATATATAAGGGCATTAGCGTACAAAAGGCTCTCGGCAGAATTATGCCCAAACACCAGATGAAATTTGACGGATTGTTCCATCAAGATGAAGAAGACGTCAGCGAGGAAGACAGTGACGATTAAAGACTAGTCAACATTACAATGACGATATAATTGCGAAGAAATACATTGGGACAGACAAATAAAAACACGAGTGATTTAATAAAGCAATAATAAAGTCAATAAAGCAATAATGTCATAACGTATATACTTTCTGCAGTTGTATTTTTCTTTGTTTGTGTTGTCTTATCAATCGGAAAAGCCTACTCTCAGTCATAAAATTAGTGCTTGGACACGCCCTCTAAATAACCCCCGTAAAATGGTCGTAGATAAAACCCAGTCATCCTCGATTTTGTAAACAAATCCGGCACGGAGGTACAACTAGGGTTCGGTGCATTCCTATACAGACAGCGTTAAAGGGGCACCATTTTTACCACGTTACTATTAAATTTTTAACTATGGATAGGCTATAGCTTGGTTTTGGGGTTGTTCTAGTACGAAATATTACAAAATGCACAATGATGGTGGTGTTATTCCGATACACAATCGGGCACTTTCCAGGCCGTAGTTCCCTTTAAAAACCACATGCCCGCACGTTTAGTTATGGCTGTAATGCGCTTTAAACCACTGAATCCATTCCTTATTGTACGCGCCTCTGCAGATAATAGAGCCTAATCGATATTTTATCCGTCACGGATTAAGAAAACTTGAGCGCTATCTGATCGGATGGCCGTAATGTATACAGTAGTGTGCATTTGCTCTGGCTGATGCCAAAACCTTCCCTTTTCTACGATCACCGCGCACAGACATATACATGTATTTTTACTTGGATGATGCTGGTGGCAGTGTAGAAGAGTGCCATTGGTATTGTATCGATTAACAAGAGGAATATAGGCGCACGGACGGAGTTATTTGCTCCATGATCGGTGCGATCATCGAGGGGGTGATCGACCACCGGTCTCCGTACAGACGCATGGATTATGAATCGTGGATTTATCATATTCCCCCATGGCCGACACAGGTTGTACCCTGCAAGTATGCTGCGGTGAGTGTTTGTTTATAACTTGGAAAACGCAACGTTGCACAATACCCATAAACCCAATAAAAATGACTTTAAAATAATTCTTCAAATAGACAATCGTACTCGTTTCAGTCTGATCAACGCAAAATTCATTTTTGCCATCTATCACTGCTTTCTGCTTTCGAGCATTCGGAAATCCAATTACTTTTTGTATCGATCGGATTAACTTCGTAACAATACTAGTGCACTGACTTGGCACGCGCCCTCTCCCGTCTATTGTTGAGGGATTAAAGATCCGACCAGCTGTTCGTTCACAGGAACTAACGTATGAAACTCATATTCGGGCTAAGATCCAAATGTACCATACAAATATATATTTTTTCCATACCTTATGCAATCTTTCCCATAGAATAGGTCAAACTGTACCCGGTTTCTTATACCCACACCTACTCCCTATTCATCCCATCCATTCATTAGGTCAAACTGTGTTAAAAATTCCCACATCCCGTAATTAATATTTATATTTACATATTTACATATTTCCATATTTATGTGACCTTTACATATTTCTAGGCCCAAGGTCAAACCGTACCAAGAAGTCCCCCTAAACTACTCCCCCCACCCACTTTTTGAAAGGTGGGGGACACAATATCAAATGTCCCCCCCCCCTCGGATTTTTGAACTCATGTCTCAGTTACAGCAGGGCCCCATTATTATATGCAGTGTATCTTTTGCTAAGAAACTTGGTTAAAGTGGTCAGAAATTGCCTAAGATCGCAACGCAGAGCATTTAGAGTCCAACTTTTTTTCGGGGCCCTTAGTAAGCGGGCCCAGAACCCCACACCTTTAGCTAAGAATAGCTTATTCAATGACTTCAACCTCGAAAATGATGTTTAAATTGTTATCTTTTGCTAAGAAAATATTGGTTAAAGTAGGCAGAAATTGCCTCAGATCGCACCACAGAGCATCTAGAATAATTTTTTTCGGGGCCCTTCAGCGGGCCCCGAACTCAACGCCTTTAGCTGAGAATATAATAGGCCTAGCTTATTCAGTGACTTCAACCTCGAAAAGGATGTTTAAATAATATTATTATCTTTCGCTAAGAAAATATTGGTTAAAGTGAATTGCCTCAGATCTCAGCAGCACAGGGCATCTATAGAATCAATTTTTTGGGGGGGGCCCCGACCCAAAGCCTAGGTCAGAATAGCTGATTCAATGACTCCAACACCGAAAACGATGTTCAAATTATTTTCTTTTGCTAAAAAAATATTGGTTAAAGTGGTCAGAAATGGCTTCAGATCACATCACAGAGCATCTAGATTCCAATTTTTTTCGGGGCCCTTAAGCGGGCCTCGAACCCCACGCCGTAAGGGCTTCGCGCTCCCATTAGTTCTGATCAAGGTATGTCCCCCACTTTTGAGAAGCGATTAACGCCCCTAAGCATTTCACAATCTAGGATATAAAAGCCCAATTCATAGGCTTTTTTTTCAGTTTAAGAATCATTCAAATCGCTCATGTACTTTTCAAGTTACGGAATTTTTAACACATCCACCGTTTTAAAGTTCTGTCCACGAATTACAAAAAAGGCGTGCGTTCTTTCATCAAAACGAAAACAATTCACACAAATCCCTATGTGATTTGTTTTCGTTTTGCTGGAAGAACACTGAACTTTTTTGTGATCCGTGGACAGATCCGTACTTCGCCATGAATGCGAGACGAGTACCATGCCATTCAGTGCGAGTTAGAGTACCTTGCCATGAGAACGAGTAGGATATACCTTAATTGCCATGGCATGAGTATGAGAATAAGTACCTTGTCATGAGTACGAGTACCTTGCCATGACGAGTGCATTGCCATGATTACGGGTAGCAGGACATCCAGGGGGATGGGCCACTGGATCACCCCCCACTTTTCGTGTAGAGAAACCAAAAAAGACGGATGTTGAGGTAATTTTCGAACTTTTTAACAAACAAAATGTATTTAACAGTACTGAAAAAAAAGCAAATAAGTACAAAATTGCTTTAAATACGTAAGTATACATAAGATGTACATCTGTATCATAAACAGCGCCCCCCCCCCCCCCCTTTTCGAATTTCCACAGCCGGGAAAATTTGTGTTTTTAGTGCTTTTAGTCATCCCCCAATCCCAGGCACAGATTTAAACACCTGTGGTCATGAGTACGAAGAGTACCTTGCTGTGAGTACGATGTAAGAGTACCTTGCCATAATTATGAGTGAGAGTATGAGTGCCTTGCCATAAGTACGAGTAAGAGTACCTTGTCATGAGTACCAGTATGAGTACCTTTCAAGTACGAGTAAGAGTACCTTGCGATGAATACAAGTATGAGTACCTTTCAAGTACGAGTAATAGTACATTGCCATGAGTACAAGTATGAGTACCTTTCAAGTACGAGTAAGAGTACCTTGCGATGAGTACAAGTATGAGTACCTTGCCACGAGTACGAGTAAGAGTACCTTGTCATGAGTACATTTCTAGGTAGAAGTTGCCCAGGGTTCTACGCGAGAAGCAGAAATGTTTTGTTACTTAAAAGAAATCTTTATGCAACACATTCTCGCATCACATCACATTGTACAGCCCCGGATAGCAACAGGATCAAGAAGGCTTGAACGACCTTCCGCAAATTCAACATGGGTTCATTGAAGCTGGTTTTTTCTTCAGTTTTAACATCCTAATTTAGAAGTAAAACAAATATTTTAAATCATCAAGTTCATGATTTTCATTGAAATTCCGGCAGCCAAAAAAACCCCAAATCATTCTTAACTATCAGCAAAGACCCACCCTTAAACCGGGCTGGTTTGAATTTTTCGTCTCTGTTGAAACGTTTTTGCCTATTGCATCACGCTTATTGAGAAACTGGCTTTTTAACCACACTGTCTGTCAAATTAATTATAGACCCAAACAATGGTCATGACAAGGTCGAAAAAAGTTTATTTCGATACACCGAGGTTGAGTAAACTTTTGTCCACTTAGATCTAGGCCTACTAAACCAAATTTAAAGTTGGTTGAACTTATACCAGCGCCGTACCTGGACCTGCTCTGGATTCCCAGCCTCATACCTATCTAGTGTGTGAGTTCTCCGACGTTGTTTGTCACATTGAGATATAAGCCATACGATCAAAGGCCCGTATATTCATGGAGTACTTTGGTTTTGGGCGGGGAGGTTCCACGAACTTGAGCGCAGTGCCATGGAGTGTAGCCTTTAGTCAAGTCCCACGCGCTTAACTTGAGCGCAGTGCCATGGAGTGTAGCCTTTAGTCAAGTCCCACGCGCTTACCCGGACACGTGACGCACCCCGGATGCTGACACGTAAAAAGACTAGCACAAGCGGTGAAGCCGCGAGGGCCTTTACCATCTCGTGGAGAACGCTTATATTTTTCTTTACATTTGTCTACCGATTTGGTAGACATGCATAATGCATTATCCCGTTGTGAATTGACCAATGAAAATGCAGAATTACTAACGTAAATCAGCCGTCGTCTGGCGCCAGACAGCACACGCGCCATGGCGCGGGTGCTGTTGCTGGTAACCGCAAACCACCGTTAGATGATTGGTTTAAATTGCTTGATTTATATTACGTGAATAAATGAATAAGTGATTAGTTCCACGAGATAGTAAAGGCCCTCGCGGCTTTGCCGCTCGTGCTAGTCTTTTTTACGTGCCAGCATCCGGGGTGCATTACGTGTCCGGATGGTCCGGGTATAGGCGCGTGGGACTTGACTAAAGGCTACATGGCGTGCAAACGGTGTTCATTATCTCGTGTCATGGCCACACACGATGTTAACGTTCACGTGATTCATAAACACAAAACACAAACAGTTGCAAAGTTAATCACGTGCCGCACCCGGGGTAACAAACCCTCTCATCCGTACTATCAAACAATTCTGGCGATTCACAATGCAGTGCGTCACCAAGAGTTTGCCAGGAAAGTTAATTTTTCGCAGTGCATTGTGGGAGATGGTCGACAAATTCGCAGCGCGGAACATTTGAAATTGTTCGTTTTTCCTGTCAGTAGTTTCAAAAGCGTGTAATTCGATGGTTTTTTGGCCCCTTTTCTTTCTTGTTATCAATACGGTGTTTTTTTTAAGGTGGCAGAACGTATATGCCCCAATTTTCTATAACGAATTAGCTCAAGTTGTCTACTGACTCATTCAAATGGGCCATGTTTTGTCGACCATACACTTTAAAAATGGACTCACCATGGCAAAGTCTTGGTAACGCACTGCAGTCTGAATCGCCTGAGTTAGGACCGTGTCTAATACTTACAGATTGCCAGTTAGCATTTCATTATTGCCCGTAAACGTTGATGATTCTCGCAATTAGTACTAAACAAAAAAATGTATGTGAACAGGCACCGCAGACACTGTGTGGCCCTCTATACAAAGGTTCACAGGGTGCAGGTGTAGTGGAGGCGTTGAATGCTTTCCTCTCATTTTTGTGCCATGAACTTATTTCTATCAGCAAAAGGTAACAGAGAGTGCAACGGGTAGACAGCCTGCTGTCCTCGTGGCTCGTGTGCTATATTTAAACCATTACTCGACAGACTTGAACAAAACAACAATAGCTGACCTTGTCACCGGTGGCCTATGAAATTATAAAGTCTATAGAAATCCGGTTCTATACAATTAACGTTTGGACTCGTAGCCGGTGTAGCGTGAATATCCAACTCCATGAAATATGGACTCATTGGTAGTATTGCGCAGGCGTTAATAACCTATTCATAGGCCCATATACATAGGAGAGTGACTTGTTACTGTGAGGGATTACCCAACAATGGGGAAAAGAAGTCCGATGTTCGTAAGAGCCGGATTTTCATATGACACCGGCCCCGCGTTAATGGCATTGTGCCCGTGAGTTCTCTCAGTTCATTGCGCATTGTGACATGCGCAATAGGGTTAGAGGTCCGTGGTTTGTGTGGACAACGTGAGTTGTTAACAGAACCATGGCAGAACGCATTGCCTTGCCTATACAGACAGTTATCATTTTGCACACATTTTTGTACCGTTTTTGCACACGATGAATATTTTCACGTGATTTAGATTACAGCATGTGGGGCACGATACACAACCCTGGTACGCTGTTTATAAAAACGAACGTGTTTCGTCTGCATTGTCACTTTCGAACCGCTTGCGATTGAACGTGCACCAGTGTAACAACTAGACGTTTTTTTTTTCGTCGAAGCGAACGTCAACTTCATAATGAGTACACATACATTCTTTGCGTGTCTGTTGGGTAAATCCCTGATCGTCCTCAGCTTTTCAGTAGTAATCACAGCATCCCAGCCCAGGGTTACCGTGGAGCAAGGTGTAATTGAGGGCACAACCGAGACCTTTATGGAAGATGAGTTCACCGGAGCAGGAGGCACGAAGGTGGATGTCTTCAAGGGGATACCGTTTGCTGAGCCGCCTCTCGGTGAGCTGCGCTTCAAGCCTCCGGTAGAGAAGACGGCGTGGAGTGGGGTCTATGATGCCACCTACCTCAGGCCTGCTTGTCTTCAAGATCCCTTCTACGCTTACACGTTGGGTTTTGAGATGGATGAGGACTGTCTTCAGCTCAATATCTTCGCTCCTAACCAACGAGTGGTGAGTCAAAGTGGGATGATTGTCCTTCCGTAAGCATGAGCTGACGTCAGAATTATTCTATTTTAATGCTCACATCATCTGTTAACAGAAGGAGGCAGATAAAGCAAACTTACTCTGAAATGTCAGTCATAGTAGGTTGAGAATGTCACCGTGTGGAACATTGGATTGATTTCTGATGTAAGTGATGTTATTATTTTCGACTTCGGGTCCGGTTTTAGCTTCCCATCATTTAATAGAATCATTGCAAACTGTCAAGTCAAAACCAAATGGAATCATTGGTCTCATATACATAACGTTTCTGAAGCTTAACATGGAACCAAAGTGCTTGATTTTTTGGTGTGAACCCGCAGTATTCTGGGGTTTTTTTTGGTTAAATGTTTACTATCATTCATGGTTGTATTTTCAGGCTGGGGGAGCTGCTGTTATGGTCTGGATCCATGGCGGAGGATTCACCTTTGGGTCTGCAGTACAGCGGGTCTATAATGGACTGCCATTGGCTGCTGTGGGTGACGTCATCATAGTCACCGTCAACTATCGCCTCGGCGTCTTCGGATTCCTGTCAACAGGTAAAATGCTCTAAGCTTTTCATCTGATACCAAAAACAAAAAAAATCCACCAATCCCTCCCTTTTTAAAGGCAAATGTATCAGGGTTGCATTTTTCGGGGGGGGGGTTCACCATGTATAGTTTTTTTGCAATTATGGCTGTATTTGGGGTATCCTGTTCTTTTTCTTTTTACCTTATATATTTTTCTGACTGCAGATGATGAAGCATCACCAGGCAATATTGCAATGTTGGATAATGTCATGGCTTTGAAGTGGGTCCAACAGAACATAGAAGGTAGGCTATAAGCTTAAAACAGACTGTGGACCTAACGTCCACGCTTTGTAAAGCAAGCATGTTTAAAACGTGTGAAGTCCTCGATCTATACGTAACAAAACAAATGCTACTGAAAATGTACAACCCAAAAGGAAGTGGAACCGCGCTGATGCTCTTTAAGAAGCTGATGATCATTGAGGCTATCCTGTCACCGATATGCTATGAGTTGACGTGCATCGTATAGCTTCTCAGCGATTTTCAAGAACGAGTTAAATTAAGTGTTGTAGCTCTATGAATTAGGGAATAACAGTGTGAGGAGCCGGTCTCCACTGCGTGATAATGACCGGGCTTGGGGGTGACCGCTGTTAATGGACCGAGACTTCGTCTCGGTCCATTAACAGCGGTCACCCCCAAACCCGGTCATACACGCAGTGAAGACCGGATCCTCACTGTTATTCCCACGAATAAATACCTTTTTAACGAAATAAACTGTTAAAATGCTCCAATTTTGTGACTTTCTTTCGGCGATATTTCCAGACTTTTTTGTGTTCATGTTCATGGGCCATATTTTAACTTATGCGTGGTACCCTGTCTCTTCGATAAGCGTTGTTATATACACCACAGCCGGGCTGTGCTGGACATTGCTGGACAACGTCTTCATTGCGTATGCGTACGACGTCCATGCAGGGTTTGGACCTCTGCTGTCGTAGCGAAACAAATTACAACAATGTTTTCATATCTTTACCTGATGGAGGAAGCTGAAATTTCGTTTACACACTCCTTGTGTCCAGAATTAAAAAGATGCTTGGTTTAGGAAAGGTAAATATGTCGTTGGGCGAAGTGTTTTTAAAAAGAAAAAAATCGTAGATCTACACTTTCGTCGTAAACATCCTCAGTATACTGCACTGCTGTATGTACTGTACGATGTCCAGTCGTTTTAAAACTTCCTTACGCGCGCGCGCACCCATAGCAACTGTGTTGCGTACGCGCGCGTCAGTCTCACGCGAAAGTGATTGAGCACAATTTCATGTGCAGCTGCCGTATGACTGTTGTAAATTTGGCCAATCATTGCCTTCCATGGGGCTGGATCAATGCTGTTTTTTTTCGCTTGTTCTTTGAAGCCGGTCTTTATCACCGTTAATGCCCGGCCACGTGATCGAGTTTCGACCAATCAGAAACCATCAACTCTCCAAGGTATTTATTAATTGAAATATAATCAGGTCATATTTCAGATCAGTCCAGTCAGTAAGCAGCTTGCAAAATTAAATTCAATTATCATGTGAAATGAAATCTTTTCCAATGCCTACGAGATAAACGCTCTGTCCGACAGCATTCGGCGGCGACAAGCAGCGGGTCACGATCTTCGGTGAGAGTGCTGGAACTGTTCATGTCGGATTCCTCGTGCTGTCTGAGATGGCTAAAGGACTGTTCAGTCAAGCAATAATAGAGGTAAACAGTCATTCAGAAATAATTGAGAAAATAGTGACACTACTGCCTTTCACATCATTTATACGTATTTGGCACATCTATTTTGGGGTGTATTCGAAAATTGCCCTATTTTTTTTAATTTTAAACAATAACAATGTTTACCTCGTTAGTCATTTGGTAGAATTTAAAGCCAGCCTACTACTTTTGATCGTTTACGTATTATGAAGTGCGTACAAAACTACTTGATACGGGATGAGTAAAAAAAAAACCAGCAATATGAAAAAACCCCACTTTTTTTAAAATCAAGTTGAAGTTTTGAAATTTTAAACCTTGTAAAAATGACGTATTCGTTATAACATTTGTAAAAAAAGGAAGATAATCGCATTTACCATTTGTCTTTTGCGAACCTTTTTACTACGGTACCCGATTTACATCTGTGTAACAATTGTCTAACAATTTCATATGAGCACAAAATGTGTCCCCCAGAGCCGTTCTTTCCGTGAGGTCTAGAGCTGAGACATGCATTGCCTTGCAGGGTTGCCAAGTAGAGGGCAGAGCGGCAATTTTGTGAGCAATAAAGGACACAGTAGCTACAGTGTAGACCACAGAAACTTTGCATTAACAAAAAGAAGTGAAACAGAAAAAAATGCTTAAGCTAAGGTTCAGTCAGTTTTAAATCTGTGTTGTCTCTAATGTCTTTTATTGTACCGTTCTCGTTCTTACGCAAAATTCTGTTGCCTCCTAGACAAAAACGTAAATTGGGTACCACAGTAAAAAAAATTTACAATGACAAACGGTAAATACAATTAACTTCATTTTGTTCACCCAAGGTTACTCACGAATATGCCATTCTTACAAGGATTAAAAAGTTCAAAACTTCAACTTGGCTTTGAAAAAAAGAAAGATTGCTCCTTTGCATTATTGCAGTTTTTACTCACCCTGTATCATTATGAAATTACCATATCAACATTGTTTTCTGTAGAGTGGTGGGTCAATTTCACAAGAGGTTGGGCCATTAACCGAAGAAGGAGACAAGGTGCTCCGCGAGAGGGCATTCCAGTTGGGCGAGACTGTTGGCTGCAGTACCTCGGACAGCGCAGCTCTCATAACTTGTCTGCAAGATGTAGACGGCAATGATCTTATACAGGCTCAATTAGCAGTATGGCATCACCAACGTTGATTTCTTCAGCTTAAAAGTCCTATTAAATGAAGAGAATGTTTAATGATCAATTTCACATTTTGATAGAGAAAATCCCCATGTTATTTTACACGAGGTGGGAACTTTACTTCATTGATTCACTTTCAGTTACCATTGTGCTGACTATCAAGATTTTGTTGGACATTTTCCGATTAACAAACCCGTTCAGGATAGCCTACAGAGCTGCGATTAGTCGAATCAATATGTCATCCCTGTACTTCCGAGGCATGCCCAACTATGGGATGCGCCGAGGAAATGCTCATCTTTGTATTCACAAAATTAGTCCTAAGTCATAATTGCTTATTGCTTGCAGGTTTACGATCGAATGTATCCTAACGTCGACGGGACATTCCTGACCATGACCCCGCTCGAAGCGTACGCCTCTGGAACCTACAACCACGTGCCGATGCTCATCGGTACGAATCGTGACGAGGGAACTTTGTTCTTTGCGTTTAATCCCTTATTTGCTGAGTACCTGACCGACAAAAACCCACCCTTTGTTAACAGGACACTGTTTGATGCGCTCGTTGTGTACACCTTCAAGTTGTTCGGTAAGATTTTTAAGCTTATGTATTACGAAATATGAAAGTGGGTGAAAAATCGGGTTTAGTATAATGCACGTGTTGGCATTAGCTTTTGCGACTCAAATCAGAGGACAGGTGGGGATTTTAAATCTAGTTGATTGTCATTGCGTCGAGTCCTAAACTCAACCAACCAGTTATTTTTAGAATAACACTTCTTCAAACAAGAGATTACTTTCCACATGGTGTTACCCGCAAACTTTCTAATTTATCTCATCCGCCATGCAAAGCTTCAAGTCATATAGCCTATGTCATGTAATGCTTGTCAATTGTTTGTCGGTGTAGCTACTTGTTGTCTTTCATAAGAGTTCAATTAATCGATACCGACAGTACCACAGAAGTATGTAAGCCTAGCCATACCTGCGTTGGACTGGCATCCCTCCCAGGAGGAGCGGATGATATCCTCCGTCGTTTAACGCCGAGGAATCCTCGTACAGGCGTGATAGGTGGGACTCGAGCGCGACAGTCCGAAATTACTCCACTTTAATAGAAGTACGTGTAATCACTACGTATTTGTTTTTTTTTGGTTTTTTTTCCATAGATCTTTATAACAAAGCAGTGTTTGATGCCGCCGAAATGAAGTACATTGACTGGTCGCAAGCCGAGTACGAAGACGCTGATTATTTTCACTCAATGGTGGAATTTTCAGGCGACTGGCTCTTCACATGCAACGTCGACAAGCTCGCCCGACTTCACTCGTCCAAGGACAAAGTGTACCGCTACCTGATGCCACACGTCCCGACCGTGTCCTACTATAAATTCCAGGGGGTTCAGCCGGGTTGGGTCGGGGCGGGCCACGCTGAGGAGCTCCCCTTCGTCTTCGGTGCGGCCTTCGTGCCCGGAAACCCCTCGGTCAATCTAACGAATGACGAGAAAGTGCTCTCTGTCAACTTCATGAAATTGTGGACCAATTTCGCCAAGAGTGGGTGAGTAAACAAAGAAACAAACCCTTGTCGGACATTGCGATACTCATAAATTAAAGCCTTCAGTTTCTCTGAAATGTACCAACCATATTCCTCTATTATCAGTCTCATGTCCTCATGTTTTTCCAATGTAACAATATGCTGCTACATGAATGTCCGAAATTATTTTCGTTCTATCCATAGTTCCATAGACATGCACTGTCATTTCCCTGTGAAGGCGTTGCCTCGTTACCACAACACGAAATTTTGCAAACAAATGTGGCATGGTCGATTGTTCGAGCAGATTATAATTGCTCACCTAAACGTAAAAGTGAACATAATGGAACCTTTCCCTTTGTTATAACTTGCGCCATTTCATCTCAGTCAATATCTTGTGCAGCAGGAACAGTTTAAGTGAACCGCACTTCATTCATTGGACGTGTTTCTATGTATCACTGTTTTTGTTTCAGTGATCCGAGCAAGGAGTCCCCGAATTCTCCGCCGATTTTAGAGTACATCTGGCCCGTTTTTAGCAGCCCCGGTTTGGAGTACAAGGTGCTAGACCTGAACCTATCTTCAAGCCGAGCTCTCAAGAGTGACCAATGTTACTTCTGGAATAATTACGTGGAGGATCTTCGGGCAATGTTAGGTAAGAACATGATTCAATCTACGTCAAGCATGCAGGGGCGGCAGAACGCTTTTTAAACTGGGGGTGAGGGGACACCAAAAACAGGCTCTTGCTCAGAAAAGAGGTACTCTTCGTCGGTGTGAAAGTGGAGGAAAGATATGGTCCCGTTCATTTCGCTATAAACCTATGACGAGGAACAAATTATGAATACGTTGTCCATCTTGCTCTTTGTTTTTCTTTTTAGTTATGTAGAAAGACCATTTTTATCGCGAGAGGTGCACTGTTGATTTTGATTGCCACTGCCATTTCATTCGCGTGAAGAACACTATAATTTTTTTAGGCAGGCGCGGATCGAGGGGGGGGGCTTGGAGTAAAAAAAAAAAAACTCTAGCTCTGTCATTTTTTTTTCAAAGAAATTCATAACAAAATGCGAAATCCCCCCTGCTGTGACTCCCAAGAATTTTTTACGGTTAATAAAGTCTGCCTTTGTACAAAATACTTACAGAGCCAGCTTGGTTAGTGGGTATAATGTACACTTTATAGTGTTAATAAACGTCGGATTTGAACAGCTCCCCCATTAAAAGTATGGTGCAAGGCCTCCCGATTGATTTTCAGAGGCCAAATGTCCGGAGAAAAAACCCTGTCTACATTTCTGAAACACCCCTGTGAAAATTCCTGGATCCGCCCCTGTTTTCCATCTTGAGATGTTGCGAGCGGGCAATGTGCTTTCGAAAGGGCAGTTTTACATCTCGAGAAGTGATCGCGAGAGGAGCACTATTGTTTATGATGGTCAATTTTCCATCTCGAGGGGGGCACAATTGTATTATTGCGAGAGGGGTATTTGTGCTTTCGAGGGGTAGTTTTCCATCTCGGGAAGGTGCACAATCTAATGCGAAAGGGGTACTTGAGTTTTTGAAGGGAAGTTTTGCATTACAAGAGAGGAGACAATTTTCTTTGTAGCGCCATCAGAGTTTATGCTTTCATACGTGTGCGTTTGAGGGGAAGTTTTGTTTTTATCTCGAGGTGGCACAATTGTAACTGCAAAAGGGACACTTTTGTTGGCCTGGGAAAATCTTGGGGGCAAGTGCACCCTGCTCCCACCGTTACCGCCGCCCGTTGTCAGGCGAAATGTAGCAAAGGATCTAGTCATGTGCTTTTGGTTGGGTAATTGTGGTTTTGTTTTTCAATTATATTCTTACAGAAGATCGGAATGGTGTCGACAGTGGCGTATCCAGCGAGTGGACGGGTGGACTACTTGCCATTCTGGCGACGCTTTTCCATTGCTTGTTTTTGGTGTTCTCGAAATGAAAGCGCCAGCACCTAAAGACCGCTTCTAAAATTAATCCCCTTTTTACCATTTTTATGAACGATACCATCTCGGTGCTACTTTTCCAATAAAAATGTACACTCCTCGGTCTCCTCCCCTTCCCTCCTGACCCAAACCTGATAACAACAGTGGACATCGAGCATTACTGGCGACAATGATCTGGGAGAACACCGACATGGAAGACTAAAGATAAGAGTTCAACAAATGTAGTTAAAAAAACCAGTGAAAACAAAAACACTTTACTCACACTGTGAAAACTCTTCCAACCCAATTTGTTTTACTATGAATCCCCTATGTGTTTCTCTTCATTTTGCGACGGAAAAAAACCCAAATGCCTCTAAACCTGTTTTCTAGAGAGGGTGAAACATTGTGCGGACGTGGGCAAGTCCACACAACGTCGCTGCTACCTGGTTTATGTGGACATCTTCTGTTCGAAAGTCCACACAGTGAATTGAATGCTTGTACATACACACAAGCTCGTTTGTACTACACTCATGAGGACCTGCCCCTTTCCTTCTTTTGTTCCCTTTTGTTTGAATGTTGCTTCTTTGTGGTTGTGATTCGGCCACATTAAAACTTACTGTCATTGATTCATTGTAAAGGTGGGAAATAGCTTTAATTTGAATTCCATCTAGTACACAGTAATTACTATTTCTGTATTTAGCATAGCATTTTTGGCTCAGAAAATGTGATCTATTTTGATAAAACTCTATACGTGTATTTGGTAATTATTTACAGTAAAATTTCAGTACGGCCATGTTGATTTATCACTGTTGAAACATGGCATTTGAACCGTGATTAGACTCGTGCCACTTGCTTGCCTTTATATGCTTTCGAAACAAAGTTTAACTTACAGATGACGTGTATATTTGTTATGAATTAATACTTCAAATTCTACTACATTATCATGAAACAGCCACAGGGGTGGTAAGTTGGAGGCCTGGGAGACTCTTTTAGATTCTTCCACAAGTCAGATTCAAACTGTTCGTACTCCTCCTCGGAAACCCAACTGAACCCTGTGACAATTTTCTTAGTATTGAAAAGCGAGGGTTCTTGTTGACAGGTCAGGCTACACGATTAAACATTGGGAAGGAGAAGATCAGATTAAAGTTAAACATCATAAGTTAATCGATTGTGGAATAGCATTAATATTCAAATTCAACAAACCTTGTATCCAATCTTCGCCTCCCAACTCTCTCGACCGAGTACAAGGTTTGGAGGGATTAAATGTTTTTTTTTTCTTACGTTTCCCAAAAAATGAAATTATGGAGACTTAGCGATGGGGCAATACGATTTTAACAGAATGCTTGTTGTACATATCAATAAGCCTGACATTATCAAGAATAAATCGACAATTTTCAATGTTTTTCGCACGTTTACCCCATTCCCTCTTGTGTCTGTTGCTTTACATCCCAAGTAAATTGAGCCAACACTGCGAAACGAGGCAACTGTAGTCATGGATAACCCATTTACTAAAAAGCAAGTTCAAAAAGAATGCGTCCTGTCGCATCCCGCCCTTTTATGCTTGCTTGGTGAAATAACTAGCCGGGGAACTTCCGCTACGAAGAGAAAATCAAATACTTTCCAGGTAGACATTACTCAACAAGAAATGTTCTAATAAATGACTTTGCTCTAAACGCACAAAAAAACACCTTATACCAAATTGTTATGGAAAAGCTTACTGGATTGTTACTGAATAACATCTATAACGTCTATTGCGTCCTGTAAAATCATGGCACCTAGTGTACTGTCGCTTTCAAGAAAAGTGGTATTTTGTATCAATTTCCAACGCTGGTCGGCCGACCAGCGTTTGACAAAACTGTCCTTTTTAAAATACTGCCCCCAATTTACAATATGAAGTTAGTCTACATTTTGTTTGCAATCAATTACACAGTGCCAGCCAGACGATTTCCCAACCTTACAGTTCCCCGTCCATAAATTGCTCCTTTTCATCGTAAGTAGGGTCAGGTCACCAGACTACAAAAACATGATTTTTTTTCCTGTTTTTTTCCAGCATCTACGAGCACAAAACTTTAAACAAGTCAGAATATCAATATCTGCTAAAAATACCAACTCCTAAATCCGTCCATTTCTGAAAATAACATCAAAAGCAAATATTGTATAGGCCTATCCCATTTAATGCTAGTTTGACCAAATTCCAAGAAAGAGAGTATTTAAAGTTAGATATAGTTTCAGCAATAAAATGTAATCTCAATAAGTATGACTTCTCAGTACATGGCTTCTCTTATGTGTAATTATTTTCTAATCACTTGCTGTTTATTGATTACATCATTAACAATTTCGGCGAAATAGCATATCTTAGGGGCATATAGTTCAATGTGTTAAAAGACGTCAACACATAGTTGTTCTCTATGGGACATTGTGTATTTCAGCGTACACTATCTCCCCGGATGTTGCAGCAGGTGGAGCCTCTTGTTCGCGCCTTGTCCTTGCTTCCGAAGGGTCATCTACGTCTAGGTCAGCATAGAGGGCGCCCCCTGCTGCCATAGTTTGCTCGCCCTCCGCTGCAGCGCTCTCTGTAGTCCCAATACTCTCTGATGCTCTGCTGCCATTCGGAGCCTCCGCGTCCGACCCAGATGCAGTGGGCGTTTCTTCGTCTTCGAAGGGCATGGCATAAATCACCTGCTCACTGTTGTCTACACCTGGCCCCGAGGCGTGTGCGTCGACCGCCGGTGACTCGGCGTCTTTTTCGATGGTCGAGATCGGTACTTTGTATCTCCGGATCCTACCGCTCCCTGTGTGACCGGCAAGCGAATACATGACCCCTTCTTTATCTGCTGGGTTTTCATTTGTCGCAGTTCCGATTTGGGGTTTGGGAGGCTGCTTGCTGTTCTCTGTAGTTCCATCACCCTCTGATGCTCTGCTGCACCTGGTAGCATCAGCGTCCGACCCAGATGCAATGGGCGTTTCTTCGTCTTCGAAGGGCATGGCATAAATCACCTGCTCACTGTTGTCTACAGCTGGCCCTGAGGCGTGTGCGTTGACCGCCGGTGACTCGGCGTCTTTTTCGATGGTCGAGATCGGTACTTTGTATCTCCGGATCCTACCGCTCCCTGTGTGACCCGCAAGAGAATACATGACCCATTCTGTGTCCGCCGGATTTTCATTTGTCGCAGTTTCGGGAGGTTGCTCGTTGTCTAGCAGGATGTTTTCATATGTAGGGGAATTCCCGGGTTCAGTAGTACCGCCATGAAGCTGATTTGTCCTGCCTGACATCTCTATCTGATTGCCCACCGCCTTTTCTGGATGGTTTCGCTTAATCTTAACCCAATAGATGAGAAGGAAAACTATGCCGACAAGAGACAAGACGACTGCTATGGTGCCTCCCACGATCCCTTCTGCCGAAGGTCCCTGAGACGCGTCGTCATTTGGACCAGTTTCTGGTGATTTGTTTTCAGACGGTAAAACTGTCAAGAAAGAGTCATTGGCACTTTGGTGTTGGTCTCCGTACAGCAATACAATGCATCTTATCCTAGCCTTGTCAAACTCATCGACCGTAACTTGCGGGATCTCGAGAATTTGTCTTCCAGATGACAATTCAAACTGGTGGTCGGGACCGTCTGGTTTTACATCTACCCATGAGCCCTCCAGATAAACCATCCAGCCAAACATTTCAGGAGTGGCAGGGGGAATCGCCTCCAAGTTGCAGGTGAACACCGCCCTCTCTCGTTCATAGAGAGTCAGGTAGGGAGGCGTGATAGTGATATGGGGATGTATTTGAAGAGGCGTCAGGTAGCAGCTTGGTCCATTGGTGTGAGGTCCAGCAGTACAGGTGAATTCCTGCATGTTATCAGTCGGTCGCAAGACTCGTTGTATTGTGTATGTCTGCCCTGGCTGCGTTTTTCGCGATGAAATTGCAAGCTGTTCATTCTCTGATTTAGCCTCGTACCAAGTCAAGAAACTGATTGGGTCATTTTTATCGAGAGTGCACGTCAAGGATATTTCAGTACCGACGGTGGGCTGCTGGGGCTGTACCTCACATGATGGGGAGAATCTGGGTAGGGGTGAGTTTACTGTCAACCAAGCCATTGCAGATACCCTGTTGTGGATACTACTTGGGCCGAAATACAGATGGCACCAATATTGGCCACTGTCTATTGGCTGAACGTCAGGGATATCAAGATAATAATATAACATGTCAACGCCAGCTGTTATCGAGCGCTGGCTGAAGGGACTGTACACCACACCACAGTGAGAAACTCTGATCGTAGGAATTGCACCGTCGGGTCTGTGAATCCAAGACAAACTGTACGTATTAGAACATGTGTTTGAGGTGGCATAGGACGAGCCACAGGTTAACCGTACACTGCTTCCCTCCACTACCGTTTGGTTTGCTGGGTTGCTTGTAAAGTCCACACATTCTATGGAGGTCAGGATGCTGACAAGATGCAACACGGTCGACAGGCGTATCCCCATGGTACCTTTGACACTCCCTAGTGCAACAGCTGTCATTTCATCGAGCTTACTTCTGAAAGCAGTTGCAAATTGACGTTAAATTAGACGTCAATGTGTGAAGCTGGCTTTGAACCTCAATATGTTATATCCATTTAGGGAACCAACAACCTGGTGACACTGCGCGAACAAAGTGATACACAAACACGAGGGATCACCTTGTTACAATTGGCGGTATGCAGTGTTCTGTAAAGGTCATGGTTTTCCTATATACCTCGTGTGGTTTTAGCCCACCCAGCGCATCCGGCACGCAAGGTTATTGAGATTTTGTCGGGAAGTGACATCCCATGGTGACAACCGATGAACCCGGATGGTGTCTTTTTCAATGTCAAAGCTGACACGACTGACAACTTGCTATCGAGCTAGTCTGTATTCAAGAAGTCGTTAATAAGGCCAGAAAATAGTATCCGGTTTCTGATGGAGCTTGCCCCAAATGTTGTGCGGCGACGCGGCCTTTTTTTTAACCTTTTTTCTTTTCTTCAAATGTCGGCTGATGACTGCAAATGGTGCCAGACTAAATTAAGTGCAAAATATATGAGAGTCCAGAGGCCACATAAAGCTTATACTCGATCGTAACCCCATCTAAAAACACGTTAAAATTGTGCAGCAGCAGGATTCCAGTCAAACCAGTGAGTTTGGCGGTTTTGAGACATCATCTTATACTGAAAAACAAAACTTTTTCATTTTGCCGACGCGCGCATGGCTACGACGACGCGCGCGCATACCAGAAACCGGATACTTTTTTTGGCCTAAAAGTGGTGCTGCGCTGATACCGTATCGATTCAAGAAAACGACGATGATTATTTCCGCAATGCTACCAATTCCCGACACACTACTTCCAAGCTAGCCTTTGTTTAATAAGATGCCGTTATGTTCTGCTGAAAATTCAGAGTATATTTGCCAATACCAGCTCTGAATTGGGCTTCAGATCGTACGTGAACAGTGAGCACCTGCCCGATTCGTCTATTTGCTCTGGCGGGTAAAAAGAGCGCCCTCACGCTCAATCGACACGTCCCTTGCCTTTCGAGTAATTTCCGTAATGCAAAATGAAGCATTTATAAAACTGCACTGATTTAAACAAAGAAAAGCAAATCAGCGTTTTATTTCATCTAACCAAGTTGGTAATCTTCCTGACTTTTGTACCTCCCCGGTATAAATGCTATTATCTAGTGAACCCAATTGATATCATCTGTTTGCAAAAACAGCGCCATCATGTGTAATTAAGGGAATAAATGTGTTATTGGAAGGGTTTAATCACTCTGTTTAAGACCGCTTGGAGTCTAGGTGCTGATAATTATTTAGAGATTCATTGAGCGGAAGATCCCCCTTCCCCGGCCGCTAATCTTTTTTTCCCAAACGACATCCGTTTCCCATCTTCTGATTGGTCCATTACATGCGTATCTAATGCCTTGTTCTCCACAACACAAACCCAAGATACACTTTTCCTCTTGTGAGAAATGTTCCATCCGCATAGGGGCCGCCAGCGGGGGTTTGTAAAGACTGCGCTTTTCTATTCAAATGGTCTGTTTTCACTAGCGCTTATACCCCCCACCAATATTTTGTCAAGAGTGCCTTTTTTTAACAAGTGCCCTATTTTTCTGAACAAGTGCTCTTTTTAAAAAGAAGTCGCGCCCTTTTTTGTGCCATCGGCCGTTCCGGGTGCCTTTTTTTAATTTCGCGCATGTATTGCCCTAAAAAGCACCGTTATAATTACATATAATTATCCGTTATTGTGCATAATCGTCGGTTTTGAACAGCGCCCCATTGAAAGATGGTACCTGCCACCCCGGCCAACCCTCCTATTTGATTTTACGGACGCAAAGTGTCCGGAGAAAAAACGTGTCTACATTTCAGCACGGATGTGCAAGTGCCTTTTTCAAGAAATTTTTACCATCCCAAGAAAAATGACCGTGCTACGCCACTGTTTCTCACGGAAAGCTCGTCGCTGCAAATTTGAAAAGCGGGGAGGAGGGGGACTGAGAACCTCGTTTAATGTTATGAACATTAGGGCACTCTTTCTGTACCTTTGTATCTCTCTTTTAATTTACATTTCACAAACAAATTGTAGAGGGACAAGGGGACGATATCGTTGATATAACAACAACAAAAATCCTCATCTCCGAAGGACACCTCAATCTGGCACCTTCCGAAAGTTCCGATTCTAGAGGACGCAAAGAATTACCGAAGTCACTCGCTTCAAAGGAATATTCACCTAAGATCCCGTGTCTCTTACTTCAAACAAGTGGAAATTCACTCCACTCCGAAATTCGTTCAAGCAAAACGATTGACTTCCACTCGAGTTTCGGCTTATTAAGAGAATCTTAATGTTGCAAGATATTTCAAACTAACATAAGTGTGACTTCTCCATTCTAAATCATCGAGTTCCGAGTAATAGGCTTAATATAAGATATAGTACTGCAGTATGAATAATTGTTATTTGTTATTCGTTAATGAACATCATCTCAATTTAAGTTTTGCAACCGAAATAGATTGTATAGTTACAACTTACAAGCATATATTTTTTTGTAATTTGACAGCAGTCTAGGGTGCTCCTCTACAGAAGGCTTTGTCCTTCTCTCAGATGTCACCCCCATTCAAAAAATTATTTAAGACACAGAAACTACTCTGAAATTGTTTGATTATATCGATTCCATAATGTATTCGATTATGTAATGGATCATGTTCCCTAGTGCACGTTATCAATTCCCTTTGACTTGTATTGGAATTTGGTGAGTAGCGTTGCCGTCCCTTAGCGCTCTGTCCCTGTAAATCATTGCCCACTTTGATGATGGAATATGTTAGTGCGAAAGTGCGAATAAGAGTTGAAACTGTGCATGGCGGTTGTGTAAGCTAGTGAGGGTTTGCGGTAACACTGAGGAGCAAGATGGGCGGTTTTGAAATGAGTTTTACAACCAACCGGTTCTTTTCAGGAGTTTCACAGCCATAATCGGTTCTGTTCAGTACCGCACAACTTCTAAAAAGAGATTGCTCCACGTGGTGTTAGGCAAACCCTCACTAGTTTGCCAAAGTGTAAATGTTCATGCCCAGGGGCGGAGGAACGCTTTTCAAACTGGAGGGGGGCAACACCAAGAATTAGGGACACTTGCTCAGAGAAAGGGGCACCTTCCATCGGCGTGAAAGTGGAGGAAAAGAATACGGTCCCGTTTATTTTGCTATAAACCTATATGACGAGAAACAAATTATGAATACGTTGTCCATCTCGCACTTGTGTTTGTGAAAGGCAAATTTCTTTTGCAAGAGAGGAGTCAATTTTTTTGTAGCACAATCATGCTTTCATTTGTGTGTGTTTGAGGGGCATTTTTGTTTTCATCTGGGGGCACATTTGTTGGCCTGGAAAAATGGGGGGGGGGGGGCGGGGATGGCAAGTGCCGCTCCCGGTTCCGCCGCCCCTGTTCATGCCTAACAAACAACACAGTAACGTCTAGGAACAAGACTAATGAGGGCATGGCCCTTTTGCCTGTTTTTCTTTTATCCCTTTATGCTTGCAGACACGTGAATATACGCCTGGAAATTAGCTTTGCCGAGCAAATCTCCATTTTTTTTTATTGCTGTCACTGACCACTGTGGCCCTTGCATGACAGGCTTTTTGCAAAATGTATGGCAAGGGTTGCACTTTCAACCAGGATTTTGAACTGGAGCTTCTGAGAACGAAAATTAAATTGGATCGAAACATCACTCGATTTTGAAAAGGGCGCGATTGTTTTTACCAAATGACAATGGCATACATGATTGCTTTTATAAGTTACATCTATGAACTGCGGTAGGAAATATCATCCAATAAACAACGGATTATTTATTCCCAAAATGAACAGAAAGTGAAACACTGAGCTAAGCCCTAAATGAAGTCTTAATTTGATATTTCACTTGAACAACTTGAGGGTTGTATTTTTTCAACCCTTTTTTTAAATTGAGGGTATTTATCATTGTTGTCTATGTAATTACATATTTTGAAACAAGACATGTTTCCTTGTGTAGTTCGTGCACTGTCGTTTAGAAAGAGCGCCCTCACGTTAAATGATGTGGCGAAGATGAATCAAGGCACGAGACTCCTTCTATTGAGAACCCATTGTTCACGCAATTGCACCATGCAATTGCTCTGTGAGTTCTTTTAATACAACAGCCGGCACAATACTTTCGCCATTGAAGGGGGCCTCCGTGACGGAATTGATATCGTGCCAGGATTGGTCTATACTCACGAGGCCTCCTCTATTGAGAACCCATTGTGCACGCCATATTGTACCATGCAATTGCTATGCGAGTTATTTTAATACAATAGCATTCGCCATTGAAGGGGGCCTCCGTGATAGAAGTGATAGCGTGCCCAGATTGCTCTATAGCATTCTTGCTCTTCTAGGCATTTCAACATATGCAGTATAATGTTCTCAAGCTAAAACAACCGCATTTTTAATGTAAAATAAAAAAAAAAGACAAACGGTTATTTCATCAAAAAAAATCATTTCTTCACCATTTTCAAGCAGACGATAATAATGAGATTAATTTTTTTTTGTTTTAAATCCCATAGCACATAGCAGTCAACATTTTTTTTTGTTATACCTCTGTCTTGGATTCTTTGGATTTTGATGTAAAAATCACGAAAACAAACAGCAGTAAACACACCAATCATGACAATCTATTGACATGCATGTTGCGTGCTCGAAACAGCTGATCGTCTGCTAGTTCGCTGCTCCCTAAGGCAAAAAAAAAAGTCTCCGGTTTCTGGTATGCGCGCGCGTCGCCGTAGCCATGCGCGTCGGCAAAATGAATTTTTTTTTTGCCAATGAAAGATGATGTCTCAAAACCGCCAAACTCACTGGTTTGACTGGAATCCTGCTGCTGCACAATTTTAACGTGTTTTTAGATTGGGTTATGGTCGAGAATAAGCTTTATGTGGCCTCTCTGGACTCCCATATATTTGCACTAAGTTTAGTCGGGCACCATTTGCAGTCATCAGCCGACATTTGAAGTAAAAAAGTCAGGTAAAAAAAAAAAGCCGTGTCGCCGCACCACTTTTTGGGCAAGCTCTATACCAGAAACCGGAGACTTGTTTTTGGCCTAAACATGGTGAAAATAGTGTTGGTACCAAAGATAAAAAGATTTCACAACGCATACGTACAAAGTCATAGCACACTCCCTGTGGATATCCCTCAGGGAGTGTGCTATTACTTTTTGTAAACTTAACGCGTGATCGTTCTAGGCCAATGAAAAAAAAAGTATTCAAGAAAGAGCTATAACAATTGTCGGTCTTTAGTGTTTGTGATTATATTGCAGAATAGTAAGCTGTTATAATATTACTGATAATAATAATAATCCTACATGACTAATATTAAAACTACACCGTTAAAAAAATCAAGCGATTTATCTTATTTAGAAGCATTCATATATAAAGTTTATTACGAATAACAAACTAAGGCCTATTATACATGCGCAAATAACATAATAGCCGACTTTAACAATAACTTTTTTTTCTTGAATATACATTTTTTCAAAATTTCTAGAACTCCAGTTGTGAAACAACGAGGATTGTTAATTTCTCATCCTAATTTCAATTGCTTAGATAAATTATGCTCTTCACAGACAGCTTTGTGGATAAGAATATTTTGAATATGTATTGTACACTGGAGTCTAGGTATTGTGATTATTTTAAAAGTAAATGTTAGCCAAACCTCGCTTGATTATGTCACATGTACTTGAATGCAGGCCTACTGTATATATTTGCAAGTTGTATATTTACATTGATAGACTATGTCGAGCCACCTATAAAAACCCGGTTAGCTCGCTGGTCGAGTGGTACGATGTCTGCACCAGATCATGATCATGAGCAGGGTCATGTCGTGGGTTCGAGTCCCATCTGAGTAAACAAGTGATTTTATTATTTTTTTCTCATAAATCCTTGGGCAGCACTGAGTATACATTGTTTATAAAAATCATGTCGGGATAAAACCCACATTTATACTCCGTCTGCTTTCAGCTAAATTCAACACATTCTTCAGGCGGTGGGTTTTATGATTTGTTTTGGTGTACATTTCCTGATCTGCATAATAGTGATTGCTGAACTGAGTAGTGACGAATTGCTTTTGGATAACATTTTGACTGGAGAAAAGTTGCCTCCTATTTAACAATTGTGATCTGCCTCTTAACAAATTAGGCTAGAATGCCGCATTACCTGTGGCTCTAGTTCTTGCTGCCTTTACATGGTTTGGCGTAGATTGGGTCACCAGTGGTGCCAATCACCGATGCCACGCTAGCTCTGCTGTTATTGTCTGTCGCAGGCGCCGCGTAATGGCGAATCACACCCTGTCCAGTCTTGTCGGGTGCGGCGTACAAAACCGCTTGGCCTGCCTCATCCACGGGCGTTCTCTCGCATCCTGCTGGTCGAGTTGAGCCTCCGAGTCTTGTGCGAGGCCTTCGTAGATGGGGTTGATTTGTAACACGGACGTAGAAACCGTCACTCCCTCATTGCTGGGTTGTTCCTGTGCCTGACTCTCGTCTGCCTCGCGTAATCTCGCGACTTTTCGAGTTTTTTTTACCATGAATCTTGTACAAGAAACTATGGCAACCAGAAAGAGGGCAAGACCGACGGAGCATCCGAGGATGATCCATACTGGATATAAGTTGATAGCACCGCCTGCACCTCTGTCATCGTCGGTCTTAGGTTCTTGTACAGTGGGGTTGGCGGGTTGAGGCTTGTCGTGGTCTTGGGACCGTGTGGATACTATAGTGGTAACAGGTGCGTTGCCTGTTTCACGTACTGAGTCTTCATAGCTGGTGGGGTTTTGATGTGTTGTCGCTGTTGCTGCGGGTAGTGTGCCGGTTGTGGTGGATGGTAGGAACTGATCTGGTCTGATTGCCGTACGAGGCGATACATGTTCGTGTTGCTGCACGAACACGTACACGGAAGTTGGTGGTGAACCTTTTGCTGTTGATTGCTCCTCAGAAGTGTCTGCGGTGGGAGATTCGTCTTTCGCCTGCTTTGTAAAGTCAGGTGTATTAGTAGAGGGAACAATTATTGAAGGCAAAAGTGGCGATTGATTTGACTTTACTATTAAGGAGGCTTTGTAAGACTCATAGCACGTAGTGCGTTCATCATACATCAACTTGCACCAGTATAATGTCCCGTTGTCTTCTGTGTTCACGTTGTAGATATGAAGCTGATACTTTCCAGTAGGTATATCAAGTTCAACAGTCATACGCTCCTTAAAGTTAGGTTCTACCCTGGAACATTGAGCAACAGACTGCAATGTTGTAATGTTCGTTAGCCACTGTATGCCATCACCAGGACAGTAAATCGTAGACGTGGTGCCGCATGTGAATGTTACATTGCTTCCCTCGGTCACTGCGGTGTTGTTTGAATGAAGAAAAAAGTGATCATCCTTAGCCACACAGAGCAGAGCAATAAGAAGGAAGCCAATAAGTGGAAACATGATTCTCATCTTTACTGAAGTAAATAACATAGATTCACTAGAAACAATTACAATAAACGCCCTGCTTCAATAATCAGGCCTCCTTTGCAGCGATAATGCGGAGATTGGTTGAAGTAGATCCGTTGTATCAGAATCATTATTGTGTAGAAGAAGCACCAGTCTCGGCTCGTTGTATGATGTAACAGACTCTCGTCGCGATTTTATATGATTAACTGTCTCCGTTATGTTCGTCGTACAATACAAACAAACCGTTAGTTCCTGATCAATTTCCCTGATAAGCGCATGGCAAGCAACATTAAAATCTCTTTCGATTCTATTTTTGAGTATGAATTGATTGTATCTCGGTATTAAAATAGTTTCTGCGTTTTAAATTGACTCGGGTGTTGGCTACATGAATGTGTAATATTGGATGTCTGGATAGAGGGAAAGTAATTGAATATCATGTTGCTGTGTCAGGAAATCGCTGAGCTTCCGAACCTGTTACCTGCAAGTTCTCAACAGTTTTTCAGTATAAAATTAATTATTGAAATCATAATTCTAAATGGAATTACAAGTGCAAAATTGTATTGATTTACAAGCTGACGGGAAGATATTTTGTAAGTGATTGATTATTCTTTCAAAAACAATCGTTGAGATAACCACGGGCGAATATAACTTGTGTAGTCACATAATTATGTAATTTATATAAATTGAGATGATTATTCATATTTTGACATCTTTATAAAACACCCATTTAAAAACTACAAGTGTATGGGAGCCATTCTCTCGTTTTATTTTTGTATACTGCTTTCAACATCATGTGCATGGAATTGTGCCACATTTACGTGTCATGCGCCCCCTTAATATTCCTTTGGAAAAAAAAAACAAGGAAACGTCTTTCAATATTTTTAGTTTTTTACTTGTGCATAGTCTTTCCTCCTTTGATACAGATCTATTCTGCAATCACGCACCAAGTGATCCTCATTTATTTTTAGACTGACATATTTTCTTGGTGGGTTTTGGCCGCTTCATACCGAACCTGCTACAAAATGACCTCTTGCCTCAAGTTGCCAGACGCTCTAGTCAAGACCTCTCCAAATTTGGATTTTTTTGTTTCAAATCTCTGATTTGAATAAATGTCATGACGCTTCCTGCAGACATCTTTTTTTAAAATAATAAATTACTCATGGAATAATTATGACAAATGCAGCAATATGGTTGCGGTTTGGCATTTTAACGGATATACGCTAATATACTGCGTTGTCCTTTACATTATGTCCCATCAGCATGCAGATTATAGCTACTGTAGTTACAATAACTTTACAATTTCAGCTTTTATACGTGGGACTGACAAAAACACTCGTACCATTACGTAAAGTGATCAGTTTACATTTCAGATTGGCCACAAAGTAATGCACATTTTATAAATCTCGATTTACCAAAACCCTAACCCCGTTTAATTATAATAAAACAAATCCTTTTGTTTCTTTTTAATTGTCTTTATAGCGTAATGAATTTAAAATGCGCGACCGTTAGTTTTTCTTTTACTGACAAGGAAATTGGTTTCAATAATAAACTTTTTATTTGTGTATAACCTGGTTTAATAATTTGCATTGTTTTTTTGCATAGTTTCTTCCTCTTTTGCAGCAGTGCGATTCCTTGTCAACATCGGGGGTGGACGAGTAGCTTGGGAAATCGAAAAACCGTAGGCCTATTCGGGATAAATTGTAATAGGGGAGTGGGAAATCAAAATGGCGTCCTTAGCCCCCATATAAAAAGGGGGTACCGGTGGGGGATCCGTTTCCTCCCCCATCCCCACCCGGGGCTGGAGGTAACCTTGATATGAGGTCAGAGGGCGCTGTTTAAACAAGTTTGAACGTGTAGGACGAGCTATGTTAGTGCAATTACACTTGAAATTATTGTGAAGATTTAGGTGACTTTGGCACAAAAATTATCTGCACTGAGATAAATTATTGGGGGAAGACAACTTGGGGTTGGGGTTCATCGTCCCTAGATTGTCGCCTACGTTTCGGACAGTTACAGTTCCTATAGACATTAACCAGTACAAAGATATAGCTGCTAGATTTTCAGGAAATTGAAAACATGCAGTTAAGACTGTATCGTGGGCACCTGTAATGAAAATCCTCTATTTGAGTGCCAAGTCTAGAAATTTGCACATTTTGTTGACTCTTTTTGTGTGTCAAAAATAGGCTACTTCTCTTTAGTTCAGTCGTCTAGTGAATAGTGCTGCTCCTCGTGTTCTTGTAAATTTTCAATATAATTCAAATTCTGGAAATATGCAAGAATTGTTCTGCACTTGAACATTGGCTACAAGGCTACACTTTGAAAGAGAGATAAAGGCGCTAATAAAAAGAGTAAATGTTCCCTTAAAAACGGTTCTTGTAAATGGCTCAATATAATTTAAATCGGACGAAAAATACAAGAATGTGTCTATAGTTGTCGCAGGATATGCTTATCAAGTGGGCTTTAATGTGCAAAGATAATTTTAAGTTTATAAAATCAAACCTCATTACAGTTGTAAAATGTACAATAACAATAAAGTGATGCATTTTTATATTTTTCACCAACACGCATGATAAGATACAAAAATTGCTGAACAATGTTTGAAGAAAATCAAGACAAAAATTACAAGGTTAAAGTAGTTTTAAAGCTCTGAGGCCAAAATCTGTGCACAATACATAGCACCCTAAGTATTGTTTCATTCATATTTACAGTATAGCATATCCAGCGGGGGCTGGTACCAATCTTGCAAATGGGGGCGCTCTTCAAAACTGATAATAAAATATGCCGATTTACACGGTGCATTGTAATGGTTTTTGAGCTGGTTTTTCTTTTTTGGGGGGGGGTTGATGTTAGAAATCTTTAAACTTTTATTGAAATACAGATTTTTTGTTTCCAACAAAATCTGTCCCCTGATATGCCACTGCTTATTTAACAATATTTACAAAAAAAATCAGACAAATTCACATTTATAGGCATATATTGGAAACGTGGATACATCACATCTGTGTTTCCGAACAATAATTACATCTGACTGATTATATGCCTGTTTATGAAAATTACAAATTTACAAATAAACCTTAAGCATTATAGAGAAATCCATATTGTGCCGTGGATTATTTTTCTACAATCGTTGTAAACCTTTTCTTTTTGGATTAAAAATGAAATTTCAGATGGAAGTTGCTCCAATTTTGAAACAATAGTTTTGTTTCAACCACGAAATGTACAAGTACATTTAACGAAATGTTTATATTATTCGCCTTCAAATCATTTTACCTTTAACCTATTAACCCAAAGGGCTCAGAATTATCCCACTTTTTGCCATTTACAAAGTTTGTGTTAATACTTTTCACATAAAAAGATAGACGGTTTAATCTTTCCGTGTGCAAAAGTACAGAGCAGCCTTTTCTACCTAAGTATAAGAGTCATACTAGTGAACGAAATACCAGCTTAAATATAACTCCTCTATCAATTTCATACATGTAACAATGAAATGTCAAACAATTTCTTACGTATAGCCCAGAAAATTGAGGTCAATTTTAAACGCATTCATGCAAGTTAAATTTATTTAGATGCGAGATAGTAGCATTTTACATGTCATTAGGAACTTCATCATATAATGTCTGCTCACCACTGCCATCCTGTGTCGTCTCATTTTCTTCAGCAGGTTGCCTTGGGTTCATGTTCGCGTAGACGGTTCCTTCGGTGTTGTCCAGTCTGTTTGGAAGGCCAAGGTGCACCCGAGGATCTTGTAGAAGGTCTTGATACGTGTGGTGTACCCGAGGTTCTTGCAGGTCTTGGTACGTCTGTGAATTCTCCTGAGCTCTCGTAGAACCGGTGCACCGGTCTTCTCTAGTGGGACTCTCAGCTTGGTGCGATCTCTCAGCTTTCTTTTTATACTTCACCAAGCAGCATGAGAGTACGACGACAAGGAGAAGGAAAATCAACGCAAGAGTGCCTGCAAAGACTACCCCAAACGTGAGACCTTCAGATGGATTACAATCGGCGAAATTAATGTTGTTTGATTCTGTTGTCGAGATGAATTCGTTTGGTGAATTGGGGGTGGCTGATGCACTGTTTGTTGTTGAGACATCGGGTTTCTGAGCAGAGCTGCCTTGTGTGGGAGACTCCTCATGTGCCGACAAAGTAACTGATGAAGGGGAGACAGAAACAACTGTTGGTATTTGGAGAGGTGTCAGGGAGCAGTTTGGACCACTGATATCGGGACCCGCCACACATGTGAACTCCTTCATGTTGTCAGTTTCGTTCAGGACGAGCTCAATCAAATTGACATTTCCTGGATTTGTTTCACGTGTAAGATCTATTTGCTCAGGAGGACCGTATGATGGTGTTTGAAACCATGTCAAGATGCTCGGTGGGTCTTCCTGAGAGAGAGTGCATCTCAATGAGATCCTTGTACCGATGGTGGGAAGCGGAGGGTCTACCTGACACGAAGGAGGAATCCTTGGTGGTGAACGATTGACTGTCAGTGAGATCTCATCAGACATATAAGGACCACCATTGTCAAGGTAACACCAGTATTGCCCACTGTCTTCTGGCTGTACGTTACGGATATCAATCTGGTACAGTCTATTATCATCATCACTGTCGTCTATTCGAACTGTTATCCGTGTCTCAAGCCCAGCAATTTGCCCCCTGGTACAAGAGACTAATCTTTGTTCTGTCGTTTGCCCGTTTCGTCTGTGGTACCACGATATGTCATAGGGGCAGGCACCGGTTGCATACCCGGACCAACAAGTCAGTGTGACATTGCTGCCAGCATCGACCGTCAAACTGGATGGAGAAATTCTAGTAAAAATGTCAACCGCATTACAGAGCGTTGCTCCGATAAGCAGAAATGCAAAAAACAGCATTTTGTTTTTAAATTAGAAATAAAAAGTGTAGGGCAGTAATAATTCTGTAGTTTACTAAGCGTGGGCTTAAACTTCACCGAAGACGGCTCGAGTCTTTGGTTTGATCGAATGATAATCTCAAATGAACAACTGACATTTAAAACATAACCCTGCTGTGCATGGACAAACAACTGGCCTGAACCAAAAAACAGCTCTTTATTCATAGCTCCCCAGCCCTTCCCCAACCGGAAATGAAACGGCCAATAAAAAAAGTCATTTACTCTTTCCTTTAATTTTTGTCTGGCCATTATGAAGTGAAACCGGAAAAAGCGCCATGGCAAACATAAATAATTGTTAACCATACTCTATCCCTATAATTTCCGTGTATGTTTAGTGACTTTTTGATAAAATCTTCCAATCCTTTCAGCCTAGTTATAGGCATTAAAGAAAACTTTGCTGCTATCGTACTGTATTCGGGAAGGGGGGGGATGGGGGCAGGTGGCTAGCTGTCCGGTTGAGACAGTCAATGAATGTATTATAGGTGGTAATAAACTACAGGTACGCGTTCTATATTCGCTATATGCAGTTCATGCAAACTGGTCTGTGGACGCTTCAAAGATTGACCCCCCGTTTTGAAATTGGTATAGGCCTACATTTTTCGAAAAAAAAGTAACTAGATACGCCATTCCTGCGCATGCATGATTCTCTCTTGATCTTCTTTAATTTCATAACAAATACTTTAAATATAGTATGAGTCCGAATTGCCCTTTACATTGGATTAAAGGGAGCGGGTAGGAGATCATGCGCATTCGGTGTACATCATTTCTACCTTTTATCCTGAATGTAATTATCAAAGTTTTTTTCGTTTTAGATACCCCTTGGATGTTTTGGATTAGGCAAACGTAATTTTGGGATATAAAAACAATTTTGGGATATTAAACGCTGCGTTCGTATTCCACCCTTCGACGATGCGGGTTTAAACTGGACCTTTTGAAAAAGATGTCTTTGTTTCAAAGGTCACTGAGAAAGTTGTTGCAGGCTGAATGCACCCGTCCAAACATCGATCAGTTGCGTGATAATATGCAATCTGCGTACAGAAAGTGTCACAGTGTCGAAACGGCCCTTTCTTTAAGTGTACTATAGTCTGGTTCCCAGACCAAAGGATTCTGACTCCTTCTGACAAATCTTAGGTCAGGCAGCCGCCACGGCCAAAAATATACGCCGCTAAAAACGGGCAAGAACCTGCCCGGGTATAGTACTGGGTATATAGATTGTATCATATAAATTGTAGTGAATTATTTAATCGGTAAACAGAGTTTTTCCCGTGAAGTTATAGTAAAACGGTGTATATAATTCCAACTAAGAACGATGTTGTGTTCCACTTTTCATATTGTTCCTGAAACAAAATATATAAATTACAATACGAATGAAATCTGAAGAAAAAATTAAATCATATATGTGTCTACACCCCCACCCTTCAAAAGTAAAATCAATACTCAGTTTGCGCGTATGCATACTGTAATGAAATTCTATCACGCAAAGCTTTACATCATACTCGAACAGTTCAGAACAAATTGATTAGCTTTGCCTTAAAATTGTTACAAAAGTGAACAATACACAACTGAGTTTGTATCCAATATGTCAATTTGCAAGGTTGAATTATATCCCACATGTATACAGTGTATTGAAATCGTAGTTATTTTAACCAAGTTAATTCTTCCGTTGTAGCGTTTTCCTTTCTTCTATCCCTTTCCAAACTAACTAAATGCAGCATATGATATGTTTGGCTTTTGTGAATTCGCAGAGCTACCGCTCACTTTGATGTAATGTATTCACATTCATGCATGCCGGGATCGCAAGCGACTTGACGTGTTTCTTAGCTGCTCCGCAGAATTTAGAGAATCAAGATCAATTTTCCGCCGTTTTCGTGGACGAAAAGATCTGATAACAACAGAGTAAGTGCATAAGACCTCAGTGATTACAACAAACGTTAACAGTTAACGAATCTTTAGTTTGAGATTGAGGAAAGGAGTCATTTTGGCTGTGGATCATGACAACCTACGCCAGCATTGCAAAATCAGGGGGTGCCACTCTCGAAATAACAAGGCCTCTGTTCTTCGAACAAAAATCAGTGCTACAGACGGAGAATACCAAGCTGACAACATACGAAATATGCATCGCTGCCGAGTCAGTTTCTGGCCATAACACCGTGGAAGGGACCCAGTTTGTTCGAGGCATCTGGCGTCTTTAAACGTGGAAGCCAGAGCTCTGCTCCTATCTCACGGGATAACCCTACGGAACCAACATATCCGTCTACTAAACAACAACCCCTTCTTAGCGGGATATGGCGAATCAACCAAAGTCATCATATCAGACCTACCACTGTCTGTTTCCATTGAGGACATTACACCAGAGCTGCAGGAAAATGGGGCCAAGCTCTTATGCGATGTCAAGATGGACTGCGCTAGAGACAGCCATGGAGAGCTCACCCGTTTTAAGACCGGAAAACGATTCGTATACATAGCCATACCATCCCGTCCCCTACCCAAACGAATGAAGATTGCAGGTTTCAACGCAGCAATCTACCACAAAGAACAAAAAATCAAGGAAAGGGAAGACGAAATGAGAAACCATGTATGTCTTAACTGTTCCCAGTTTGGCCATCATGGAGGAAGTTGCCCGAACCCCCCAAAGTGCTTCAAGATTCTACAGGTTGGACATAAGGAGGGTGACCCCCGGTGTCCAGACTTCGCCATGATACGAAAACACCGAGACAAAGCACCTGTGGCGATGACACCAACACCAAAACCCCCACCTCATGAATCCAGTGCGACAATTCCAGCGCCAGCTGACGACCCACAAGAATGCACATTTGATGCACCAATGACCCCAAACACAGCAGACGCAATACGCGTAATAGAATCGGCATTCCAGAGCCACATTCAACAGAACCCAACTGTCACACCTGCCAACAACAAGATCGACACACCAAAAAGACCACGTCCAAGCCCAACAACACCCAACGCCGACGACCAACACACTGGAGAAAGAACCGCTCGATCATCGAGACGCAGCAAGAGAAGAAAGCGACAAAGTCAACGGGCGCAAGTCCACCAAGGATCTTCAAACCAGCGTGACAAAGTGGCGTATGACACCGATGAAGAAGAGTTCAAGAGGTATAACACTAGCTAAATAAATCTGAGTAACGTTAATGACATGTAGTTCAATCATCCAACCGTTATGACGTGGCTCCACGTTATCAGTTTAAACGTAAGAGGGTTAAGAGATCGAAACAAACGATTAGCATTATACAAATGGTTTAACGATCAAAAAGCTAACATAATATTTCTTCAAGAGACGCACTTCACTGACAACATAACAGAAGTTCATGATTTGTATGATATTCAAGATGGTAAAATAAAAATTACCTTATGTGATGATAAACGGGGACCAGGATATTGGAAGTTTAACAGTTCACTTATTGACGATAAAACATTTGTTAATGCAATGAAATCCCATTTGGAAAAGACAACAATCAAACTCAAACTTGAATATGAAGATGAACGACTCCGTTGGGAGCTATGTAAAATCGAAATTAAGGATTTCGTTATTCATTACTAAAAACAAAAGAAAAAAAGTAGAGAAAAATGTTAAACGTTCAATTACTGAAAGATTAAATTACCTAAACAAACAATGTGACGTAGAAAACGAGGAGGTGTATGAACTCCAAAACGCATTAGACAGAATATATGAACGAGAAATTGAGGGTCAAAAGGTTAGATCTCGCGAAAAGTGGGCCGAGGGCGGCGAAAAAAACAGTCGATATTTTTTAGGTTTAGAAAAACGAAACGCAGTCAAAAAACACATTACTTTACTGAAAAGCGAAAATGATCGTATCTTTTTAGGTTTAGAAAAACGAAACGCAGTCAAAAAACACATTACTTTACTGAAAAGCGAAAATGATCGTATCATTAAAGACAAAAGGCAAATACTACGCGAAGAAAAAAGTTTTTACCAAAAATGTATTGTATTCTTCTAACTCTGTTGAAACAAGTCAGGTGAAACAGTATCTAGATGACACACAGTTTGACTGTGTATTAAATAATGAACAAAAAGAGAAATGTGAGGGAATAATTACTGAGGCAGAGTATGAACGAGCTTTAAACAACTTAAAAACCAATAAAAGTCCCGGTACAGATGGTATAACGGTAGAGTTTTATAACAAATTCTGGAACCAAATAAAGACACTTTATACTGAATCAATGAATAGAAGTTACAAGGAAGGAGAATTGTCTATTTCACAACGCCGCGCGATTATAACTTAAAAAAACGCACAAACTTAAAAAAAAACTGGAGACCAATTAGTCTACTGAACATAGATTACAAAATAGCTGCAAAAGCCCTGGCAAATCGTCTGTCTGAAGTCATAGGCCATATTATACAGGAAGACCAATCCGGATATATAAAAGGACGATTTATTGGAGATAACATTAGATTGATTGATGACACCATCCACTTTTTACGTAGTAATAATAAAAATGCTGCTATCCTCTTTCTGGATTATGAAAAAGCTTTTGATATGAATGGAACTTCCTACAAGAAACACTCAACAAATTTAACTTTGGAAATAGTTTCATTCAATGGATAAAAACATTGTATACAAACATACAAAGCACTATTATTAACAACGGATACATACATGTCCGGATTCTTTACATTAAATCGAGGCCTTAGGCAAGGATGTCCGCTCTCAGCCCTCTTATTCTTACTCGTTGCTGAGGTACTAGCTAATAGAATTAGAAGTAACAAAGACATAAATGGAATTGAATTATCAGAAACATCAAATTTGCGTATCACAATGTATGCAGATGATACGACAATTTTTGTGTCAGATCCCACATCCATAAAAAATACTATAAGCATTGTATCAAACTTTGGGCAAATTGCTGGACCTAAACTGAATCTTCAAAAAACAAAAGGGCTTATTATCGGCAAAATGATCATTGATACACGTTTGCTTGAATTGATAAATTGGCAAGAAGAACCAATTAAAACTCTTGGAGTTCATTTTGGAAAAAACATGAGTCAATGTTACGAATTAATTTGGGAAGAAAAAATTAAAACATGTACAGTTTTAATAAACCAATGGAAGAGAAGGGCATTAACACTTCCCGGCAAAGTAACTATATTAAACAGTCTAGCGTTACCTATATTTACCTTTCTGGCATCCGTAATCCCAACGCCACAAAAGTATATCTCAAAAATTAACAAACTTGTCTTTCCTTTTATTTGGAATGGACGCACAGACAGAATTGCAAGAAAAACTATCATACGGAGGCTTGACGAAGGCGGTTTGAACCTCATCGACATGGACACCCATAACATGGCATTAAAATGCAACTGGATTGTTAAACTACTAAACAACACGAGCGGTAAATGGAAAACCCTTTGTAAATATTTCCTAGATTCCTGTAGTCCCAACCTTACAGTTTTGAACATGAACTTTGGGTAAACAAAATATGGGTCAACTATAACACAGTCGTTACCACAATTTTACAAAGAACTAATTCTGTGTTGGCAGGAACTACATCCACAACCTGATATGCAGAAACGATTTAGTCCCACTGAAATAAAACAGAACTGCTATGGGGTAACCAACTTATAACTTTCAATGGTAAAATACTATTTTTCCGTAATTGGATAAAATCCAACATTATTTATGTAAATGATCTGTTTAATGAAGAAGGGGAATTTTCTATAAACTATCTTAAAACAAAGCTGACCACAAAACGGAATTGGTTAGTCGAAATATTTATGTCGAAAAAGGCCTTACCAAAAGACTGGTTATCGATTATAGTAGACAGTAAAGAAAAGATCGGTGTTGATTTTAAACTTCATGTTAATCCTAGTCTATATTTATAATATATTGATAGACGAAAGAAGTAAAACACCTCAGATTGAAACGTGGTGGGAAAACGTACTTGGTGAGAAGATAAATTGGACTTCCACATGGAAAAAGAAAATAGTCGACATTAAAGAAATTAAGTTGAGAAACTTCAATTACAGATTCATGCATCGTTTAATAGCAACAAAAGATTTATTGTATAAATGGAAAATTGAGAATAGCCCGTTGTGCTCAATGTGTGACATGATTGACGACTATAAACACGCATTCTTAACCTGTTTACAAACAATTGAATTTTGGAATCAATTAAAGGCTTTACTACCAAGAAAAAACAAAAAGTAGTTTTATCACACCAACATTGTCAAACCTATTAACAGGTCTTGATAGAAGACCTGAGGTTAATTTAATAATTACGATAGCAATGTTTTTGATACATAAAGCAAGAATAAAAATGAGTATAGAAAATAAAAGGATAAATATTTTTAATGTGTTTATTATAGAGCTTTTATTCAGAGCAAAGTTTCAAAAGAAAAACACAGACTGCTGGCAACATTTTATGACTTAACTGTATATTTCTTTAATTAATATGCCTACTGCTGTTCACACTTATATATTTATATTCAAAGTGATAACACCAGATATATTATAACCTATGGTTCTAACATACATTATATACATGTAGTACATCAAAACCAATGTTGTGTATATCATTTATGATTGTTATATGCATACTTTCTAAACATTGTAATAACTAACATTGTAATAATTATTTGCAATATTGTAATTAATGGAAATAAAAAAAAATAAAAAAATGCAGCATGTATTGGGACGAAGTGCTCCATTCTTTATTGTATTATTAAATATCACGATGAAATTTCAAGTATGCAAATTAGACTGTACAGTATTACCTTTACTATATAATGAAAGCAATATAACACGCACATTAATTAAACAAGTTATTCTTTCTATCAACCAATTCTTACAAAAAATCCGTTGTAACACTCGGCAGATCATGAGCTTCATTTCTTCCCGCCAATGTTTGTTTAACATGCCCTTAAAGCTACAGTCCATCATTTTGCAGACATCTAAAAAGTAACTGACGAAAGTATCGTTGAAAAACATACTTGACTGAAAGATAGTAAGGGGACTAAACTCCCTGTGAAATTGTTCTTTCTGGCATGCTGTCATTTTGAAGAAAACAATGTAAGAAGGCCGTTTTCAACGATGCATGTAAAGGCGCATTCTTTGAAATTTCCGTTAGTACTTCGGTTAATACGAGGTGAAAATTAGTATTATTAAACTGCTCTGGGCCCACATGTCATCTTGGCATTGTGCCAAGTTCAACATGTCTCATCCTGTTGACCCAGGCATTACTCCCACTTGTACAAGGAAATAAAAGTATCTATGTCATCATGATTGTCTAAACAGACATGGTATGTAGGCCAAGAGCGGTTATTCATAAGCCCATGAACTATTAGGGGCACACTCCAAACACTCAATCCGTAACATTTGTAAGGCTAGTGTAAAACAAATTAAATAACATATTCGGTTTAACCTTCAGGAAAAATGGAATTTAGGTTTTTATATTTCTTCGTGTGTTACTCTTGACTGGACGAACGTCTCGGCGTAGTGTAATAATAATTTCTATGGAGTTATTTTGAATAATACCTACCACAATGCATCATCCATCAACTACGGTGTCCCGCATAATATTGATCACTTTTAGATTCTTCCAGATTCGTGCATAAATTAAAAACAAATAATTGACCATAACATCGCCTAATTAAGTTACTTCTAAATATGAGGTAAAATCAAACTACTTTATGCTACGTACTTCAAAGAACATGACCACCACCTTCTTTCCAAAATTAAAGCTACAGAATTTCTCATGGATATATCGTTATTAACTGTAAACCCCTGTGTGTGATTTTTGTATTCAAAGTGAAAGGAGAGCAAATTGTGAGGTTGAATCAACAGTTCTATCAATTGTCAGGTTCTGGTATTAAATATAATGTGACTTCTGATCCTCAGCTGATTCGCGGTTATTGCGTTGTTAAGATCTCGTCCAGTAATTCCCATTTATTCTAAGTACAAAATCACACGCAATGGTTTTACAAACTTATATTTTGCTTAAAATACGCGTGGAAGCCTATAACACCGTTGGTTACATTAGGCCTATAAATGCAGTTCTTAATACTTTCTTAAGGGGTTTTATACATCACCACGAACCTCAGCGTAGAGTGTCTTCTTAGCGCGGTCGTGAATCATCTGACTGGCCTCTGTTTGCTCCTTGAGATCCAAGTCAGAGTAAAAGAGTCTCTCGGCATTCATGTGTTGTCGACCTGTGTCCTCTGGCCGGGCATGCTCACCATCTGCACCGTCTGCTCCTGCCGTGTCCCGTGCGGAGGTAGGGTGACAGGTTGCGTAGATGACTGGGCCGCTACTCGCTGCGTCTGTCCCCTCGGTGCATCAGGGCTGGCCGCTCACGTCACGGCTGTCGGAGTTGGTTGGAGATGATACCGCGTAGTGTCGTATCCCTCGTGTCAGAATTTGAGTCTATTTAACCATTTATATGTTTATTTTGTAGATGCAGCCCCTTCAATCTTCACTTTAAAGTAGGCCAATACTCATGAATATTTATAATTCTCTTTTATGATCTTTCCTCCTTATGCTAATTTTGCTAATTTGGTTACGATTATAGGTTCAGGATGCACCACTTTTACTTTCTTTTGTGTTTGTGCGCTTCATGAACGAGCAATGGTATGCAGTGAAAGTTCTGTTAGCATGTAAGGACTTTGAGGGAGTGTCAGTCAAATCTCAGAGATCATGCAGTGAGCACTGAACAGAGACAGGGAGAATTTGAAGTGTTGTTTCAAACCAAGCCGCGCTGATTATATTTCAACTTTGGTTGCTGTGCCTGCCTTTCAACTGCTATCCAGAGACAACATTTTCAGGCTGTCTGTGCATTTATTGGTGGGAAAATGAGTCTGAGGCGGCTGAGACAGCCATATGGTTGATACGGCAAAGCGTCGGTCGTTGTCAGGGAAAGCTAATCCGATTACGTACTAAGACGATGTAATAGAGCCTTGAAATTCGTGAACCCCCCAAAACATGGCTTTTTGATCTGAACGTTTGATCTGAGGCATTTATGCAATTGATTACTGCACACCGTAATGGATAGTAACCTCATTAATATTCGTGAGGCTTGAAAAGATTGATAGTTATTGCGCACGCCAGTGTTAGAATTTTCAAAATTGCCTATTTTTCCAATTTCAGCGAAAAGTAATGAACATATCGCAACAACTTTTAGCATATACTTGGATCATTATAGGGAAAATAAACCCTGAAAGTCTTCCAAATGGTAGAAATTTTCAAAGATTTCAAATAGTGTCCGCATGAGGTCGTATGAGTCTCGCTCTGTATTTTTAATGCACTGCATAGCGAGGATATGCCGCCATTCGTTTACCGCGTACGGACGAATAATGACGATAGCCTTGACCAAGGCTAGTTGTGATACATCGAGGATTGTTCATTTCTCATCGTAATTTAACTTGTATATTCCTCAGTAAAAATGCCTTTCACAGATAACTTTATGTATAAGAATAATTTGAATATGTATTGTACAGTGAAGATTACACTATATATTGGGAAAGCACACGTGCTTTTATCATTGTTGTGCATGTAAAGTAGTTTTTATATGCCATAAAATGTAGTAGTTTTTGGAGTAAGTTCTTCTAGTTCAAAAACGGGGGGAAATGGTTTTAAGTTGACTCATGCTCATCGCTATGACCCAGTGTTAATACTCACTACTTAATACTTGGCTCGTTTAAAGTTACATGTTTCATTCAAGTTAAAGTGCACGGTCATTCAACTGTAAAATTCTAAAATTATGTGAATATGAAATATGAAATATAATTTGAATTCTATGAATAATAATGAAGTACAAGTCGAAGAGGGTATGCATTCCTTTCAGGTGCCAGGCATGCGGATCACACAATACATTCAAAGAATCTATAGTAATTCAAATGAGGTAGTGTAGCATGGGTATATAAACCCCCGGCTGAAAGGAGCCAGCATCTTTTCAAAGTCCAGATTAAAAAGAACGAACCCCTTTTTTTATAGGGTGGGTGTAAACAACATCAATTCTGAGTAAACTAGCGCACTATGTTATGGGAACTCTTCGACTTGTACTTCATTATTATTCATAGAATTCAAATTATATTTCATATTTCATATTCACATAATTTTTGAATGCTATTACATAACACTTCGTACAAGTCTTCAGAGGGTATGCATGTTCAAAGCTCAACCAAAAAAAGGTGAGTTCAAGACCAGAACATAATGTCATGAATCCAAACGATTCTTTATTTGTCAGTATTACTGTTCACATAAAAGAACCATTATCTCTGATAATGTAACTTAATTGATATTTATCTTTGATACTTATAGACAAAACACAAGCTGACAGATTGCAAAGAACTGTCAAAAGAGCCATTATCTCTGATAATGTAACTTAGTATTATATTATAATTTCGATACTTAGACAAAATACAAGCAGACAGATTACAAAATAACTGTCCCAATACTCGTGCAACTCTTTCGTTTATTTTCCTTTAAGAACTGAAGCTGCAAAGGTCGAATCTTCTGTTTGTTTGTTGTAGAACCTTGCAAAGGTACTGGCATTAGTCCAGTCTGCAGTATGAAGTATATCTTGAAGTGATACACCCTGAGCTAAAGCAGTTGAAGTTGATGCACTTCTGAAACTATGAGCAGTATAGACATTTGTGTCTATCCCTGCTGCAAGGAGTATACTTTTCATCCATCTTGCCAATGTACCAGTTGTCACACCTTTATGTGGTTTTCTAGTGGAAATAAATAGTTCAGTGACAGAATTTCTTATCTTTTCTGTTCTGCCAAGGTAATCTTTCAAGGTTGAAAAAACGCATAACTTTTGGTTTCCCTCAAAGGCTGGCAGAGTTAATTTATTATTAGAGATACCTCTCTTAGGACAGTTAGTTTTAAGTAATTCCATAACTGTAATATAACAACAATTATCTGAAAAGTCAAAATATCGTATGTCTAGGGCCGCGAGCGTCTGAGTTCGCTGTGCGGTTACGAGAGCCAACAGACTAACCAATTTTTCGCTAAGGATGAGTTGCGAAAGATCTTTATTATCAGGTAAACTTGAAATGTGATTTAATAAAGTAGATACTTTCCACATTTTTGAATATCTTGGTTTTGGTGGTGTGGAATTAAAAATCCCTTTTAGTAGGCGAACAATGAGAGGGTGTTGCCCAACAGGATGACCTCCTGCTAAAGGCAGAGTCATTGATAATGCTGACCTGTACAAATTTAAGGTAGAGTAAGACTTTCCTTCTGAATGTTCGTGAGCCAGAAAATTAGCAATATCTAAAACAGATGACGCAAATGGATCAATTTTCCTTCCACTGCACCAGCTAACCTAACATTTCCAGGCAGACTCGTACTGTTTTTCTGTGCTCTGTCTCCAGGATCTTGAGATGAGCTTGGTAGCGTCACTCGAAAGTCCCTCTGCTTTCCATCGTTGCCTGAGATGGTCCAAGCGGCTAATCTTAGATTCAGAGGTTGAATTTGCTGAGGTTGGTTCAGAGCAGTCTGTGGCAGTTGGATTGGTTGTGCTACACACATTGAGAGTAGCTGAGGGAACCAGGCTTGGGTTGGCCACAAGGGGGCGATTACTAGACATAAGTCTGTCCTGTCTCTGGAAATCTTGTCCAGGATTCTGGGTAGCAAACAAAATGGAGGGAAAATATAAGGAGATAAATTCCCCCATGAAATTGTAAACGCATCTACAGCCCAAGCATATGGATCTTTTTTTCCATGAAACATACTGATTCAATTTTCGATTTTCACAAGATGCGAAAAGGTCAACGTCTGGGCAGAAGGTATGCTTGACAATATGATCAAAGACTACACACTTGATACTTATTTCTTTGTTCAACTCTTTACGAGAAAGAAGATCGGCCGTGACATTGGTTTTTCCGGCAATGTGAGTTGCAGATAAGTGAATATTCTTTTGCAAACACCACTTAAAAATTGCGGTCGAAATCTGGTTTAAGGAAACCATAGATCCCCCCATTTTGGAGATGTATGATACAGCCGTGCTGTTATCTGATTTTATGAGAACATGTGCATTTTGCACCTGTGAACACAGACTGAGCAGTGCATTTTGCACAGCCAGGAGCTCCAACACATTAATATGAAGCTTTTTATGGATGTCTTTCCACTTACCCTGTGCATAAGAATCGTCTGTATGACAGACTGCTCCCCATCCCAGTTTACTGGCATCTGTGGAGATAACAATATCGATGGATGGTAATTTTATATTACAATATACTCCATCAGAGGAAACCGTCAACCACCACTGAATTTCTTCAAGTAATGGTGTGGTATCAATATGGGCATCATAATTACCCGATTCAGACTGAAGTGCTTTAACTTTGGCAACTTCCATCTGTCGGTAATGTAATTTTCCTTGCGGAAAGGCCTCAAACGTTGAAACAATGAGGCCAATACATCTGGCCAGTTGGCGGATGCTTACTGATTTTTTGGAAATTAACTGTCTACATTCCAACTTGACCTTTTCCACCTTACTTTTAGGGATGTGAATTGACATAGTTTCCGAGTCGATTACGAATCCCAAGTATGTCACTTTTGTTTCAGGGATCAAACAAGATTTTTTTATAATTAATTTCAAATCCAAGATTTTGGAGTAGGTTTATCACGAAATCAGTGTTTGTGGTGCTTTCTTCTTTTGAAGAAGACATGATGAGGATGTCATCTAAATAAATGACCAAGCGAATACCTCGACTTCTCGCTGATGCTACTACAGGTTTCATAACCTTAGTAAAAATTCTAGGGGCTGATGATAAGCCAAATGGTAGGCAAGTAAAGCAGAAACATTTTTCTGCCCAAGAGAAGCAAAGATAAGGTTGATCCTTCTCACACATTGGAATAGAAAAATAAGCATCTTTCAGGTCAATTGAAGTGAGAAAGTCATTAACTTGAATTAGGTTTTTCACGAGCTTGATATTTTCCATTTTGAAGTGCTCGTACGACACAAATTTGTTAAGATCTTTCAAATTAATAACTGGTCTCAATCCACCTGTCTTTTTCGCTATCAGAAAAAAGTTTGACAGAAACTGGCATTTAGCCAGAGGAAGTTCTCTGATTGAACCTTTGTGCAGCAGTTCACTAATCTCAGTATTGATCACAAGTGATTCTTGATCACAGAAGGATTTCTTTTGAGGTTTTGAGGTTTGAATTGGACAGCTCAAGAAATCAATTTTACAACCTGATATGGTGTTTAGAATCCACCTATCAGAAGTGATTTGAGACCAATCGCCCTTGTGTAATTTTAGTCTCCCGGCACTTGCCAATGGAGAGGATAGTAGGTTTGATTTTACATACCCGTTTTTTTCTGAAGTAGGCTTCGTTGCAGTAGATGGTTTGTTAGATCTCTGCTGCCAGGTGGATCGCCCACGGCTGTGTTGGGGAACATTTGAACCCCGAGAACCCCGCTGTAGTTTGCGGACGAGCCTTTGCCTGTTCTCTGCTGGTTATAAGGCACATAGGAACGGCGATAGGAAGACTGATTTTTCCTCTCGTCTGAGGTCAATTTTTTGCCTGCTTTGTAGGCTTCAGCTACCTGTTTCATTGTATTATTCATGTCTTTCCCGAACAGCATTTCTGAGATGGGAGTATTGCGGGAACACAGACCGCGATACATGGGGTTGAGGACTTGTTTCAGTTCCTCTCGACGTCTCATACTTAGTTCATAAGAGGCGTTCCCTGCAAGGGTAATGCCATCTAAAGCAAGTTCCTTTAACTTGTCAATGTTCACAACTTGGCCTGACTTTGTTGCATCACGCAATTCAGTCAACATTTTGCAGTAAGGGAGCAAACCTTTGATAACTTGTTTTTGGATTTTCTGTAAGATCACGTCCTTGGATCTAGCTGAGGCGGGGATGGTTCCCCAAAGTTCACTGTCTATTCTGGGTGCCGACACAGCTACCGCATTTGACGGTGTAACGTATTTTTCTGCAATTTTTGCATACGTCTCTTTCTTGATTGGCAAAGTTACCGCTTTTACAGCTCTTTCTGCTAAGTTACTAAATATCTCGGGGCCTTTAGCCTCACTGTCATTGTAAATATCTTCACTTGGAAGAACGTCAAAATCAGCTTGCGCTGTAATGGCTTGGTTATCCGCCAGTACACTGGTCAGATCAAACTCAGATTGAGCTGGGTCGTATGCCACAGCTTCCTGACTTAGTAGCTCGTCTACAAACTCCTCGTCGTATTGAGCCGAGATCTCAAACTGGGGTGGACTACCAGCGGAGTTGCTGGGGCCGGCGTGCTTCGCACGTCCGGATAAGTCACGGGAATGAACCACTGATGCCAGCATCTCTTGCATGGCATTAACAGAAGCCGATAACTTCTGGATACCGTCGGCATTGGCCTGTAACCGAGCATCCATGTCCCGGCGAGAACTAGGCTTACCTTGGCCTGGTTGGAGTGATTTAATGTCGTCTTCGGACGAGTCAGTATTCATTATTGCAATGAACAAGGAGCTGAACTGTTCAGCTCTGTCCGCTATGCCTATCACACGAAGAAAAGATGCTGGCTCCTTTCAGCCGGGGGTTTATATACCCATGCTACACTACCTCATTTGAATTACTATAGATTCTTTGAATGTATTGTGTGATCCGCATGCCTGGCACCTGAAAGGAATGCATACCCTCTGAAGACTTGTACGAAGTGTTATGTAATAGAATTGATATTGCCTGGGACCTGATTGTTGTAATATCACCCTTTAATATGTGTCGTTTCTATGCAGCCTTTAAGTCCAACTGCAGCCAGGGAGGGTTGCTTCAGAGGGAAGAAATTGTATAAACAATCACCAACCTAACCGTAGAATCCATTTCTGCCTCCATGACCTAATTATGAACCGGTTACCCGGCAACCAAACCAAGTGTTTTGAGAGTCAGAATAAAACAGTTGTTTACTTCAAAGGAATTCTACTCCAGTTTACCGTGTATGTACGAGTTGGACAATATCAAGGCCTTGAATAACAGTTCTAAAACTTAACCAAAAAAATGTTTTTTTTTTAAACTTACAGATTTTCTAGGTGATTTTTGGTCGTTTCATACCAAATCTTTTACAAAAAGACCTCTCGCCTGACCTTCGAGTGAAGAACTCTCCAAATGTAGACGTTTTGTCTCAAATCTCTGATTGGAATAAATATATCGTGACACTTCCTGTAAACTTATTCTTTTTGTTGTATAAATTGCTCATGGAATTAACCATTATTACGATAAATGAAGCAATATGGTTGCAGTTTTGCATTTTGACGCGGATATACGGATTATATATTGAGTTATCCTTTACACATATCCCATCATGTTGTAGTTAAATTGTTTTACAACACTGCAGCTTTTATGCGGTGGACTTGCAAAGTTACCAGCATGTTATGAGGCAGCACCAAAAGATCATTTTCGTCTTCTTCAGATTCTAAGCGGGGCCTGCGGGGGGCACAAAAGGGCACCTGCATTCTCTCATGCTTCCTACAAAGTAACGTCATGTTTCCATAACCACCTGTTTTTAAAGATTGCACGTGTAGATAGGCCTTTATAAATATATCTACACAATTATTGCACACATTATTCCCCCAAACGGCGTAAATTCCCCCTTTTTTTGACTGGACAGTGGTGAATCTACGCGGGAGAGGGGTCAGGCGTTCATGATCCCCTTTGGCCACAGACAAATAGAAAAATCATGCAGAAAAACGTGACACATGCCTATTAACACCCCCTCGGACAGGTAACCCCTTCCCCTTAAGCCAAAGCTGTATCGGCCCCCGCCGGGTCAAGCATGGGTCGTACGATCACCCCTATATAGAGTTACTTTTGTAAGGAACAAAGGTATCCCATGGTGAAATATATTCTTAAAAAAAATCGAGAATATATCGTTCAATATCTTGCTGATAATTTCTTGCTACAGGGTTTTCGTTTGATATGATACATTAAGGTTTAAGAAAATAAACGCAGATTCGAGCACCTATTTTCCATTTTTCCCCAGATGCTTTTTTTCCAACTTCGTATTATATATTATAAAAACAAAATGTATTTTCCTATTTTAGCCGTCGATAGCCTCTACATAAAGGCTTTGAATAGCATCGTTTTTTAGGAATTATTTTAAGCTTTGGGCGCAAACAGACTAATCTGTGGAATATCCCTTGCACAGCAAGTGTCTATGATATGCGAGCAGGTACGGCGATTACATTCAAAACAAGTCTGCGCCTTGAACTCGATATTCTGACCATTGAGCGGGCGCCTTCTATCGTGTCTTCCGTAACCCTTTGTTGCATTACAAGAACATGGCATCCAAATTGACCAATAAATCCATATTTCTGATCGAAATGACGCCACAGTCTCTAAAGACCACACCGCATTGGCTGGCACGCGGTGTCGCATACAATTTACATGATATGATATATCAGACGTTCATCCGTGGCTTTGCCCACGTAAATTTTTGATCCTAAGACTACAAAAACACCCTCCCAGCAAGTCGAATGGTCCACACGGACCAGTAAATCGACTCCCACAGACCTCAGTGATGATATGAATAACGCACTCTTCCTAAAATTATTAAAAACACTCGCAACTCTCCAAGATGTTTGAGACACCCATCAAATTATTATAAAGCCAATCTCATCATCTTTAATTTTCTTGGGTGGTGATCCGATGACATTTTGGAGAAAATTCCATCCAAAGACTATCGCCCCTAAAAGTAGTTACGTGGTCCATCGCCATTTTGAAAAATGATGCCTGCGCCCCATTGCAAAATAGAGCGTTTTAATGCTCAATTTCATCCGAATTTCATAAAAATACGAGCTCGCAGTCCTGTGCACGTCTTCCATCATTCTTTGTTCACAAACCCTCAAATTCATGGACCCCAAAATGTAGCCAAAAAACTGAGGGTAAACAAATCGTGATTTGACCAGATTGGCAATTTTGAGATTATTTACCGGTCTGCACCCCTACTTTATCGATACTGAAGGGGCGGGTACCAGTCTACTTGCAAGTACGGATTTATAGTCGCAAGTCGCGCCGCAAGTTGTGAAGTACTGCTATAACCAATCATTAGCCAATTGTTGTGTTCGATGTTTTGTTCAATAATATATGTGTTTCTAGAAAATAGCAATTCAAATAACGAACCCATTCATTTTAACTCGAAAATAGCACTGACAGTACACTTTCAGATCGCAACGCGCACAGTGAATGCGGTGTGTAGTTCTGTGTGTACACGTCATATTTTTTAATTAGGCAACATTCTTGGAACACGAACCGTTTCCATTAGCCTAAGGATCAGACATTCACGTGTGCAGAGCAACGGTCGAACGTCTGATATATCCTAACATGCAAATTTTATGCGACCCCTCGCGTTAGCCAATCGGACTTGACTTCAGAAACTGTAACGTCATTGCGATCAGAAATGTGGACTAAGCTGTTGATTGGTCAAGTTGGATGCCATATTTTGTATTACAACAATGGGTTACTGAAGACCTGATAGAAGGCGCCTGCTGAATGGTCAGAATCTCGAGGTCAAGACGCAGTCTTGCTTTGCATAATTAATCGCCGAATCTGCTCACTGTCATAGACCTTAGTTGTGAGAGGGGACCTTCTGTAGACTACGTTTCCATTACCTTTAACATAATAAGAAATATCATTTATATCATTTTTGGATAATCTCTTCCTCATTGGAAAACAGAGTTGTTATTCTAAAATGTCATACCAGAGAACGTGCCTAGGAAAGGAACATGACTGCGGTTGAGATCACATCATGTCGTACCACACCACACCATGAACGGAAAACCTCTTTCCTGAGCCCCGTTTCCTAAAATATCAAATTTGGTCGATTTTCTAAGGCTGTTTCTCCGAAGTGATTAATGTAAAGTATGACATGTACAAAGCGAGTATCAATCAAGATTCTAAGAAAAGTGCGCATTCTTGCGAGAATAATAGGTTTTGGAAGAAAAATAAAACATTGTTTTTATATGGAGTGGTTTACAGCCTCTACGTTATCAATACTGATAGTGGGCGGGAACCAGTCTACTCTGCAACTGCCAGAACGGATTTATAGTTGGGCCGCAAGTTGTCAAGTATTTACTATACGATAATTAAACATTAGCCAATTCTTGTGTTCGATGTTTAAATTCAAAAACTTTTGTGTTGCTAGAAAATGTTTGGGTAAGTTATAGCACTGACAGTACACTTCCAGATCGTAACGCGCACAGTGAATGCAGTGTGCAGTTCGGTCTGTACACGTCATAATGAATTAGGCAACATTACCTTCGACATAAGAACCCAATGAATAAGGAAACTTTTTTTTCATTTTTGGATAATATCTTCCTTATTGGAAACGGAGTTGTTATTCTAAAAGCCAACACCAACAAAAGTGCCTGTGAACGGCAAATATGCGGTTGAAACCGCACTAGGAATGTCGTACCACACCATACCATTAACGGAAAACCTCTTTCTTGAAATGTCCAAATTTGGTCCAAACAAAGGCTGTTTCTCCTAAGTGAATAATGTCAAGTATGATATGTACAAAGCGAGTATCAATCAGATTCGAAGTGCGAAAAATCAGATGCGAGAAATGATAGTTTTGGGAAGAGAAATAAAAGAATATTTTACAGTTCACGTTATAATGCATTGGTTTCCGATTAACCACATTTGTCTCTTATAAATTATTCATTTTCTTCAAAATAAAGTCTGTATAACATAACCTCTCATATTTAAACATCTTTAAAACACAAGCATTGATTTTTATGTCCCATTTGTATAATTGTTGTCATATAATGTCACCTTTTCTTCTGCAGAGCAATGGTCTTGAAATAATATACACATTTACCTAAATACCAACAGTCAGTAGCCGTGTCACGCACACAACCCTGTTTGACCTCAGTTTCTCGTCCCGAGGTCAAGCATTCATGGCCCAAAAGCGTACGCGAGATTTTACGCGATTTATTCAAGACTACAGAAAAACAAAAAAAGTACCTCGATACATGCACTGTTTGGCCAAGATACCTAAATAAGTGAAAAGCTTTATTTTGATAACAAAATTAACTGCTTTTGACAAATATAAAGTGTTGTTATGGCCTGTCAAACAAAATCATATTTTTTATCAACACAATCGAGGGCCGATAGTTTTTAGGTGAACATTTGATTCTTACAGAAGGCCGAAACAAATGGCAAGGCTTAGTGGATAGAGGAATTTATACGCTTCATTTTCATGTGAAACACGTGCAGGAGACTTCTAATGTTTGGTCCAAATCGCCGGTTGAAAAATGAAGACTTTTGCGAGATTTCATGATTTACAATCACAATGTACGCGTGTAAACGTACGCCGACGTACGTGGCCTGAAAACATTGTGAATAACATAATAACATAATGAATGACTTATGAATATTAAGCAGGCAATATTCGAGCGCGAGCTCGACCAATCAGTGGGCGTATGGGTCACAAGGTCACACCGTGTTTGGGTTCCTCGCTCTATGCTTTATAATGGCGACGATCTTTTCGCGTTGTGAAAAATGGAGGTTGTTGGAAACATTAGGTGTACATCGAATTCTTAAAATAGTAACGACATCACGTTCACGAGATTTTTTGTAGATGAAGGTTCACTCTTTCGTTTGATTACCTCAACATTTGGGAGACTTTCGTCGTTCTTGAAAAAAACCCCGGAAATTTCATGACCTAATTTTTAGTCGATTTGTCCGTGAAATAATATCGTCAAGATGCATCGAAATCTTTTTTTTTTTGAGAAAAAATACCTTGATAGATGTATGAAGTAGGTCTACTATCTAAAATAACTTTGTTTGTTTGGATCGGTTGTGGTTTGCCATGGAAATTGCGAATTTTCTTAAGCCCTTTTTACGGCCATCGTTCGCTGGCCTCGCGTTGCTGTATGTTGCGTGGACGAGAAAATAGAGCAGCTACGCCTGACACGGCAACTGACTGCCAATTTCAAAAAATTCATTACAGTAATCAATATTCGGAAAAAGCAATTAATATTAAAACTGTAAAGATAAGTCCAACTAATAAACTTGGCGTATTTAACTTTTTATATTGCTTCTGAAACATCACTTAAAACAATACGCATGAATTCTGTAAAAACAAATGAAAACAAAACGCAAGTTACCCTCACGGCTTTACGTTTACTTCACAAAGAAAGCAATCCCATGTGCAATAATCTCAGAGAGTTTTCCCTATGTACAAATTCTTGCACAAATTATGCCAAAGGTGTAAATCCCCCGTTTGGGTGGAGAGGTTTAGGCGGTCTAACCCACTAACCCTCTCGTACAGAAAACACGTGACACATGCCTACTAACACCCCCGTTCAGCTAACCCCTCCTCCTCCCTTAATTCGTACGATCACCCATCCCCAGAATTCTGTACCAAACCAGAAATATTCCGCGATAAAAAATATACATGAAGGGCGGATCCGGAATACAATTTTTTGTGGGGGGGGGGGGACAAAAAATATTGGTCCCCAAAAAGTGGATCAAAACATTACGACGAGGGGTCCGGGCCCGCTTAAGGGGTCCGGGGCCCGCTTTAGGGCCCCGAAAAAGATTTGGCTTCTAGATGCTCTGTGGTGCGATTTGAGGCAATTTATGACCACTTTAACTTTAATTCTTTTTACAAAAAAATAGTTGTGAGCTTTAGTGCCTGCCTTTATTGCGACATCACTTTAAAAAAAATAATCTTTTTTGCCCCCACCATGCGCCCTAGATGTATATCTGTACTTCAAAATTACAGAAAATACAACGTTCAATATATCTTGCTGATATTTTCTTGTTACAAGGTTTTAGAGGAAGATTAAATTAGATTTGAACATCTATTTACTTTTTTCCCCTGATGATTTTTCAACTTCGAATCTTTTATTATAACAAAAAAAAATAATACATTTTCCTATTTTAGCCGTCGATATAGCTTCTAAATAAAGGCTTAAATAGCATGCTGCCTTCGCACCGAAACAGACCCACCCTGCGAGTGAAATGGTTACGGTCTCTACGTTATCGATAATGATATGATAGGGGTGGGAACCAGTCTATTCTGCAAGAACAGTGTCATGCAGTGTCAGTACACGTCATGTTTCTGAATTAGGCAACAGTCTTGGAACACACACTGTTTAAATTACTTTCGACATAAAACATACCAATGAATAAGGAAACTGGTGTTGTTTTGTTTTATTTTTGGATAATCTCTTCCTTATTGGAAACATAGATATTATTATTAAAATACCATTCCAAAGAAAGTGCCTGGTAACGGAACATGCAGTTGAGATCATATCATGTCATACCACACCACACCATACCAATAAGGGAAAACCCCTTTCCTGAGCTTCGTGGCTTGAAATGTCCAAATTTGGTAGATTTTTTCCTCCAAAAAAGGCTGTTTCTCCGAAGTGATTAATGTAAAGTATGACATGTATATGCAAAGCGGGTACCAATCTGACTCTGAGAAAACTAATAATGTTTACAATTTAGAACTATAGCCATACATTACAGCCATGACTTTTTAATACTTTTAATACAAACATTCTGAATCAGAAACAATCGTGCATTTTTTTGTGAGCAATAACATTTTTTTAAACACTTGTATCACACGTATTACCCTATTGCGATACTTTAAATTTGTCCCCGAACATCGCCAAGCTCAATTCTCAATTAAATTTCAAAAAGTCAGCACTAGATGTCATTTAAGGTTCAGTATAATTCAAATTTAATACCGATTCGTCTCGTGTAGCAATCGGTGTTGAATTGAAAAGGCAAATTATTTTTTTTAATTCGTTTTAAAGGGCAAATACAACATTTGCAAACATCAAAAAATAAAACTACCAAATCCTTTTGAAATACCTTGCTGGACTGTTAGTGAATGACAGTGTAAAGCATCCTGTAAAATCATGGCACCTGGTATACTGTCATTTTCAAGAAAAGTGGTATTTTTGTATCAATTTCCAACGCTGGTCGGCCGACCAGCGTTGGAAAAAACTGGGTTTTTTTCAAATACTGGCCCCAATTGACCATCGCACTTGTTTGCAATCGATTACACACCTATGAACGGGTAAAAGCCAGCTAGACTGGTTCTCTGACCTTACAATTCCCCAATGTATGTGAACTGCTCTGTTTCTTCTTATATGGAGTCAGGGAACCAGACTACAGGAAAATGATTGTTTTTCTTGGTTTTTATAGCATTTTCGAACCCAAAACCTCAAAAAAGTCAGTGTAACTATATTTGCTATATATTTCCAACCCCCCAATTCCATCCATTTCTGAAAATTACAGCAAAAGCAAATGATGTATATTCTCTTTAATGTTGTCGTCGACATAGAAATGATCCCCTAATGTCCGGTGTCTCTCTAAGGTATCATTTATATGACGACAAAATGTCTCCTATAAGGTAAAAAGAAATGAATGTCAATGTTTTAAAATGTGCCTCTTTCATTTAATGTTCCTTTTTTCTTCCAATTTTATCCTGTATAAAATACCCTCTCATACTTAAACACATTTACAGCAAAAGCTATCAGTTTTACGCACACAACTAACTACAAAGCTATTTAACAATGTTCAGTTAAAAACAAGAGTTAAGTCATCCGTATAATTATTGTCCTATAATGTCACCTTTGCCTTTTGCCTTTTGCAATGATCTTTCAGAGGTACATATTTGCCAAAGTACCGTGTTCAAAATATAAATTACAATACTCTATATTCCTAAAAGCAATTATTAGTACAACTGTGTGGATAATTGCAGATAAATATAACTATTCATTTTACTTTGCTCATATTGCTCATGAAAATGTACAAATAACGATACAAATGCAATTTGGAAAAATAAGCTTGAAACTCAGTGGACTCATATAATTTTGTGTGTGTGTTCACACACACAAAAACTCACACATGTACTTGCATGGTGTTCGAGTGAGGTTATTGATGTAAAATCCCACCATGCAAAGCTTTAACTCATATTCAATTCGTTTGATATTTGAAATCAATGTCTGGATTTGTAAAAACGCGAACAATACGCACCATATTTTATTTAATTAAATGACAACTCGCCAGGTGGAATTATCTTCAATATTGAAATATAATGTATTTCAACCAAGTAACTCTTCCGTTGCAATCTGTAGCCTATGTTATATCTGTTATCTGTTTCCACACTAGATTAATACATTTATTAAATGCTAATGTATATTTAATAATCAATATTGCAAATTACGACTTCACATTAAGTTTACAACTCAAGCATGGGCGTCGCGAGGGGGAAGGGGCGGGGGGGGGCACTTGTCCCCCCCCCGGAAAAGAAAAAGACCAAACAAACAAACAAACACCCCAACAAACAAACAAACAAAAAAGAGGCGCGAAGTCATAGTGGTGTAAGTTTAATGGGTTGGGGGACAAAATGTCCCTGCCCCCTGCTAAAACTGATAAATCGAGAATATGTTGAGAAATACAGGAATTGTTTTGGGAAAAATATGTTTTGCCCCCCTCCAGAAAAAATCCTGGCGACGCCCATGAACTCAAGTTGTGAACATTAAGCTATGCAGATTTTGCTTACTACAAAATTCTTCCAAAGGCGTAAATCCGAAGAAAGATGGGGAGGATAATAATAATAACACAGTATTTATAACGCGCACTATCTCTAGAATCCATTCAAAGGCGCCAGTCTATAGATGTAAAGAAAAAATAAAGGATATATGTCCCTTTTCTAGTCTTCACCAGGAATGGGTCGTACGATCACCCCTCGGGTTTTGTACTGAACTCAAAATATGCCGCGATAGTCGTGTTTTTCCCCCAAAAAATACCGAAATCTTTGTGAGATATTCTTCATCAGGGTTTCATTTGATTTAATGCATGTATGAGGTTTAAGAAGAAATGAAAGTGTATTATTTTTTTCCCTTGAAGAATTTTTTACCTTGTATGATTTAATAAAACAAAACATACTACATGCAGTTTTCTAATACGGGCGATTCCCAATAGTGCGCCTCCAAGAGTTTGCAACGCGTTGGCCAATCACAATGCGCAAAATCTGTCGACCCAATGCGCGTTTGGAAAAGGTCGACTGATTTCGCGCATTGTGATTGGCCAACGCGTTGCAAACTCTTGGAGGCGCACTATTGGGAATCGCCCGTATTAAGACGTGTGAAACCTTCTGGTAGCAGACCAGTAAATAAACTTCCATAGACCCCAATGGTAAATGCTCCCACTTCAAAAATTCGGGAAAAATACTCACAACTCTCCAAGGTGTTCGAGACACACATCAAATTAAAGCTTATTTCATCATCTTTCAATTTCTCTTCAATTTACGGGGGGTCAACTGATGACTTTTAGGAGAAATTTCCATCTGAAGACGATCACCCCTGAAAATAGTCCTGAAGCCCATCGCCATTTTGAAAAACGATGCCTACACTCCATTGCAAAGTAGAGCGCTTTTAGGCTCCAAATTACATCAAAATTACACAGAACTGCAAGCTCCAAGTCCTGTGCACGGTTTCCATCCATATTTTTAACAAACCCTCAAGATCATGGCCCACAGCATGCTCAAATACCGAAGATTTTGAGGGCATGCAAATCGTGATTTGGCCGGCGCAGGCAATTTCGGACCGATTTACTGGTCTGCACCCTATAGAGAAGCGAGGTTTTGAAAAATTTCTCCAAACCACTTGTGCGGCACGAGGAAGAATGGATGACTCATATTTCATCAAAAAATGGCGAGAAAAAAAATCTCTGACTGCGATTTCTGGCCTGAAAACAAGCCCTCTTTTTGCGGCTACCTTACTGTTGCGCGCCCCCGGGCGTGAATTGAGTTTTGCTCCTTCCGACCCCAAATTACCCCCCTTGTTCGCTCGAAATTGCTGTGATCGGAGGACGGTCCATCGGCCCTATTCAGATTTTGGGCGCATTTGATGCGGAACCGCCATTGGTGACCCCTTTTGAAACGCTGCCCCCCAGGTTCCGCAAACATTTTGACAACAAACGGTGGAAGACGCCATTTTGAAACTACAGAGAAGCGAGGTTTTGAAAAATTTCTCCAAACCACTTGTGCGGCACGAGGAAGGATGGATGACTCATATTTCATCAAAAAATGGCGAGAAAAAAAATCTCTGACTACGATTTCTGGCCTGAAAACAAGCCCTCTTTTTGCGGCTACCTTACTGTAGGGCGCCCCCAACGGGCGTGAATTGAGTTTTTGCTCCTTCCGACCCCCTTGTTCGCTCGAAATTGCTGTGATCGGAGGACGGTCCATCGGCCCTATTCAGATTTTGGGCGCATTTGATGCGGAACCGCCATTGGTGACCCCTTTTGAAACGCTGCCCCCAGGTTCCGAAAAAACCACTCCGCAAACATTTTGACAACAAACGGTGGAAGACGCCATTTTGAAACTACACTGTAGGTAGCAGACCAGTAAATAAACTTCCATAGACCCCAATGGTAAATGCTCCCACTTCAAAAATTCGGGAAAAATACTCACCTCAAGGTGTTCGAGACACACATCAAATTAAAGCTTATTTCATCATCTTTCAATTTCTCTTCAATTTACGGGGGGTCAACTGATGACTTTTAGGAGAAATTTCCATCTGAAGACGATCACCCCTGAAAATAGTCCTGAAGCCCATCGCCATTTTGAAAAACGATGCCTACACTCCATTGCAAAGTAGAGCGCTTTTAGGCTCCAAATTACATCAAAATTACACAGAACTGCAAGCTCCAAGTCCTGTGCACGGTTTCCATCCATATTTTTAACAAACCCTCAAGATCATGGCCCACAGCATGCTCAAATACCGAAGATTTTGAGGGCATGCAAATCGTGATTTGGCCGGCGCAGGCAATTTCGGACCGATTTACTGGTCTGCACCCTTCTAAATAAGGTGTTTTACGTTGTTTTGGAGGCTGCCTTTGCGCGCAAACAGAATCCGCCAGCGATTTTTTATTTTATTTACATAACAGTCTGGGGTATACCGTGTATTTTCCTACCAGACCATTGCATATCCGCGCTATTGTGGAGTACTGTGGCCTCGTGGTTAAGGACACTGGATTCATGGTCTGTGGGTAAAGCTGCGGGTTGTGGTTTCGAGTCCTGGCGGGGTCATGGTGCGTGTGCCCTTGAGAATGGCACTTTGTCACTCATTGCTTCTCTCCACCCAGGAGTAAATGGGTACCTGTGAGGGCAGAGATGGTTATGTGATTGATTTAGCTTGCTTGCGCCTAACAGGCAGCATCGAGCTGTATACTCCCCAGGGAGCTGAGATGGTATTTGGAATGATAAATTGGCCCAATGATCAGGGGTAATAATAATAATACTGTAAGCGCTGTGATTTACTGTACTAAAACGAGCGTTCTTAAATGCCGATTATTATTATTATTATTATTGAGCGAGACTATAGTATCCATATGGTATTTGCCTTGAACTTGAACAAAAAGTGAACACTACACAACTGAGTTTATATTCAAAATGACAATTTGCAATTAAAGGTTAAATTATCTCCCATACATGAAAAGTGTATTGAAAATGTAGTTATTTCAACCAAGTTACTCCTCCGTTGTAATTTGTAGCGTTTTCTTATCTTTTATTCTTTTTACTAAATAAATGCAGCGTGTATTGTGCCGTAGTGCTCCAATTGTTTTAATTGCATTATTAGATAACAAAGAACGTTGAATTTCAATATGCAAATTACACTCACAGTATTACCATTACTATATAATGAAAGCAGTAACATGCACATTAAATAAACAATATTCTTTCTATCAGCCAATTCTTATAAAAATGTATCTCAAGGGCTTTAATTCGGGGGAAATTACATTTTCCCCATTTTTTTACCGGAAGGGTCAGGTCGTAGGATTATCATGAAATTCACTTCCTCCTGTCTTTTTTTCTATTTTTACATACCCTTATAAACTGAAACGAAAATGAAAGTACAAAAGAAAATGTTATTGTGTACTATTTACGACACACTGCGTTGCCTCTTCACAATGGCGTACAGGGGGTTGGGCACGGGGGGGGGGGGCACGTGCCCCCAGCGAATGTTCATGCTCCACCGGGTGCCCCCCCCCCCAAATTTACAATTTTGAATTGAACAAATGTATATATATCCCACGTGCCCCTAAGTCGCGTGTTGAACAGGCGACGCGGCGTGTCATCTATAGTACACCATAAAACTGTGATGAGGACTTGAACCAACGGGGGCCGCCCGATAGTCCGAAGGTTCGATAGTCCGAATGCACAAAATTTCCATAAGAGGGAGTTCGTTAGTCCGAAAATGAAATAAGGTTCGTTAATCCGAACATTTGATGCAATAGTCCGAAGGTTCATTAATCCGAAGGTTCATTAGTCCGAAGGTTACTTTATCCGAAGGTTCGATAGTCCGAATTTAGAATAAGGATAATCATTCCGAAGGTTCAATAGTCCGAAACAAAAATAAGGTTCAATAGTCCGAAGGTTCATTATTCCGAATTAACAATAAGGTTCGTCAGTCCGAAAAGACTATAAGGTCCGATAGTCCGTATCGACAATCAGGTCCGATAGTCCGAATCGACAATAAGGTCCGATAGTCCGAATCAACAGTAAGGTCCGATAGTCCGAAGTGTCATACTGAAGAACCGTATTGCCCATTCGGACTATCGAACCTTATTCTCAATTCGGACTATCGAACCTTATTGTCAATTCGGACTATCGAACCCTACCGTATATTCGGTCTATCGAACCTTATAATCTATTCGGACTATTAAACCTTATTGTCGATTCTGGCTATCGAATCCCATCGTCTATTCGGACTAACGAACCTTCGGACTAATGACCCTTCGGACTAAAGAACTTCGGACTATCGAACCTTCGGACTATCGGGCTGTAACCGAACGAACACGTATATGTTCGACAGTAGCCGCGTCTGTTGTGTGGTGTAGATATAAACTTGAGGTGAAAATGGAAGTATAATTTAACTGGTCTGGGCCCACATGTCAATTTGACATTGTGTCAAGTTCAACACGTCTCATCCTGTTTACCAGACATTGCTCACATTTGTACAAGGAAATGAAAAATATCTATGTCATCATGATTGTCTAAACAGACACGGCATGTAAGAGCAGTTATTCTATAAGCCCATGAAATATTAGGGGCACAAACACTCAATCCCTAAGTTCTTAACATATTGTAAGGCCAATGTGAAACAATTAATCATGAAATTAATTTTAATTTTCTGACATTTCCTTTGAAGAAAAATACAATTTCATCATGATTGTCTAAACACGATTGTCTAAACAGACATCGTATGCAAGAGCGGTTATTCTATAAGCCCATGAAAGATTAGGGACACAAACACTCAATCCTTAACATTTGCAAGGCCAATGTAAAACAATTAATTAGAAAATTATGACATTCGGTTGAACCTTAGTCATTTCCTTTGAAGAAAAAATAGAATTAAGGATTTTATATTTCTTTGTGTGTGACCCTTGACTGATAATCATGAAATTATTTTGAATAATACCACAATGCATCATCCATAACTAAGGTGTACGGCATAACATTGATCGCTTTCAAATTCGTCCAGTTTCGTTCATACATTAAAAACAAAATATGACCATAATATCACTTGATTAAGTTACTTCTAAATATGAGATCAATTCAAACTAATTTATGCCAGTTACTTTGAAACGACAGTCCTTCAAATATAATGACCACCGCCAATGCTTTCCATTATTAAAGCTACAGAATGTCTCATTGGATATATCGTTATAAGCTGTAAACCCCTGTATGTGATTTTTGTGTTCAACGTGTAAGGAGAGATAATTGTGAGGTTGAATCAACAGTTCTCCACAATCAATTGTCAGGTTCTGGTATAGAATATAATGTGACTTAAAAGCTTTAATAGCCAGCTGATCCTCAGCTGATTCGAGATTATTGCGTTGCTAAAATCTCGTCCAGTAATTTCCCCTAATACAAAATCACACCCAGTGGTTTTACAAACTTATGTTTTGCTTAAAATACGCATGGAAGCCTATAATACTGTTTGTTACATTAGGCCTATAAATGCAGTTCTTAATACTTTCGTAAGGGGTTTTATACATCACCACGAACCTCAGCGTAGAGTGTCTTCTCAGCGCGGTCGTGAATCATCTGATTGAGATCCAGGTCAGCGTATACGAGTCCCTCAGTATTCATGTGTTGTCGGCCGGTGTTTTCTGGCCGGGCATGCTCACCATCTGCACCGTCTGCTCCTGCCGTGTCCCGTGCGGAGGTAGGGTGACAGGTTGCGTAGATGACTGGGCCGCTACTCGCTGCGTCTGTCCCCTCGGTGCTTCGGGGCTGGCCGCTCACGTCACGGCTGTCGGCCGGGTGTTGGTTGGAGATGATACCGCGTAGTGTCGTATCCCTCGTGTCAGAATTTGAGTCTATTTAGCCATTTGTATGTTTATTTTGTAGATGCAGCCCCTTCAAAATTCACTTTAAAGTATACTTATGAATCTTTCCTCCTTGTGCTAATTTGCAATGGTTACGATTATAGGTTCAGGTTAAAACCACTTTTATTTTCTTTTGTTTTTGTGCGCTTCATGAATGAGCAATGGTATGCAGTGAAAGTTCTGTTAGCATGTTAGGACTTTGAGGGAGTGTCAGTCAAATCTCAGAGATCATGTAGTGAGCACTGAACAGAGACAGGGAGAATTTGAAGTGTTGTTTCAAACCATGCCGCGCTGATTATATTTCAACTTTGGTTGCTGTGCCTGCCTTTTAACTGCTATCCATAGACAACATTTTCAGGCTGTCTGTGCATTTATTGGTGGGAAAATGAGCCTGAGGCGGCTGAGACAACCATATGGTTGCTACGGCAAAGCGTCGGTCGTTGTCAAGGAAAGCTAATCCGATTACGTACTAGGACGCTGTAATAGAGCATTGAAATTCGTGAACCCCCGAAAACATGGCCTTTTGAACGTTGTGTTTCTCAGAAAATATGCTCGGTATGATTAAAATGTTACATTCTAACTGAAAAAGAAATTCTAAACTTCACGTCAGTAAAAAAAAAATCGCCGTCATCAATGCCGAAACGTCAATACTGGTTACTGTCAAAGCTGACCTTCAAGTCTGAAAGAAATCTATTGAAAACGTCCCCGAATGTATTTTTATCCCAATTTCCCAATTTCTAGGAATTTACCTAAGTTGTTATTTCACGAGTAGTTGAACAGTTATAATCATCAAACTACATGTAGGCCTACTGTCTTCTGGCTTTACGTTACGGATATCAATCTGGTAATGTCTATTATCATAATCACGGTCGTATATTCGAGCTGTTATCCGTGCCAAGAGGTGAGCAATTTACACCGTGGTACAAGAGACTAATCTTTGTTCTGTCGTGTTTCGTCTGAGGTACCACGATAGGTCATAGAGGCAGGAACCGGTTGCATATGGGGACCAACAAGTCAGTGTGACATTGCTGCCAGCATCAACCGTCAAACTGGATGGAGAAATATAGGCCTAAGTGAATGTCATATGCATCACAAAGCGTGGCTCAAGCAGGAATGCAAAAACAGCATTGCCGATACTATTTCTTACACTTAAATGAAGTGTTATCTCTTTTAATTGTACAGCACGTTTAAGAAGAAAAACACCTCCTGTTTCCTGAAGGTAAGATCAGCTGTGGACGCCCCTCAGTGTTTAGTTTGAACTAACGACATTCAAAGTTGAGCATAAACGTAAAGTCACACGCCAACGACAATTTCTCGTTGTGAATGGACAGTAGCAGTGCTAAGGAAGATCAGTCGCCTGAATTGAAAGCAGCATCGAGTTCATTGCTCCCTGCCTCTCCCCGATCATCATATCCGTACCGTCAAAGTAACTGACATTATTTCGTAACGTCACAATAACTGACACTGTTTCTTTCTCCTTAGCTGCATCTTTTGTTGGAAAACTATAAAGTGTAACCGGAAACAATGTCATGATAAGGGAAGCACGCCTTTCCCTCTACGGTTTTGTGAAGTAATAAAACGGAGAAAGATGCGAACATCGAGAAGGGCGGCCCTAATGTTCAAATAATGGTTCTCCCCCCCCCCATTCGAATTTGCTACGACGAGCTTCCAAAGAGATTTTCTGACACTTGAAACTTGTGATACTCGTTTCTTGATACTTGTGACAATTTCCACAGAAAGTACTAAAGAAAAGTATAATTGCTAAAGAGTTACAGTATTGCGGTATTCAATAAGAAAATAAGACAAAATGGCAAATAACATAATAACCGACTTTAACAAATAACTTTTTTCTTGAATATACAGATTTTTTTCACACTTTGGTACTCCAGTTATGATACAACAAGGATTCTTCATTTCTCATTCTAATTTAACTTGCATTTTCCTCAGTAGAAACATGACTTTCACAGATAGCTTTGTGCGTTAGAATAACTTTAATATATATTGTACAGTGGAGTCTAGAAGATTATGATTTCTTTTAAGTAAATGTTAGTTAAACCTCGCCCGATTATGACTCATATATTTTAATGTACAATATATCTCCAAGTCGTCGTTTTACATTGGTAGCCCCTGTCCAGCCAGCTAACAGACCCCGGCAAGCTCAGTAGTCGAGTGGTACGATGTCTGCACTATAGATCATGATCATGAGCAGGATCATGTCTTGGGTTCGAGTCCCATCTGAGTAAACTAATGATTTTTTTTTCTTGCAAGCCCTCGGGCAGCACTGAGTATAGGCCTACAGTGTTTATAACAATCATGTCGGAGGACAAAACCCAAATGTATACTCCGTCTGCTTTCAACTAAATTCAACACATTCTTCAGGCGGTGGGTTTGATTAATTTTTTTTGGGTGAAAATATGTCCTGATCCATTAAAAGTGATTAATGAACTGAGTAAGGATGAGTTACTTTCGGATAACATTTTGACTGAAGAAAAGTTTCCTCCAGTTTAACCATTATATCTGCCTGTTAACAAATTAGGCTAGAATGCCGCATTACCTGTGGCTCTAGTTCTTGCCGCCTTTATATGATTTGGCGTAGATTGGGTCACTAGTGGTAACTCCTTGAGCAACTGAAGTGCCAATCACCGATGCCACGCTAGCTCTGCTGTTATTGCCTATCACTGGCGCCGTGTAATGGCGAATCACACCCCGTCCAGTCTTGTCGGGTGCAGCGTACAAGACCCCTTGGATGCCTCATCCACGGGCGTCTCTCTCGCATCCTGCTGGTCGAGTTGAGCCTCCGAGTCTTGTGCGAGACCTTCATAGATGGGGTTGATTTGTAACACGGACGTGGAAGCCGTTACTCCCTCATCGCCGGGTTGTCCCTGACCCTGGCTCTCGTCTGCCTCACGTGATCTCGAGACTTGTTGAGTTTTCTTAACCAGGAATCTTGTACAAGAAACTATGGCAACCAGAAGGAGGGCAAGGCCGAGTGAACATCCGAGGATAATCCATACTGGATATAACTGACTATCGAGGTCTTGCGACGTTGGGATAGTAGGTTGAGGCTGATCGGGGTGTGAGGAGTGCGAGGGTACTATAGTGACAAGAGATGTGTTGCCTGTTTCACGTACTGAGTCGTCGTTGCTGATTGGGTTTTGCTGTGTTGTTGCTGTTGCTTCGGGTAGTGTACTGGTGTACCTTGTATTGGTGTTGTATTCAGTGGTGGTGATGAATTTGTCTTGTGATTCGGGATAAGGTGCACCATCTGCTGTTGGTTTCTCCTCAGAAATGTCCGTGGGAGATTTGTCTGGTGTCGTCAGTGTCACGGTAAAAGATGACAAGTTGTCAACACTGCTTTCGTATCCACTGCTTGTACTAAAGTACTCCGGAAGTACGGAAGGATCAGTTGACGGTAAAAACGTCGATGGAATTGGCTTTACCGTGAGGACTGCTTCGCGGGAGAGAGTTTTTGGATTACTGAACAGCTGACACCAGTATGTGCCTTTGTCTTCTAATTGCACGTTGTAGATATGAAGATGATACTCGTTTCCATTCTGATCAAGTTCGACAGTCATACGCCTGTCAAAGTTGGATTCTACTTTAGAACATTTTGCTAGAACCTCAAATGTTGTAACGTTCCTTTGCCACTGTAATCTGTCCTTGGCAGGACAATTGAAGGCAGACGTGGTGCCGCAAGTGAATGTTACATTGTTTCCCTCGGTCACCTCAGTGCTGTTTGGATGAAGGAAAAAGTGATCCTCGCTCGCCGCACAGAGCAGAGTAGTGAGAAGTAAGCTAATAAGTGCCAACATGGTTTTCTTCTTCACTGAAGTAAATAACATTGACTCCCAATGAAATCCCAATAAACCCTCTTCTTTGATAATCAGGCCTCGCGTAAAGCAGCCATACATGTACTGCGGAGATTGCTTGGAGTAGACACCGGTAACTTGTATCGGAAAATCATCGTGTAGAAGAATCACCAGTTTCGTCTCTTTGTGTAATTAATGTGGCACAATTGGGAAAAAAGGCTCACTTATGTGATGATTTTATATGATTAACTGTCTCCGTTGTGTTCGTCTTACCATATAAACAAACCGTCAGTTCCTGATCAATTTCCCCGATAAGCGCATGGCAAGCAACATTAAAATGTCTTTCGATTCTATTTTTGAACATGAATTGATTTTATCTCAGTATTAAAATAGTTTCCGCGTTTTAAATTGACTCGGGTGTTGGCTATATGAATGTGTAATGGTGGATGACTAGATAGAGTGAAAGTAATTAAATTTCATGTACCTGTGTCAGGAAATCGCTGTGCTTCCGAACCTGTTACCTGCAAGTTCTCAACAGTTTTTCAATATAAAATTAATTATTGAAATCATAATTCTAAATGGAATTACAAGTGCAAAATTGTATTGATTTACAAGCTGACGGGAAGATATTTTGTAAGTGATTGATTATTCTTTCAAAAACAATCGTTGAGATAACCACGGGCGAATATAACTTGTGTAGTCACATAATTATGTAATTTATATAAATTGAGATGATTATTCATAGTTTGACATCTTTATAAAACAACCATTTAAAAACTACAAGTGTATGGGAGCCATTCTCTCGTTTTATTTTTGTATACTGCTTTCAACATCATGTGCATGGAATTGTGCCACATTTACGTGTCATGCGCCCCCTTAATATTCCTTTGGAAAAAAAACAAGGAAACGTCTTTCAATATTTTTATTTTTTTTTTATTTTTGCATAGTCTCTTCCTCCTTTGATACAGATCTATTCTGCAATAACGCACCGAGTGATCCTCATTTATTTTTAGACTGACATATTTTCTTGGTGGGTTTTGGCCGCTTCATACCAAACCTGCTACAAAATGCCCTCTTGCCTCAAGTTGCCTGACGCTCTAGTCAAGACCTCTCCAAATTTGGATTTTTTTGTTTCAAATCTATGATTTGAATAAATGTCATGACGCTTCCTGCAGACATCTTTTTTAAAATAATAAATTACTCATGGAATCATTATGACAAATGCAGCAATATGGTTGCGGTTTGGCATTTTAACGGATATACTGCGTTGTCCTTTACATTATGTCCCATCAGCATGCAGATTATAGCTACTGTAGTTACAATAACTTTACAATTCCAGCTTTTATACGTGGGACTGACAAAAACACTCGTACCATTACGTAAAGTGATCAGTTTACATTTCAGATTGGCCACAAAGTAATGCACATTTTATAAATCTCAATCCACCAAAACCCTAACCCCGTTTAATTATAATAAAACAAATCCTTTTGTTTCTTTCTAATTGTCTTTATAGCGTAATGAATTTAAAATGTGCCACATTCAATTGAAGCGCGACCGTTAGTTTTTCTTTTACTGACAAGGAAAATGGTTTCAATAATAAACTTTTTATTTTTGGATAACCTGGCTTAATAATTTGCATTGTTTATTTTGCATAGTTTCTTCCTCTTTTGCAGCAGTGCGATTCCTCGTCAACATCGGCGGTGGACGAGTAGCTTGGGAAATCGAAAAACCGTAGGCCTATTCGGGATAAAATTTGGGGAGTCGGACATCACAATGGCGTCCTTAACCCCCATAGAAAAGGGGGTGGGGGATTTGTTCCCTCCCCCATCCCCACCCGGGGCTGGAGGTAACCATGCTATGAGGTCTGAGGGCGCTGTTCAGTTTGAACGTGTAGGACGAGCAATGTTAAGTACACTTGAAATTATTGTGAAGATTTAGGTAACTTTGGATTCTCTGCACTGGGATAAATTATTGGGGGAAGACAACTTGGGGTTGGGGTTCATCGTCCCCCAGATTGTCGCCTACATTTTGGACAGTTACAGTTCCTATAGACATTAACCAGTATAAAGATATAGCTGCTAGATTTTCAGGGAATTGAAAACATGCAGTAAAGACTGTATCGTGGGCAATAATAATAAAAATCCTCTCTCTGAGTGCCGAGTCTAGAAATGTGCACATTTTGTTGACTCTTTTTTTGTCAAAAATATGCTACTTCTCTTTAGTTGAGTCGTGTAGTGAATAGTGCCTCGGGTTCTTGTAAATTTTCAATATAATTTAAATTCTGGAAATATGCCAGAATTTTTCTACAGTTGAAAATTGAAGGCTGCACTTTGAAAAAGAGATAAAGGCGCTAATAAAGTGAATAAATGTTCCCTTAACAAAACCGGTTCTTGTAAATGTTTCAATATAATTTAAATCGAAGAATAAATACACGAATTGTCTATAGTTTCCAGGATATTCTAATCAAGTGGGCTTTTCTGTGCAAATATAACTATAAGCTTACAAACCTGATTACAATTGTAAAAAGTACAATAACAATAAAGTGATGCATTTTTAAATTTTTAAACACGCATGATAAGATACAAATTGCTGAGCAACGTTTAAAAAAAAATCGAGACAAAAATTACAAGTTTGAAATAGTTTTAAAGCTCTTAGGCCAAAATCTGTGCTAAATACTTAGCACCCTTATTGTTTCATTCATATTTACAGTATAGCGTATCCAGTGGGGGCTGGTACCCATCTTCGAAATGGGGGCGCTCTTCAAAACTGACCATTATTATGTATAATTGAAAATATATGCCAATTTTCTCGGCGCATTGTAATGGTTTTTGAGCTGCTTTTCTTTTTTGGGATTGAAGTCAGAAATCTATAACCTTTTATTGAAATACTTACTGATTTTTTTCTATTTTCAACAATATCTGCCCCCTGGATACGCCACTGCTTATTTAGCAAAATTTACAAAAAAAATCAGACAAATTAACATTTATATAGGCCTATATCGGAAACGTGGATACATCACATCTGTGTTTCCGAACAACAATTACATCTCACTGATTATATGCCTGTTTATGAAAATTACAAATTTACAAATAAACCTTAAGCATTATAGAGAAATCCATATTGTGCCGTGGATTATTTTTCTACAATCGTTGTAAACCTTTTCTTTTTGGATTAAAAATGAAATTTCAGATGGAAGTTGCTCCAATTTTGAAACAATAGTTTTGTTTCAACCACGAAATGTACAAGTACATTTAACGAAATGTTTATATTATTCGCCTTCAAATCATTTTACCTTTAACCTATTAACCCAAAGGGCTCTAATAAATCTTACAGAATTATCCCACTTTTTGCCATTTACAAAGTTTGTGTTAATACTTTTCACATAAAAAGATAGACGGTTTAATCTTTCCGTGTGCAAAAGTACAGAGCAGCCTTTTCTACCTAAGTATAAGAGTCATACTAGTGAACGAAATACCAGCTTAAATATAACTCCTCTATCAATTTCATACATGTAACAATGAAATGTCAAACAATTTCTTACGTATAGCCCAGAAAATTGAGGTCAATTTTAAACGCATTCATGCAAGTTAAATTTATTTAGATGCGAGATAGTAGCATTTTACATGTCATTAGGAACTTCATCATAGAATGTCTGCTCACCACTGCCATCCTGTGTCGTCTCATTTTCTTCAGCAGGTTGCCTTGGGTTCATGTTCGCGTAGACGGTTCCTTCGGTGTTGTCCCGTCTGTTTGGAAGGCCAAGGTGCACCCGAGGATCTTGTAGAAGGTCTTGATACGTGTGGTGTACCCGAGGTTCTTGCAGGTCTTGGTACGTCTGTGAATTCTCCTGAGCTCTCGTAGAACCGGTGCACCTGTCTTCTTTAGTGGGACTCTCAGCTTGGTGCGATCTCTCAGCTTTCTTTTTATACTTCACCAAGCAGCATGAGAGTACGACGACAAGGAGAAGGAAAATCAACGCAAGAGTGCCTGCAAAGACTACCCCAAACGTGAGACCTTCAGATGGATTACAATCGGCGAAATTAATGTTGTTTGATTCTGTTGTCGAGATGAATTCGTTATGTGAATTGGGGGTGGGTGATGCGCTGTCTATGGCCGAGACATCGGGTTTCTGAACAGAGCTGCCTTGTGTGGGAGACTCCTCATGTGCCGACAAAGTAACTGATGAAGGGGAGACAGAAACAACTGTTGGTATTTGGAGAGGTGTCAGGGAGCACTTTGGACCACTGATATCGGGACCGGCTACACATGTGAACTCCTTCATGTTGTCAGTTTTGTTCAGCACGAGCTCAATCGAACTGACATTTCTTGAATTTGTTTCACGTGCAGGACCTATTTGCTCAGCAGGACCATATGATGGTGTTTGGTACCATGTCAAGATGCTCAGTGGATCTTCCTGGGAGAGAGTACATCTCAATGAGATTCTTGTACCGACAGTGGGAAGTGGAGGGTCTACCTTACACGAAGGAGGAATCCTTGGTAGTCGATTATTGACTGTCAGTGAGATCTCACCAGACATACCACCAGGACCACTGTTGCCAAGATTAACATAACACCAGTATTGCCCACTGTCCTCTTGCTGTACGTTACGGATATCAATCTGGTAATGCCTATTATCATTATCACGGTCGTCTATTCGAGCCGTTATCCGTGTCTCAAGCCCAGTAATTTGCACCGTGGTACAAGAGACTAATCTGTCTCCAGTCATTTGCCCGTTTCGTCACGATAGTTGAAAGTTACAGGAACCGGTTGCATACGGGGACCAACAAGTCAGTGTGACATTGCTGCCAGCATCAACCGTCAAACTGGATGGAGAAATTCGTGTGAAAAGGTCGTTTGCATTACAAAGCGTTGCTCCGATAAGCAGAAATGCAAAAAACAGCATTTTGTTTTTTAAATTAGAAATAGAAAGTGTAGGGCAGTAATAATTCTATAGTTTAACAAACGTGGGCTTAAACTTCACCGAAGACGGCTCGTGTAAGTTGGTTAGATCGAATGATAATCGCAAATGAACAACTGACATTTAAAACATCATCCTGCTGTGCATGGACAAACAACTGGCCTGAACCGAAGACAGCTCTTTATTTATAGCTCCCCATCTCTTCCCCAACCGGAAATGAAACGACCAATAAAAAAAAGTCATTTACTCTTTCCTTTAATTTTTTTCTGGATTATGAAGTGAAACCGGAAAAAGTGCCATGACAAACACAAAAAACGAGCAGGAACCTGCCGGGTATAGTTTGTATCAATAGATTGTAGAGAAGTATTTAATTGGTCAACACTGTTTTTCCTGTGCAGTTATAGGAAAACGGTGTAGATAATTCCAAATAAGAACGATGTTGTGTTCCACTTTTCATATTGTTCCTGAAACAAAATATATAAATTACAATACGAATGAAATCTGAAGAAAAAAATAAAATCATATATTTGTCTACACCCCCACCCTTCAAAAGTAAAATCAAATACTCAGTTTGCGCGTATGCATACTGTAATGAAATTCTATCACGCAAAACTTTACATTATACTCGAACAGTTAAGAACAAACTAATTATCTTTGCCTTAAAATTGTTACAAAAGTGAATAATACACAACTGAGTTTGTATTCAATATGTCAATTTGCAAGGTTGAACTATCTCCCACATGTACAGTGTATTGAAATCGTAGTTATTTTAACCAAGTTACTCTTCCGTTGTAGCGTTTTCCTTTCTTGTATCCCTTTTCAAACTAACTAAATGCAGCATGTATTGGGACAGAGTTCTCCATTCTTTATAGTATTATTAAATATCACAGAATGTTGAACTTTCAAATTTGCAAATTACACTTACAGTATTACCTTTACTATATAATGAAAGCAATATAACATACACATTAATTAAACAGGGTATTCTTTCTATCAAGCAATTCTTGTTAAAGGCTTTAATTCGGGGGAAACTGTATTATCCCCATTTTGTTTTACCGGACGGGTCGAAGTATAATATTCCCTATTTCTTTTTTCTTTTTTACTGAAGTAACACTCGGCAGATCATGAACTTCATTTCCTCCCGCCAATGTTTGTTTAACATGCCCTTAAGGCTACAGTCAATCATTTTGCAGACATCCAAAAAGTAACTGACGAAAGTATCGTTGAAAAACATACTTGGTTTGAAGATAGTAAGGGGACTAAACTCCCTGTGAAATTATTCTTTCTGGCATGCTGTCATTTTGAAGAAAACAATGAAAGAATGCCGTTTTCAAAGATGCATGAGGTGAAAATTAGTATAAATACACTGCTCTGGGCCCACATGTCATCTTGGCATTGTGCCAAGTTCAACTTGTCTCATCCTGTTGACCCAGGCATTACTCCCACTTGTACAAGGAAATAAAAGTATCTATGTCATCATGATTGTCTAAACAGACATGGTATGTAGGCCGAGAGCGGTTATTCATAAGCCCATGAACTATTAGGGGCACAAACTCTCAATCCGTAACATTTGTAAGGCCACTGTAAAACAAATTAAATATGATATTCGGTTGAAACTTGGGTCATTTCCTATGAAGGAAAAATGGAATTTAGGTTTTTATATTTCTTCGTGTGTTACTCTTGACTGTATGAACATCTCGGCGTGGTGTAATAGTAATTTCTATGTGTCCGCATAATATTGATCACTTTTAGATTCTTCAAGATTCGTGCATAAATTAAAAACAAATAATTGATCATTACATCGCCTAATTAAGTTACTTCTAAATATGAGGTAAAATCAAACTACTTTATGCCACGTACTTCGAGACGACAGTACTTCCAAGATAATGACCGCCACCTTCTTTACATAATTAAAGCTACAGAATGTCTCATTGGATATATCGTTATTAACTGTAAACCCATGTGTGTGATTTGTGTATTCAAAGTGAAAGGAGAGCAAATTGTGAGGTTGAATCAACAGTTGTCCAATCAATTGTCAGGTTCTGGTATTAAATATAATGTGACTTCTGATCCTCAGCTGATTCGCGGTTATTGCGTTGTTAAGATCTCGTCCAGTAATTCCCATTTATCGTAAGTACAAAATCACACGCAATGGTTTTACAAACTTATGTTTTGGGACGCTGTGGTCCAATGGTTACGGTGTTGGACTCGTGCGCCGTGGTACACGGGTTCGAATCCTGACCGTGGGAACATGGTGCTTGTGCTCTCGACAAAGGCACTTTACCATTATTGCTTCGTCCTTCGGATGGGACGTTAAGCTTGTGTAATGCACGTTAAAGAACCCAGTAACACTTGTCGCTAAGAGGAGGGGTTTGCCCCGGTGTTTCTGGCAGTGGCAGCAATTATGCGCCGCAGCACCTAGCAAAAAGGTGCTACATAATGGGTCTCATAATGTTCATATACTTCATTTACCTGGCTTTGGTTGCATTCTCCCCCAGCGCTTTGTATCCTCTGGCAAAAAGCGCTATATAAACACAGTTATTATTATTATTATTATTATTATTAAAATACGCGTGGAAGCCTATAACACTGTTGGTTACATTAGGCCTATAAATGCAGTTCTTTATACTTTCGTTAGGGGTTTTATACATCACCACGAACCTCAGCGTAGAGTGTCTTCTCGGCGCGTTCGTGAATCATCTGACTGGCCTCTGTTTGCTCCTGGAGATCCAAGTCAGAGTAAACGAGTCCCAGTTGTCGACTGGTGTCTTTTGACTGAGCATATTCACCGTCTGCTCCTGCCGTGTCCCGTCCGGAGGTAGGGTAGTTGAGTAGATGACTGGGCCGCTACTCGCTGCGTCTGTCCCCTCGGTGCTTCGGGGCTGGCCGCTCACGTCACGGCTGTCGGTGTTGGTTGGAGATGATACCGCGTAGTGTCGTATCCCTCGTGTCAGAATTTGAGTCTATTTAACCATTTGTATGTTTATTTTGTAGATGCAGCCCCTTCAAAATTCACTTTAAAGTATACTCATGAATATTTATAATTCTCTTTTGTGATCTTTCCTCCTTGTGCTAATTTTGCTAATTTGGTTACGATTATAGATTCAGGATGCACCACTTTTACTTTCTTTTGTGTTTGTGTGCTTCATGAACGAGCAATGGCATGCAGTGAAAGTTCTGTTAGCATGTCAGGACTTTGAGGGAGTGTCAGTCAAATCTCAGAGATCATGCAGTGAGCACTGAACAGAGACTGGGAGAATTTGAAGTGTTGTTTCAAACCAAGCCGCGCTAATTATATTTCAACTTTGGTTGCTGTGCCTTACGGAAGATGGATAGTGCCACTCAGTGAATGTGAATATATTTTTTTGGTGCGTGTGAAAATATTTTTGTTGTACAGCGGCCGCCACTTATTATGTGGCGGCCGCCAGATAATAAGTGGCGGCCGCCACATAAGTCGTCATAATAAGTGGCGGCCGCTGTACAAAAAAAATATTTTCAGACGTACAAACAAAATATATTCACACTTTTTTATGTGGCGGCCGCCACTTCTTATCTGGCGGCCGCCACATAAAAAAGTGTGAATATATATATTTTTTGTACAGCGGCCGCCACTTATTATGACGACTTATCAATGCCGAAACGTCAATACTGGTTACTGTCAAAACTGACCTTTAAGTCTGGAAGAAATCAATTGAAAACGTCCCCAAATGTATTTTTTATCCCATTTTCTAGGAATTTACCTGAGTTGTTATTTCACGAGTAGTTGAACAGTTATAATCATCTCAGTATATTCCGAATTTCAGCTAACGGTTGTTGCGGACGATAGTGATACACTTTGAACCATCTCTAAGGAAATTTCGAAGACGATTAAAACAATTATTTGCCGACCCAACCCATGTGTATTGTTCAGCAAAGGGCCGCAGGCGCTACGGCTGACCGATTTTGGCCCGACACACAATGATGACGGGCATATTAGCATATTCATTAGCGTCACTCGGCGTGACATGGCGTGTGTCTCGGTATCGACCAATGGAAGCCGGCAAAAAGGGTAATATTTGATAATTAACAACTCGTGAAGGAGGTTTTTAGGCAATTGTTTACTGCACACCGTAATGGATAGTAACCTCATCAACATTCGTGAGGCTTGAACAGATTGACAGATATTGCGCACGCCAGTGTTAGAATTTTCAAAATTGCACATAGCGAGGCCTATTTTTCCAATTTCAACAAAAAGTAATGAACATATCGCAACGACTTTTAGCACATACTTGGATCATTATAGGGGAAATAAATTCTGAAAGTCTTCCAAACAGTAGAAATTATTTTTTCAAAGATTTCACCCGCCAACGTGAACATGTCTGTGTACATGTGGTTTCATTCAAAATAAAGTGTTACGTAACCTTTAGAAATCGCCCTTCGCAACCATATGGCTGGAGATATGCACCTTCTGCTGGGACATCTTGAGTACAAAACATACTTTGTATTTTGAAGATTAATAGTTTGAAAGATTGAATTCTGTTTGGAAGCGTTGATACGATATTTTGGAATTGTTGGAACATACTATTTTGTACTTAAACCTTGGTCACTATTTTTAAAAATGGCCATGATTATGATGACATGTTGGAACATCTGTTGAAGCACTGTACTGATTCACAACTTGTCGCAATTTTACTCAGGACTGAGAAGAGAAAACGCGGCACACTATATCAGATGGTGAGGATTTATTCAGGTACTGTATAAAACATAATAATGAATGTTTATGAGTGCAATGGCTACCAATAGTGACAATTATTTCATTCGATGACAGATGAAATGGTCCACTCCACTTGGCTTTGCTACGTGGAATAGAACATTTCATCGGTCACCTCATGAAATTATTCTACTTACCATTGCACTCACAAACATTCATTATTTAAATACTGTCTTCTGGCTTTACGGTACGGATATCAATCTGGTTAAGTCTAATATCATAATCACGGTCGCCTATTCGAGCTGTTATCCGTGTCAAGAGGTGAGCAATTTGCACCGTGGTACAAGAGACTAATCTTTGTTCTGTCCTTTGCCCGTTTCGTCTGTGGTACCGTGATAGGTCATAGAGGCAGGAACCGGTTGCATATGGGGACTAACAAGTCAGTGTGACATTGCTGCCAGCATCAACCGTCAAACTGGATGGAGAAATATAAGTGAATGTCATATGCATCACAGAGCGTGGCTCGATAAGCAGGAATGCAAAAACCAGTGTGGCCACTCTGTTTTTTTAGTTTTTTTTTAAGATCGCCATCTAAAAGTTTTCAAGATTTTTCAAGCCTATGAAAATTACTAGACCAGCCAACCTGTCCCATTATGCAAAGGTTTTTTGGAAAGGATTGAAACTCTTTTCAACAAATGTGCCTTTTTTTCAAATTTGCTGTTAATTTTCTGTCAAAATACTATTTTTGCAGAATCCTGCCAGAAATCTGACAAAAAAATCCATTCTGTCAAATTTTCTGTCAAACTCTTTTTTTAACAAAAATTCTGTCAAAGTTAGCCGAAAATCAGCTAAAACGGTCACAATGCCCTCTCCCGGAGAGCGCATCTAATGAAGCGCACGTCATGCAGTGCCTAGCCTATAGCTTACATTATACACTGCAGGGTCTGACCGTAAGTATAGCGCGCCAATGCTAAAAGAATTACGAAGTAAAAATAAAAGTCGCTAAAAAGCTCGGGTGTTCAGTGGAAAAAGTTGTCAAAGTTTCTACAAAACATATGGTCTTGTACTTTTAGTTGAAAATTTTCAAGATTTCTTGCTTTTTCATTTTTTTTTCTTCAAGTTTTCAAGTTGGGTCTCAATTTTTCAAGATCTTGAAATTTTTTTCAAGCAGTGGCCACACTGGCAAAACAGCATTGCCGATACCATTTCTTACACTTAAATGAAGTGTTATCTCGTTTAATTGTACAGCAGGTTTAAGAAGAAAAACACCTCCTGTTTCCTGAAGGTAAGATCAGCTGTGGACGCCCCTCAGTGTTTAGTTTGAACTAACGACATTCAAAGTTGAGCATAAACGTAAAGTCACACGCCAACGACAATTTCTCGTTGTGAATGGACAGTAGCAGTGCTAAGGAAGATCAGTCGCCTGAATTGAAAGCAGCATCGAGTTCATTGCTCCCTGCCCCTCCCCCATCATCATATCCGTACCGTCAAAGTAACTGACATTATTTCGTAACGTCACAATAACTGACTCTGTTTCCTTCTCCTTAGCTGCATCTTTTGTTGGAAAACTATAAAGTGTAACCGGAAACAATGTCATGATAAGCGGAAGCCCGCCTTTCCCTCTACGGTTTTGTGAAGTAATAAAACGGAGAAAGATGCGAACATCGAGAAGGGCGGCCCTAATGTTCAAGTAATGGTTCTCCCCCCCCCCTTCGAATTTGCTACGACAAGCTTCTAAAGAGATTTTCTGACACTTGGAACTTGTGATACTCGTTTCTTGATACTTATGACAATTTCCACAGAAAGTGCTAAAGAAAAGTATAATTGCTAAAGAATTACAGTATTAAAATAAGACGAAATGGCAAATAACATAATAACCGACTTTAACAATTAACTTTTTTCTTGAATATACAGATTTTTTATCAGACTTTGGTACTCCAGTTATGATACAACAAGGATTCTTCATTTCTCATTCTAATTTAACTTGCATTTTCCTCAGTAGAAACATGACTTTCACAGATAGCTTTGTGCGTTAGAATAACTTTAATATATATTGTACAGTGGAGTCTAGAAGATTATGATTTCTAAGTAAATGTTAGTTAAACCTCGCCCGATTATGACACATGTATTTCAATGTACAATATATCTCCAAGTCGTCGTTTTACATTGATAGCCCCTGTCCAGCCAGCTAACAGACCCCGGCAAGCTCAGTAGTCGAGTGGTACGATGTCTGCACTAAAGATCATGATCATGAGCAGGATCATGTCTTGGGTTCGAGTCCCATCTGAGTAAACTAATGGGTTTTTTTCTTGCAAGCCCTCGGGCAGCACTGAGTTTAGGCCTACAGTGTTTATAACAATCATGTCGGAGGACAAAACCCAAATGTATACTCCGTCTGCTTTCAACTAAATTCAACACATTCTTCAGGCGGTGGGTTTTATGAATTTTTTTGGGTGAAAATATGTCCTGATCCATTAAAAGTGATTACTGAACTGAGTAATGATGAGTTTTTTTCGGATAACATTTTGACTGAAGAAAAGTTTCCTCCTGTTTAACCATTATATCTGCCTGTTAACAAATTAGGCTAGAATGCCGCATTACCTGTGGCTCTAGTTCTTGCCGCCTTAATATGGTTTGGCGTAGATTGGGTCACTAGTGGTAACTCCTTCAACAACTGAAGTGCCAATCACCGATGCCACGCTAGCTCTGCTGTTATTGCCTATCACTGGCGCCGTGTAATGGCGAATCACACCCCGTCCAGTCTTGTCGGGTGCGGCGTACAAGACCGCTGGGTATGCCTCATCCACGGGCGTCTCTCTCGTATCCTGCTGGTCGAGTTGAGCCTCCGAGTCTTGTGCCAGACCTTCGTAGATGGTATTGGTATGTAACACAGACGTGGAAGCCGTCACTCCCTCATCGCCGGGTTGTCCCTGACCCTGGCTCTCCTGCGCATTGCGTGATCTCACGACTTTTCGAGTTTTCTTGACCAGGAATCTCGTACAAGAAACTATGGCAACCAGAAGGAGGGCAAGAGCGAGGGAGCAACCGAGGATGATCCATACTGGATATGGCTGAGAGACACTACCGTTGTCTTCATCATCGTCGGGTTTGGGGTCTTGTGACGTTCGGATGGAAACTTGAGGCAGATCAGGGCCTGTGGTGTGTCTGGGTCTTATTCTGGTAAGAGATGTGTTGCCTGTTTCACGTACTGAGTCTTCGTTGTTGGTGGGGTTTTGCTGTAATGTCGCTGTTGCTGCGGGTAGTGGGCTGGGTTTTGTGCTGATAAAGTCGGTTTGGGTGGATGGGATGAACTGATCTGGTGTCAAAGCCATAAGAGGCGATGCATGTTCGTGTTGCCGCATGAACATGGTGGTGATGAATTCGTCTTGTGATTCGGAAGTGGATGGTGAACCGTCTGTTGATTGCTCCTCAGAAGTGTCTGTGGTGGGAGATTCGTCTTGCGCCTGCGATGTAAAAGACGATGAATCGTCAACAGTGTTTCCGTATACCACAGATGTTTTAAAGTCAGGTGTAACAGTAGAGGGATCAGTTGATGGCAAATACGACAATTGAGTTGACTTTACTACCAGTAAGGCATGGTTAGAAGCGTGTTGATAATCATCAAAATAGAGGAGACACCAGTAATCCCCACTGTCTTCTATCCGCACGTTGTTGATATGAAGCTGATACTTTCCAGTACGCATATCAAGCTCAACAGTCACCCGCTCCTCAGAGTTGGGCTCTACCCTGTAACATTTAGCAACAAAATTCGTTGTTGCAATGTATCTATGCCACTGTATGCCATCACCAGGGCAATTAACTACAGACCTGGTGCCGCAAGTGAATGTTACAGTACTTCCCTCGATCACCTCAGTGCTGCTCGGTTGGAGGAAAAAGTGACCGCCGTTTGCCACACACACAAAAATAGACAGGAGCATGGTAACAAGTGGCAACATGGTACACATCTTCACTGAAGTAAAAAAAAAAGAAAGACATAAAGTCATTAGACAAATTCACAATAAACCCTCTCCTTTGACAATCAGGTCTTGTGTGAAGCGGTTCTGCAGATATTGGTTGGAGTGGCTCCGTTGTATCGGAAGACCATGTTGTGTCGAAGAATGACCAGTTTCGGCTGTTTGCATATAGATGTGGCACAAATTGGAAAACAGACCCCCTTATGTGATGATTTTATATGATTCACTGTCTCCGTTGTGTTCGTCTTACCATATAAACAAGGCGGCAGTTCCTGATCAACTTCCTTGATAAGCGTATGGCGGGCAACATTAACTTCTGTTTCGATTCTATTTTTGAGCATGAATCGATTGTATCTCAGTATTGAAATAGTTTCCGCGTTTTAAATTGACTCGGGTGTTGGCTATATGAATGTGTAGTATTGGATGTCTGGATAGAGGGAAAGTAATTAAATTACATGTTCCTGTGTCAGGAATCGCTGTGCTTCCGAACCTGTTACCTGCAAGTTCTCAACAGTTTCAATATAAAATGAATTATTGAAATCATAATTTTAAATGAAATTACAAGTGCAAAACTGTATTGATTTACAAGCTGACGAGCAAATATTAATTTTTTTTTTAAGTGATTGAATATTCTTTCAAAATCAATCGTTTTGATAACCAAATGCGATCAGACCATAAGAACTGGTGCAGCCTCAGATATAATCTTCTACATTGAGATAATTGTCCTTACTCTGATATCTTTATAAAACAACCGTTTTAAAAGTATAATGTCATGTATGTGGGAGCCAATCTTTTGTTTAACTCTTACACTGTCTTTAACGTCATGTGCCATGGAATGGTGCCACATTTACTTGTGCATAATGTCTTCCTCCTAGATCTTAATCTACAGTCACGGCGTCACGCACCGAATGATACTTCGCTTACAGGGCGCTGGGAAGGGCTAATAAATTTACGCTCTGATTGGATAGACTTTGCCTGACCTGTAACCTGCAAGTCATCACGGCCTCGACCCTGCAAGGTTTGAAGCGGCCGTTATGACAGAGTCTTTACTCTTTTATTCCCATTCATAAATGTTTTTTTTTTCGAGAAGAATAATGGTTGTTTTAGAATACTTCATACAGTTCAGATAGATTTTCTTGTCTATAAATGCTAAAGAAAACGCCTTTTGCCATAAAAATTCAAACTCAGAGAACCAGGCAGACCGATTTCAAAACAACTCATGGTCGTGATTTGCAATCAAAAGCTAATTAGCCCGTTTGTTACGCGTTGCCAGGCAGTATAGAAGAAGGGGAAAGTCGAAGCAATACTATTTTATACCGGCCGAGCCTCGTGTATTGCGCGTATTGTGAGCAAGAATTGCAATCACGTAGAGTCTTTAGGGAAAAACACCGCAATTATTGCTGGGGCGGAGCAACCGATAATTACAAATTTACCAAATTATCTCATCTTCGCCAGTACAGACTGGCTTCAAAACAACCCCTGCTCCAACCTCGTCCCCACGGGTTACCATATTTTCAGCCCCGTTTCCAATAGTAACCACTGGGTAAGAAATTTGCTTCCTGCATCTTGATTCGATATAGCAATAGCAAGTAGTGAATTTATATAATATAAATGAAAAAAAAATATGGATATTTTAACGTTCACTGTGAATTATTACGTCCACTCCACCTACAAAAAACCTCCCTTCTCCATTTTGCTTATAATAATATATTGGATGGATAAGATTGTAACATTTAGATTTGACAGAATAGAAAATAGTGTTTTCGGATCTCACGTCGCAACAAATACCCAGACTCCGCATACAAAAACGAAATGACACCGATTTAAAACACAGCCGGGCATCAGACTATTCCATTTCCGCACCTACTATTCGCACACGTGTGCCAGATTTTTGAACATGCAAAATGATCCAATAACACTGGATGTGAAAGCAGAGAGTGGTGGGAGCGCACTGCTCGACACCATGGGAACGAGGTCGCTCCTACTCGTGATTTGCGATACAAAAACCCCCGCATTTACCCCGTTTGGTGACTACGCGTTCCAGTTACATCATAGAGGAAGGCCGGTCGGTGCAATTATATTCCCCAGACCCTCACTTATCAGGCGAACGATCCAGAAATTGCAATCACGTGCATGGATTTTATGCTTCCTTTAGGAAAACAAGACCGTTGTTGTCTAGGGCTGAGCAATCGATAGTAATTTACCAGATACCCGTCGTCGTCGATGATACAGACGAACCTGTCTTGTTTTACGCGGAGACAAAAACAAAATGAGTTTTCATTCTTGCCTACTGTCACTTTAGTGGAGCTCCGGCAATCGCGAGCAAGCGATCGTTCCACTCGATTTGATCAGTATCACCACTACGGTTGACGTTTGGCTGAGACTGTCACAGTTTTTGCACAAAACAGAAACGAAATCATCGTACGAGCAGAAATGGCCGCGTATGCTCAACAGCTGCAAGTCCCTTGCTCTTTTCAATTTGTGATTTTGCCTTTGCTGCTGTAGCGGTCACTACTGCAATTGGGACATTGTCATGTAGTCATCAGGTGAAAAGGGAATTCCTACCAGCGGTTAACAGACGCCTACTGGTAGCATCATACCGACAAACTCTCGCAAAATCTCAAGTTTTATGTGTGAGAGATTGTCATGCTGAGCCTGGCTGCTTGTCCGTCAACTATCTCCCCATCCGTCACATCTGTCACCTCAATAACAGCTCTAGAGAGGAGCATCCAGGAAGCTTCGGGGTCTCGTATGACAGCGTGTACTTCGATGCAGATGCACTCACACCTTCCTTCTCTGTGTGGCGGCGTTACAGTAGTTGCAAGGAGTTCCTGCAAGCGGGCCACAATGCGAGTGGTATCTACACCATATTCCCGGCTGATTTCGGCAGTGATGGCTTGAAGGTGTACTGTGACATGGAGATCGACGGTGGAGGATGGATCATCATCCAGAGGCGCCAAGATGGCAGCGTTGACTTCTATCGCAACTGGACTGACTACCAGGTAGGCTTTGGTGACTTGTCTGGTGAGTTCTGGATCGGACACGACATCTTACGCGATTTGACCGGACAGGGAACATGGCAGCTTCGGGTCGATCTGTTGGACTGGGACAATGAAAATGTGTACGCCGAATATGGAGATTTTCAAGTATCTGGGGCCAACTATCAGCTCACGGTCGGCTCTTACAGTGACAGCAGCACGGCAGGAGACGCACTGACAAGCAAGCACAATGGCAAGTTGTTCTCAACCAAAGATAAGGACAATGACAATCACCCAACCGGTAGCTGTGCCGAAGAGGGTCAAGGGGCGTGGTGGTATGACTGGTGCTACCAGTCTAATCTGAACGGTAAGTTTTATAAATGGCAAGTACAATTTGTCAAAAGTATCAGATGGATGACCTGGAAAAAACCAGTATCGGTAAAAAAAACGAGCATGAAAATTCGTCCATATCCGTAAAGGAAAAACAAAATTGAATTCAAACCATTCATCATTTATTATAGTTTTGTGCATTAGTCACGACAAAATTATTTCTAATAATATGATTAATTCTTTAACTGGATAATTTTGATGCTCGAAAGTGCATGGCGAAGGTTGTTCGTTGACATTGTTCGTACATAATCACGTTGCAGCCATGCGTAATGCATGAACCAATCACGGGCGGATCCAGGGGGAGGGGGGCAATGGGGGCATGCCCCCCCCCCCAAAAAAAACCCGAACCCAATTGTTTTTAAAGCGACGTCGCAATAAAGGCAGGCACTGCGTACACCACTATCTTTTCCTCAAAAAATGGTTAATGTGATCAAAAATGGCCTCAGATCGCACCACAGGGCATCTAGAATCCCCGAACCCCTCCCCGTGACTTTTTTGACCAACTTTTTGGAGGACCCAAGGTTGGACCAAAATTGTTTCATTCCCCGCCCCCCCCCCGCCCCCACCCCCTAAAAAAAACCAAAACAAAAGAGTGTTCTGGATCCGACCTTGGAGCTGCTTTATTGGAGATCTTGGTGCATATTATGGTTCATCATAGTGTTGTTTGATGAGTTAATCAATCTTACCATCAAACCATTCCAAAGATTTCTTGTCCATGAGTTAAATATTAGCTGTCCCATGTCAAATATTTTCTGAGCATAGTTTAATTAATTGGCATGAGGGTAGCCTATTTCTGCAAAGTAATGGGCAGACGCCTAGGCATGGGCGTCGCGAAGCGGAGGGGCGCAACGGGGGGGGGGGGGGGCGCTTCCCCCCATCCCCGAAAAGCAAAAAATTGAAAGGGGGGGAGAGAAAGAAAGAAAGAAAAAGAGTCGCGAAGTCATATTGCTGTTAATTTAATGGGGTGAAGTGTCCCTGCCCATCCTCGAAAAATGATAAATCGAGAATATGCTGGAAAAGTACAGGGAAAAATGTGCCTTGTCCCCCTCTAGAAAAAAAAACGGTGACGCCCATGCGCCCAAGCTATGCATTGAGTGCATTTTGGCATAGGATTGTTGCGTCGATGAATAAACCAAATTTTTTAAACGATTTATTTTGTCATATAAAACATAATATTCCATGATTTTTTCAAGAGGAGGTACATGATTTTTGCGGTCAAAACGAAATGCTGGTGGAGGTGACACCCCCATATGCCCTAGCGGCTCCCAGAATATGTGTGAATTAAGTTATTTCCATGATGTGTAATAGGCTTAAAATGGGACCATTTCTGGACGATGATTCCACTTTTCATGAAGGCATTTTAAGAGTGGAATGTTGTTGTATATTTGACATCATTGAAATATGTTTTTAATATTAAATGTCAAAAGTCATGTGTTGTGTATTATTGGCAATATCCATCAGGGGCCTTATGCACGAGGCGGCCATATTGAATTGAAATTGAGGTAAAATCTTAAGTTTTGGAATTTGCGAAGAGAACTGAAAGCAAGTCAATGACTAGTTAATTTCAGTTTGCTTCAGTGAATAATATAAATTTTCTCAAGTTCAATGATATAACAGACTGAAACACAATTTTTTTTAGAAGTAAACCTTACATGCGGTTATTTTTAAAGGCAAGTAGGTACATTTGCCATTACCCGAAAACGTGCCTGTACCGATTTAACGAGAAAATCACTTGCTCAAAGTGAAGATAGGACTGGTACCAAATACCCTGTGAAATTATACCATCTGAAGTGGTATCGTTAGGAAGAAAACAACTATTTAACTGGTTAAAGAGAATATGCCTGCGGGCACAGTTTTTATGTGCCTGCATTTGCAACGGAATTTAGTTACAATATGCCAATAATTGTGAATACGTTTTCTCTGTTTTCTCAAAATGTTAAGTATCCACTAACAAGTTAGTTGCAATGCACCTATCTTAAAGGGGCACTGCGTCTTGAAATCCCCAACAATTTCATTTTTGGGGGGATTGTTTACTTATCCTATTTCAAACATCTGGTTGGTAGGAAACCAACCTAATATCTTACCGTTCCCGAGAAAAACGACCCACCGACTGTTTAGCAGTAGGATGACGGAGTAGGATGCGTGTTTCCTGTCGTGTTCTGTCGGTGTTCATACAATGTTCGATACACATTGTGTGTGTCTGACATTACACATGTTTACAGCTCACAAACAGCGGTGACCAATCACCAATTCACAATATATGATTTCTTGCACATCCGCAAAAGGCGACTCCCTTACGGCTGGAGTCACTAGCACAAACAGCCCGACTTTTGGGGGTCCAAAACGTGGACCCCGAAAGTCTTTCTCGCACGAATAACACAAGAATACAACAAAAGCGCCCGGTTTTTAAAGGATAGTTGTGTGGATATTTATATCCTAACATCGTTTCGTTCTTCGTTCACTGAGCGCGTTTTGTAGCCCAATTGGGCGTATTCCAGGACGCGGTGTCCCTTTAAGATTTTTTTTGTAGAGATTTTGTTGCTTCAAACATAAAACAAATTCGGAAACAAACAAAATGTTCCTATGTAGGCCTACCTTTATTTTTATTTGAGTAATTGTTCATGCATAAATGTTTGAATTTGTATCGCAAAATGCTGAATATCAGTAAACAAATGTTAAGACAAATTTTAAAAATAAATTTATGATTAAATGTTATTATTAACTGTTAAATAAGCGATTGACTGGAGTTGGGTTTGAACCTGCAACCTCCAACTGAGCTATCCTTGCCGCCCTATGTTGGCGGTTCCTCATTATGTCATATGACTATGTTCAATTAGGGGGACAAAACAAATTAACCGGAGTTGGATTTGAACCTCAACCAGTTAATCGACAGGTCTCATGTTCCAATCCCGCAACAGTCAATATCTTTGGTCAGCTTTATAATTACCGTGTTATGATTTCTTTACGGACGTAGTCAGTGTCCCTTTGTGTTTTTTTGTTTTAATTTTAATTATAAAAAAACATAACTGTTTCAGTTTGTTGAGTTTTTATGACTGCAAAACTGGTTGATTTGACCGATGTAAAATGTGTCAGCTGTAATTTTTAATTTCATAAATTGTATTATTGTTAAAACACTTTATACATTTTGTGTGAAATAATTAAGCTCCCCTTTTGTCGAAATCGGTGATAGATTAATGCCACTGTTGAAATTGTAACGCGCACTGAAAGTTAAGAAAATATTATAATAATATAAAAATTATATGCCTGCATAAATAGTCTGGCGCCATAATATTCAACAGTACACAATTTTATTAATGAAATGCATGTAGGGAACTCGACAAAAATGGCCAACTCATGCATAAGGCCCATCGTAGTATTTCTCAAGTTCAATGATATAACAGACTGAAACACAATTTTTTTTAGAAGTAAACCTTACATGCGATTATTTTTAAAGGCAAGTAGGTACATTTGCCATTACCCGAAAACGTGCCTGTACCGATTTAATGAGAAAAATCACTTGCTGAAATTGAAGACAGGACTGGTACCAAATACCCTGTGAAATTATTCCATCTGAAGTGGTATCGTTCGGAAGAAAACAACTATTTAACTGGTTAAAGAGAATATGCCCGCGGGCACAGTTTTTTATGTGCCTGCATTTGCAACGGAATTTAGTTACAATATCCCAATAATTGTGAATACGTTTTCTCTGTTTTCTCAAACTGTTTAGTATCCACTAACAAGTTAGTTGCAATGCACCCATCTTAAAGGGGCACTGCGTCTTGAAATCCCCCAAAATTTCATTTTTTGGGGATCGATTACTTATCCTATTTCAAATATCTGGTTGAAAGGAAACCAACCTAATGTCTTACCGTTCCCGAGAAAAGACGACCCCGACTGTTTACGTCGGACACGGCGGAGTAGGATGCGTGTTTCCTGTCGTTTTCTGTCGGTTTTCATACAATGTACGATACATATTGTGTGTGTCTGGTATTACACATGTTTACAGCTCACGAACAGCGGTGACCAATCACCAATGCACAATATATGATTTCTTGCACGTCCGCAAAAGGCGTGTCCCTTTAAGATTTTTTTGTAGAGATTTTGTTGCTTCAAACATATCGGAAACAAACAAAATGTTCCTATGTAGGCCTACCTTTATTTTTATTTGAGTAATCGTTCATGCATAAATGTTTGAATTTGCATCGCAAAATGCTGACTATTAGTAAACAAATGTTAAGACAAATTTTAAAAATAAATTTATGATTAAATGTTATTATTAACTGTTAAATAAATGATTGACTGGAGTTGGGTTTGAACCTGCAACCTCCAACTGAGCTATCCTTGCCGCCCTATGTTGGCGGTTCCTCATTATGTCATATGACTATGTTCAATTAGGGGGACAAAACAAATTAACCGGAGTTGGATTTGAACCTCAACCAGTTAATCGACAGGTCTCATGTTCCAATCCCGCAACAGTCAATATCTTTGGTCAGCTTTATAATTACCGTGTTATGATTTCTTTACGGACGTAGTCAGTGTCCCTTTGTGTTTTTTTGTTTTAATTTTAATTATAAAAAAACATAACTGTTTCAGTTTGTGGAGTTTTTATGACTGCAAAACTGGTTGATTTGACTGATGTAAAATGTGTCAGCTGTAATTTTTAATTTCATAAATTGTATTATTGTTAAAACACTTTATACATTTTGTGTGAAATAATTAAGCTCCCCTTTTGTCGAAATCGGTGATAGATTAATGCCACTGTTGAAATTGTAACGCGCACTGAAAGTTAAGAAAATATTATAATAATATAAAAATTATATGCCTGCATAAATAGTCTGGCGCCATCATATTCAACAGTACACAATTTTATTAATGAAATGCATGTAGGGAACTCGACAAAAATGGCCAACTCATGCATAAGGCCCATCGTAGTATTTCTCAAGTTCAATGATATCATAGACTGATATCATTCTTGCACGTCCGCAAAAGGCGACTCCCTTACGGCTGGAATCACTAGCACAAACAGCCCAACTTTTGGGAGTCCAAAACGTGGAAACCCCGAAAGTCGTTCTCGCACGAATAACACAAGAATACAACAAAGGCGCCCGGTTTTTAAAGGATAGTTGTGTGGATATTTATATCCTATCATCGTTTCGTTCTTCGTTCACTGAGCGCGTTTTGTAGCCCAATTGGGCGTATTCCAGGACGCGGTGTCCCTTTAAGATTTTTTTGTAGAGATTTTGTTGCTTCAAACATAAAACAAATTCGGAAACAAACAAAATGTTCCTATGTAGGCCTACCTTTATTTTTGTTTGAGTAATCGTTCATGCATAAATGTTTGAATTTGTATCGCAAAATGCTGAATATTAGTAAACAAATGTTAAGACAAATTAAAAAAATTAATTTATGATTAAATGTTATTATTAACTGTTAAATAAGCGATTGACTGAAGTTGGGTTTGAACCTGCAACCTTCAACTGAGCTATCCTTGCCGCCCTATGTTGGCGGTTCCTCATTATGTCATATGACTATGTTCAAATAGGGGGACAAAACAAATTAACCGGAGTTGGATTTGAACCTCAACCAGTTAATCGACCGGTCTCACGTTCCAATCCCGCAACAGTCAATGTCTTTGGTCAGCTTTATAATTACCGTATTATGATTTCTTTACGGACGTAGTCACTGTGCCTTAATGTTTTTGTTTTAATTTTGATTATAAAAATACATAATTGTTTCAGTTTGTTTAGTGTTTATGACCGCAAAACTGGTTGATTTGACCGGTGTAAAATGCGTCAGCTCGTAATTTTTAATGTCATAATCTTTATTATTGTTAAAGCACTTAATACATTTTGTGTGAAATAATTAAGCTCCCTTGTGTCGAAATCGGTGATAGATTAATGCCACAGTTGAAATTGTAACGCGCACTGAAAGTTAAGAAAATATTGCTGAATATCTTTTATCAACAGAGTTTAGAGAACAAAATCAACAAAGACACTTAGAGTTGGCCATGGAGAGTCCATTTCTCAAGTTTACGGTCGACAAAACATGGCCCATTTCAATGAGTGTCAGTACTCTGTAGTCGACTTGAGCTAATTTGTTATAGATTGGGCGTAGCCTGCCGCCTTACTAAAACACCATATTGACAAAAGAAAAAGAAAAGTGCAAAATGATACTCGAATCATACGCTTACGAAACTACTGACCGGAAAAACGAACACTATCAAAATGTCCCGCGCTGCGAATTTGTCGACCATCTCACACAATGCACTGGGAAAATGAACTCTCCGTGGCAAACTCTTGGTAGCAAACTGCATTGTGAATAAATTACACCTGTCTATGGTTGTAATTTCCAGACGTAACCAAGTAATGCGGACACGGCCTAATTATCATATAATGCACATTATCTTTCCAAATATACCTTATAAGCATAACGACCTTTGATTTTGTGTACATAACTAGCACGTTGTCGTAAAAGTATTAGTACCTTGAATCTGCATCTTAACTTATTCTTTAAAATCGGACTTCGGGGCGGCTGCTGAATTGAATTGAGCATGATGGGGAGTAAAAAAATAACCGTCTGATATTTTCTACACAAAACCCCCGGTGTAGGGGTTTTGTACAGAAATGTCTAGATACCGTTACCAACCTTTAGGACAATGTGTTAGTAATGTACGGACAAAAGGGGTCCACGATTGCCAGTTTTTACAAAGATGGGTGTGTTGGAAGGCCTATTTGTGTTTCATGGCAAACTGCGGAATTTTCGTAGGCCCCCGATTTTTTCGTAGGCCCCCAATTTTTCGTAGGCCCTATGCACAGTGCTTAGCGTGCCTATTGGATAATCCGGGCCAGGTTACCAGGCAACCAAACCAGATTTTTTTTGGGAGACAGAATAAAACAGTTGTTTGCTTTGATGGAATTCTATATACTGCTGTCTGTGGTGTTCTGGTGTTTGTACAAGTTGGAAAATTAAGGCCCTGGATTTTAAAAAAAGTATGTAGACTGACAGATTTTCTGGGTGGTTTTCGGCCGTTTCATATAGTCCTATACCAAACCTTTTACAACAAGACCTCTTGTCTGAGCTGACCCTCGAGTTAAGACCTTTACAAATTTGGACTTTTTATCTCAAATCTCTGATTTGAATAAATGTCATGATGCAGCCTACATGCAGACATTTTTTAAAAATAAATTACTCATGGAATTAAAATCAATTATGAAAAATGCAGCAACATGGTTGCAGTTTGGCATTTTAACAGAGATACGCTTATAAACTGAGTTATCCTTTACTTAATCCCATCATCATCATGCAGATTATAGCTATTGTAGTTGCAATAACTTTACAATACCGGTTTTTATACGTAGGACTGACAAAAACACTCGTACCATTACGTTAAGTGATCAGTTAAAGTATTAAATTGGCCAAAAAAACAATGCAAATTTTATAAATCACAATTTACCGAAAACCTAACCCTTTTTTATCAAAAAGAAATCAGACCCTATAAAAATGCTACACTTCAAGTTCAAGTTGTCTAGTGCAGTCCCAATATCTTCGCAAATTACATTTACAAAGTTCCAAATTATACAATTCTTAAAATATCACATAAACAATGAGTAACATTCGCAATTATACAATGTACAGAAAATACAGACAGTACATGATATGTTACTGCAATCAGAGCTTTGTCTGAAGGCAAAGATACGATGATATCATTTCATTGATTGGTATCGCTTGATAAAGCTACACAGCAGGTTTCCAAACAGGATATTAACCCTAAGCATCCGATTGAATTATGCAATCCAGAAAAAGAATTTTTCTTCGGCAACACATTTTTGGTTTCTGTTAAGATTGTTGTTTTCATTTAGAGTGACATATGAGTTGAAGCCTCCTCCCCTTTAAAGTTCCTTATTTGTTTGAACCAATAGGCTGATTCCTTTAGCGTATAGCCTAATACTTCTAGGGGTTGTTTGTAAAGAGTATTATTTATATAAAGGTTATGAGTGATGTAGATGCACGGATTTTACAATCCCAGTCAATGCAATTTACCTAGCCAATGTCTACCCTGTACTTTACAAGGCCGTACTAACCGTTTTTATCTTTATTGAACCTTTAATATAATATTTACAATACATAGCATCTTTTCTCTATACCTACAATAACGAAACATGGCATGAGGCTGACACAAGAAACTACATGCCTATTTGATGAGACTCCTCCGTTAGTTTCAGACCTGAAGCAACATCATCTAGCAATCTCTCACGTCGTCACGGGCGTCGATAGAGAGAGCATGTTGTGGTGGGGAGGGGTGACATCTTATGTCCCCATTTATCGTTCTTGTCGACAAAATCGCGTGTCTGTCGTCAAAAATGCCGCCCGAATAGCGCCACTTATAAATACGTCCTGTAGTGTCAATATCGTCCGCTTTTGCTGCGACACCATTCGTCAGAAGTCATGAATCATTTTGTTCCCCATTAAAATTCGACTTTATACGAATAACCTAGGCCTACTATTAGTATTAAGCACTTGTTTTTTTTTTAACAATACAAGGATAACCATTCGTTCGTACAAATAGCAAATAGCAAAGTACGTGAGTTTTTTCTACCCATTGAAGCGTATAATTCCTTTCAAACTGACATACGTTTTTTTTATTCTACTTAATGCTAATTACACACTGTTATAGTACAAGAATGGCCACCAGGCCTTCGTGCAACCCCCATAAGTATATATCAGCTTTTTCTATAACCTATAGTAATTATATACATAACTTAACGGAATGAAATAATTGCTCAATTTGAAATTATGACAGCTGTCATTTTGTAACAATGAAACACTGATTAATTTTTCACGTACAGTTAAAACAATTGACACTCTGTGGCAAACTGGGGTAAAACTTACAAGGGCAAGCTTAATTAAAGGGCTTGCCCAGATTCTGAGTCAGGGCCACAAGGGGGCGCCTGTCTTCTCCCAAGCTCCCTCCTAATTTACGCCAATGTTTCCACCTTTTTTTAAGCAACAGTTATGCACGTTTGGAATAACACGTTTCTGGAATAACACGTTTCTTTGTGGAACAAACATAATCATGTTAGTTGTTTCATTAAACATTCGTTAACAAATTACGAAAATCAACTGCCCAATAAAATTACGTCTGACGTGTTTCTTTCTGAAATAGATTATTTAAACTTTTTCGATGCAGATTTTGTGAGTCATTCATACAAGTCATTTTTTTAGACGCGTTATAGTACCATTTTACAGGGCATTAGGAATTTCATAGAGTGTCTGCTCACCAGTGCCACCCTGCGTCGTCTCATTGCCTTCAGCAGGTTGCCCTGGGTTCATGTTCGCGTAGACGAATCCCACGATGTTGTCCCGTCTGTTTGGAAGGCCAAGGTGTACCCGAGGATCTTGTTGAAGGTCTTGGTACGTGTGGTGTAGCCGAGGTTCTTGTATAAGGTCTTGGTACGTCTGTGAATTTTCCAGGGCTCTCGTAGAACCGGTGCACCCATCTTTTCGAAGGGGATTCTGAGCTTGATGCGATTGTTCAGCTTTCTTTTTATACTTCAACAAGCAGCGTGAGAGTACGACGACAAGGAGAAGGAAAATCAAGGCAAGAGTGCCTGCAAAGACTACCCCAAACGTGAGACCTTCAGATGAATTACTACCGGAGAAAGTGGTGTCGTTTGACTCTGTGATAGAGGTGACTCCTTGTGTCGAGGCAACCGGTGTATGTGTCAGAGCAGAGCTGCCTTGGGTGGGAAACTCCTCATACACCGCCGACGTGCGGCTATTAGAATCTGTGGAAACGGTCGAAAGTATCGAAAGGATTATGTGGGTCTATTCCTACTCATAACCGAACTTTCTCACCTGTTTATTTAGTATATAAAAACTTCACGGCGTCACGTGTCATATTCAAAATTCTAGTGTTTCATTGATTTATTTACCTACATAAAGTTGAAGACTGTTTGGTCTCAACATACCATGGTCTCAATGGGATTTCAATACACCATGTCTGACAGTGCGAACAATTATATTGATTTCATTGTGAAAAAGTCATATGATTAAAGATCATTGTTCGTTGCTTTTCCTCGATTTTTACCCCGAATTAAATAGATTTAAAAATTTTTAATTGCCATTCTCTAGCAATGCAAGGTTGTTCACTTTTGTATGAGATATAAAAAAGACTGGAATAACTACCATGGAATAACTGCTGAATTTTTTTGCGGCCCGACAATAATTCAGTTATCACAGGATAGACTGGTTCCAGAGCCTATCTGATTAAAAAGTAATATAGGGACTTGGAACCAGTCCGACTCGCAGAACGAATGTTGGCGCGCAAGAGCAACCCAAAGGAAAGTTTCTTCTCAGTGGGTTGCAGACACCAAACATGAACAGGAAATGGCAAACTAAAATACATTATTCACGAGTTGAAAAACAGTCAGAAATTAAATTGTCGAGTTTGTCAGAGTTCACGAGAAGTGCAACTGAACGAAAGTTACCAGTTCAAGGTCGTGGGAAATCGAGTAAGGTGCGTGTTTACAATGTGGTACTGAACGTTAACGATCTGTTGTTCATTTCCTGCTTCCCTTCAACTTGATCTTGACTAAGACTCTTGTTTTATTTCGGAATAACTAGCCGTGACCTCTGTTTGCAATGGTCGTACAGATCACATACCATCTATGTTGTTGCGGTAGCGCCATGTGGCAAAATCTCTTTTGTGAGTATGTGTGGTTCTGAAAAGAACCGGAGGGTACTCAACGTTTCGGACAGTATGCTCTGCCCGTCGTCAGGAGACTGAGGGATTCCAACGGTGAAGTGGGGTTATATGGTGCCTGGAAGCAATGAAGCCTGATATACATGTACATATCTCTATACCTGTATGTATTTAACCTGTGTAATTTTGACATTCATTTAGCATTACATTAAGTGTCTACATGATTGTATTAGTCCTGTGTCATTATTGCTGTTGCGGGTGTGGAAATAAATGTTCTGAATTGAATTGAACGTTCCCATAGAATGATCGCAGATCGAGTGCGAACTTTAGGCTATCGCTGAACTCGTCTTGGGCGCATAATTGTCCATTGCTCCCATCATTATCAGGTACTGGTATAACTTCGTAATGATTTTTAAAATTTTTGAAAATTATTGACGGGGTTTCAATCCATAGTTTATGACCAATGACTTCTGTTCATACCTTTCTGTTCGAAAGAAATGACGTGACTGTATCATGTACCGTTTTTCTTTTATTTTGTTTTTCGCATTGTGGATAGAAAATGTCGGAACAAAGTGCAGGCTTTTTTACATTTTTAGTATATTTTAAGACTCACCTTCAGACACGGTCAGTGAAGGACTGGGAGTGTTCCTTGGTAGTGCATTAACTGTCAAAAGAGCAGTGTCTGAATAGTAATCAAAAAAGCGATTGTAATATATGTAACAATAGTAATCGCCAGTATCTTCGGGGCGCACTTTGTGAATATTGAGAGTATAAAGACCACCGTCTTTAGTAACTGTCATTCGATCATTGTAAGCAGTTTCAACTGAGATACAGCTTGTGAGGTATTCCCCTAAAACAGTTGAAATATTCCTCCTCCAGTAGTAAACATACCCAGTGCACGAAGATTGAGCCTCATAATGGCTTGTTTCTTCACAGGTCAAAGTAACATTGTCTCCTTCATTCACTGTCACACTCTCGGGGTTTCTTACGAATTCGGCTCCAATGGCCGTACACAAGGCGACCAAGATAACCACAGACAACATGGTTTAATCCGGGACCAATTTCACAAACACGTCGATGCGTCTTGGTGATAAAACCTCGGAACGAGCAGTTTGAAATCTTTGAGTTTTTATCTATTATACACTCGGTTATCAAACTCCAACAAGTTGCAGGACCTTGGTTGTTTCATCTAAAATTCACTGTGCTTTTTCTGAGTATAAGTCAGATGTCAGTTTCATGCGGGAAGTGAAACAACTAGCGTCCACGCACACGAAGGTAATAGCCTTCCCCATTTACAGCACTGCGGTGGTAGGAATAATCACCACCGGAATCGTGCCACATTCCCTTGAAACGTGAAACAAAGGAAACTGGTTTCAATAGTTTTACTCTTTGTTTTTGCATAATTCTTTTTCCAAGTAAAGCTTTGTTCCCATAGTCTCTTCCTCCAGTCCTTTGCATATGCAGAAGCGTCGATTTCTTGTCAGCAATAGAGCCTGAAAGTACGCCATTTGTCTTTGAGCTTCCGGACCTTCCGTGACCCTTCTACGGGCATTTTACACGGCGTTGCCCCTTCTCTTGCTATAATTTTTGACAGAATGTTTTTAACCGTAATCAGCCCCGAGTAATATTCATGTTGGGATTTGATCTTGGCGGGAACAAAATTATGAATAATCAGTTGGAGATTGGTAAAAAAGGAATTTTACTTACGACCTTCAAATCCAGATTTTCGTACTGACGTCTCCTTGTTCGATCACGTTTGTATTCACATTGCGTACTTGCATGAGGACAAAAAAACGATGCGAAGATTTATACCTCAACCTCGTCTCCAGTGCTTACTTTATTTTCAACCTCATTTCCAAAAGTAAACGCTGGGATTGGAACTTACTTCATGAATCCAGATTCGAAACTTCAATTATCAAGAAATGGAATTATATCGTGTATTTCGTGTATTAACGCGTTTTCACGTTCATTGCAATTATTACGTTTACACCTTCTTAAAAATAATCATTTCGTATCCAATTTGCATATTGACTGGCTAAGATTGTAACATTTCAACTTGAAAAAAGTTTTTCGTAAATTACGCCATGCTCACGGAGCGACGAATTGATTCTGTTTTTACCCCAGACACCATTTACCAAAACAAACGCTTATGTAAGGCACAGCACGGCGCCAGACTATTCCTCATTTGCAAACGTGTTCAGGGTGAGAGAGCAGGTAGTGGTGGAGTGTACTGTTCGACACCCTAGGAACGAGGTTGTTACCTACCTACATCCGATGGATTCTAGATTTAGCCTGGTTTGTTTGAATCACGCTTTAATACAGTTCTTATCAACGGTCATTATATATTTATGTATAAATGACAATTAGTCCTTCAAGTTTAATCAAACAAATTAAAGTTGAAGTTTTTACCCAATGACCGCCACAAAATTGTTTCATAATAGTTCAACTAGTTGGCCTGTATTTTAGATTTTCGGAAGTGAGAGGCAATTTTTTGGCACGATATGCCTCGTTCTCGTCATGCGATTTTTCAGTTACCATAAATTGAGTTGCTAGTTAAAATTTTGCAAAAACCTTTTCCGAGGGTGATTTTCTGAAGAAATAAATGTACCAAAAATAATTTCAAAAACTCCGACTTTTACACACTATTTTTTTTATCCTAAGGGTTTCGCTCGTACCCCCCGCCCTGCAAACAGGACGCTGGGAAGGGCTGATGAATTCACGCTCTGATTTGATAGATTTTGCGCGACCTGTGACCCGCGCGTCATCACGGTCATGACTCTGCAAAGTTTGAAACTGCAGTTAATACTGATTCATTACTCTTTTATTCCAGTTAAAAAAACAACCGATTCTGGTTTTGGGTTAAACTCGAAAATAGCACTGACAGTACGCTGTTACGCGCAAAGTGAATGCGGTGAGCAGTTCTGTCAATACACGTCATATAGGCAACAGTCTTGGAACACGCACGTTTAAATTACCTTTGACATAAAAAAAAGTGTAAAGGAAACTGTTTTGTTGTTGATAATCTCTTACTATTTGAAACAGTGCTGTTATTCTAAAATTTCAAACCAACGACAGTGCGCGGGAGCGGAAAATGCGGTTGAGACCACACTATGAATGTCGTATCGCACCATCTTTCTTGAAATGTCCAAATTTGGTCGATGTTTTGGTCCAAACAAAGGCTGATTTATGTAAATTAGGATATGCACAAAGTGAGTATCGATCAGATTCGAAATGCAAGAAATCAGATGTGAGAAATTATAGTTTTTGGAAGAGTAAAAAATTTCCCGTTGATGCATTGGTTTCCGATTAAACATACTTGTCTCTTTAATAATAATATTCATTTTCTTCCAAATAAAGTCTGTATAACATAACTTCTCATATTTAACATCTCTAAAACACAAGCATTGATTCTTACGTTCCATTCGTGTAATTATTGTCATATAATGTCACCTTTTCTTCTTGAGGGCAATGATCTTTGAAATATAAACATTAGAATAATCAATATTCGAAAAAAGCAATTAATATTAAACTGTAAAGATAAGTCCAAATAATAAACATGGCGTATAAAACGTTCATATTGCTTCTGGAACGTCATAAAAACAATACGCATGAACTGTGTAAAAATAAAATGAAAACAAAACGCAAGTTAGCCTCACGCATTTACGTTCACTTCACAATGAAAGCAATTCCATGTGCATTAATTTCAGGGAGTTTTTCATATAGATAATTCTTACTTAAGTTATGCCAAAGGCGAAAATCCTTCTAGAGGCTTAGGCGGTCTAACCCACTTGGGCCACAAACAGATAAGAGAATCGTGCAGAAAAACGTGAAACATGCCTACTAACACCTCCGTTCAGCTAACCCCTCCCCATCTCTTGAACCAAGGCTATAGTGTCGTACGGTCACACACCCCTAACATTTTGTACCGAACAAGAAATATTCCACGCTAAAATAATATATCAGTACTTTAAAATCACCGAGAATACAACGTTCAATAGATCTGGCTGATATTTTCTTGTTACAGGGTTTCATTTGATACGATAAATTAAGGTTTTAGAGGAAGATAAACTCAGATTCGAGCATCTATTTACTTTTTTCCCTGATCATTTTTCAACTTCGTATTATTTATTATAACAAAAAACCAAACATTTCCCTATTTTTATAGCCGTCGATATAGCTTCTAAATAAAGGCTTAAGAGTCATTTCGTGTAAATACTTCATATAAGTGTCCACGCTCAAAAAATCGAATTTGTTTTTAATACTTTGTGGTATGAAAGGACTTTGGGAGCAAGTAACCAAAATTAGACTTTTTAATCCGATATTTTGCCCGTTGCCATGGTTACGGGCCATTATGTGTTTTGGCCATTTTTCGGAAATTTTGAGGCTGCAAAAATTCAGTTTTTGCGTTATTTTCAAAGGTCATCAAGCCAAACTGCAAAGTAATGTCACAAAAGTAACTATATCATGACAAAGTATCATCCTTACCCTTACAAGAAAAAATAAAAACACTTCTGAAAAATCTCCTTTATATTATTTTTAGGCCCTATAATACAGCATGTTTTTACAACTAGCAAAATTGCATTTTTTACCCCATTTTTATCCCTCCAAAATGGCACTTGCCAGGGCACTCAGAATAATTTGCCTTCGGCTATGGTTAGTTCAGACATTGGTCTTTTCATATCTGGTGAGAAAATGTTGGGTTATTGTATAGCCTTTGTGCAGCAGCGCTCCAAAAATGGTAAATTTCACAAACACCTTAAAAAGTGTATTTTCAGTGTTTTCCTTTGTTTTGGGTATTAAACTTGTATAATTGGTATTGTTAATTAATCTAGCACATTATTACAAACAAAATCAGACTGTTTATCATTTTTAGACCATTGGATGAATAGTAGGTAGTGTACTTCCCCCACACCTGGCTAGGCCCCGCCCACTCCCCTGTGCCACCGAATCTTGAATGTGTATGTTGCATAACGAAACAAATGTAAATAAATAATATGCAAGTGAACACTTTAGAAATAACAGAGTTCCTTTTCACAGCCTCCCCTTCTCCCACCCCGGGGCGTTGCTTGGGGTTGAGGGTGGGGTGTGACCACCCACCAATAACTTAGCATTGTCGGTACAATCATTGTCACATGGGCAAAACTCATGTGATTGCAAGCCGCAATGAATAATAATGGCCATATCCATTGTCCTCTGATTGAAGTGCACCATTATTCAAATGATGTCCAATCCTCCCCTCCCAGCTAGGCCCCGCTCCTTCATTTGCCACCAAATTCAGATTTTGATTTCTGCATGTATTTGCCTAAAATAAATTGTAAATACTAGATATCAATTTGAAAGTGAACCTTTTACGATCTACACCAACAGCCGTCTCACAGATAGCCCCTTTGCCCTGCCACCCCCACTCCCAAAGCTTAAAGATAACCACGCCCTCCCCAACAAGTCAACAAGTACAATTTTGTTGAGATTACTTGCATGAATATGGCCTTGGGAAAAGTCTGAATTATGTAAGGTGGCTTTTTTACAACACGGGGCAGCTTGAAATATCCGAAAAAGTGAGGAGGAGAAGGGGTGTGTATGTCGCGGGAGTGGGTGGGGGGTGGGAGGGGTGATCTGGACACATGCATGTACGCTGTACACATTTGTTTATATTGCAAGCTTCTTTGGAATTACAGTAAAAGGTGTGGTGAACAAAATGACGTCTATTTTATTATATTTCAAAACGGAAAAGATCTGTCGATTTAGAGAGCAACTCTTATTTGTTTATATTGAAATACATGTACTTTAAAACAACGATCACTCCAGTGAAAGCTCCGAGAGAACACAGCATCAATTTGATTGCATGAATTTCACTCTGACTTGACTTGGCTATATACATGTAGTTAGGGTCTGAAGTATTTTTTTAGTGGAAGTGTCCTCCAAATTTGTATTTGCCTAATCAACATGAAGTTTTGTGGCACCCAATACACTTCTGTAGTGTGCTTATTATTACCATGGCAACCGTTGTAAAGACATCGGTGCTCATAAACTAAAGTCAAAAATACTTCCATTTTCAAAGCCTATCACGGAAGTATTATCCTATGACTGAAATTCATGGCTATATAATTAACAACAATACGTGCTCAGTATGTAGCGTGGCCGCCATTGGTGCGAGAAGCGCATGTAATTTTCACCCCTCAATCTGTACCATTTTGTTTTGATGTATACGTTTCTTTTAGTTATTACATGAATCAATTGCAGATCATTAAATAATATCACCACAATTGTGTATATTTACTTTAGTTTTGCCAATTCGGGTTGAAAACCCACACGTTCTTGGAATAAAATCAGTAATTATAAGTCCCTATGGCAGTGACAATGGATGCATACAATTGCTTGACTGGGATGAATGTTTACACAGAAATACAGAAATTATGCCTAAAATGTTATCTAGACAAGAGTTTGGAAAAATATATAAAAACACCTCTAGTGGTAACAGCAATAGAACCAAGAATGTCATATTATAGAGTAATGGTCAACCAATATTTTCCTGCCAAATCGGTTGTAGGAAAATTGATCAAAGTATAAGCAAATCAACATGGGGATCACAGTGTGCTGTACCCCTCCCTTTCAGAAAAAAACCCAAATACCCGCCAGAAAGGGATAAAATCTGTAAGCACTTGTGGTTTGTTGGGGAAGTTTTTTTTTTTTTAATTAACACATTAACAAAACATTCCCTGCTTGTATACCAAAACACCCCTGTAATTTATAAGCACCAATACATTTAGATCGCTTGCCATGTAACAATGGATGCACCACAGAAGTGTGGCTGCTGATGACAGTTTGGAAGAGACTCAAAATGTCATGCTGATTACGAAATTACGATTTTGGAGGGCATTGCAGCACCCATAACGGTACTATATTCGACTTTATATGTGCTTGATCTGACCATATTTACACATTAAATTCAATCAATCAATATAGAGGTCATTTTGAGTTTTCACTAGAGTGATAGTTGTTTTAAAGTACATGTATTTTAATATAAAAATATGAGTTGTTTGCTCTCGTAATCGCCATATCACTTCTTTGTATTGAAAATAATAAAATAAATGCAATTGTGTTAAAACAAATTCAGCATTATGTACATGTACCATGTACATGTATCCATATTACACCCCCCCCCCCGGGCTTTCCAGGTATTCCAAACCACTCCCACGTTGACAAAAAAATAGCGAAACCTACATAGTGTATGTAAATATGTGGACTTTCCGCAAGGCAATATGTAACCTTAACAATAATACATATTCTGCACAATCCTTTGGTAGGGGAGGGGTAGTTGCTCAGAATGAGCACTGGAGTAGGAAGAGGGATGGCAGGGGGTGGGCTGTGAGACGGGTACGCCTGTTGGTGTAGATTATGAAAGCTTCACTGGCAAATTGACATCTATTTACAATATTAATTTAGGCAAATACATGCAGAAATCAAAATCTGAATTTGGTGGCAAGGGAAGGGGCGGGGCCTAGCTGGGAGGGGAGGACTGGACATCATTGGAATGATGTTGCACTTCAATCAGAGAACAATTGATATGGCAATTATTCATTGCGGCTTGCAAACACATGAGTTTTGCCCATGTGACAATGATTGTACCGACAATGCCATGTTATTGGTGGGTGGTCACACCCCACCCTCAACCCCAAGCAATGCCCCCGGGGTGGGGGAAGGGGAGGCTGTGAAAAGGAACTCTATGTTATTTCTAAAGTGTTCACTTGCATATTTACATTTGTTTTGTTATGCAACATACAAGTTCAAAATTCGGTGGCACAGGGGGAGTGGGCGGGGCCTAGCCAGGTGTGGGGAGGGGGGAAGTACACGACCTACTATTCATCCAATGGTCTAAAAATGATACACAGTCTGATTCTGTTTGTAAAAATGTGCTAGCTTCATGAACAATACCAATTATACAAGTTATTACTCAAAACAAATGAAAACACTGAAAATACACTTTTTAACGTTTTTCTGAAATTTACCATTTTTGGAGCGCTACTGCACAAAGGCTATACAATAACCCAAAATGTTCTCACCAGATATGTAAAGACCAATGTCTGAACTAACCATAGCCGAAGGCAAATTATTCTGAGTTCCCTGGCAAGTGCCATTTTGGAGGGATAAAAATGGGGTAAAAAATGCAGTTTTGCTAGTTGTAAAAACATGCTGTATTATAGGGTCTAAAAATAGTATAAAGGAAATTTTTCAGAAGTGTTTTTATTTTTTTCTTGTAAGGGTAAGGATGATACTTTGTCGTGATATAGTTACTTTTGTGACATTACTTTGCAGTTTGGCTGGATGACCTTTGAAAATAACGCGAAAATGAATTTTTGCAGCCTCAAAATTGCCGAAAAATGGCTAAAACACATAATGGCCCGTAACCATGGCAACGGGAAAAATAAACGTTTAAAAAGTCTATTTTGGTTACTTGCTCCCTAAGTCCTTTCATCCCACAAAGTTTTAAAAAATTCGATTTTTTGAGCGTGGACACTTATATGAAGTATTTACACGAAATAACTCTTAAATAGCATGCATCGTATTATGGGCTGCCTTTGCGCGGAAACAGACCCACCCTGTGAGTGAAATGGTTACGGTTTCTACGTTATCGGTAATGATATGATAGGGGTGGGAACCATTGATATTATGATTAAAAAACCATGCCAAAGAAAGTACCTGGTAACGGAACATGCAGTTGAGATCAAATCATGGCATACCACACCAAAGGGAAAACCCCTTTTCTGAGCTTCATGGCTTGAAATGTCCAAATTTGGTAGATTTTTCCTTCAAATAGGGCTGTTTCTCCGAAGTGATGAATGTAAAGTATGACATGTATATGCAAAGCGGGTACCAATCTGACTCTGAGAAAACTAATAATGTTTACAATTTAGAACTACAGCCATACATTACAGCCATGACTTTTTAATACTTTTAATACAAACATTCTGAATCAGAAACAATCGTGCATTTTTGTGTGAGAAATAACATTTTTATAAAAACACTTGTATCACACGTATTACCCTATTGCGATACTTTAATTTTGTCCCCGAACATCGCCAAGCTCAATTCTCAATTGAATTTCAAAAAGTCAGCACTAGATGTCATTTAAGGTTCAGTATAATTCCAATTTAAAGCATGACGATTCGTCTCGTGTAGCAATCGGTGTTGAATTGAAAAAGCAAATTAGTTTTTTTTAATTCGTTTTAATGTTGTCGTCAACAATGAATTTTTTTTTCTAATGTCCGGTGTCACGGTCTCACTTCTCCGGCGTGCTAGATTCTCCGGGTGAATGCGGCGGATAATTGAGCACGTTACATGAGCACGATACATGCTCATGTGTCCGCTGTGCTTCCTTTTCCTCGGGCTGTTCTGAAGTCTACAAGTCCATATGTAACACAGTGGGTGTGTGTGTGTGTGTTCATGGAGGAATAATTAAGAACGAGCTCCTTGGTCTGTGCAAGATCTGTGTTCCTTGCTCGTTCGTGGTTGTCTTTATTTTTGCAACCATTGTTACATGTATCGGGATGAGTTGCGCGCGCCACGAACATTCTGGATTCGACTGGTACCTTGTAACGTATACACACAAATATCCTAAGATCTCACGTGCACCAGTACAACGCCAAAGAACTCAGCACACAAATAAAGTTGGCGGAAATGTACGCTACTGCGCAATTTGCGCATGCGTGTTGAGGCGAAATTTCCCTCTGCGGAGAAGCTAGCACGCCGGAGAAGTGAGACCGTGACACCGGTGTCTCTCTAAGGTATAATTTACATGACGACAAAATGTCTCCTATAAGGTATAAAAGAATGACTGTCAAAGTTTTAAATGTGCCTCTTTAATTTAATGTTCCTTTTTCTTCCAATTTTATCCTGTATAAAATACCCTCTCATACTTAAGCACAGTTACAACAAAAGTTATCAGTTTTACGCACACAACTAACTACAAAGCCATTTAACAATGTTCAGTTAAAAATAAGAGTTAAGTCATCCGTATAATTATTGTCCTATAATGTCACCTTTGCCTTTTGCCTTTTGCAATGATCTTTCAGAGGTATACATATTTGCCACAGTACCGTGTTCAAAATATTAATTCCAATACTCTATATTTCTTAAAAGCAATTATTAGTATAACTCTGGATAATTGCAGATAAATATAACTTTTCATTTCACTTTTCATTTGCTCATATTGCTCATGAAAATGTACAAATAACGACAAAAATTAAATTTGGAAAAAAGAGTTTCAAACTCAGTGGACTCATATAATTGTTTTTTGTGTACACAAAAAACCTCATCCATGTACTTGCATGGTTTTCGAGTGAGGTTATTGGATGTAAAATCCCACCATGCAAAGCTTCAACTCATATTCATTTCGTTTGCAGTGATATCTGAAATCAATGTCTGGATTTGTAAAAACACGAACAATACGCACCATATTTTATTTAATTAAATGACAACCCGCCAGGTTGAATTATCTCCAATATTGAAATTTTATGCATTTCAACCAAGTGACTCTTCCGTTGCAATCTGTAGCCTATGTTATATCTGTTTCCACACTAGATTAATACATTTATTAAATGCGAATGAATATTTAATAATCAATATTGCAATACACATACAGATTAAATTTACAACTCAAGTTGTGCACATTAAGCTACGCAGATTATTCTTACTACAAAGTTCTCCCAAAAGGAAGATGGGGAGGATATAAAATTATGTCCACCTTTTCAACTTTGCCAGGAAATGGTCGCACGATCAACCTCGGGTTTTGTACTGAACTCAAAATATGCCGCGATAATTGTGATTTTGCCCCCCAAAATTACTAAGATCTTTCTGAGATATTCTTCATCAGGGTTACATTAATTTTGAAATAATGCATGTATGAGGTTTAAGAAGAAATGAAAAGTTAATTGTTTTTCCCTTGATGAATGTTCACCTCGCATGATTTAATAAAACAAAACATACTACATGCAGTGTTCAAATTTAGACGTCTGAAACCTTCTAAATAAGGGCTTTTACGTTGCTTTGGGGGCTGCCTCTGCGCGCAAACAGAACCCGCCAGCGATTTTTTATTTTATTTACATAACCGTATAGGCATACGGGGTATATATCGTGTACTTTCCTACCAGACAATTGCATATCAGTTCTCTTGAGCCGAGACTATTATCCATCTCCTGGAAGATGATGACATTAAAACCATTCGTATGATTCGTGAAACTTTCTGATATAAGTTTTCTTCAACGTTTTGCGTGTATAGGCCTAAATGAACTCTTATCTTTGAAAATAAGTGATAAAGTAAATATATAATTGTGAATTTGACGCACACAACAATAACGGCAAAAACTGTCACTGAATGTTAGGTCAAAAAATAAACCATTTTAACGTTGTCATATAATGTCACCATTTCTTTTGGAGGGCAAACATCTTTTAAATTAGACTTTCAAGCTACAAATTCCCAAATGTTAATCACAATACTCAAAATACGCAGTTATTCCAAAGAGAACGAGATGCGTGTCAATTTTCATATTGTACCTGAAAAAAAATTACATAGCACGGTACGAACAAAATCTGAAAAAAAGTAAAATCGTATATAACTGTCTGCAACCCCCGCAAAGAAATCAAATACTCGGTTTGTGGGTAAACACCCCCCCCCCGTACACACACACACATTACATTTACTATTTAATGAAAGCAATAGGACAAACATGCACATTAAATAAACAAGTTATTCTTTCTATCAACCAATTCTTACAAAAATGTATCTCAAGGGCTTTAATTGGGGGAAATGATATTTTCCTCATTTTTTTTACCAGACGGGTCGGGTCGTAGGATAATAATGAAATTCACTTCCTCCTGCCATTCAAAAAAATGTATACATACCCTTAAAAACTGGAACGAAAATGAAAGTACGAAAGAAAATTGTTTGGTGTACTATTGACGACACACTGCGATGCCTCTTCACAGTGGCGCACAAGGGGTGAGGCGGGGGGAGGGGGCACGTGCCCTCAGCGAATTTTCATGCTCCACCGGGTGCCCCCCTCCCCCCATTAACAATTTTGAATTGTACAAATGAATATATATATATATCATTTGCATTTAGTGCCCCTCCCCCCGTAAGAAATGTGCATCCCATGTGCCCCTAAGTCGCGTGTTGAAGAGGCGACGCAGTGTGTCGTGGTGTACAGTGTATCTATAGTACACCATAAAACTGTTATGAGTACTTACACCAACACGTACGTATAGAATAGATTATGTTCAACACCAGCCGCGCCTATTGTGTGTTCTAGACAACTTGAGCTGAAAACGAAAGTATAATTACTATTGTCTGGGCCCACATGTCATCTTGACATTGTGCCAAGTTCAACACGTCTCATCCTGTTTACCAGACATTACTCACATTTGTACAAGGAAATGAAAAATATCTATGTCATCATGATTGTCTAAACAGACGTGGCATGTAAGAGCAGTTATTCTATAAGCCCATGAAATATTAGGGGCACAAACACTCAATCCCTAAGTTCTTAACATATTGTAAGGTCAATGTGAAACAATTAATTACGAAATGTGTTTTAACCTTCGTTCAATTCCTTTGAAGGAAAACACAATTTCATCATGATTGTCTAAACAGAAATCGTACGCAAGAGCGATTATTCTATAAGCCAATGAAATATTAGGGACACAAACACTCAATCCTTAACATTTGCAAGGCCAATGTAAAACAATTAATTAAGACATTAAGAAATTCGGTTTAACCTTTTTATTTCCTTTGAAGAAAAAGTACAATTAAGGTTTTTATATTTCCTTGTCTGTGACCCTTGACTGATAATCAATGGAATTATTTTGAATAATACCTACCACAATGCATCATCCATAACTGAAGTGTCCCGCATAACATCGATCACTATCCGATTTGTTCATACATTAAAAACAAATAATTGACCATAATATCACTTGATTAAGCTACTTCTAAATATGAGATCAAATCAAACTACTTAATGCCAGTTATTTCGAAACAACAGTACTTCAAAGATAATGACCAACGCCTATAATTTCTACAGAAGCTACAGAATGTCTCATTGCATATATCGTTACTAATTGTGAACCCCTGTGTGTGATTTTGTATTCAAAGTGAAAGGACAGATAATTTTAAGGTTGCATCAACAGTTGTCCAATCCATTGTCAGGTTTTGGTATTGAATATACTGTGACTTAGAAGCTTAGCCAGCTGATCCTCAGCTGATTCAAGATTATTGTGTCATGTTGTTAAAACACATCCAGTAATTCCCATTTCCCCAATTTATACGCACACGGGACCCATTGGTTTTTACAAACTAATTATGTTTGGCTTAAAATACGCGTGGAAGCTTTTAACACTGTTGCATTGGGCCTATACACTGAACAATTGCCTGGGTTAATTTTACTCAAGAAAGGGCAACAACTGTAACTACCCAAAATTGGGTTGTCATTTTCTCAATTGTTTGGGTTAGAATTCCTGTTCAATTTTACACAAACTTGTGGTCATACCGGTCTAAAATCAGTTTGGTCTTGTATGACCACAAGTTTTTGTTGAATTTAACAGAAATTCTAAACAAAACAGTTGGTTACAGAACAACCCAATTTTGGGTAGTTGCAGTTTTCGCCCTTCTTTGATAAATTAACCCATGCAATTTTTCAGTGTAGGCCTAAATGCAGTTCTTATTACGGTGTTTTATACATCACCACGAAACTCAGCGTAGAGTGTCTTCTCAGCGCGGTCGTGAATCATCTGATTGGCCTCTGTTTGCTCCTTGAGATCCAAGTCAGCGTAAACGAGTCCCTCAGCATTCATGTGTTGTCGACCTGTGTCTTCTGGCCGGGCATGCTCACAATCTGCCCCGTCTGCTCCTGCCGTGTCCCGTGCGGAGGTAGGGTGACAGTTTGCGTAGATGACCGGGCCGCTACTCGCTGCGTCTGTCCCCTCGGTGCTTGGAGACTGGCCGCTCACATTATGGCTGTTGGGGTTGGTTGGAGATGATACCGCATAGTGTTGTACCACTCCACGTTTAGATTCGTCGACAGCGGCATACAAAACGGCCTGACTCTCTACCGTTGCCTCTGATGATGCCTGACTGTTAGAAGGACCGAGGTGTACCGTTGGTTCTCGCGGCGGTTCTTCGTATGTGGGGGAAATCTCTGGTGCTGTCGTGGAGCCGGAGCGTCTGTCTTCTCGAGATGGTCTCTGGGCTTGGCTCGATCCGTCAGCATTGTGTTTATCCTTCTTCAAGTAGCACGAAAGTACGATTATAGTGAAGAGGAGGAAACTCACCCCAAGGGTACCTGCAATGATTACCCCCGAGGGAAAACCTTCAGACGCATCATCAGCACCGGAATCACTGTCGTCTTTATTTTCTCCCGTTTTACCTTCCCAAGCAGATGTTGTGTACTCTCGCGCAGGCGGAGTTGTCGATGAAAATGGAAGAACGACCAGAAAGGACTCATTCTCAATTCGATGTGATTCTTCTTTTGGAACCTCAGAGCATGTTATACGAGAGTTGTTGTGTTCTTCAGCTGACAACTCAAGAATTTCTAGAGTCTGACCTTGCCGACTGAGGTTGAATTCACCCTCATACTTGTAAAGTTTGGAGAGACGTACGGTCAACGATGCCTTGCCTTGCTTTTTCACATGCCATTTGTATTGTGTCACTGTCGCGTCAGGTGTTGCGTTGAAATGGCAGGTAAACGTTGCTTTCTGCCCCTCGTGCAAAGTGACTGATGAAGGGGAGACAGAAACAACTGTTGGTATTTGGAGAGGTGTCAGGGAGCAGTTTGGACCACTGATATCGGGACCGGCTACACATGTGAACTCCTTCATGTTGTCAGTTTTGTTCAGCACCAGCTCGATCAAACTGACATTTTCTGGCTTTGTTTCACGTGAAAGATCTATTTTCTCAGTGGGACCATACGATGGTGTTTTAAACCAAGTCAATAGGCTCGGCTGATCTCCAGGTGACAGAGTGCATCTCAATGAGATGCTTGTACCGATCGTTGGATGTGGAGGGTCTACGTCACACGATGGTGGGGAGTTTGGTGGCAAACGATCGACTGTCAGTGTGGTTTTCTCAGATTCGTAGTACTGATTCGTGTTGTAAATTTCACACCAGTATTGCCCACTGTCTTCTGGCTGTACGGTAAAGATATCGATATGATACTTTCTATCTGTGATACTTCCAGGGTCGTCTATTCGAGCTGTTATCCGTGACATGAGGCGAGCGATTTCTACAGTTTTACAAGAAGCTAATCTGTCTCCAGTCGTCCCTCGGCTTCGGCTGTAGAACCAGGACAAATGAAATTGACAGTTTTTGGATGCATAGTCAGTCTTACAAGTCAGTGTTACATTGCTGCCAGCGTCGACTGTTTTATTATCCGAAATACCACGGAAATAATAGTTAGGCCTATGTGCGTCACAGAGCATTACTCTGATGAAGAGGATCACAAGAAAAAGCATATTTAATTATCTGTTTGGGTTCTAGACAGAAAAAAATTGCAAAGCACAAAGCACTTTTTAGCTTCACTACAGACGACTCTCAGTGTTTGAACTAATGCTCACAAGTGCACGCTGTAACAACTGTTTCCCATCGTGCATGAACAGCAGGACTATAATTATTAATGCAGTGGAAGATCAGTCTCCTGAATCGAAAGTAGCTCTGAGTTCATTGCTTCCTGCCCCTCCACCATCGTCACATCCGTGACGTTACAATAACTGACATTATTTCCTAAAATACAACTTTTTGCTGGAAAAATATGAAGTAAGTGTATTGAACCGGAAATAATGTCACAACAACCGCAAGCAGTTTGTTTATATTAAACCGTTCAGTTCCTTACCTAGTGGTACATGCATGCAGCTCCCCGAGTGATTTGTCGGGATGATTTGGCCACTAAATGGGATTTTGTAATTAAATTTATTATTAACAGTTTCTGCCCGATGTAAATAAAGAAGCGGTTACAAACCGCACGCTTTTGATTGTAATATCCGATCTAAGACTGCTATGTAGCGCCACTGTGCTTCGCTGCGTCGGAAAGACTTATTAGGTTTATTAGGTACCATATGAAAACTTATAAAACTAAGAAAACTTGTTGTTTTGCTTTTTCCTAAACAAAACAAAAATTTGCCGCTTGGCTCAACGAATTGAATGCCGCACTTGGCTCTAATATTCTAGCAATGATAATTAAGCTTTTGCAATCAGATTCTATTGAAATGTTCACAAGTATCAAAGAAATCATGGAGGTGGTCTTTTCCAACTCATACCCGAAGTTTACTTTCTGTTTATCAGGTAAAGTATACCAACCCCACTGAGCCACGTGCACAATTCTGGTGTTTCATGGAATAGCCACCATTTTTTGGAGATACGTTTCAATTTGTCAGAACATATCTATGGCCTCCAGAGTTGTTTTTAAATCATCAAAAAGGTAGAATTATACTTAATTATGAAAAAATATTAAAGATGTCCCTTCCGTGTTTAATTCGGGTTTCACTCAGATAAAAAAAATAATTAAAATCCTTTACTCACTGTTTTGAGAAAGATATTCACTTTTGAACGGGACATCAAAAAAAAAAAAAAAACCCGAGTTAGATGTAGAATAATGAGGCCCATTTAACACATTGTGATTTATTTCAAAATGTGTTAAAAAATCAGTACGCGCAGGGTAGACTAGTTCCTGACCCGAACAGTCAGAGGCCGTGTCACACAGAGCCCTGTTTGACCTCAGTTTCTTGTCCCGAGGTCACGACGCATGGCCCAAAGCCTTCGCGAGATTTTACGAGACTGTATTCGAGACTACAGAAAAACACGAAAAGTACCTGGATACATGCACTGTTTGGCGAAGATGGTTAGGTTAGTGAAAAGTTGAAATCGTGTGCTTTATTTTGATACCAAATATAACTGCTTTTGACGGAAATTGTTACGACGTGTCACACACAAATCATATACTTTATAGCAACAAAAGTGAGGGCCAATAGTTTTTAGGTGTACATTCGATTCAGGAGACTTTTATATTTTTGGTCCAAATCGCCGGTTGAAAAATGAAGAATTTTGCGAGATTTCATTATTGATTAATAATGGCGACAATCTTTTCGTGTTGTGAAAAATGGAAGTTGTTGGAAACATTAGGTGTTCGTCGAATTCTTAAAATATTAACGACATCACGTTCACGAGATTTTTTGTAGATGAAGGTTCACTCTTTTGTTTGATTACCTCAGCATTCGGGAGAGTTTCGTCGTTGTCGAATGAAAACAGAAAATTTCATCACGTAATTTTTTGTCGATTTGTCCGTGAAATATATCGCCAAAATAAATCGACATCCTTTTTTGGAGAAAAAAATACTTTGACAGATGTATGTAGTGGGTCTTTAACTACCTAAAACAGGTTTGCTTGTTTTGATCGGTTGTGGTTTGCCATGAAAATTGCGAATTTTCTGAAGCCTTTTTTACGGCCATCGTTCGCTGGCCTCGCGTTGCTGTCAGTAACGAGAAAATAGAGTGGCTACGCGTGACACGGCAACTGACTGCGAACCCCTATCCAATTGAAAAAAAAAATATTGACCGGGAACCAGTCTCACTAATAAAAATGATCTGTCTGTGCGCAAGAGCAAACCAAAATGAAAGTTTTTGTACAGAGGGTTGCAGACGCCCACATGCCCAATATCTAAAAAAAAAAAAAAATGCAAACTAATATAAACGAGTTAAAAAACTTCAGGAGAAAAAAATAATCGAGTTTGTCGGAGAGCACGAAAGTGTAACTTAACGAAAGTTACCAGTACAAGGTCGTGGAAAATCGAGAAATGTGCGTGTTTATATTACGAGTGCAACTGTGCGTTGACGATCTGTTGTTTCATTTCCTGCTTCCTTTAATTTGATCTTAGCTAAGACTCTTGTTTTATTTCAATATAACTATCCGTGGCCTCTTTCGCAATGTACTCTTGGCCATACAAGTCACATACCATGCTGTACATGGAGTGTTTTTACTTCCGCATGAGAAGGTGCCATTTAGAATTATCGCTGATCGAGTGCGAACGTTGCACTATCGCTGGGATCGTCTTCGACGAAGAAGTTTCCTTCATCAGGTAAGTACTGATAATTTGAACTTCCTCATTATGTTAAGACCTAAAATCATTCACGGGCTTTCAAGACACGATCCAAGGTCAACACCAATGTGCTGGTGGAAATTTCAGCTCAGTGGTTAGTATACATTTTGGGAAAACAGAGAACACATTTGGTGGTCTCGTAAAAAGGTGCGCCCACCACCTTCATGATTGCTTCTTCCAAACGATACTTTTTTCAGGCGGAATAATTTCACAAGGTATCTAGTAGTATTCATATCTTCCCTTTTAGCGGGGATTTCCTCTGTAAATCGGTATACAGGTTGGATAAAAAAAAATCCGAAATATTATTGCTAATTGCAACAGAAGTAGGGCACATGTGAATCAAAGGGAGATATTCTCCGTTAGGGTTGAATCTCCTCTTTAAAATGATACCCTGATTATGTCATTACATTCAGGGATGACTGAGCAGCGACCAATTTTATGAAAGGGTTTATTTAGAGACTTGCGCCACTTTTCAATTGTGGTTTTTGTGGTGTCATTTGTCACAGAGTGAAAGGCTATGGTTGCCAATCAAGGCGGGTGGGGGAAAAAGAGATCTCACCATGTAAACTTAATATTTATTCGCACAGTGTTATTTACAAAATTAAACATGTCCCTCAACATGTCCTCCGTTTTCCCCGACACAAATCTGAGCACGGCGTCGCATTTCCATCACTGCCGAGCGAATCACACCAGGTTGCCCGCGTAAGATGTCGACTTCTCGGACAATCCGCTCCCTCAAGTCTTGAATATCCTGTGGTGGCGTAACAAAGACCTTATCTTTCAAATAACCCCAGAGAAAGAAATCGCATGGGGTTAGATCCGGGGATCTCGGGGGCCATTCGACGTTGTGGTTCAGAGCAATTACTCTTTCTCCAAACTGTTCCGCCAATCGCTCTCGTACGATGATGCGGAGATGAGCAGGTGCCCCGTCTTGGGCCCACCACAACCGACGAAAAATGCCTCCTTGCTGTCTTTCGAAATGTTGTTCCAACTGGGGTACAATCAAGTCATTGATCATTTGAAGATAGACATCTCTATTCAAATTTCCGTCAAAAAAGTAAGGACCAAGCATAACCCCATTCCCAGAAAGTCCAATCCACACTGATAATTTCTGACGATTGAAACTTTTGTCAAAAGTGAAATCCGCCGGTGGATGATGCAATGCTGCATACTGGCGGACGTTCTGCGTATTCACGGCTCCGTTCATGCAAAAGGCAGCCTCATCTCCGATGATGAGATTTTTCAAAAATCTGTTTGGACGATCAAGTATCCATTAGCAAAACCTAAGACGTCTCGGAAGATCACCAGGAAGCAGTTGATGTCGTCTCACAATTCTGTAAGGGTACCACCGGAAATCCAGCCTCACAATTCTGTTGAATGTGGCTGGGGGCAGTCCTAGACCATTTCGTCTCTGGCTGATGCGTTCTCCCTGTTGCAGGGCCTGCTGGACCGCATTGATGTTTTCGGGTGAGCGCCCAGTTCGTCGTCGCCCAGATCTTCCCTTGTTTAATTTTAAGCCGGTTCCCTCACGCTGGTACTTGTGAACATTGCACCAAATCGTTGCCTTAGCTGGAGGAGGACGATCTTGAAAGTTTTCAGCAAAAACAACTGCCACTTGCTGAAACCTCCCCGTCTCCAACCACTTCGACACAACAAAAACTCGCTGTTCTTTTGTAAGCTGCATTCTCATGTACGCCTGAATGTGTTTTAAGAAACTGCAAGCTTCTCCTCACTCACTTGCTAATTTTAAGGAGGTTATGTAATGATAAAGGCCAATGAATGCCAAAATTGAAAAGTGGCGCAAGTCTCTTCCGTGAATGTATTTACGTAATCAGGGTATTATTTTAAAGAGGAGATTCAACCCTAACAGAGGATAGCTACCTTTGATTCACATGTGCCCTACTTCTGTTGCAATTAGCAGTAATATTTCGGTTTCGTGGGTTTTTTTTTATTCACCCTGTAGATCCGTAATTATTAGAGATGCTGTATGAGCCCTTAAATGAACTAATCTACCGACAATGGATAGAGAATGGGTAAATAAAGCTGAGGCTCAGGCAAATTATTTTTGGTCATTTATGTTCCACAGGCTAGTCTGGTGATGGCATCCCTTGTTGTTAGTTTGTTGATTCTGGTCTGGTTCCTAGAACCACCGACTCTGGGTTCCGCTTCACCGCTATAGACCATCAATCCCTATGCGACATTGACGCGTGTGAGTGCGATATCGAATACAACCAAACCACCGTGACTTGCAAGGTGCGCCATGCCGGCTTTGACTTCACCAGCTTAGGGAATGTGAGCCGAGTTCCATCAGGTCCATGGACTCTCAAGTTCCAGGCAGCGCTCTATAACGGATTTGGCACGCCGAGCACGAACGGTTCTTGGTACCCCCTCGCCGTACCATGCACTGTGTTCCCCTCACTGGATGAAGCATCACTTCCCAAGTTCAAGTTGGTCATTGAAGGGGTCAACTTGATTTCAGTGGCAAACGGAGCCTTTTCTGGCCTGGCTTTGGACAGTGTTGAATTCAGTGATGTCCGGATGACCGGATTACCCTTCGATAGTTTCTTGGATCAGAGCGCGTCGTTGAAACGCATCTTCGTCTACAAAGTGCTCCAGCTCAATGACACTTCAATAAGACCTCCAATGTTCCACGCCTTTCAAGCTCTTGAGGAAATCGAAATCGATCACGTGCAATTGCCTTTCCAGTATCTCCGCAACCGCACTTTCTACAACTTGCCATCTTTGAATCTACTTCGCCTCATCTATTCACCGCTAGCAGCAATATCGCCGAACGCATTCGATGGCGTCCCAAACTTGGCGTTCCTAGAGTTTATCAATTGCGAACTCCAACGTGTACCCACTGCCCTACTGAGCAAGCTGGACAATTTGACTCTGCTGAATCTCGCCTGGAACAACATCAAAAGTGTAGGCCCAGCTGACGTGGAAGCCGTGAAGCAAGCACCGTCACTCTTTACGTTTATCGTGATAGAGAATCCTTTCAGTTGTACATGCGAGCTGCTTGACTTTGTGAATCTGCTTAGCGATGATATTATTCTGGATTTCATGGAATGGTATGGCTACCTGTACGATGCCAGCCGTGACGCCTTTGGTATCGGTAAGCCTCGGCCTGGATACCACTGTGCCAGCCCCGTACAGACTTTCGGAAAGTCCCTTCTGGATTTCAGTCTTGTGGAATACTTGAAATCCAACTGTACCTTAAGAAGCACAGCACAACCCGTAAATAATGTATTGCCTCCTAGACAGGATTTCGTAGACTCCTCTACAGTCACACGATTGGCTGTGTCCATCATTTCCGCTCTCGTGGCGTTAGGTATCGTAGTTGTAGCAGTGGCGGTTATATTGCACAGAAAGATAAAGATAAGATGGGTAGGGTTGTTTAGACGATATGAGCGTCAATATGACGTCTTGAATGAAGTCCATCATGAGGAATACACATATGACGCTTACATCTGTCATCATGAAGATATGGAAATATTTATCGCTGAAAAGATGATACCACGCCTGGAGGAGGAGCCTAATGACTTCCGGCTGTGTCTGTCGTTTAGAGATTTCCTCGTTGGTGCAGACAAGCTGGACAACGTGGTGACTGCAATGGCGAAAAGCCGCTTAGTGATTGCTCCCCTGGATGCCAATTTCATCGCCAGTGGCCAGTGTATGCTTGAATTGAACATGGCGTGCTCACGCATGCTGGAGGCCGGCGTAGGCGCCTATCCAGCCGCAGCCGAGGCCATCCCTCCACATGCCCCAGCCCAAGGCACGACTAGTCTCCTGCTCGTGTTGCTTGACGCACTTCCAGTAGACGCATTACCAAGCACCGTTTCGGCGCTTCGGGACAAGATCACGTGTCTCGAATGGAAGGAGAATGAAGGAGAGAGATGCTGGCAGCAGTTATCAACCTCGATCCAAGCCGTGCGACCCCAGGCAATTCAGCAAATGGACATTGCGGAAAACAACTAAACTTTTGATTAGGGCCTATAACAAACTGCACAGGCGGAGAAAATGCACGGGGAAAAGCAATTAGCCAAAATCACAAACATTTAAATACGGAATATTTAAACAGATGTAAAAGAAAATGTAAGTTTACCTCAGGTGCCGCGCTTCTGAGACCCTCGAATGGAGAAGTAACGTGTGAAAATTGCTAGGCTGTGCAATTAATTTTTATTAATTGAGTTAACCCCGAAAACGGTCTTTGTTAATTGTAATTACACAACACTGAAACGCATAAATTACCTTGCTCGTAAGATAACTTTCGTGCCAAACATGATCTCTCGCTACATGTGGTCATCTAAAATACGTACATGCTTCTGGCACTCACAGAAGCATATTCCTAACGGTGTACGTAGAATATATAGAATTGTGGTGGACATCGGGTGAATATTGAACGTGAAATAGAAAACCAAGATGCCATTTCACGGTTTTAATTTTTGTCTGAATATAATTGAAAGAACATGTACGGTATTTAAAAAATCTAAAGTTATTGATTTATCCTTGGTTCCAATGAGCCGTTTATAGGAGTTCACCAAAAGGCCTAATCTGCTCATGCCAAACCCACTAAATCTAAAACACATCGGCTTTAGGTGGGTAAATCTTTGCATCGTTCAACGTCCTCTTTTTCACGCATTAAAAATTTAAAACAAGAATACGTCGCCGGTTAAGAGACTTAGGGACAATCAGTCAAGATATGAAGGTTCGTAGGTCTAGATCAAATTCGTTTTCTCCGATCTCCAAGTTATTATTTTTTTCGCAAATTAATACTGGAAAAATACCAAAATTCCAAACGGAATGTAATTTGTGGTTTGTTAAAACTCGTTCTACCAAAAGCCCGGCGCACACCTTCCCAATTTTACCGCTTTCCCGGATCACCCCATCACCGGTACGTTTTTTTCACCGTTGTAGTTACACCGCAGCGTATACCCGCACACACTGCCCGATTCTGTCCTTTACTCGGTCACATGACGATCAGTCACATGATGACCAGTCACATGATGGCAACCATGTGACTTCCTTTTTGAATCTGATTGGCTAACATAAGTTTTGCGTTCAGTGAAATCGGAAACAGTGAAATCGGAGGCGAAAAAAATCAAACATGTTTGATTTCATCTGGTCGCCCGGTACATACACGGTCAGAACGGTACGAATTTTCAGCGCACACCTGTTTAGGATTGCCCGATGATCCGAGAAACCGGTAAAATCGGGAAGGTGTGCGCCGGGCTTAAAATGACAAATCAGTTTTACGCACACAACTAACTACAAAGCTATTTCACAATGTTTAGTTAAAATAAAAGTTAAACAATTCGTACAATTATTTTCATATAATGCCACCTTTTCTTTTGGAGCGGGAGGGCAATGATATTTCAAATGCACACATTTGCCAAAGTACCATATTCAAAATATTAATTACAAAACTCAATATTCGAAAGAGCAGTCATTAGTTTAACTGCGTTGATAATTGCAGATATTTATAGAGATTCATTTTATTTTTCATATTGCTCCTCAAAATAAATACAAATAACGACACAAATGAAAATTAAAAAATTAATCATAGTCTTTACAAAGTATTGAACTATGTATTTGTGTGAAAACAAATACAAATCAAGTACTTGGTTCGCGGGTGAGGTTTCTGTTATAAAATTCCACAAGGCACAGGTTCAAATCATATTCAGTTCACCTTATTCCTGAAATTAATTATCTTTGTCGTAAATTTGTTAAAAACGTGAACAATACACAACATGCACACACAAATCGCCAGGTGGAATTATCTCCAATATTGAAATTTTATGTATTTCAACCAAGTTATATTCTTCCGTTGTAGTCTGTACCATGTGATATCTGCTATCCTTTTCCACGACTCGATAAATTCATTACTTATTTTATTGCCGTGGAATAAAATTCAGTAACGTAAATTACACCTTACATTGGGTTTGCTACTCAAGAAAAGCAATTTTATGTTCATTTCATGTATAACAGCTAACAAATTATACGCCCAAACTACGAAATCTTGCCAGGGGCGTAACACCGATGGGAGATGGGGAGGGTTTGTGCGATTTTGCCCGGGCCATATATCGCAAGAACACACCCCAAGAATTTTGTACTCAACTCAAAGTATAACGTGATAATATAGTTTTGTTTTTTTTTTCTTTTAAATATTATATATTATCCAGATATAACATTTAATAGATCTTTCTGAGAAATTCCTTATTTGGGTTTAGGCTTGACATCGAACGTTTTGCGTGTATAACAAAACTTCTTATCCTTGAATATTAGTGTCATACCCCCCAAATTTTGCCATTATTTTAATTTGTTGTATGACTAGAACAAGTCTACTTTTCCCAAGGTGATTATTCTGCCTCATCAAATTTCTTCTAGATGTATGTACCCTCTGTGGTGTTGCCCTGTGTCAGGCATGGTTCACTGGTATTATGTAAGACAATGTGGGGGGCAACAGCCTGGCCTGGAGTGATGGGTTGTTGGTGCGCGGGTGCGGCATTCCTTTCCTTGCTCTGGTGTAGAGTACATATCACTCTCCTTGCTCTGGACTGGAATCACCGCTGAACACTTTCATTATTTTGTAAACCCATCATTTTCCTGGCACAGGTAAGTTTTCCAAATTTGTCTTCATTTAAGTATTTATTTATCACTAGTATAAGTTCATTAGTGAACTGTTATTTCTCTCTTGAGTATTTTCAGAGAATATTTACTTTTCATTCTCAACTTCCTTGCTTGATGATGAGTCGATAGTTGTTTTCCACTATGAAACTACGAGTTCTTTCCTTGTACATATTGATTGTGTCTGATTCCAATTCATGCTGTCGTTACAATATTCTGCTCTATATTTGAGTGGATCTTTATGACTTTTGTTATGAAAGTTATCTTTAGTGGATCACCTCCATTGGTCCATGGATTCAGTTTATTTCGTGAAAGATATATTGTTGACGTGATTCATTTATATTTCATTTGGACTGTTCGGGGTTTCTGAATGATAATTAGAAAGATTGAAGTTGATGAAGATATATGTTCAACCTATTGCTTTTAACTTTTCAAATTGATGCTGATTTATGATTTCACATCATAGGGTTGCTTGAACATTTTGAAACTTACTTGAACTTTTCTTATTTATTGATTGCTGAAGCTGAATAGTTATTTTATTCTTTAGATAAGTTGAGCATTTCCTTTTGATTAGATCAGATATAACTTGATGTTTAATAGATGTCTGAGACTTGTATGAATCGTGCCATTTCTGAGCTATGACAATTCATTCATTGTAGGAATCAGTTTGTTTAATTGCTTTAGATTTGAGTTCTTAGTTTGCTCCTTTAACTGTAAGTGTATTTAGCCTTTGATTTAGCCCAACACATTTTTTCACTAGTCAGTTCTGCCACTTTAAGCTAACCTGACCACGTGTGGGTCCAGCCGTTCTGTTTATCTGAGACATTCTAGCACTGATCTTATCTTGTAAATCTTGTGTGCAAGACTCTGACCCCGTTCCCACTTGATCCACCAATTGGGGGATCTGATCCACCTTTTGCCAAATTGCCGGATCAGATCCCCCAATTGGTGGATCAGATCCGGCAATTGTGTGTAGTGGGAACGCTAACCGTTATAAGGTGGATCAGGATCAGATCCACCTTTTCTGATCCACCTCTGGACCAGGATACAGATCCCCCAATTGGTGGATCAGATCCGGCAATTGCCGGATCACGATCAGATGGGAACGCAAAAGGTGGATCTGATCCGGCAATTTGACCTGTTAACATCCGCCCGGTGCACGAGTGGCGCGAAAATGTTGCGGTCTCATGAACGAAGATACACGTTTTCAGGCGTGTAGCTCATGTGAACATTTCCAGCGTATACAACATGCACAATAAACAACCGCTGAACTACGGGCTAGCACCGTGCATGCAAAAGCGCACGTGGTATCCTAAAACTACTCTAGGCCTTATTTTTGTTGCGTGTCCGTCCATTACTAAACCTTTTTCATTGGTGAAATTTTACTTATTTTTCCATTCATAAATGACTCTGAGTCCGCACTCACCAAAAGACTTCACTTTGGCACAGAATCATGGAAAAGCTTACGAGTATGCGATGAGAATAGTGCCGATAACGCGGTACGTACGGAGGTGACAAATGTGAAGTATTGATTGTAGAAAATTGGAGAATGATGTCGTAGTACATCATGTGACCGTGTCTAACCAATGAGAAGCTTCAGAACCAGGGAATCCCTTATCGGTGCATTGGTTTCTGCCGTGATGTCACACAATGAGCGGCTCTGTTGGATTTCATCTGTTAATTTATGCACGCACGGATCCTCTACGGATCCGTGATTTATGTTGGTGAATTTGCGTAATTTTTGTCGGTGAATTCTGATAGTGCTGTTTGATTCTGATAGTGCTGTTTGAAAACTGACCCATCCTGGCCTAGCATGCAACCATAGCAACAATGGCCCTCCCACAGAGCGCGCGTAATTCCGAACTCAGTGACCTTTTGGACCCGACATTTCCGTACGAAAAGGTGGATCAAGCATAAGTGGGAACGCGTCTTGCGGTTTCATTGCGGTAAGATAACGATCACACCAAAATGCCGGATCTTGATCCACCTTTTTCCAATTCAAGTGGGAACGCGGTGTCTGTCCAGGGTCCAGACCAGGCCAGAGTGTGTGAAAGTTTTGGTTGACCTTGGGTACACTGTAGATTGCTCATTTCGTATGCACGAGAATTTACTGTTGTTTTATCATCGTCCACCTGTTGTAGGCTAGTCGCACTGTGCTCCTTGTTTATCTTTAAGAACTGGTCTTAGGTTTGTGTTTTGGTTATCTCAGTGTGAGCCCAGATTAATGATCTGTGGGAATAGTTTCAGTGTTTGGTTTTTAAGAAGAATTTTATGGATCTTCTTCTGATGACCTTAGTTTTTTTTAGGTTTATTTTTTATATATTTTAGTTGATATTCTTTTGTTTATTTTTATAGACTTAGTTGTTTAAAATAATTTAGTTAATTACGATTCCTTTCCTTGCTCTGGTGTAGAGTACATCACTCTCCTTGCTCTGGACTGGAATCACCGCTGTTACACTTTCATTATTTTGTAAACCCATCATTTTCCTGGCACAGGTTCTCCTGCCGTTTGTCATTTTGGACGAGGACGAGACCTGTGCATTATTACTTCTTCTACCACTTCTGGAGCTGAGTGACGATTTTGTGTTCCGCTTTCCTCCATATCACCTTTTCATCTCATCACACCCCTGGCCGTCCCCTGACGAGTTACGTCCTTCCGGAAGTTGCAGTCGCTAGTTTCTCGCCTGCTGCAGTACAGTCCTTTGACGTCCCCGGATCTCCCCCTTCTTCTCTGATGTATTAATTCTCGCCCCGTGAACTTTGTTCTTTTCGTGAACTTTGTACTCGCGCGTTCGTGGACGTGACTGGATTTGAATCGTCGGTCATCGCTGGATCTGGACAAGACCGCCGGAGACGCAACTGCGAACAGCTTATCCTTTTCTTGCATTGTATAAATTGTTGTAATCTGTGCATTTTCATTTGTGTTTACATATCCACTTTCTTTGTTTATATTTTGTTTTGACTTCAAGTTGAAGAGTGTTTGAGTGATTTGAATTAAAAGTCCTTTTTCATTCGAGCTGTAAATACACCTATTTCTGTACATTTTTATTTCTTTGATTATTTTGTCGAACTGAACCGGTTGGAATTATATCATTGGGGTTTTCCTAACTGGAATAGACCCCGCGACATTAGTAATTAAGTAAATGTCTAAAAACATCTTTTTCAGCAATAACCTCGCAACAACAAAGAACATTTTCCGACCCGAGCTTTTCTGACTGTTTAGCCTCCAGTCTTGCGCATCTTTTGATACCCAAAAACTTAAAATTCCGACCATGGGTTACCGCGCAGCGAAAATTACTGAATTTCCCCATATGTAGTGTATACAAAGCAGAATTACCATTGGTGATATGGATAATTAATTAGCCATAATTCCAAAACCCTTGAACTTTTAGTTCTGAAATTTCTTGGTTTTGTTTATATTAAGTTGTTATAATGTATGCACAGAGTTTCATAATTTTTCGTCACTCGATGGCCGAGATAAGAGGAGGGGGCCGGAACTTTTGGGTGAAAAGCGTTTAAAAAAGTGAACAATACACACCTGACTTTTTATACAACATGACAATTTGCAAGGTTGAACTATCGTAATTATTGTAACCAACTTACTTGTTCGTTGATATTTGTAGCCTTTTTCTTTTCATTTGACTTATCCTTTTCCAAACTAACTAAATGCAGTATATTGTGACTATGACGGAGTACTCATTTTTTTATTGCATTATTAAACAACACACTGTCGAAATTTACAATATGCAATTACAGACCCAGCATTACCTTTACTATATGATGAAAGCGATATAACATGAACATGAAATAAGCAAGTTATTCTTTCTAATAACCGGTTCTTACAAACATTTACGTCAAGGGCTTTAATTTGGGGAGATTATAATATCCCCATTTTTTTGGACGGGCTGTAGGATAAATTCCCAGATTTTGTTTTAACTGAAGTAAAACTCTGTTGAACATGAACTTCACTTTCTCCTACCATTTGTTTTCAACATACGTTCGTGCTCGCGGAACCCGGGTGCCCCCTCCCCAACCAATTGAAAATTTTGAATTGAAAAAAATACGCATATCATTTGCCTTTAGTGCTCCCTCCCCTTGAAAAATATGTGCACCCCGCGTGCCCCTCAGAAGTGCAACCCTAGTTACGCCACTGCCTCTTGAACACACGACGCCACTATTCGACGATTCCGTTGCACCATTTATATATTTATTTTTCTATTTCAAAATCTTCATACAGGATACAAAATATCAGCTCAAAGGCTGTTTTTTTTACATAATGGTCCTGTGATAAGAAATAAAACTAAATATTGAGAGAAAAAAATAAAATGGTAAAATAGTAAAATGGACAATTAAGATCGACAATTAAGAGGCGACGCAGTGTGTCCTCTATAGTGCACCAACACGTATATAGGACAGAATATATTGGACACTAGCCGCGTCTATTGTGTGTTGTAGATAAACTGATGTAACAATGAAAGTATAATTACACTGCTCTGGGCCTACATTACATCTTCGCATTGTGCCAAGTTCAACACGTCTCATCCTGTTTGCCAGACGTTACTTACAATTGTACAAGGAAATGAAAAATATCCATGTCATCATGATAATAATAATAATAATAATTAATTCTTATATAGCGCATTACATCATTGACACAATCTCAATGCGCTTTACAAAGTAAATAAAACAAATGTCATTAAATACACTAAAAAGCTCATTAACAATACTAATACATCACCAATCTATTGATTTAAATACCAAGTAAAACTCATTAAAAATACATTAAAACCACAATCAGTCAATCATCGTGAATGTTATTTAAAAACCTGACGGAAGTAATACGTTTTTAGTGCTGACTTAAAAGATAAAAAAGAAGGTGCGTTCCGAATAAAATAAGGAAGCTTATTCCATATACTGGGTGCTGCTACTGAAAAGGCACGCATGCCATAATGATTTTGATTGAAACGGGGCTGGACTAAGCGTGTTTCATTTGAGGATCGAGTGGTTATAGACCAGTAGAACTTTCCCGAACTGTCAACAAATCCAACAAATAACCAGGTGCTTGTTTATGTAAGATTTTATAGACCAAGATAAGGATCTTGAACTCAATACGCTGTGCCACCGGAATCCAGTGAAGACTTTGGAGAACAGGGGTAATGTGCTGATATTTCTTAGTATGGGTAATAAGACGAGCGGCTGAGTTTTGAACTAATTGTAGCCTATGGATTAATGGTCAGGAAGGCCATAAAGCAGGCTATTGCAATAATCCAGCCGTGACGTAATGAAGGCATGAATAAGTCGTTCAGTAGTGGTGCGATGTAAAACATTGCGAATTTTGCTAATGCGGTGCAAAGCAAAATATCCTGATTGGCACATTTTAGAGACATGAGTAGCCATATTACAGTGATTATCAAAATACACACCGAGATTCCTAATGACTGTGCTAGGAGTAATATCATTATTTCAGTCAGTGCGCAGGGTTCGGAAAAGTGCTTGCGTTTATTTGCAGCGTATGCATAACTCGCTTGGTAAAATGAATATTCATGAGATCGGGGGACCACATTTGAAAATTCATTTTTTTGATAACTAGTCTTTAAAAGAAAGTTTTTACTCACAAATATAGTAGAGAATACTCAAGCCTAATTGTGAAATGAGATTTCTAAAATTTTCATAAAGTATTTTAAGAAATATGAGAATGAAAGTTTTACTGAAATTGTCGAGAAATTTCGGTTTGCGAAAACCGTCTTTTTTCTATATAAAACGAAACCGTGCAGCATCATGTTACAGTTTGATGAGAAGCTTTGTTATTAAATTCACCAATTATCATAACCGTGAATCATATAAGTACCCAAAATAGTCAGGAGCACGCAAAATTTACGGCCATTCTGAACGTTCAGGATACGAAAAAAATTACACTCTGGAAGCACGTGTAAGCGCCGCACAGCATGAGTGTACATTCCTCATTGGGCAAGACCCGCAACCAACACGCGTTTTGACCAATCACGCAACAGCACACGAGGCTTCCGTATGTCGGGTACCCCGTTCTATGCGTGCTTATGGATATCTTATAATCTCGAACTAAATGTGCCCGACTATAGAATATAAACTGGCGATGTCAACCTCGTCCCCACTGCTTACTTTATTTCCAACCGCGTTTCCAATAGTAAACCCTGGATAGGAAACTTTCTTCCTGTATCCTGATTGGATACCGCAATTGGCTAGTAATGGATTTTTATCGTGTACTTGGTGCTATATATTCACAACGTGCAGTACGTGTTTTCGCGATCATTCGTCCACACCTTCTCGAAAATACTAATTTCCTTTCCAATTTGCTCATATTAATATGAAATATGATACTGCATGTTGTCTTGATAAGATCGTAACAGTTTGATTTCAAAAATCGTGTTTTCGTAACTCACGCCGTGCTCGCGCTGCTACGAATTGACTCTGTTTTGACCCCAGACACCGCATACAAAAACAAACGCTAATGTGTAACGCATATCCAGGCACCAGACTGTTCGTCATTTGCATACGTCTGCAAAAATCTTGCACATGCAAATGATCCAATACCAGGGTGAGAGAGCAGGTAGTGGTGGGCGCGTACTGCTTGACACCCTGGGGACGAGGTTGTGGCGATGTGTCCTTTCTCAAAGTTTCAACGACTAGCTGTGCAAGAAAATAATATACTTTCAATGCTATTCATATTTCTAGACCGTTATGATTTAAGATTAATGTAATAAACCATTATTTTTTGGCAATAATGTCTCCCATTTTCTAGATGCTTTTTGTTTGTTGACAGTTTCAATGTGCATGAACATGAAAAATATAAACACAAAAAACAACATGAAAATATAAACACAAATAATCAAAGGCATGTCTCTTTTCATGACTGTAATTCTGGAAAACGATTTAATCATAAAATCAGAAGTGCAAAGTTACATACTTTTGAGCTGGATTTAATCATTACATCAGTGAGTTAACATATTACTAAAACCCTGGAAACTTGAACCACTTACACTTACAAAACATTGCTTTCTGAAAACATAGAATGACTTAGGCCCTAATTATAAATATAAAGCAACTTTAAAAAAAAATGAACTTAAAAATACATGCAAGCCAAACTTTCTTCAAAGTGCGAGGTTAATAATGCTCGCTCTAGGATGTACATGTATACACTTTCTTGCTATATTTCATGAGCTTATAAAATAAATTCCCTACCCAAGCTTGCCCACAAGCAACTCAACCTAGGACAATAACAAGGCCATTGAATTGCTCCATTTCTTGACAATAATAGTTAAATATGCAAACAATTACACAAATCTTTACAAGCTTTGTTTAGAGTGCAGTGTATAGCTGTTTGCAGACATTTTCATCATATTTTTGTTTTTTTAAATATACAGCACACTCACAAAATGACTTAATTGAAAAAGAAAGAAAGTGGAAAATCAGCAATGATTGAATTGATTTTCAGGTTCTTTTATACATGATCTGAATACAACATGCCATGAAAATCCTTGACGCCTGATTTGTGGGTTGTTGACAACACGTATTTGAATTTAGGCATGCAACAAATAAGGATTTCGGTCTAGTGATGTGTCCGGTCAGATTGACCAGGCCAAACCATCCCGAAACATTATTTTGTAAACCGGAATCCGAACGGAAACCAATTTGAACTCCCTAAAACCAACCTGATCCGACCCGACAAAAATTTAAGGAAAACCAACGGAAAAAATGTTGCAACCTGACGCCACTTCCATGATTGTGTACAAAGTCTATGTAGAGTCAAGACAATTTTAAGTATTTTCTAACAACATTGGAAATTTATGAAAAAAAAGTGGCCTCAGGTTGCAACATTTCTTCCGTGTGAATGTCCAAACTGTTTGGGTTTATTTCGGGTTCTACTGACTCAACACAATTAGAAGACTTCAAACGCAATACCGAAACCAACCTGGCCCGACTAAAATGATGGACAAACTTATGGCGACCTAACAGAAAGTCAGTTTAAGCAAGTTTGGTCGGTTTCTGGTTGGATTTGAACAACACTTATCCGGTCGCAGCATTAAGTTTCATTTCATGGTAAATAAAGTTCCATTGAAATAGTTGCGAACTGTCTGGAAGTTCAGGTGTTGTGTTCAACTAGTCTTGACAGGGAAAAGGGTCAATCACTCTGCGTACTTGGCCTGTAAGAAAACAGAAAGAGAGAAAACAAATCTAAGTAATTATCTACATGTATTTTTTTGCTGATTAAGGAAGGAATTGTTTCGACTACTTAAAAAAATCCCATCCCCACCGCAAGATCTGAAAAAAGTACCAGAAAAGAATTGTTCTTCATATTTTATGACTGACATGAATTTACCGACAAGGACAATCTTGAGTGATGCCTGTTTAATTTCATGAGTTAAAAAAAAAAATCTGATTTTTAATCATATAGTATAAAATTGTTCGTACTTGCGACATGCAAAACTAACGGGAAGGAACCTATTGTCGACATCGGTGGTAATGCACCCACAAAATACGCACACAGTACACACAACCCATACACAAAATACACGTATGACGTCATTCGAATCGCACATAGCGACTGCAATCATGCAATTTTCGCAAATATTTCGTATCAAATTAAAAATCAGCGGTAGAACCTGCAGAGATGGGAATGGTATGGTTCGAAAGCGTAACTCTTCAACTTACCAGAAAGTGACGAATTTTGTCCCCAAATATTCCAAAACAGTCAGGAGCACCAAAAAAGTACAGGCATCGTCGAAAATGTTCGAGAATCACCTCTCATTTCACATCGCTTATTTATAACTTTAAGCTTCTAATAATCAGCAAAAAATGGTATCAATCGACGCAGAAATAATCGTAGTTTCAGAATCTACTCCATTTTTAGTCAGCTACTGCTACGAAAAGGGTTTCCTGTCCCTTTATCCAGGGGCACCACCGAACACTCGCAAAACCTCGTGCAATCTCGAACGGTCCGAGACCGTCCACGCGCTGCAAATAAAATCTCGCTGTGTGGCTCATTATCGAGTAGGCTGCGCACTGACTGATTTCCAACGTGCAAACCTGACAAAAGGTCACATTTACGATTGTTGAAACAGACATGGTATGTAAGAGCGGTTATTCTATAAGGCCATTGAAATATTAGGGGCACAAACACTAAATCCCTAAGTTCGTAACATATTGTAAGGCCAATGTGAAACAATTAATTATGAAATTAATTTTAATCTTCTAACATTTTCTTTGAAGAAAAATACCATTTCATCATGATTGTCTAAACAGACATCGTATGCAAGAGCGGTTATTCTATAAGCCCATGAAATATGAGGGACACACACACCCAATCCTTGACATTTGCAAGGCACATGTAAAACAATTAATTAAAAAATTATGGAATTCGGTTTAACATTTAGTCATTTCCTTTGACGAAAAAGTACAATTAAGGATATTGTATTTGCTTGTGTGTGACCCTTGGCCTTGTCTGATAATCAATGGAATTATTTTGAATAATACCTACCACAATGTATCATCCATAACTAAGGTGCCCCGCAGAACATTGATCACTTTTAGATTCGTCTAGATGCGTCCATACATTAAAAACAAATAATTGACCATAACATCAAATTGATTAAGTTACTTCTAAATATGAGATCAATTCAAACTAATTTATGCCAGTTACTTTGAAACGACAGTACTTCAAAGATAATGACCACCGCCTATACTTTCCATTATTAAAGCTACAGAATGTCTCATTGGATATATCGTTATAAGCTGTAAAACCCCTGTGTGTGATTTTTGTATTCAAAGTAAAAGGAGAGATTAGTTTAAGGTTTAGTCACAAGTTGTCTAATCAATTGTCAGGTTCTGGTTTTGAATATACTGAGAATTAGAAGCTTAGGCAGCTCATCCTCAGAAGATTCGAGGTTATTGCGTTGTGAAAATCACGTCAATCAGTAATTCCCCTTTTCCCTTAGTACAAAATCACACACAAAATGGTTTTACAAACTCATGTCGTAACTTCTTTGTGCTTAAAATACGCGTGGAAACCTATAACACTGTTGGTTACATCGGGTCTATAAATGCATTTCTTAATACTTTCGTAAGGTGTTTTATTCATCACCACGAACCTCAGCGTAGAGTGTCTTCTCGGCGCGGTCGTGAATCATCTGATTGGCCTCTGTTTGCTCCTTGAGATCCAAGTCAGCGTAAACGAGTCCCTCAACGTTCATGTGTTGTCGGCCGGTGTCTTCTGGCCGGGCATGCTCACCATCTGTCCCGTCTGCTCCTGCCGTGTCCCGTGCGGAGGTAGAGTGGCAGGTTGCGTAGGTGACTGGGCCGCTACTCGCTGCGTCTGTCCCCTCGGTGCTTGGAGACTGGCCGCTCACATTATGGCTGTCGGGGTTGGTTGGAGATGATACCGCGTAGTGTTGTACCACTCCTCGTTTAGACTCGTCGACAGCGGCATACAAAACGGCCTGACTCTCTACCGCTGCCTTGGGTGATGCCTGACTGTTTGAAGAACCGAGGTGTACCGTCGGTTCTTGCGGCGGTTCTTCGTATGTGGGCGAAATCTCTGGTACTGTCCTGGAGCCGGCGCGTGTGTCTTCTCGAGGGGGTCTCTGGGCTTGGCTGGTTCCGTCAGCATTCTGTTTATTCTTCTTGAAGTAGCATGAGAGTACGATTATAGTGAAGATGAGGAAACTCACCCCAAGGGTACCTGCAATGATCACCCCCGAGGGTAGACCTTCAGACGCATCATCAGCACCGGAATCACTGTCGTTGGTATTTTCTTCAGTTTTCATAACGCTAGTGGTTTTTGGATATGTTCGTGCAGGCGGAGTTGTCGATAGAGATGGAAGAACAACCAGTAATGATTCATTCTCACATCGTTTGCATTCGCTGTCGAGAACTACAAAGCATATTACACGAGAGTTGTTGTGTTCTTCAGCTGACACTTCGAGAATCTCTAGAGTCTGACCGTGTCGACTTAAGTTAAATTGACCCTCATAATCGTCCACATTTGAGAGGCTAACCCTCTTTGCATCTTTTCTATCGTGTGGTTTAACACGCCATTTGTACTCGTCTACCATCACTTGGGGTGTCGCCTCTAAGTAACAAGTAAAAGTCGCCTTCTGCCCCTCGTGCAAAGTGACCGATGGAGGGGAGACAGAAACAACTGTTGGTATTTGGAGAGGTGTCAGGGAGCAGTTTGGACCACTGATATCAGGACCGGCTACACATGTGAACTCCTTCATGTTGTCAGTTTTGTTCAGCACCAGCTCAATCGAACTGACATTTCCTGGATTTGTTTCACGTGCAGGACCTATTTGCTCAGCAGGACCATATGATGGTGTTTGGTACCATGTCAAGAGGCTCGGTGGATCTTCCTGGGAGAGAGTACATCTCAATGAGATCCTTGTACCGATGGTGGGAAGCGGAGGGTCTACCTCACACGAAGGAGGAATCCTTGGTGGTAAACGATTGACTGTCAGTGAGATCTCATCAGACATATAAGGACCAGCATTGTCAAGATAACACCAGTATTGCCCACTGTCCTCTGGCTAGAGGTTACGGATATCAATCTGGTAATGTCTATTGTCATTATCACGGTCGTCTATTCGAGCCGTTATCCGTGTCTCAAGCCCAGTAATTTGCACCGTGGTACAAGAGACTAATCTGACTCTTTTCATTTGCCCGTTTCGTCTGAAGAACCACGATAGATCATGGCGACAGGAACCGGTTGCATACCCGGACCAACAAGTCAGTGTGACATTGCTGCCAGCATCAACCGTCAAGCTGGATGGAGAAATTCCAGTGAAAAGGTTGCTTGCATTACAAAGCGTTGCTCCGATTAGCAAGAATGTCAAAAACGTAATTTCGGATACCATTTTTGATATACGTTTTAACTTCTTTTGTTTGAAGAGAAGGTTCTAAAAAAAAACCTTCCAGTTTCCCGTGAAGGTAAGCTGAACTGTGGACACCTCTGTGTGACTAGTTTGAAGTAACGGCATTCCCAGGCGTGGATAAACGTCCTAAAAAAGCCATTCGCCAAGGACAACATCAATCGCCTGAACCGGATACAGCTCTGTGCTCAATGCTCCCTGCCCATCGTCACATCCGTAACGTCACAATAACTGACATTATTTCCTAACATACATCTACTGCTGGAAAACTATAAAGTGTACCCGGAAAACAATGTCATGACAAGCGGAAGCCCTTTTTTTATTATCCCATTTCATTTCCTGGTTCAGTTGTATATTCATTCTTTCATCTCTCCAGCTATGAGGAAAAATTAACAAAATTACTGCAGCTTCAGTGAGGTTTTTGGATGATTTTGCCACGGAGTGGGATCTTGTTATTAATTCGATTATTTATTATCAATTTGTGTTCAATAAACATTTGCGAACCGCACGTTTTTTGATGTAGTATGGTAATGTAATCTGATTTAAGACTGTATATAGCTCCACCGCGCCTGGTTTCCATCAGACCAAAACAAATCAGATTAGGTCTATTCTGACAAATTTAAGGTCAGATAGCCGCCACCGTTAATGACCCAAAACGGGAAAATGTCCGAATACATTTCGTTGACACTCCGTTGATTATCCGATTAATAGTTCGTTTATTTCCGGTCATAAGTAATTTTTATCTACAGCAAAATACCTGTCATGTTTGTCACAGATTTTAAAAATTTGGAGTTCTTAGCTTATTGCTTGCATATAGATATTTCAATGCCATGCGTATAATGTTGTATTAAATGTCCGAACAGACGTTGTGCCTTAAGTATATGCACCCATATGAGGGCGGGCTTTGCCGACTTGTTTGACTAGTGACTCGGACTCGGACTCGAGTCACGATGACAAAATCAATGACTGAGACTCGGACTAGGACTCGACCCTGCGGACTTGGACTTGGACTCGGACTCGACCTGGGTGACTCGGGACTCAACCAAAATTGTAAAAAATCGCTTATTATTTTTCAATAATTACAAATTAGTTTGAAGACGGTCCTCTCCTGAGCAAGCGATACAGTCTGTGTGGTGTAAAAGAAACGCATGTAACATACACTGCGCATGCAGCTGGCTTGTTTCCGATATATTGATTTGGGAAATCAACGTATCGAGACGTGATATTGCGTAAATGCAAGCTTGATAGTGTTCGGTACCAGATTATCCTTTCCAGACACTGTTGTCTTGCCTTATTTGACATGTTATACATGTACATGTAATACCAGTTCATTAACTTACGGAAAAGCAGTGAAAAATGGAAACATTTATTCTTTGAAGTTTTAGCAGTGCCTCCAAATCGGACTCGGATTCGACATTTGTGACTCGTGACTCGGACTCGACCTGCATGACTCGGGACTCGGACTCAGACTCGGGAAAGGTGACTCGGACTCGGACTCGGACTCCATGTTTTGTGACTCGAAGACAAGTCTGGGACTTTGAACGTCATGTTTTAGTTTTTGAGTGTGACGGTTACGGTTACCAAACCTAACTCTCAGAATAGTCTGAATCTTTTGTTATGGGAAACAGAGTACACCGCACTTTGCTGTATCAAAAGATTTAGGGTACCGTATGAAAATAAATTAAATACAAAGTTGTTTTGTTTACAACTTTCTGTTTGGAAAACAAATCACGTTGATCGTGTACCGTTTTGTTTTACTTTTGCTTATTGTCTTGGAAATACTGAAGTTTGCCGCTTGGCTCCACAATGTGGATACCCGCGCACTTCGCTCTGATTCTTTAGTGATGATAATAAAACATAAACTTTTGGTCATCACATTCTGTGGAAATGGTCACAAGTATCAAGAAACCAGTGTCACAAGTATCAAGTGTCAGAACGTATCTTGGTCTCCGGATTGTTGTTTTTCATGAAACATCATGACTGTGCGAGAAAAAGTGGAATTACTTAATTGTAAAAAGAAGTTTGATTGAAGATACTCTGTACGTGTTTTATTTTCACTCAGAAAAAAAAGAGTTAAATTCTTAAACCGCTGTTTTGTAGCAATGCAAAAGTTATTCTCTTTTGAACGAGACATCCAACGCAAAAACTCGGCCCATAATATTGGATGATAACTTCACAAATTTTGATTATTTTCGACGCGACAATACATCAGTTCGTGCACGGTAGACTGGTTCGAGACCCCTATCTGAATTACAATAATATTGACTCGCAGGACTGATCTGTTTGTGCGCAAGAGCAACCCAAAATGAAAGCGTTTTTTAAGAGGGTTGCAGATGCCCAACATCGAAAGAAATTGCAAACTATACACAAGTTGAAAAAGTCAGAAGAAAAATAATCCAGTTTTTTGGAGAGCACGAAAGTGCAACTGTAACGAAAGTTACCAATACAAGGCCGTGGGAAATCGAGAAAGGTACGTGTTTACAAAGTGCTTCCGTACGTTGACGATCTGTTATTTCCTGCTTCCTTCAATTTGATCTTGCTTTTGACTTTTGTTTTAGTATCAGTAGCCTCTTTCGCAATATTTATGTTACTCTTGCCCATACAAATCGCATACCACGCTGATGTACACCACAGCACAGTGTTTTACTTCCGCATGAGAAAGTGCCATTTCGAATGATCGCTGATCGAGTGCGAACGTTACTCTAGCTCTGGGATCGTATTCGACGCAGAAGTTTTCTTTACTTGTTTCAATCCCATCATCAGGTAAGTACTGATAACTTGAACTTCCTCATTATTTTCCTAAAATCATTCATGGGGTTTTCAAGGCGCGATCGAAGGTTACAACCAATGATTTCTGTTCATATCTTTCTCTTCGAAAGAAATGACGTCGGTCATGTAGGCCTACCTGTGTTTTAGTAATCCATTTTCACACTGCATTGTGCATTATTTTCGTTAGAAGCAACAAAATTGCTCAAAATCTTCAGTAGGGCGCATAGCAGCAAACATGCGGAAATTTCAGCTCAGTGGTTTATATTATGCATTTTTGGGAAAAGAGGGAAAACATTTAGGGGTCTCGTAAAAAGGTGTGCCCGCCACCTTCACAATTGCTTCATCCAAAACGATACTATTTCAGGTGGAATAATTTCACAGGGTATCTAGTAGTATTTATCTTCCATTTTAGCGGGGATTTTCTCTGTAAATGGGTATAGATCCGTAATTATCAGTGACGCTGTATGAGCCTTAAATGAACTAATTTACCGAAAGCTGAGGTTCAGAAAAATTATTTTTGGTAATTTATGTTCACAGGCTAGTCTGGCGATGGTATCCCTTGTTGTTAGTGTGTTGATTCTGGTCTGGTTCCTAGAACCATCGACTCTGGGTTCCGCTTCACCGCTAGACCATCAATCCCTATGCGACATTGACGCGTGTGAGTGCGAGTTTGAATACAACCAAACCACCGTGACTTGCAAGGTGCTCTATGCCGGCTTTGACTTCACCAGCTTACGGAATGTGAGCCGAGTTCCAGCAGGTCCATGGACCCTCAAGTTCCAGGCAGCGCTCTATGACGGATTTGGCACGCCGAGCGCGAACGGTTCTTGGTATCCCCTTGCCATACCAAGCACCGTGTTCCCCTCACTGGATGAAGCATCACTTCCCAAGTTCAAGTTGGTCATTGAAGGGGTCAACTTGATATCAGTGGCAAACGAAGCCTTTTCTGGCCTGGCTTTGGACAGTGTTGAGTTCAGTGATGTCCGGATGACCGATTTACCCTTAGATAGTTTCTTGGATCAGAGCGCGTCGTTGAAACGCATCCGCGTCTACAAAGTGCTCCAGCTCAATGATACTTCAATAAGACCTCCAATGTTTCACTCTTTCCAAGCTCTCGAGGAAATCGAAATCGACCAGGTGCAATTGCCTTTCCAGTATCTCCGCAATCGCACTTTCTACAACTTGCCATCCCTGAATTACGTTCGCCTCATCTATTCACCGGTAGCAACAATATCGCCGGAGGCATTCGATAACGTCCCAAACTTGGCGTTCCTAGAGTTTATCAGTTGCGAACTCCAACGTGTACCCACTGCCCTACTGAACAAGCTGGACAATTTGACTCTGCTGAATCTCGCCTGGAACAAAATCAAAAGTGTAGGCCAAGCTGACGTGGAAGCCATTAAGCAAGCACCGTCACTCTTAACGTTTATCGCGATAGAGAATCCGTTCAGTTGCACATGCGAGCTGCTTGACTTTGTGAATCTGCTTAACGATGATATTATTCTGGATTTCATGGGATCGTATGGCTACCTGTACGATGTTAACCGTGACGTCTTTGGTACCGTGTCGCGGCCTGGATACCACTGCGCCAGCCCCGTACAGACTTTCGAAAAGTCCCTTCTGGATTTCAGTCTTGTGGAATACTTGAAATCCAACTGTACCTTGAGAAGCACAGCACAACCCGTAAATAATGTATCGCCTCCTAGACAGGATTTCGTAGACTCCTCTACAGTCACACGATTGGCTGTGTCCATCATTTCCGCTCTTGTGGCGTTAGGTATCGTACTTGTAGCAGTGGCGGTTGTATTGCATAGAAAGATAAAGATAAGATGGATGGGTTTGTTTAGACGATATGAGCGTCAATATGACGTCTTGAATGAAGTCAATCATGAGGAATACACATATGACGCTTACATCTGTCATCATGAAGATATGGAAATATTTATCGCTGAAAAGATGATACCACGCCTGGAGGAGGAGCCTAATAACTTCAGGCTGTGTCTGTCGTTTAGAGATTTCCTCGTTGGTGCAGACAAGCTGGACAACGTGGCGACTGCAATGGCGAATAGCCGCCTAGTGATCGCTCTCCTGGATGCCAATTTCATCGCCAGTGGCCAGTGTATGCTAGAATTGAACATGGCGTGCTCACGCATGCTGGAGGCCGGCGTAGGCGCCTATCCAGCCGCAGCCGAGGCCATCCCTCCACGTGTTCCGGCCCAAGGCACGACTAGTCTTCTGCTTGTGTTGCTTGACGCACTTCCAGTAGACGCATTACCGGGCACTGTGGCGGCGCTTCGGAATAAGATCACGTGTCTTGAATGGAAGGAGAATGAAGAAGAGAGATGCTGGCAGCAGTTATCAACCTCGATCCGAGCCGTGCGACCCCAGGCAATTCAGCAAGTGGACATTGCGGAAAACAACTAAACTTTTGACTTGGGCCTAACTGCGCAGACTGCACAGGCTGAGAAATTGCCAGGGCAAATAGCAATTAACCAAATATCACAGACATTTGAATACCGTACATATGCAAAAGATAATGTAAGTTCGCCCTTGGTGCCACGCTTCTGGAACCCTCGAATAGAGGTGTGTGTGAAAGTTTCTAGACTTTGCATTTACTTTTTATTAATTGATTCAACCCCCAAATGGTATTTGTAAATTACACAACACTTATTGAACTGATAAATTACTTTATTTGTAAGACAATTTTCGTGCCATCACATTCCTAAACATCACAATAGCATTCCTCAATTGGTATACGTAGGGAGAATGTGATTTGGGTGGTCATCGGGTGTCAATTGAAAGTAGGTGAAATAGAAAACCAATATTTAGAAAACTTATTGATTTATCCTTGGTTCCAATGAGTCGTTTACATGAGTTCACCAATATGCCTAATTTGCTCAGGCCAAACCCATCAAATCTAAAACACATCGGCTTTAGGTGGGTAAATCTTTGCATAGTTCAACATCCTCCTTTTCACGCATTAAAAATACAAGAATACGTCGCTGGTTAGGAGACAAAGGGACAATCAGTCAAGATATAAAAGTTCGTAGGTCTAGATGAAATTCGTTTTCTCCGATCTCCAAGTGATTATTTTTTTCCGCAAATTAATACTGGAAAATACCAAAATTCCAAACGGAATGTATTTTGTGGTTTGTTAAAACTAGTTCTACCAAAAGCCCAGCGAATACCTTCCCAATTTTACCGCTTTCCCGGATCACCCCATCACCGATATGTTTTTTTCACCGTTGTGGTTAGACCGCAACGTATACCCGCACACATTGCCAGATTCCGTCCTTTACTTGGCCACATGACGATCAGTCACATGATGACCAGTCACATGATGACAACCATGTGACTTCCTTTTTGAATCTGATTGGCTAACATAAGTATTGCGTCCAGTGAAATCGGAAACAGTGAAATCGGATTTGAAAAAATCAAACATGTTTGATTTCATCTGGTCTCCCGGTACGTACACGGTCAGATCGATAGGAATTTTCAGCGCACACCTGTTCACGATTGCCCGATGATCCGAGAAACCGGTAAAATCGGGAAGGTGTGTGCGCCGGGCTAAAAATGACAAATGCTAGAAGGGCATCCCAATGTTAAAATGCCAATATGCTGGCCACGCGAGGGGTCCCGGATGCACGCCAAGTGACATTTTACATTCAGGCTCTATTTATAGAAAATTGGAGATTGAAATACCACTTTCCGCACGGTTTAGGTACTGAAGCGATTTACGTTAGCCAGGATTTCTGGTCCGTCTGTATATGGAGGCTCCTTTGTACTAAGGATTAAACTGACTCGAAGTGGTAATGAAAGTACATTTCTGTAACTATTGAATTACTCTATTCCCGAGTACAATGTATCTGATACAACTTTCACTTTCACATTTCAGTAGTGAACTTTTCGCAGTTAATACGAGGAGAATTACTCTTTTTTCCAATATGATACTTTTGTATGCAATAAAATATGTTTATCTAATAGTAAGTTCGATCAATCGGTAAAAAAATAATAGCTGTCACGCAAAACTGTTACTGTGATCAGTATGCAAAGTTAATCAGCATAGAATGATAAGCTCCAATTGTGTTCCTTTTGTAGAAAGACTCATTTTATCTCTAACATTAGTGATCAACTCAGAATATTTTCTAACCCGCGCTGAGCCCCATCGGATAAACATATACATTGAGTACATGTGAATAATTATTTCTAAGGCAAAATATTGCAGTAATCGTTTTGCTAATTCTGACGCTGTAAGGTTCACAAGCTCACTCCAGGGCCCAATAAGCTGCTAGCATGTTTGTATTCATAGTTACTTAAAATCACAATAGCCTAAGTACAGAAAGAAGCACAGGGAGAAGATTTCTAACATTTTCTTCTTTTGGTCACTTTTCTTCAGCTGGCTGAGTAAATAGTCCCTTATGCCTACAAAATTAACCTTTTACGCTGAATTAGCTGTAAAATACAGTAGAACAGTTACAAAAAGAAACACGTTTATTACTCTCTTGACCATTCTAAATCGATAGATTCCTCGACCAGATTATTTTTTTTTAATTAAACGAACATGAACAGAACCACATAGAAGTTGACGGTTCTACCGATAAAATTGACAGACATTCACTTTTCTTAGAGGGCTTGACTATACGGAATAACTCTGAATCAAAATGTTAAATGTATAATTAGCACTGCAAGGAATGTGCTAAATAAAGATGGTATATTTTCTGCTAAACAAAGCCCTAATTTCAGCCATGTCGCCACGGACCATCATCATCATCATGGCTCGTCCCGTCGTGAACGACGATGGAGACGGAGACTGTAGGGTTACAGCCCGATAGTCCGAAGGTTCGATAGTCCGAAGGTTCGATAGTCCGAAGGTTCGATAGTCCGAAGGTTCGATAGTCCGAAGGTTCGATAGTCCGAAGGTTCGATAGTCCGAAGGTTCGATAGTCCGAAGGTTCGATAGTCCGAAGGTTCGATAGTCCGTAGGTTCTTTAGTCTGAAGGGTCATTAGTCCAAAGGTTCGCTAGTACAAAGGTTCAATAGTCCGAAGGTTCGATAATCCGAATGTTCGATAGTCCGAAGGGCCCATAATTAGTCCGAAAATAGAATAAGGTTAATTAATCCGAAGGTTCGATAGTCCGAATAGGCGATAGGGTTCGATAGTCCGAATCGACAATAAGGTTCGATAGTCCGAATAGATGATAAGGTTCGATAGTCCGAATACACGGTAGGGTTCGATAGTCCGAATTGACAATAAGGTTCGATAGTCCGAATAGACGATGGGATGCGATATCCGAATCGACAATAAGGTTCGATAGTCCGAATAGATGATAAGGTTTGATTGTCCGAATGGGCAATGCGGTTTGTCAGTATGACACTTCGGACTATCGGACCTTACTGTTGATTCGGACTATCGGACCTTATTGTCGATTCGGACTATCGGACCTTATTGTCGATTCGGACTATCGGACCTTATAGTCTTTTCGGACTATCGAACCTTATTGTCTATTCGGAATAATGAACCTTCGGACCATTGAACCTTATTTTCGTTTAGTATTGAACATTCGGACTGATTAACCTTATCCTAAATTCGGACTATCGAACCTTCGGATAAATGAACCTTCGGACTAATGGACCCTCGGGTTAATAAACCTATGGACTATTGCATCAAATGTTCGGATTAACTAACCTTATTTCATTTTTGGACTAACGAACCCCCTCTTATGGAAAATTGTGCATTCGGATTATCGAACCTTCGGACTGAAGAACCAGCGGACTATCGGGCGGACCCCAGCTCGAGTCATCTGTGTACAGTTGTGCTGAGATAGAGCAACCATTGTAGATAGCAGAGCGCCAATGGAAACGGTTGCTGGCAGTTGACTCCCAAGTAATGTTTCGTAGGCCAAGCAGTGTTTGGTAGGCCGATAAGTATAATAGTCAGGTGTGTCAGGGATATTTTGGTTCAGATTTTTCCAAAAGCACCAAATTTGACCAAAAAGCTGCCCACACCTCATATTTTCGAAATTTGGCGCATAGGCGTAGCCAAGGGGTGGGGGGGGGGGTCATCAGCCACTCCCGAATCAACACACGAATTCATCTCGACAAAAGAGCCGAACGACAGTTATTTCGCCGATGACAATTCATCTGAAGGCCCCACGTTTGGGGTAATCTTTGCAGGTACTCTTGCGTTGAGTTTTCTTCTGCTTTTCATCGTACTGTCATGGTGAAGTATAAAAAGTTCTTCTTTAGCCAGTAAAATCACCTCTACTGATATGCACTTCACTGACTGCCTACCCACTTATTACACACCCACTTCTTCTTTCACCTACAGACCCTTATAGTCCAGCTTGGAAACCAACATAAGAGCGGGACCAGCTGTGGCTCCGATGAAGTCAGTCCTTCAGTTGTAAAGCATGTCATTTCTTTTATCTGGAGACCTCTCGCTCATATATTTAATTTGTCCTCCTCAACAGGTTCAGTTCCCTCCCAACTCAAGCTCTTGCTGTCTCCCCCTCACGCTATCAGATGAAACCTTTCATTCTGTGTAATTTGCTATTTTGTATATTGTCCTGTTTTTGTCTTTGTCCTGCCCATGGTCCTCAGTGTTTGAAGTTTGTTTTGTGTCTCAAAGGCTTTCCATACAAGCATTGATTTTAGAAGTATGCCAATACCCACCCTATTTGTTTCCCTTATATAATTTTTTTTCAGCGGCATAGCTACCGGGGGGGCGTTGCGGGCGCACGCCCTCCCATAAAAAAGTTTGCGCCCCCAGTCGCCCCCCCCCCCCCACTGAAAATTTGGCATCCCGATAAAAGCACAGCGATATGAGTAACCATGATTAGCTGGAAGAACATACAATCCCTTTTTGCTCCATTTTTTTTTAACAAAACTCTTTTTTGTTCGCGAGTGGCTGTTTAATTACTGTATAAACGTCCCTTGGAAAGCAAATACTGGCAGGGATGTGATTGGTCTGTGACAAAAAGAACCTGAAAATTGTATGCATGAAGTGCAAACTCCGGCGAGCGCGAAGCGCGAAGCCATTACGGCGTGGGGTTCGGGGCAGCTTAAGGGCCCCGAATTTTTTTTGATTTGAGATGCTCTGTGGTGCAATCTGAGGTGATTACTGGGCACTTTCTTCTGAAATTTTGGAGCAGAATTCGTTTTAATTTTAAGAAGACTTTTCTTTCATTTGTTAAAATTTACTCTTGTTCTTATAAAGTTTCTTCTTTACTCAAAGTTAAGAACCATGCATTTTCATGTTACCTCGCCATGCTTTCATGTGCTTTGGGTGTTTCACATGGGATACGAGCGATTTCTTTAATAACTACCGTAGTTATTGTCTAATGTAGCCATGATATGGTTGCAGACCAGTAAATCGGTCCGAAATTGCCTACGCCGGCCAAATCACGATTTGCATGCCCTCAAAATCTTCAGTATCTGAGCATGCTGTGGGCCATGAACTTGAGGGGCGGGACCTGGGGGGGGGGGGCAGCGTTTCAAAAGGGGTCACCAATGGCGGTTCCTCAACAAATGCACCCAAAATCTGAATGGGACCTATGGACCGTCGTCCGATCACAGCAATTTCGAGCGAATAAGGGGGGGGGGGGTGTAATTTGGGGTTGGAAGGAGCAAAAACTCAATTAACTCCCGTTGGGGGCGCCTTACAGCAAGGCAGCCGCAAACAGAGGGCTTGTTTTCAGGCCAGAAATCGCAGTCAGAGATTTTTTTCTCGCAATTTTTTGATGAAATAATTATGAGTCATCCATCCTTCCTCGTGCCGTACAAGTGGATTGGGGGAATTTTTCAAAAACTCGCTTCTTTATAGGTTGCAGACCAGTAAATCGGTCCGAAATTGCCTACGCCGGCCAAATCACGATTTGCATGCCCTCAAAATATTCAGTATTTGAGCATGCTGTGGGCCATGAACTTGAGGGTTTGTAAAAAATATGGGTGGAAGCCGTGCACAGGACTGTGAGCTTGTAGTTCCGTTCAATTTGGATGAAATTTGGGCCCTTTAGCGCTCTATTTTGCAATGGAGTGTAGGCATCGTTTTTCAATGGCGATGGGCTTCAGGACTATTTTGAGGGGTGATCATCTTCGGATGGAAATTTCTCCTAAAAGTCATCAGTTGACCCCCCACAACTTGAAAAGAAATGAAAGATGATGAAATAAGCTTTAATTTGATGTGTGTCTCGAACACCTTGGAGAGTTGTGATGTTTCCCGAATTTCTGAAGTGGGAGCATTTACCATTGGGGTCTGTGGAAGTTTATGGTCTGCAACCCCAAAACCTCAAACGTTTCTGCCTGTTCTATTTTTAGGCACAATAACATCAGCATGTCTGAAGCCTGGTATGATTTTTTTTCGATGAAAACTGACGTGATGGACAGTGTCTCAAATTGTAAAATCCATAACAAGGTCAGGCGATCTAAATAGACTAATCCAAAACTGTTGACAGTTATTCCTCAGTATGATTATGGGATACTAGCTCCATTCGGAGCTAGGTTACTTACAGCAACTAGTACAATATTAATATCCCTGGTATAATTTGCCTGTAAATTGGCTGGTGTGACAGCACCATAATGAACGGAAGAAGCAAGTTCAAGATTTTTCCCACAAGTTTCGCAGTTTAATGTTAACGTTTACAAAAATAATCAACGTATATACCCAGACGCAAAGTGGTTGGTTGCCGTGAATATAGTTTTTGTTTAGAAGTGGTGGGTGTCACTGTGGAGTTATAATTAATTTGCGGTGTATTAATCTCATGTAACAATATCACGTTTTTACATTATGTAAACGCTATTAGTTTGTTCAATTTTATTTCTGATTTGCATTGTCATTTTGTAAATATTTTTTAATGTAACTTTTGAAACAACATGCATATTTTAGTTCGCCACGTCAGAATTGAATGGCAGATTTAGCTTGAGTGGATAACTGTGCCTGGAACAGAACGGGCATGCACCCCTTCATCAACGAATTAAGCCCCGCCCATTTCTTCCTCAGGCTGAATCTGCCACTGTGTGTGTTTGACTGTATGATGGGTTGTATTCATTCGCTCATATGTTAATAAATGATAACGACGCAACATATTAAAGCTGGTCCCAGAAAACAAAAAACTACATTCCACCCATTCAGAACGTTTGTTGAGCCTTTTCATGTATATGTGGTCTATAGTTAGCTTGAGTAACTCCAGCTTAACAGGCTCATCAGGAATTCACATGTAACGCTGGAAACAGATGTATGTTGAAAAGTGAGATCGTAAGAGACCCTTAAAAAACGGCCTCCACGAAATGGTCCTTTTTTCCCTCCACGAAATGGTCCTTTTTCCCCTCCACAAAATGGTCCTTTTTTCCCTCTATCCCAATCCAGATTCCATTAAACATACCTCATAACATGCACTCAGTCATTAACGATGCTAATGATCGACTTCAAACAGAACAAAAGTTACTAAAATATGAAACATAATGATTTCGGTGGCTCTGCTTCAGAAAAATCGTCCAGTGCTGCACTGTCATGGCCGGCTGTGGCGTGGTTATTGCGTGCTTGAGCCGATCGGCCAATCAGATTAATCCTTGATTATTCATGCTGAGTAGGACATCCAACAGCCGTCGGGTCATGGCCAATGGACGTACTGTGTATATGCGGAATGTACCACTGACCCGATGGCTGTTGGATGTCCTGTTGGAAAACCTGGAGAGCCCGGAGAAAACCCTCGTTGCACAGGAGAGAACCAACGCACAACTCTACTCACGTTATGGCATGTATGGTCCGCGGCTGGGATTCGAACAAGGGCCACAGTGGTGAGAGGCGAGCGCATTACGCACAAGCCACAAGTGTCACCACTCACTGCTACGTCAATGACAGGCGCAGGCGCGTTGCTCTTCCAAAGGCACTACTGCACTAAAAAAAACCTGCAGGTTTGTGCCCATTTTGTTTGCACACACAAAGTTGCAGTACACGCACCAGTGATGTAGTGCCTTGATGCTGGGCCTTGGCCTTAAGGCTGCCTTAAGGCTGGATTTTAGGGCCTTGGCCTTGGCCTCGAGGCTTGAGGGCAAAAGCCTTGGCCTTGACCTTGGCCTTGAGGGTTCAGGGCCTTGCAGTTTTGAATCAAGGCTCTTCAAGGCCCATAGATTTTTGAATTTTCCAGATAAATCTGTTCGAAATTTTGCTGTTACCATTTCAATCGTATCACCATGGAGGAGGGCAGCACCCTATATATTTGTGTGTTGGGCACACTTCCACTTTTGTAGCATCACATTTTGTTGCCATTGTAGTAGATTTGCTGCAAAAATATGCCGTACACTTGTGGGGCTAATGAGATGATCACTTTAATTGCATATAACTATGGAATAGATCTGATTGGTTGTATATGTCTCCCTGATAAGTGCTAAAGATTTGCATGTATCTGTTTTAGATAATGCTGATATTTCTGACCATGTTGGGCCAGCAACTAAAAATTTCCCAAATCAGTTTCTTGGATCACCCTTTTGTTACACTTGGGAGAATTGTGTGTCAATATAGAAGTAAATCATTATTTTGTTTAGTTAAACCATATTGGAGACCTGAACTTATACTTTAATAGATACAGTGCAGTCATAAAACGGTGTAGGCCTATGTGAGCATGTTGATTGCAATTAAAGAAATGTTGTTCTTCGTAACGAGCAATTCGTGATGATAAGGGCGGATCCAGGGTGGCCAAAAGGGGCCATGCCCTCCCCCCAAAAAACCCCCCGAAAACATTGTTTTTTTATGTGACGTCGTAATAAAGGCAGGCAATGAGTACACCACCATCTTTTCCTCAAAAAACATTGGTTAAAGTGGTCAGAAATTGCCTCAAATCGCACCACAGAGCATCTCGAATCCAAAATTTTTCGGGGCCCTTAAGCGGGCCCCGAAGCCCAAGCCGTAATTTTTTGACCCACTTTTTTTTTTGGGGGGGGGACCAAAATTTCTTTGTCCCCCCCCCAAAAAATTGTGTTCTGGATCCGCCCTTGCGTGATGATGTGTCACTAATGTGACTATAATTAGTTCTATATCAGTGGTCATTTCATAAAACAGGGCCTTGGCCTTGGCCTTGGCCTTGAGGGTATAAGCCTTGGCCTTGGCCTCGAGGCTTAAGGGTCAAAGCCTTGGCCTTAGCCTTGGCCTTGAGGGTCAAAGCCTTGGCCTTGGCCTTGGCCTTGAGGGTCAAAGCCTTTGCTCCAACACTGACACGCACATCATGGGCACTCATTGTCTCTGATGGATTAGTTGCACAGCACCCTCTACAAGGATTAAGATAGGAGTCCATCGTGATATGAATCTGCGCAGCAACTGTAGACTACAATGTTTCACTCTTTTCGAGCTCTCGAGGAAATCGAAATCGACCATGTGCAATACGGGCGATTCCAAATAGTGCGCCTCCAAGAGTTTGCAGCGCGTTGGCCAATCACAATGCGCGAAATCAGTCGACCTTTTCCAAACGGGCGTTGGGTCGACAGATTTTGCGCATTGTGATTGGCCCGACGCGTTGCAAACTCTTGGAGGCGCACTATTGGGAATCGCCCGTATTGCCTTTCCAGACCGAAAACGGTCTTTGAAAATTACACTACACTTTTTGAAACGGACTAAGATTATTTTCGTGCCAAACATGATCTCTCGGTTATGGTAGTCCAAAATACATGCACGCACTCACAGAAGCACATTCCTAAATCGGTGGACGTAGATGATAATAGAATTGTGGTGGTTATCGGGTGAAAATTGAACATAAAATAGAAAAGCAAGATGCCTTTGCACGGTTATCATTTTTGTCTGAATAAAATTGAAAGACAAAATATGTATTTAAAATGTGAACATATTTATCCTTTGTTCCAATGAGCCATTTAGGAGTGCACGTATATAGGCGTGCTTAGGCCAAACCCACTTAATCTAAAACACATCGGCTTTAGGTGAGTAAATCTTTACGCATTACGAATTGAAAACAAGAATGCATCGCCGGTTAGGAGACATAGGGACGATAATTCAAGATATGAAAGGTCGTAGGCCTAACTGATATTCGTTTTTTCCCATCTCCCAAGTTAATTGTTTTCGCAAGTTTACTTTGAAAAATACCGAAATTCTACAATGAATGTTTTTTGTGGTCTTTACGGTTAAAACTCGCTCTACCTAAAATGACAGACGCCAGAAAGGCATCCCAATGTTTAAATGAACATATGCAGGCCACGGGAGGCTCCCGAAAGCTCGCCGGGTGAAATTTTGCTTTCGGGCTCTATTTAAAGAAAACTGGAGGTTGATATACAGTCCAGAAGGTTTATGTACTGGAATGCCTTTACGTTATTGGCCAGGATGTCTGCTCGGTGAAGGCTGATTTGTACACTGACTCGACGTGGCAATGAACAAGTACATTTTGTAACAAAATGATCAACTTTAATCCCAAGTACAATATCTGACAAAAACTCAGTGGCACATTTCAATAGTAAACAGTTTGCAGTTAATTTGAAGAGCATTATTATTATAATTTTTTAAATATTATACTTCCAATAACATATGTTTATGCATAGTAAAGTCGATCAATCTTTTAAAAATAACAGCTGTCAAGCCAAACTGCGAATGTGATCAGTATACAAAGCTAAATAAGATTCGAAAGGTATGCTTGAATTGTACGTGTTCCTTTTGCAAAAAGAAACACGCATTATAAACGACTCGTTTTACCTCTACCATCAGTAATGGACTCGAAACATGTTATAGCCCTCACTGAATCCCCATCGGATAAGAATATCTGGGTAAATAGTTATTTTCTTTAAGGCGAATTATTGCAGTGATCGTATCACAAATTATGACGCTGTTATGGTTCATGCGATGAATTTTGCGTAGGAACACATTTTGTGCAACTTTCTACTCCACTTAAATGTATGAAAACTAGTTGAAATCCCTTTAAGTTAATTTGATTGAAAGTGCACTTCATTAAACATTGAACATTTTTTCGTGCTTTTCCGGACAACTGAGGGCGCTGTTGCTGTGATGTCATCCTGGGAAGACACTGTTCGGTTTAGGGGTTTTCTGTTCAATTTGCTAGCCCAAAAAATTGCTGATTGAAAACATGTGAGTTTGCTCATTGGCTTACTGCTATGTACGTACACAACAATGCATATCCAAAGAAAAGACAATTTAAATATCAACAACAACAAGTCTAGCAACTTTTTGTGCTGAAATAGCTGTAACATTAATATTTTTGCCTGGAATGACATCACACTGATCACAGTATGCTCATAAATATGGAAATTTGCATTGGCATAAAAACCAAAAAGGTACCAAAATACTCTGTCCAATAGCAAAACAAAAATTCAAAATTAGGTTAAATTGGACACACAGAATGTTGGAGGACAGCATTAAAATAATTACATTACATGGACACTTTAAGTCATTCCAGGGCCCGAGACAAAATTACAAAGAAGCTGCTAGAATGTATACATATTAATTTTACTTAAAATCAATTTAGGCACAGAAAGTAGATTTCCAACATGTTTTTCTTTCGGTCACTTTTCTTCAGCTGGCTGAGTAAATAGTCCCTTAGGCCTACAAAATTAACCCCTTTCGCTGAATCAGCTGTAAAATACATTACAACAGTTACAAAAAGACACACGTCTATTAGCATCTTCTTCGATATATACATCAATTGGATTACTCCAGCAAATTAGTTTGTTTAACATAAACAGAAATTCATAGTAGAGTGTATTGGTGAATGGGACCAATCCCTTCAGGCAACTTGTTGATGTTCTAACGATACAATTGACCATACAGAATTACTATTAATCAAAATGCTGAATCTATGTGTGCACTGCAAGGAATGTGCTTAATACAAACGGTCTATGTTCTGCTAAGCAAACCCCTAATTTCCGCCATGTCGCCACGGATAGAGGCGTAATTGATGGGATTGTCCGGTTGCTCGTTCTCTTTATTAGCCGCTTGAGGGCGCTGAAGATCCAAATCAGCGTAAACAAGCCCCTCCACGTTCTTAAGCTTTGGGTCGTCCAACGGTTCAGCCTCGGTGACCTCCGACCCGACCGGATCTGGTCGAGATTTGTCCCGCTTGTCTGGCACGGCGTAAGGTGAGTGACTGTTGGAGACTCTCTTCTCTTGGCTGTGACCACGTGGCAGGTTAGCGTAGCCTGAGCTATTGGCGTAGGTAGGCGATGAAGAGACATTAGATCGAGCTTCCTCCCGCCTAGCCTCGTCTGGGCTGGCGTACAGATGTGACTGCGCATGCACCGTGTCATCCAATGACCAGCTCCTGTCTAGCTGGCCATTGTGGCAGTTGGTGTCTTGTGGTAGCTCTTCGTACGTTGGAGACGCCTGTACCACCGTCATACCAACCCTTTCGTGGCCTGGTGAGTTTTGGAACCGAGCCCCTACAAACTGTGGCTTGTGTCTGTTCCTGGCTATGTACAGCCCCAGGCCGGCGATTAGTACCAATAAAAGTATCACTCCGAGAACGCCCCCAACGATGATGCCGGTACTAGTGCCAGCTCCACCGGAACTGATGTCAGTACGTCCCTTGCTAGCTGTAGTTACCGGTTTCCCTTTTGTGGTTGTTTCCATGGGGACGACGATGAGCAAACTTTCACCGCTGCTTTCTGGCCCCAATGAGTTTTTTGCAATGCACCTTACCATGGTGTTGTTGAACTTAGACACTGTGACGTCCGTAATCTGCAAGTCTTGCCCATTAGCACTCAGCCGGTATGTTTCTCCCTGCGACGGCAAAGTGTTCATATTGACCTTTACCTCCGGGTCGTTGTCTCTGCGCAAGCGCCATCTGTATTCCTCAGCTGCTGGGATGGACTCAGATTCGCACCTGAATAACGCTACCTCTCCTTCAGATACGGTCAGTGAAGGAATGGGAAAGATTGAGACAATTGTGGGTACCTGTAGCGGGGTTATGGTACACCGGGGCCCTTTGTCCCGATCTGGGCCAGCTACGCAGGTAAACTCCTTGTTGTTATCTCTCTCCGTGATCTGTAGATTCACGGTGAAATATTCTCCCGGATCGGTAGGACCCCTCGGTTCGGGAGAAACTATTTGACCGGACTTGGACACGAACCAGGTCAGTGGGCTTGGCGGATCCTGCCATGAGAGTTGGCATCTTAGTTCAACAGTCATCCCAACAGAGGGCGCTCTTGGAAGAACTTCACACGAAGGAGGGTAACTTGGTAGTGCATTTACTGTCAAAAGAGCAGTGTCTGAATAGTACATGTAATTATCATAAAAGCCGCTGTAAAATATATAACAAGAGTAATAGCCAGTATCTTCGGGGCGTACTTTGTGAATATTGAGAGTGTAAAGACCACCGTCTTTTGTAACTGTCATTCGATCATTGTAAGCAGTTTCAACTGAGATACAGTTTGTGAGGTATTCCACCGAAGAAGTGGGGGTATTGCTCCTCCTCCAGTAGTATTTATACCTAGCGCACGAAGATTGAGCATCATAATAGCTTGTTTCTTCACAGGTCAAAGTAACATTGTCTCCTTCATTCACTGTCACACTCTTAGGGTTTCTTACGAATTCGGCTTCGATTGCCGTGCATAAGGCGACCAAGATAACCACAGACAACATGGTTAATCCGGTACCAAGTTCACCAACCCGTCGATGCGTCTTGGTGGTTGGAAATCTTGGAGTGTTTGTACAGTTGGTAATCAGTCTCCAAATTGCTATGCAGGCCCTTGGTCGGTGCTTTCATCTAAAAATCACTGTGCTTTCCTGGGTAAAGTCGGATGTTAGTTTGCTGAGGCAAGGTGTCCATTTGCATGGAGGCTAGCTATATCCAGCCGGCAGTTGACTTTGAACACTCCCCACACCACGCATTACTTTGGTAGGAAAGTCACCAACGGCTCCAGGCTTGTTAGAGTAATCCTGAGTTCATGAGCACGCAGAAGGCGGCGAGAGATGTCTTTCCAGTATTCAGTATGGCAATACCACCAACGATCTAACCATCACGGCAGGTTCCTGTAGTATGTACAGTCATGGTACAGTGAAGCAGTTCTATCTGCGTAAGCCCAGTGCTGTAATACTATTTATGGGGCATATTTTGCGGCTGATACCATTTCCGGGATGTATTGTACTCCAACACAATGGCACGATTGCACTGACACAAAGGAAACAGCTTTAATGGTATCGGGGAAGTAAGGTCACTGTTGGTTATTACATGTATTGAGTAGTGTTAACGATGTAGTGACTGTTTTCAAGGGCAAATTTATTGTGGTTTGTTGGTTGATGGTAGGGCCATACATGGACTTGAACCGTTTTAAATTTTCCAGAAATATGTGGCATTAGTATGGTGTAAATATGTGGACTTCATGACAAAAATTATCACTCGATCATTTATTCCAGCTTATTTGGGAAGGCATACTGAGGTCGACGCGGTCCATCAACCACCGTGTAAACATCGTAATTTGTCAGTGAGCGTGAACAACGTCAACGTGTCATGGCTGGAAATATTAACTGGGAAATAGCAGTGCATATTACAGGAAAATGTAGAATTAATGTCTAATGAACGGCAATTCTGACACTGTAAATGTAGTTTTTAACAAATATAATGGATCTATATTGGCTATGTACCTTCCACACCTTACGCTAATTGTTATGCATGACAGTAAGTCATTGTTGCTGGCCTGATTTGACATTGCCGGATATACCATTCGATTCCCATCTGATTTACAGTCTTCCGTCGATTGTGATGATAATTCAGCTGATGATTCAAGAATGAATACATTCTGTGTAAATTAAATATGGAAGCAGCCTACGGGACATTGTTATATTCCCCGATGTAAAGCGGGTATGCTGTATGATGTAAACTGATAAATCCATAAAGAAACATTGTCAATCTGAATTTGTTTTTATGATTGTTTAAATGTTGTTTCGGATCACGTGACCTCACAAACTGTGTCGATATTTTTAACCTCTGGCAGGAGTTTATATACATGCCACTTGGTGACCGGTCTGTCTGTCCCGAAAATTGACCTTAAGTATGGTGTTCCATATGTGCCATCGGCGTCGTATTTTTGGTGGTCGGTCTGTCTGTCTCGAAAATTGACCAAAAGTATGGTGTTCCATATGTGCCATCGGCATCGCATTTTTGTTGGTCGGTCTGTCTGGTCCGAAAATTGACCAAATGTATGGTGTTCAATAAGTGCCATGGCATCGCATTTCTCGGCGTCGCATTTCTCGGCGTCGCATTTTTTCAGCTCTGGCAGGGATCAATTTGATCGAGATCATGCACGAATTTCATGCAAGACTTGTTGCAACACGGCCAGAGCTTATTGGGCACTCGCATTCATTTTGCGTTGTACAAGATCTTCCTCAAACAAGGTGGACGGCATTTTGTGTAGCGGTTGGACGGTATCAAGGAGGAGATGTCCCCAAAAGGTGGACAGTAGCACTGACAGGAGCTTCTACATGCCACTTGGTGGTCGGTCGGCCAGTCGGTCGGATGGTTGTCTGTCCTGAAAATTGACTAAAAGTACAGTGTTCCATATGTGCCATCGGCGTCACATTTTTCGCCAGAGCTTATTGTGCACTCGCACTTAGTCTGGTTCCCAGACCTGACAATTATTCCCGACGCTCACGTCTTTAATTGTAGGTCAGGCAGCCTCCGTGGCTAAAAATAAACATGACGACATTAATGACCCTTTTTTAAAGCGCGGCTTCGTTTCCGATTTCGCTTTATGTACCTTTTTGTTCTGATCAAATCTTTAAATAAATCACTTGCTTCGTAATATCATACAGTTATGATAATACAGTTTGATGTTTTTGTAAGATAACATTGAGTAATGTTGATCCGGAATCTTCAAAATTACGGAACCAAATAGCACTGTTAGCAGGCGGAGCCGAATGAAGACCGAGTTTTGGAAAATCTCGGTAACGGTCGTCAAATTCAAAATTGTACATGACGCAGCAAAAAGTTCGCCCATCCGAGTATATTTGATGCACAAAATCGTCGTTGAATTTCAAGTTTTCTAGATGAAAACAATGAATATTAATTATCAACTCATTAAAAATAAAATTAATAAGCATTTAGCAGTTAATTAAACCTATATTATATACTCGGAAATACTCGGGCGCTATCCGATTGTCGACGATACGACTTCGGCAAACTTCGGAAATTTTCGGAAAAAGGAGGAATTCCTCCCGTTTTAGTCACGTGACGTAAATTGTAATACATTGTATTACCGGAGGCTACCGGACCTAAGATTCATCAGGAATAGTCGGAATTTTTTGGTCTGGGAACCAGACTACACTCGCACTTGTTTTCAAGGCATCTGCTCATCCCCAGCGTCCTTTGACCTCTCTTTTATTTATTTCCTTGAGTTCTCATCATACACACGGGGTTATCACTTCCGTGTGCGCACGACCCATGCGCACCGAATGTGCGTGCAATGATGGAGTTGATCTACCCACAGTGCTTTGCGAAACCTGCGTTTCACTCATAAAATTTTGTGAAGATTAGCTGCCTTCAGCGCCATTGTTATAGGGCTGGAGTTAAAGGGACACTTTTGACCGGAGTGCGCCTAGTTCTGGGCTATGATATTGCGCCTATCAAATGTCCCCCCCCCCCCGGCTGTCCGGGTCTGATTTGGGGGTTTGGTCACGTTTTTCATGACACAGGGTAGGGATTTTGGTCACTCCAAAAGATTGATACCATTGGTCAACTACATGGAAAGGCAATCACTACTCTAGTGCGCCCCACGTATGATGTCGGAGATTGTCGTACTATATGTCGAAATTTTGCCCGAGGGGTGGGGATTTTTTTCACTTCAATAGTGACAATCCCACGTCTTGTGTTGGGCAGGCCGGGGGCGGGGGACTGGGGGACAATTTGATAGGCGCAGAGCAGTCGGACAGATCATTATAAAGTTGAATATAAAATGTCCTTGCAATACCTTGAAAATTGCGGTTTACGTGTAGGCCTAATCATCACGCGAATATTAAACTCCAGGGTTCAAAATGTTGGTCCTTCAAAATTGAGCCGTTGGAGCAGTGGCTGTTCTACGGGGTGGGGGGGGGTTGCTAGGGCTAGGCCCCCCCAAAAAAAAGATTGTCTAGCCCCCAGCAAAAAAAAATCATAAAAAAACTTGCACTAGCAAAATGTAAGAGTTAGATGTGCATGCGAACGGTCTCCCCCTAAATAAACAGTCCTGATAAGGGTGCATTTGGCATTTGTACACTTTTAGTTAATATAGTGTGCCTGATTGTAGAATATACCTATACGTCCGGAGAAAATAACCGGTCTACATTTCAGCGCACCTCCCTGAACAAAATCTGGATCCACCCTGCTAGCCCCCCAAAAGTATTGGATCTAGAATCGCGCCTGCGTTAGAGCTTATTTTGTTATCAAGTTCCCTTGTTGTTGCACCTTTTTCTGTTCACTTTTTCTGTTCGCTTCAAACGCGTGTGCGCCGGAATTGCAATGTGTGAATCTGAACCTAGTATGGCGTTAGATTCACTCGAAATAGATTTCGCTCAAAATACGATGGTTTATTCTAGAGATACCTATATGGAATTTATGCCAAAAATATAAAAATAATTAAGTAAAAACAAAAGTTTTGCGTTGCATGTATGTAGTAAACAAACAGGGTTTTTAAATTTTTAAAGATCATTCTCCGTAAATGTGAAGCATTAGTAGTGGTAGTGGCTAATCTGGCCCACTTTGACCTTTCCCCCACAAACCATCAAAGGTCACATTAATATGCATAAGGTATGAAATATGATATGTATTATGAATTAGGGGGTAGGGTTAATAAATTATGGCACAGGTTGACCTCTAGCGGAATGATGGGTCACGGGGAAAATGGGTTGAGCGGTGTGACCCTTTAGGTGATAGGATAAGAAAGGGTTACGAGTTTATAGTTCGATCGTAATGTATAAATACTATATAAAATATTTTTTTGAGACACAGTTATGAAGTGTATTACGAGTGATGGTGCAATGCTTAGCTTGCTTGCTTGCGGTTTCATAACGAAGTGGTGGCGGCTCTGCGGAGTTTGGATGTGTGGTTAACGGAGGAGATTATCCTCTTGTGAATGAAGTGTCTTCAATAGGTGCTGGCTCCGGCAGACCGTGGGAAGGGACAGATTAGCCTTTTTTTCCGTGGAGTATCATTGGGCGGTGACTCCGAGGGGTCTGCAAGCGGTCAGTCGTAAAGGACAGATTAGCCTATTGTCCGTGGAGTATCATCAATGGGCGCGGGGTATAGTGAACATAGTCCGATAATTTCGTGGGTTGGAAAAGAAACCTATACGGCTTGTAGACAACAGATTAGTAAGTGGTTCTGACTATGGGGGCGCGGCGCCGAGTGAGGTTCTGAGGCGGTTCGTAATTATTGGAGAGATTATCCAACGATCCTATGAAAAGTCAATTCGTGGGTTTTAAAGTTAATGTAATTAAAGTACACGTATAGGAGAGGTGATAATAACTCAAGCGATAGACTACCGGCATCGTTCAGAGAGGGAAACCTTTGTGCAGTCCAAACTGTGTGCGTGGGAAAGTCAAAACTACATACGGTAAAATTGTGTTTAGAGTGTTTAGATAAAATCTGACGAAATATGTCGTTTACCAGAAAACGTAAACGACCAGAAACGCATCCGTTAGAAGTTCAAACACAGCATCGCTTCCCGCGATTAAATCATTTGGCCAGTAAGGTATCGGAGCCCCAGTTAAGTCAACTCGCTTCTAATCTTGTGAAGGAGCGCGATTACGTAGGACGTGAACCTTGGGAAAAGCTCGTTTCTTTTCTCGGGTTGTCAGAAGCAGATATCTATAAACATAAGGTAGAGAATGTATGCGAATGACTCGTCCCGGTAGTCCATTGTGCAATCCACACGGACAAGTTCGTGTACGTGTACAGACATACAAGAGTTTCTTCTGGTCGAGTTATAAAAAAGTTTGAAAAAATTAATTTATGTATTTGTAGTAAACAAACACTCACCGGTGAACAGCGTACTTGCACGGTATAGTCCGATGATTTTGTTTAACCAGGGAGGAATTGTGTTAATAATAGATAGAGAGCTAATGAATCCATGCGTTCTATACGGAGACCGATGGTCGATCACCCTCGATGACCGCACCGATCATGGAGCAAACAAATAACTCCGTGCTTCTGCACCGATATTTGCCTTGTCATAACGTGTATGTTATCCAGGTGCAATAGCAATTGCACAATATTCTTCCACATTACCACCAGAACCATATATGTACGTGTATCTGTGTGCGGTGGTCGTAGAAAATACAAACTTTCAGCGTCGGCTCACTCGGTACGGTGTGTACAATATGTACACGTACATCTGTATAAAGGGACTGACTGTATCCTACACATTGTATATTTACACCGTCCGATCCGTTTCTCTAATCCATCAAGACGTAATGCTTTCAAGGCGTGTTCATATCGATTATCTTTCACCGACTGAACCTACCTGCATGTACAGCGGGGGATGGATTATTGAGAGTTCTAAATATCGCGTGCCACAGTACTGACCACAGGCTCCCTCGGACAATGGGACTTAATTGGCAGCGCGCGGCATATGCGGGAGCTTCAAAAATCTGTACGTGAAAGAAGTCAATGAAGTTGACTGACTAAACATGTTTTCAAGCCTTAATACCCCTTTACCGTTGTCTGTACAAGAATGCACCGAACCATAGTTGTACCACCGTGCCGGACTTGTTCACAAAATCAAGGATATATATAACTAGGTCTTTTTTGTGTTAAAGCAATGATATGTACTCCTATTTTATATTGAAGATTCAGAGTGTCATAAGGCAACTAACTTTTTTCACCACAACAAAGTCCCAAAGTTGGACACGGTGCGTGATAAAGCCATACATGATCAGCATTAAAGACCGTAAATATTTCGGGGATTATTGACAGGGCGTTTCCAAACACTAATTGTATGACTGCTTGACAGTAGGGCTATCCCGATTGTTTAACTGTAAGACAACACCAACAAAGAAAAATACAACTGCAGAAAGTGTATACATGATAACATTATTGCTTTATTGACGTCATTTCTCAATGAAACACTCGTGTGTTTTTTTTAATTTGTTTTTAAATGTATTCTTTGCAATTAAATCATCAGTGATCTTAATGTAACGTTGACTAGTCTTCAATCGTCACTGTCTTCCTCGTTAACGTCATCTTCATCTTGATGGAACAGGCCGTCAAATTTGGCCTGGTGTTTAGATATGACCCGGCTGACAGCCGTGGGCAGTAGAATACCGGAATGATTGACTCTGTCTTCGATCTCGTCCACAATTTCTTGATGAGTATCATTATCTTTCAGATGTATGTAACTTGACAAAAAATCTTTGTATTTGTTGAAAAAGATTCGTTTGACTGCCCACAAGGTCTTCCTGTTGGCCTTTTCCCTGGCCTGATCTTCACTCATGCCCTCGTTGATGTACTTTTCATGTTTTTCACTCCACATCTCATCAGTCGCTTCTTTTGCCTCTCCCAACCAGTCTAAATAGGCTGCATTGTCTTCCAAATCAGAACTAGACTCATCTTCATCAGATGATTCGTCATCTTCCACCTCCGTAAAGGATTCGGAATCATTTTCCTCAAGATCCTCGTCTTCATCATACGTAGATTCAGTTTCATAGTTTTCCATTTCCGGATCTTCAAATCTACTGCTTTTAAATTCAGGTTCAGAATTATCCACCTCAACGTCGTCTATGTCGGATTCATCTTCAGCATGTGCATTTTCGGTATGTCTCAAGAGGTTATATCTCCGTCCAAAGCGTTTGTCACACTGGTGACAAGCATAGGGTTTGACTGCAGAAATAGTATTCATGTTGAAGCTTTGAAGGTTAATCTCCGATTGGTAAGGAACGGATGAAATCATTTAATATATATCTACTTATTTGGTTACTCATTTCGTTACTCATTTACTCATTTCGTTACTCATTTACTCAGTTCGTTACTCATTTACTCATTTCGTTACTCATTCACTCATTTGCTACTCATTTGGTTACTCATTTCGTCACTTATTTGGTTACTCATTTGCTACTCATTCACTCATTTGCTACTCATTTGATTACTCATTCACTCATTTGCTACTCATTTACTCAGTTCGTTACTCGTTCACTCATTTGCTACTCATTCACTCATTTGCTACTATTTGGTTACTCATTCACTCATTTGCTACTCATTTCGTTACACATTTACTCAGTTCGTTACTCATTTGCTACTCATTTGGTTACTCATTTGGTTACTCATTTACTCATTTCGTTACTCATTTACTCATTTCGTTACTCATTTACTCATTTCGTTACTCATTTACTCATTTGATTAAATGATGAGTAATGATGAGTAACGAAATGAGTAAATGAGTAACGAAATGAGTAAATGAGTAACGAAATGAGTAAATGAGTAACGAAATGAGTAAATGAGTAACCAAATGAGTAACCAAATGAGTAGCAAATGAGTAACGAACTGAGTAAATGTGTAACGAAATGAGTAGCAAATGAGTGAATGAGTAACCAAATAGTAGCAAATGAGTGAATGAGTAGCAAATGAGTGAACGAGTAACGAACTGAGTAAATGAGTAGCAAATGAGTGAATGAGTAATCAAATGAGTAGCAAATGAGTGAATGAGTAGCAAATGAGTAACCAAATAAGTGACGAAATGAGTAACCAAATGAGTAGCAAATGAGTGAATGAGTAACGAAATGAGTAAATGAGTAACGAAATGAGTAAATGAGTAACGAAATGAGTAAATGAGTAACCAAATGAGTAACCAAATAAGTAGATATATATTAAATGATTTCATCCGTTCCTTACCAATCGGAGATTAACCTTCAAAGCTTCAACATGAATACTATTTCTGCAGTCAAACCCTATGCTTGTCACCAGTGTGACAAACGCTTTGGACGGAGATATAACCTCTTGAGACATACCGAAAATGCACATGCTGAAGATGAATCCGACATAGACGACGTTGAGGTGGATAATTCTGAACCTGAATTTAAAAGCAGTAGATTTGAAGATCCGGAAATGGAAAACTATGAAACTGAATCTACGTATGATGAAGACGAGGATCTTGAGGAAAATGATTCCGAATCCTTTACGGAGGTGGAAGATGACGAATCATCTGATGAAGATGAGTCTAGTTCTGATTTGGAAGACAATGCAGCCTATTTAGACTGGTTGGGAGAGGCAAAAGAAGCGACTGATGAGATGTGGAGTGAAAAACATGAAAAGTACATCAACGAGGGCATGAGTGAAGATCAGGCCAGGGAAAAGGCCAACAGGAAGACCTTGTGGGCAGTCAAACGAATCTTTTTCAACAAATACAAAGATTTTTTGTCAAGTTACATACATCTGAAAGATAATGATACTCATCAAGAAATTGTGGACGAGATCGAAGACAGAGTCAATCATTCCGGTATTCTACTGCCCACGGCTGTCAGCCGGGTCATATCTAAACACCAGGCCAAATTTGACGGCCTGTTCCATCAAGATGAAGATGACGTTAACGAGGAAGACAGTGACGATTGAAGACTAGTCAACGTTACATTAAGATCACTGATGATTTAATTGCAAAGAATACATTTAAAAACAAATTAAAAAAACACGAGTGTTTCATTGAGAAATGACGTCAATAAAGCAATAATGTTATCATGTATACACTTTCTGCAGTTGTATTTTTCTTTGTTGGTGTTGTCTTACAGTTAAACAATCGGGATAGCCCTACTGTCAAGCAGTCATACAATTAGTGTTTGGAAACGCCCTGTCAATAATCCCCGAAATATTTACGGTCTTTAATGCTGATCATGTATGGCTTTATCACGCACCGTGTCCAACTTTGGGACTTTGTTGGGGGTAAAAAAAGTTAGTTGCCTTATGACACTCTGAATCTTCAATATAAAATAGGAGTACATATCATTGCTTTAACACAAAAAGACCTAGTTATATATATCCTTGATTTTGTGAACAAGTCCGGCACGGTGGTACAACTATGGTTCGGTGCATTCTTGTACAGACAACGGTAAAGGGGTATTAAGGCTTGAAAACATGTTTAGTCAGTCAACTTCATTGACTTCTTTCACGTACAGATTTTTGAAGCTCCCGCATATGCCGCGCGCTGCCAATTAAGTCCCATTGTCCGAGGGAGCCTGTGGTCAGTACTGTGGCACGCGATATTTAGAACTCTCAATAATCCATCCCCCGCTGTACATGCAGGTAGGTTCAGTCGGTGAAAGATAATCGATATGAACACGCCTTGAAAGCATTACGTCTTGATGGATTAGAGAAACGGATCGGACGGTGTAAATATACAATGTGTAGGATACAGTCAGTCCCTTTATACAGATGTACGTGTACATATTGTACACACCGTACCGAGTGAGCTGAAGCTGAAAGTTTGTATTTTCTACGACCACCGCACACAGATACACGTACATATATGGTTCTGGTGGTAATGTGGAAGAATATTGTGCAATTGCTATTGCACCTGGATAACATACACGTTATGACAAGGCAAATATCGGTGCAGAAGCACGGAGTTATTTGTTTGCTCCATGATCGGTGCGGTCATCGAGGGGTGATCGACCATCGGTCTCCGTATAGAACGCATGGATTCATTAGCTCTCTATCTATTATTAACACAATTCCTCCCTGGTTAAACAAAATCATCGGACTATACCGTGCAAGTACGCTGTTCACCGGTGAGTGTTTGTTTACTACAAATACATAAATTAATTTTTTCAAACTTTTTTATAACTCGACCAGAAGAAACTCTTGTATGTCTGTACACGTACACGAACTTGTCCGTGTGGATTGCACAATGGACTACCGGGACGAGTCATTCGCATACATTCTCTACCTTATGTTTATAGATATCTGCTTCTGACAACCCGAGAAAAGAAACGAGCTTTTCCCAAGGTTCACGTCCTACGTAATCGCGCTCCTTCACAAGATTAGAAGCGAGTTGACTTAACTGGGGCTCCGATACCTTACTGGCCAAATGATTTAATCGCGGGAAGCGATGCTGTGTTTGAACTTCTAACGGATGCGTTTCTGGTCGTTTACGTTTTCTGGTAAACGACATATTTCGTCAGATTTTATCTAAACACTCTAAACACAATTTTACCGTATGTAGTTTTGACTTTCCCACGCACACAGTTTGGACTGCACAAAAGGTTTCCCCCCTCTCTGAACGATGCCGGTAGTCTATCGCTTGAGTTATTATCACCTCTCCTATACGTGTACTTTAATTACATTAACTTTAAAACCCACGAATTGACTTTTCATAGGATCGTTGGATAATCTCTCCAATAATTACGAACCGCCTCAGAACCTCACTCGGCGCCGCGCCCCCATAGTCAGAACCACTTACTAATCTGTTGTCTACAAGCCGTATAGGTTTCTTTTCCAACCCACGAAATTATCGGACTATGTTCACTATACCCCGCGCCCATTGATGATACTCCACGGACAATAGGCTAATCTGTCCTTTACGACTGACCGCTTGCAGACCCCTCGGAGTCACCGCCCAATGATACTCCACGGAAAAAAAGGCTAATCTGTCCCTTCCCACGGTCTGCCGGAGCCAGCACCTATTGAAGACACTTCATTCACAAGAGGATAATCTCCTCCGTTAACCACACATCCAAACTCCGCAGAGCCGCCACCACTTCGTTATGAAACCGCAAGCAAGCAAGCTAAGCATTGCACCATCACTCGTAATACACTTCATAACTGTGTCTCAAAAAAAAATATTTTATATAGTATTTATACATTACGATCGAACTATAAACTCGTAACCCTTTCTTATCCTATCACCTAAAGGGTCACACCGCTCAACCCATTTTCCCCGTGACCCATCATTCCGCTAGAGGTCAACCTGTGCCATAATTTATTAACCCTACCCCCTAATTCATAATACATATCATATTTCATACCTTATGCATATTAATGTGACCTTTGATGGTTTGTGGGGGAAAGGTCAAAGTGGGCCAGATTAGCCACTACCACTACTAGCATTACGTGTGTCATGTGACCAAGACCTTTGGAATGTGGCTATTGATCAGTATGAAATACTCAATTATGGCAATCTAAGAAAAACAAAGCACCTCCAAAATTTCGAGCGGATCATAAGTGCGGAGGACCTGGGAACTAGACTACTCAATCTGCGATTGCACCAACCTCGTTTCCAGGGGGTCGAGCAGTACGCGCCCACCACTACCTGCTCTCTCATCCTGGTATTAGATCATTTGCATGTGCAAGATTTTTGAACACGTGCAATGAGGAAAAGTCTGGTGGTGCCTGCATGTGCGTTACATTAGCATTTGTTTTTGTATGCGGTGTCTGGGGTAAAAACAGCATCATATCATCGCGCCTCGAGTTATGAAAACACGATTTTTTGGGGGAATTTAAAATGTTACAATCTGGCCCGCCCAACTATGCAGTATCACATTTCATATTAAAATGAGCAAACTGGAAAGGAAAGGAGTATTTTTGAGAAGGCGTGGACGTTACAATTACAATGATCGTGAAAACACGTAATGCACGTAGGAAATAGCAACACCGTAACTACACGATATGAATTCATTACTGGCAAATTGCGGTATCGAATCAGGATACACGAAGAAAGTTTCCTATCCAGGGCTTACTATTGGAAACGAGGTTGGAAAAAAAGTAAGCACTGGGGACGAGGTTGCGATTGCAATAAGTCTGGCCTTCTATGCATATACACATTGATTCCAAAGTGTGACCGTGGAGGGCGCATTTGCATGCCTTGCAAAGAAGGATGCCTAATCTACCCCTTTCCGTCTGGGCATTTCTAAGGGCACTTAATGACCTTATAATCTCCATGCATTATTCCCGCAAGGTATGTGGGTGTCTGCAGAAATAACGTGACTCTAGATCACCCGCAAAAACAAATCCAGACTTTTTTTTGTGTAAAATTGACTGATAACTGCCGCCGTTTCCGGCCCAAAGCCACATTGAGGTCGTCCGCTATAGCCTCGTACCGGTACGTCATGCATGAAACAGCAAAATTTGTAATATCCGCTCCTCGCTAGCTTGGAAATACGATTTCCCGAGAACATACATCATATTTACAACACTATCACGGTACATGCAAAGGCTTTCTCATTGCTGTTAATGAGTCAGGCAGACAGGCTAGCTATCTCTGCTTGGGTGATTAATGGTAGCGGCATGGGACCTAGTTAGGTTTGTCTGGCTTTTGTTTCAATTGTTCTCCACTTAAGTTAACTTTAGGTTCTTTATAGTTTGGAAAAAAAATACATTTCTGTGAAGTACAGTTTAAAAAGCTGAGGCTGAAAAGAAGACATAACTACATTTTGTTATCGTTGCATGTGAATTGATCTTGAGGATAATGAGAGCAGTAGAGTAGAGGGTTGAGCGGATCTGAAATTTGCACTAAATGAGAGTTATGATGGCGCTGGCCATGCGTCTTTGTGACTCACGATTGTCAATATTTTGTATTTGCAAAGCTGGACACAAAATTGTGCCCTCGACGTTGCAACTTATATATCCCATAGCAGCTGGACACAAAATTGTGCCCTCGCCGTTGCAACTTATCCTAAAGCTGGACACATTGTGCCCTCGACGTTGCAACTTATCCCATAGCTCCATTCATTCACGGTGCATGGCCAGTTATCGCACCATTTAGGGGTTCTAAAACGGAACTACTTGGGTGGTCCGACTGATGGATGGTAGGACGGGTAATGCACACAGGACATTCGCATTATATCTTCATCCATTATACACTTCTACAAATAAATATGGAACCAGCGTGAAAATAAGCGGACCAACAGGAAATAAGCTAAAGTGTACGTTTCCTGACTCCAATCACGCTCCAACTTGCAAATCACAGGTCAAAGTCGGGTCATTGTTATTGTGTTTATACACAATAGGTGGATACAAGTTTTGACAAAGACCCCGACTTCAGTTACAGAAAAGAAAAAGAAAATGTTCGAAACATTAATCAAAAGAAATCAACAAAGCAAAGAACTTATCAATGCTCTAGTTTTTTGAAATGACAAAAAAAATCCGAATTGCAAATGTTTTTCGCTGACTTTAAGCTACATTTCCGCTTCTGATACGTGTTTCTTTTTTTTCCTCACGGAGGCTGTACAGAGATGGAGATATATTACTGACACAAACCAAACAATTCCACCTGCTCTCCCCCCCCCCCCCATTATTTAAAAAAAAAATCCTTAATGTTTCGAACAAAGTTCGGAAAACGTCTGATATACATAAACTACATGATATGAACCTGCTAAAAAATGCATACACGGAAGCACAACAATTTTCGTGTCTTGAATACATAAATATCAACGCCACTTAGAAAAAAAAGAGTCGAAAAATTGAAAGAATACAAACACCGAGTTATCAATTTGCCACGCAAATATGCGTGATCGGATAATATTAGCTTGCAGGATCTGCTCAAGCGAGGAGAGCACTCACCTCGGATTTGGAAAGTATGTATTATTATTATGTATGGGTTTGTGTTATGTCGTAGAAAGGAAGGAATATCGGACGCAAAAATATCGGAACACACTGTTTAATGCAACATGGCGGAACGTACACCTCAATCCTGCCGATAGAGGGCGCACTATAAGGACACAACAGTTTGGTCAATAACATCTCTGTATTAAATTAGAACTGACTTTGGTAAATTATTGCCTGAAACTCAGACTTAAAATCACAATTGTATGTTCTATAATATAAATGTTGATTGCTTCCTAACGGGAGACTTTTTAGACGTCGGTGGCAGCAAACACACCAGTCTTTTTTTCCATTGTTTGCGTCATTCTGGGCATGCGCACTTTAACTTAAACAATTGAAAGAACCGATGTGTTTGCTGCCACCAACGTCTCAAAAGTCTTCCATTCAGTATCCTCTTACGGATTTCCACATTCGCATTTCCACCTCAAGTACAGAAGCAACTGTTTTCTTCTCCATCCCACCTGGTTTCGATTCCGCATGTTACTGCTACCCCTGTTTTTGTACATTACCCTTCCCTCATTTTCATTACCCATATTAAACACTCTTATTTCTACTGGACCACAAGTGGCTAAAATTAGAGTTGCATTGACGTAGTTGTTTGTCACTGGCTCAGTCCGATTGGTTTGCTGAAGGATGTGCGAATTAAGTCTGGTGAGGTTCTTGACAAGCAGAGCGCAGGTTGCTGCACCACGCGGGGGACGATTGTGCGCAGTGAGTCATGATACGTGCTGTGGGGTTGTCTTCAGAAACTTTAAAGCAAGTTGTGCGTGCTGAAGATTGTGTACACGCTTTTCGGCTGCTGTAACAGGACGCCATTTTCCTAATGCCATCTCGCAAGCACATTTATGCCACAAAGAAAGACCGACGCAGATCGACATCTTAAGTAGACGTTCAGTATGGAATCCAGACTCATTTTTACCAGCCTTGTTCTTTATACGGTGGTATACGCTGCCGAATTGCGAGTGAAACCGTCTGACTCCACAGTAACGGTTGGCCAGCCGCACACTTTTCAATGCATTATAGAGGGTGAATACCAGAAAGGCAAGCAGCATGTCTATTGGGCGTGGACTGGACCCCAGAACCAACAGAAATTCCTCAGTGTGGATAGGACACTTTACCCGGCCGTGGATGCTGACAAACGGAGCCGGTACAGCATTACCGGAAACATGAACGAAGGGGAGTTCAATCTTTACATCTCGTCGACCACAGCAGGTGATCAAGGTCAGTTCCGGTGTATCATGTACGATTCCGGCCGTAGCGCCCGAGCTTCTGCGATGCTGAGCGTCCAGGAACCCCGCCTTCCACATCAGGGGTATCCTAAGTGTTCCATTACCCCAACCAATCCACAACCTGGGGAGTACGCGACGTTCTCGTGTATCTCGGCAGGTGGCAATCCGCCGGCCACGCTCTCTTGGGCACGGCGGAAGAAATCCGACATTCCGGCTCACCACAACTCGACCGGTCAACAGACGGGAGCGTACTTGCACCGGCTCCTGACTGGCCACGACAACAATGTGACATTTACATGCTTCTCTAGGTCCGCACACTCTGCAGACTTTGGAAGCTGTACCGTGGTCCCCTTTGAGATTCCTACTCATGTCACCATCATGCCTCCACAGATGGTCGCAGTAGGCGACTATGCCGAATTCTTCTGCCTGGCCACTAGCGTGCCATCTGCCATTAAATACCGGTGGTTTGTGGGAAAGGGACAGTCCATGACTAAAGTGACAAGGACCAAGGGACGTTTCGTCTTAGCCAACGAAGGAGCATCTCTACGAATACTGAACATCACTCAAGATGACAACGGGATGCCGGTGCAATGCGTTGCTAGAAACCCGCTAGACATCAAAGGAATGGACGAGGATATAGTCCGAGTTGTGGTCCAACGGAACCCCATTCCTACGGTAACTACCACTAAAGCCCTACTAAGAAGCACCAAAGCCACGCCCACCACTTCAACACCGTTTGTTCCTCCGCGAACATCACGAAAGACTTGGATGCAAACCTTGACAGTCCAAGCTACCGAGTTCCAGACCCCAGCCCCACCCAAACACCCTCCGCTACGGACTGCGCCAAAACGGGTCCCGGAATCTCCCAAACCCAAAAATTCGGCGGCAATTATCCCAATCACTACCAATGAAGTGGATGAACCTGTTTCCCCGTCAACACCTCTCGAGGATGATACCACCAGACAACCCCCGGACTCTGTCCAGCAACCCGGCCCAAATAGTAAGGGTTTCACCGCCGGTGCTGCAGTGGGATTCACGATGCTCATACTTATCGTTTTTGTACTGATAGGAATTTTGATTAAAATCAAGATTGTGGACAAACAAGAAAAACCCGCCGAGAGAAAGACTCTACGTCCGGCTTACAAGCCTCGTATAGACAAGCTGGATATTGTTGTCTTACCCAACACTGCCCAGGAAAACGATAGCAATACGAGCGATGTTCAGCGGTCTAGCAGCGATGATGCCCCTCGTAGCAAACATAAGCAAAACAGCGTGAAGTCCGATACGTCACCCAGACGATCATCCTTCGTGCATCCTGATTTCCTGGAGCAACTAGCATCTACGATCCGGTCCAAGAGTCACTGCTCATCAATGTTCAAGAGGGGATCGATCAGCTGGCGAAAGAGGAAAGCCTCCACCCTGGACCGACCGTCTGCCGTCAAAAGCGAGTCTTCACTGGCTGAAGAAGCCACGAGCACGGTCAAGCGGTACTCAGCGTTCTTCAACGCCGTACCAAAAGTGCCGAATGAAGAGGTTCCAGTTGCGAGTCCAAGGAATATCCAGACGCCGGAATCTGTATACGAGAACACTGAAATCGGTTTGAAGCTGCAGGAAGAGGCGAATCGATTCAGCAGGGAGTCTCCATACGAGAATACGCAATACCCGATGAATGATACGGCGCTCTCTTCAGATCCTGACAATCGCAAGAGTGAAGCTAGTAGCTTGTTGAATCTGGTGTACGCCGATTTGGACTGGACGGGGTTCCCCTCCCGACATGAAGACGTCAACGATACTGAAGAAAGGACTGAGTATGCGGCCATTAGAACCTCAAAGGTTCTGTAATGCAACTTTGTAGTCTCTGTGCATGAACGGTAGAGGGCGGTGTGCAAATAACGCAAGCGAACGCTTGAGGTATTGAAAAGCTCGGCTTCGTTTCAGTTTGGCTTCATCTCTGGCTTCCGAATCATAGTTATTAGAAAACAAGTCCGTAGTAACAGAATAGCTAAAAATCTGCGAAATCTTGACCTTATACTACACTAGCTTTGTTAATCGTGGGGTAAAGCGGGCACTTTGGCACTCTGGGTAACATTGACAGAAGCCTTACCCTTACTGATAATGTCAGTAATGTAGTGGTAATTTCATGATAAAATTGATTCTATAAAAGTCATTTCCTAAAAAGAATATTTCCGTTCTTCAAAGGTTATAAAATCATCATTGTTATAACTACACAGGTTTTGTGCATACATGTATTATGTCTGTGGTCAGGGGCTTCAACTCTCCGGTACCCGTGAAATGAAGTCGAGGCTCTCAATCAAAATCGGTTCTCCTCCCTTCAAAAAAAGTAAATTGAAAAAAATATTGGAGGTGGATTTTATTAAACCTTTCATAATATTTTGCTTTTATCTAAAATATTAGTCCATGCTTGTACATTCTTGTACAGTAAACAATGGTGCGCGTTAGTTATTGACTGAATTGTGAAGTTGTTCAAAACGATGACAACGTAGTTTTGGGATTCTTGGGGGATTGAATTTTGTAAATAATGATAAATGATAAACAGAATATTCGAATGTAATATTGCATGAGACTTGAGGTACTTCGAATAAAGCATTTCGCCAAATATTTCATATAACATATTACTATTTCTTGTTTGTTGTTTTTAATGCATGAGTTTTTAAGTTCGACCTTGCTGCTCGTATCGACTATGCGTCCGAATTCATCTAATTGGTCCAGAATGTTTGAAGCCTGTGTTCTGATTGGTTAAATTGACCATATGATTGTGCTTTGTCGACCAATCGGGGTCTGCAGAAATGTCGTTAAATGGATTGCATGGATATTCATGGATAAAATGACTTTGACAAAAATAGAATCGATGTCTTCGACGAAGCCAAAAAGAAGAAGCCAAAATAGCTTACCTAGGAAGTAGAAACACTGTTACCATGGAAACGGAAAGTAAAACCACCCGTGCTTGGAAGTAAAAATGGAAACAATCTCTTAAAATCGAGGATATAGATAATTACATCATCCGCCAGTATTGCGCCCTTTGACATTTAGAAGCTTCTGTAGAAGTGAATGTAGAGCCCTACGGCGGATGTGACCCTCTTGGTGGGGCTTGTGGGGTGGGTGGGTACGGTCACAACTCAGTGGGTAAAGTTTAAACACATTGAACATTTTGAATGGCCCCTTAGGGGCAGGGGTCAGGGTTCATGTTTCAAATACTACTCTGAGAACCTGCGTATGGGATTATTTGGGATAAGGGATGACATATGAAACGAGAGTAAGATTTACGAAAACAATTATATTCCGAAGTTTCAGTTTGTTGCGCGTGAGACGTCTACATTGTGTACTACTTATACATTGGCGCCATGGGCGTCACCAGAATTTCTTCTAGAGGGGGAGGGGGGCGCAAAACAAATTTTTCCAAAAAAAAATCCTGTATTTCCCAACATATTCTCGACATGATTTTTTAAAGGGGCCCGGCACGGGACATTTGGCCCCAACCCATCAAATGTACAGCAGTATGACTTCGCCCTTCTTTTTCTTTTCTTTTCCCCCTCTTTTCCCCCCTCTTTTTTTTGGGGGGGGGGGGGGCTTTTCCGGGGGGACCGCCCCCTTGCCCCCCCCCCCCCTCGCGACGCCCATGATTGGCGCCCTTGGTTTGCTCATAGATACCAGCTTGAGTGAACTCTTCTTGTGGCCACAGTTATTGACGTTATTAATCGTGACAAGCCGATCCAAGATAAATTCCAAACATTGTTGTTCGGTTGCCTTTTCAAAAAAATGTTGAAAAGGAAATAAGGAAGTCATAGATAAATAGAGACGAATTACAGATAAATACAATGTAACAGATAAATAGACAGACAATCTGTAACGAACATGGTCCAGTTGAGAGTGTAATTAAGTTATGAAATCGAGCTGAATAAGACTGTTGGCCTGCACTTCTAAGAGGAAAAAAAAATGATTGTCGGAAGGGACCGGGCATTAGTGACAGCGCCCTCATACAATTACTTGAGTAACTGTGTGTGCAATAGACTTCATTTCCAGCCTGAAATTTCTGGCTGCAGAGACCACAGTGTCATGCCGCCTGGCCATGGCTGTACGCGGCGGGCTATGGTTGAAGCTTATAGCTCCATGGCGCGGGGGCGGGGCTTGGCTAAATTACGGGACTATATCAACAAGGCTCCATCTCAGGTCAATTTCTTTCAAACAATATTATTATTTTGATTGATTCACAGTTGTTTGTTAAGAGATTTTTTAACATTTTAATTATTTTATTCCATAGCGGTTTTATTTTATTTAAATGGCTCCATGGTTTTACCCATATAAAACGCCGGGACCATAATGGATTTTTTTATTCTGTCAATTTATTATAAGACGTTGTAATAAGCTCAAACAATAAAATTTGCCTTTTTCTTTAATATAACGATTTCATTACTAATATGTTGATTCTGACAGGCCTATAAAATGTCATCAGTGTATTGCTCAAAGGTAGTTAAAAGTCCACTTTAACGTCTATATGGAAGAAACACGGGGAGGGTCAGAATTCGTCAGTGCACTCACCGTCCACCGTTCTCATTGCCGGACGTGACAAAATTAAGTGTTTTCAATTAGGTAATTTTTTTTTGGGGGGGCGGTTGTTTACTTATTAGCATATCACACATCTGGGTCAAATTTTATCCTCATAATGTATAAAGAAAAACAAAATTCATGTTTTCAGCAGTGCATTTATATGATCGCACCACTCATTTTTATATACTCCTTGAGACGGTCTTATTTCAAAACAAACACGCTTTTCGAGCAGCGTTTTGGCATGGACCTCAACATGTATGTGTGACTGGAAAATGCGAGTAGCGTTCAAGGACAAAAGTTTGGGGACCAACTTTTTGTAATCATAAAACCGCACTTTGAACTATATATGAGCTTAACGACGTGGACTAAAATGTGTTTTTTGGATCATGCCGATGAAGCTAACTTAACTGTTGGTCCACTCCGTACGACAGGAATCCAAAATGAATTTAGAGACTCGAGGAATTTGGGAGGAAGATTATTGATAACCTTACGACTAATTTATGATGTTAGCAAGATGTCTCGTACTTACCACTGATTAAAATCAGCAGACGACAGAATTCAGCAGGACCACCCCTGGAGACTAGCTACTCATCAGCACATCCGTACCCACAGGGCAGCATTAAGGGCCCCTTATCTCACCCTCATCAATCGCAACACGTGACACATTCGTAGGATGTTGACCCGGAAGTGATTAAGCCCATTAGAATTTCAAGGGGTGATCTCCAGCTGTAGTTGGTGCGCGGCGGTTAGGACCGTATTTCTCGATTGTGTGTTCGTGTTGTGAGTCAGGGAACAGTGTACCTGTATTATACAGCACTGAACTCTGTATTTGCCTACGCATTGCATTATGTAAAGCTCTTCATGCGTGTGACACTGACGTACTGTATCGGTGGTTCATATACATGTACATTGTACAGAATTCGTCGTAAAAAAGACAGCTTGTTTACAACCCCTAAGTCAAATGTCAATATTTGCTATCCGGTACTCCGTACCGCGTATCGGCAGTGAAGGGAATGATTCATTTTGCTGTCATTGATCAGTTAATCGAGTGAACTTCTGCCTGATTTTTACGGAGCCGAGTTTCGCAAAATACACAGCCAAGTGTGGTTGGACTTGAAGGCAGGGCAGTAGGTTTCAACCATGATGTGCAGTGTTTTATCCTCTGCAGTGCAGTTACTCGTTTTGATGGTGATCAGCAGCGGGACTATTTCAGCTACTAGCCCGCTACGAGAGAACCCTACCGATGCTTTCACCACGCCGGGCTCTATCGTCGTTTTACGGTGCGCCGTAGACAACCGCCCCGGTCAACCCGAGTATAACGTGTATTGGTACCGTCACAGCCCCAGCAATGCATACCTCACTAAGGGTACTCAAGTGTTTCGGCAGTCTTTTCGTTCGGGGACAATGTGGCAGAGACTCTCAGTGATTGGGGATACATCGGCAGGGGAGTATTTCCTCCAAATACGGGATGTCGGGATGGAGGATGCTGGTGAATATGGCTGCGTCTACTTCCAAGGAGATCGATATTTGGGAGAGTCACGAATTGCCACAATAACTGTGTATGAACCTCCTGATGAGGGGTATCCCAGATGCAGTATGGAACCCAGTGGGGTAAACCTGGAACCGGGGCAGAAGGTAGTGCTTACTTGTATATCAGCAGGGGGAGATCCTAGACCCCGATTAGACTGGATGAGTTGGCATGAAATTCTGCCAGGGAGAGTTCAGGATGATCCCCCTAAAGCCACCTATGAACTTCAGCTGATGGAGACTGACAATGGGGCAGTGTTCACTTGCGTTGAGAACACTCCTGCCACTCCACAGCTTGCAAGAACTTGCAGTCTGAAGCCCTTTCATCGGCCGACCAATGTTTCCATAGTCACTTCCCCCGTTCATATAGGAGAAGATGCTGTCTTCAGCTGTACAGCTGCTGGCATCCCGATCATCTCCAATTACACCTGGACAATTGCTGGGCAATCCCCAGAGAAGTTTACTTCTGCCTCCGGGGAGAAAGTTGTCGTTGAAGGCAGCAACCAGATTTTACGAATTGTGAATGTGCTTGAAGAAGATAACGCGACCATTGTCAAGTGTTATGCCAACAATGAGATCAATGAGGAAGGAGTTGCCAGCGCTGAGATACTAATCGCCCAGCTTCTACCGAGTTTTCCAAGTGGTAAAAATATGAGTCCTCGGGATAACAACGATGAATCTGGGGTCAATGCTGGCATCATCGTGGGTTCTGTTCTTATCTTGCTGATCTTGGTTGTCGTCATCATCATCCTGGTGCGGAAACTTCTCTGTCTCAACAGGAAGAAAGCACCCTCTGGAGAACAAGACCCTGAAATCCAGGAAGCAGAGAGCCAACCCCTAAAGAGTGAACTAGACGAGACTCCTCCACCTGTCGTCAATATACAGTCCAATCCCATTCACCGTCCGGTTACCATCTGCCTGACGCCCCGGGATGCAATCGTCGAACATATACGAGAGACGGAAGAAGCTGGAGGTGAGCCCATTAGACCACCCGACAATACCTCCCGAGTAACTGTGGTGGGTCGGCTTTCCTGTGCAGGATTGACAGTTGATGTTGGAGACATTGCAGCAATGTACTCCAGGCCAGTCAAGAAGACTGAAGCTCCAAAACAAGCTGATGTTGTCCCGGATCCAGAACCCAAAGACTCCAAACCTAAACCTAAACCCAAACCCAGGCCTGCTTCTAAACCACCTCTCTTACCCAAACCCAAACTCCTTCCGAAACCAGGAACACCATCACCTGTCAAACCAAAAGAGGAACTGGTGAGTCCAAAAGAGGAGGAACAGCCAGAAGAAGATGATGAAGAGGTCATTTATGAAAACACTTATCGTAGACCAGACATCACCATGGACCTAGGCGAGGAAAGTGATTCTGTAAATTTGTAAAGAACAAATCCTCCGGCTTGCATGGGAAGCAACTCGAATTGTTTGAAGATCCAAATCCTCCCACTGGAAAGATAAGTAACATCAGAAAAAGAACTTTTAAAAAAGTGCATGAAGTGATATTGGAAAGATACATGTACCCTTGTAAACTCATTGTACAACTTTGTTAATACTTGTATATATCTAAAAAGTCATTTATCCACATAAAAAGGGCATAATAATAATTTCATAAATGTCTTTTTTTTCTCGAAAAAAAGGTCATCACTCTTGTGATATGTAATTGCCGACTACGTGTATTTATAGTAACGTGTATATATAGTTACTTTTCTCTTTTGTTGAATACTCACAGCCTTGTTAATTTTCATTAATTCAAGAAAATGCACAATGAAAAATCATGCTCATTGCAAATCTATATACATAAATGCCGTTTTCATGATATAGGCCAATAGCGCCTTAACATGCTAAAAGATTCAAGAATTCCAGTTTTTAATCGAACAAGGTAAATTGTTTCTTTGATAACAGAGAGACATCTTAATGTCCCTGTTACTTTGTGCATATGTTACAAATGTGCTTCAATAGAAAACGTCAATAACTGTAAAAAATCTTAGTTTATGCATGTTTACATGTAATGTTTACAACGTTGAACCGTACGGTTTCTTTACCGTTTTTCATATTTTTTTATATCAATACTGATGCAGCATTAAGATCAAACGATTGATTTAGTGCCTTTGATTTATCGAGAGAAAAAAAGTTTGTAGTGCAAGGCACTATTACTTATTATAAACAACATGCGCTTTCATTTTCAAACGGATTTCCTTTATAACTTCTGTTTTTATAGCACAAACCAACAAGTGCTTGTAAAAAGGTCTGCTGGAAATGTTTTTTTTTACAAGGTACTGACATTTACTCTCTATGGATGTGGTCCTAAAGTGTTCTGTATTTGTGTTGAATCGTTAACAACGTACCATAGCAGCCTACCACAATAGTTACATGCTTCTGTGACTTTTAACTCCATCGCAAATCTGTGTAATCAGGTGCGATCTGTAGATAGTTTATCCACTTGACACTGGACTGTTCAAACACTATTTCCGATTCCAGCTTGTCAAGTTTCCTCAAACACTTGATATGTTTGTTTATTTACAACACTCCTGGTGTGTGGACTGAGCTTTGGGACCAAGTATTTTTTTTTTTAATAGATGGGGTGGTTAAAATGTGCAAGAAGAAAGTAAGGATCTGTTATAGAGGAAAAATATATGTTTGGATTTTTTGGCAAAAGGTTTTATGCAAACATTTGTTGTGTACATTATTTTGTATTTAACCAAGGTTTTCACATCAAGCATTGCATGTAATTGTTTAAACCTGTCTGACATACATGACATATTGTAGTTTCAAGTCGGTCTTTCATTTATGTGCTCACTGCTTATACGTGCGCGTGGATCATCGGTTATGGGATATGGCTACTTATTTAGGGTTCTCTCTTGATAAAGGCGAACCCTTATCTTAGGATATTGAAGAATGACTATTGAGGTCATGACCTTTCAAGGTCCCCCGTGCTTTTGCAACAACTGGATGACGACTTGCATTCGTCAAATTTAAATGACATTTGGTTGTGTGGGCACGGGCAGTAAAATTTTATTATAAACAAACTTTGATGGCAAACAAACGTTTTCGTTGAAAAGACACCATAGTATTTGGTAATAGCATGGGGTCCTCCATGGTAATAGCAAAGCCATCGTGTTTGGCGGAAGTGATAGTCCTCCGTAAAGCCAATTAACCTTCGAATTTAAAGTTTTATGAATAGACATGTCTTTTGTAGTCAAATATTGCCGTTGCTTAGAATAGTTAGATATCAAAGCTCACGTTAAATTTTCAGGATTCCTCTACATCTACGTCAATAAGTGATGCACAAAGTGGCTTCCCAAATTTTTCCTCAAATTGTTTAATTTTGGGCATATCATGTACATGTGTTGGCCACAGGAACGTCCAGATATGGCAATTCTGTAATGTGTTTACCTTTGATGTGAGTGCCCCTTTAATATTTCTACTTAGCCGTTCCCTCGTGCCTTTTACGACCCTCGACTCATGCAATTAAATTCAAGGTTTGGTCCAAAGTAAACACGGGGAAAACTGCTACACTGTCCCACAACAAGGGTACTATTGTGTGATCAGGATTCAGTTGGCCAACCCTTATTTTAGAGGTGTGTTCGTTTATGGAGGAAGTCTGTTTTCCTTTTTGCGCCCCAAAGCTAATGCTTTGTTCAAACGCAGATCTTTTTTGTGTGGTCAGTTTGATATTACGTTATCAACCTTTTTGGTGCTATTTGTAAAATGTACAATAATTCAACAACTCCTTAATCATGATGGTGCTAATATATCATTCTATGAATAAATTATGATTGTTATTGTGCCCTCACTGCATCATTTCTTATCTTGTTTAAGGTTATTTGAGTTGACTATCTGCAGAAACTTTAGTTGAATAGCAACAATGATGATCAATGTGCATGTTATGTTGCCATACCTTCTTTTGAAGCAATGTCTATACATTTTATAGTATGGATCATTCTCTTATCTTTTTATTTTTTTCCGATGAGTTTTTCTTTGGAAATTATCAGCATCATATAATATTTTCACACTTAACATAACTTCAGGTCAAACTTCCATCGAATTTTTCCCTGGTAAAGCGACAAATTTATTGTTTTTCTTTTACAAAAGTGTATAGCTTTAAAACAAACTCAGATAATTTGAGCAAAGACATTTTGACGGGATGTTGGAAATCTTTGATTCTAATGAGGACTTCTTATCTACGCGTTGGGTTGTAGTAGCCAATTTCCCCTTCCGCATATTCTGCACATGCAGTTTCGTATGTCTCCAGACTTGAAAGTGCGTCAGTTCGAATTTATTTATTGAATTGCATTCCTGCTTTCAATTTCGGTTCCCCTTTAGTCTTTTGGTTAAGGCATTAGTATATGTATATGCAACTTTGTAAAAAAGCATTTTGAATTCGATTGAAATTTAGAATGTAAGTAACAAAAGGTTAATGCCACGAGTGGATTGTATGGCGTGCAAATTTAACATTTAATCCTAAAATAGAGACATCTCCACTTTAGTTGAGATATCTCTAACTTAGAGACAGAGATATAGATTTCAAATTGAGATATCTAGATTTTAAATAGAATTGTCTCTTTTAAAAATAGAGATATCTAGATTTCAAATAGAGATATCTTTATAAGAAGTAGAATCTAGATTTAAAATTGGGATATCTAGATTTCCGAGTCAAATAAAAATTTCTCTATTAGAAATTGAGATCTAGATTTCAAATAGAGATATCTCTATTAGAAATATAAAATATAGAGAAAGCCTATATCTTATTTGAAATTTATACGTACTCTTTAAATTCAAGTGTGAAAATTCACTCCATTCGAGTGATGATTCACTCCAACAGTCAGAAACTAGGGACTAGACGTTTTAGAGTGAAAGGCCTTCAATCGTAAAGATCTAGTTTTCACTCGAGCTTCGTCTGAAGTGGGTTTTTTTTCAGACTATTTCAATCAACCATAGGAGTGATTTTCACTCTAAACCATCTAGTCCCTCATTTTACTCTTTGGAATTTAGAGAGTATCCATTTTTAATAGAGTAGAGAAGTTTCTATATCAAATAGACATATCACTTCATAAGTTTTTATAAATGAATATCTCACTTTCGGGATTAAATGCTATTTTGGCACGTTTGGAAATAGAGACATCTCTCTTAAAATAGGGTTATCTCTATTTCAGGAGTACATGTTAAATTTGCACGCCATTGGATTTATTCTAATACATAGGGTTAACTGTTTTTAGTTTCTCTGAACGTTTATGAACCTTAAATTGAGGAAGAAATTTAAACTGTACATAGTTGGTCCTCGCAAGTTCGATTCTTCGATAGACAATAGACATATGTACAGTTATAATTGAGACCTATTGGGCACTCAGAAACCATGTTTTGAAACTGAGTTGCGTGGACTTTCAATTTCGTGTTTTCTTTTCGGTGATACAGTGATACATTGTGAAGAGTTGTCCGGTAATGGGCAATGACCGAAGGGCGGATGTCCTGGTTTAGTGAACGGAACAGTCGTGGTGCGTGGATGAGGAACCAGATCAAAAAGTCCGGGCAAACTTTCGTTTCTTCCGTAACTGCTGCTTAGAAAGAAATTACAGTTCCATGTAATGAAATGCGAAGCAATTTTGCCACGGTTTTCGTTCTGTTTGTTTTTGAATCACAGCATACTTTAACAATCGTTTGCTTGGGCTGATGGTAGAATAAGTACACGTATTCTGAGTTGTTTTTGTAATGCAAATCCCGGCACACAATAACTAAAACCACGATCAAGACGATACATTGAAAATATAACTTTTCCCTAAAGTGTGAAAAACCTGTATATAACTCAAAGTCAAATTATAATAAAAGGTCCTGTTCCCATTAAAAAGAGCCCTTAAAACTTTGTCTTTTTTTTCATCAACCAAAATCTTCAGCATAATGTAACGTAAAGTCAATGTATTAAAACATCATCCCATTCTTGATTTTTAGCACAATTTGTTTCGAAACTCCCGTAGCATAATGCCTACACAAAATTGAAGCAGTTTCATTTTAGGCCAACTGATTATCATTCTCAGCTTCTCGTGTCATAGGTGGATCGTAGACCACACGGTGTATTACTTTAAAAAAATGTCTGGCTTTCCCATCAGTCGTGGTTCATCGTTTACGCGGTGTGCCCGAGATACGCCAGGATATCTTCCATAATTGGCGAGAGGCTCCGCGTGGGGAGTAGTAAGACGATAGCAATTTTGATGGCTATGCATCCTACAATGGTTGCAGGCCAGTAAATACATGTAGATACAAAATTGTCTACGCCGGCAAAATCGCGATTGGCATGCCCTCAAATTCTCTACCATTTGAGTATTCTGTGGGCCAACAGCTTGAGGGTTTATAAAAAAAAAAAAGAAGGGTGAAAGCCGTGAACAGCTTGTATTTCTGTCGAATTTGGATGAAATTGGGCCCAAACATTGCTCAATTTTGCAATGGAGCGCAGACATCATTTTTCAAAATAGCGATGGGCTTCAGCCTTAGTTCAGGATTTCTTTTAGGGTCTTTTAGGGGTGATAATCTTTGGGTGGAAATTTCTCACAAAAGATTTTGCTTCCCCCCCCCCAAAAAAAAAATGAATAGAAAATGAAAGAATATGAAATATGCTTCAATCTGAAGCGTCTCAAACACTTTGGAGAGTTGTGAGTATTTTTCCTGATTTTTGGAAGTGGAGGTACAAAATGTAGTTATCACTGGAGTAGTATGACAGTTTATTTACTGGTCTGCAACCATAAATTATACATCATAATTTGATACACATGTGATATAAAAACGCAGTGCACTATCTTGAGGTACTAGTATATCGTTGCTACATGTGTAGGCCTATATGGATTCCTCAAAAACATCAGAATTGATTCAGGTTGACACGCCGGTGAAGATATCCGTAATGGATAAAGACAGACTTGGCCCATGCTTAGCCCTAGTACAATCAAAAGGAAATCAGATTTAAGAACTGAGTTCCGTCCTTTTGGATATAATAATGTTCACAGACATGAGTTCTTTATTACATGAATTTGTTTATAGCTCGCGGTCGGTATTTAATTTGTGGTTTGCTAGCCTTTTCTTTGTATCGGGGAGGAAAATAGGACCTAAAAGTACAAGTACAAACAGCATGTGCGAATTGAGGGCACCCGAGTGAAAACAATATTATTAAACTCGGACCAATATCTACATGTACAGGTAGTAAATTTTGTAAAGCAAATTAATCAAATTTACCCAGCGCATTGCCTTCTCTTTATCTCAAAGTATGATACTGAAAGAGAGAGTAAACCTTAGTGAAGACTATCGAGTTTAAGGAGACTTGGTGACCTGTGACCTGTGGTTACTTTCAAACGTGGAACTCAGAGCTTGAACCATGTCAACAATGATTTCTTTGTGAGTGCTGTGGTTGGCAAAGCTTATGAGCAGACGGCTCAGTCATAATGCGCGCATTGTTCATTTAGGGAACTTCGGAAATAACGGTCGACTGTCAGACTGTTTAGTGCCTAACAGTGGGTCGTTTCATCAGTCCTCCGGAATGGATTAAAAGGACTCCGACGAAAGACAAGGGGATCAGTGTGGATTTCAAATTGGGTAAAACTTGATTGAGCACGTTCTTGGCGTGGACAGAGCATGGAGCTATTAATAACTCCAAGGGACAGAGTAACGTTTAAGAGGAGAACCGCGAAGAACTTGAACTACGGAGTCATTCCCCGATTACTATAGCAATCCGACACAAATTGGACATGGTGGAGGGAGAAACGAATATTTTGGCCTCCTTTCCCATATACGATATGACTGAGGAGATGCCAAACTGATTGTATATCTGATTGTCTTGCATGTTATTTCCAATAAATTTCCTCACTCCCAATATTGATCAAGTGTCTACAATTGCCAAAACTGTCTGTCTTTTATAAAATGGAAATGGTTGAAGGTAAGATTTTGCTACATTTTCCCCCTACCCTTTATCTTATACTCCTATACTTGGATTCATTTTCGTTTCCGCGATAGACCGAAATGAGCGAGACTGCCAAAAAAAAACATGACACCTTTTTCTTTTCAAGTAAAGATAACAAATCTTTAAAATCACATTTTTCCCAACATCACCTTTCCCACTTGAACTAATTTCCCTACACCCCCCTTTATAGTCCAAAGTGTTCTAAGTTTAGGTACAGACTATGAGCAGTCTGACTGTCTGATCTTGGGCAATAACGCACTATTATTTGAAACTATATGTACATGTATACAAATTGAATAGCCAAGCCCCATTCCGTGCCTCTCTTATGCGAGCAGCCCTAAATCCAGACCGGGGCTCGGCGCTGTTACTCCCAGGCAGGGAAATGAAGTCACCATCCCTCTTCAATCAGTAAGTGCCATGTTTAGCATCTGTTGTGCCGTGACTTCCCCACGACCTTTCCCTCGTTGCCCTGTCGTATATAGCAAGGATTACAGTGGAGAAAATCAATTCCATCTGGGATCTTCATTTCCCGTTTAAAGATGACTGTCCGTACTCTTAAAAAAAATTCCATCTTTTTTTCTTCTGACGAATGTTAAACTATATAGCACAGGGAGGAAAAAATGCTACAATCCTGGCCAAATCTCGCTGCCCCCCCCTTAATGTTGTCTCTGCGCGAATGCGCGGTGTGTGCTCCATCAGCTGGAGAGAACAACATTGACCGGGGGAGCGGGGAGTGTGTGACCGTGAGAGGTATTTCCAAGTGTCCCAACCATTGTGGCCGGGATTGTAAGCCTAATCTCCTATTATAGGCGTCTGCAAGTATCCTTCAAAAAGGGCTTGCATTTTATGAAAATATACTGTTGTATGAAAATATCCATTTTTGCACAAACAGACCCACTTCGCGAAAAGACTGGTTCCCGGACTCTACATTATTAAAGATGGACGGGAACCAGTTTACCCTGCAAGAGCTGCATTATTATCACTATCAGGCCGAAAATAATTTGAAATTTGAACAGTAATTATTTCCATGACTTTGGCATTGCTAGAAAAAACAGCAACTTTAAAAGGAATCTATCTCTTACGGACGGTAGTGAGGCGTTTTCACTCCTTGGTTAGAGCAATACTTCCTCTATGATAAAACTATTTGCCTGGGAGTTTGCCAAGACTGAAGTAAAAATAAACATATGTTGTAATTTGCAAAGATAACATCAAAAATGTATCATCATGTAAAAATAGGCTGGGTGGGCCCGAAGTAAAGGAACGGTTCTTGTTAGTATCAGAGTTACAAAGCGACAGTTTTCTTTAGAAATGATACACTTTGTAATTTAATAGAATAAATGACGTCAAGACATTTGGAGAATATTCAACAGCTGTAACTACCGACATGCTTCTCAGTGATATGAGGCTGATAGTGTGGTTTCACCATCTCACTCCTCGTCTAGTCTTGCCTTGCCTGCCGCGTGCCCGATATAGAGGCGGTCTATACCGTGCCTGGATCGGTACTGACTGCAAGGGTGTATACCCTGGATGTAGCGAGGGGATTAGGGGCGAGAGTGCCTCACCGTTTCCGTTCGGGAAGATTGAAATAGGGCAGGTATCAGCATCAGAAATCAGATCAAAGTTGAAGCAAGTCCCAAAATAGAAGACAACAAGAGTTTTCTGGTTAATTGCCAGGTTGAAGCTGTTTTGC